>OY796852.1:5896751-7143105 GCA_963680765.1 Agrochola lychnidis
GACTGTTTTGTTTCAGGCTGTAATAGCTAATACCCTGTTTTTGAAAAACGGATAAATTTAACTAATACGCTACCATAGACAAATAATAACAATTATTTTAACCAACCGATCCGAGCAGTTAACATAAAATATGAAATAACATGAACCCGGCTGTTAGTTAGCTAAAGCCCGAAACAGAACAGTCAAGCTACTGTTGTGTTTCACGACACAAGTTTCATAATGTAAACCCCGCTTTAGTCACACAAAACGGCTAACCGATGAAATCTAGCACGTAGACCATGTCCAGCAAGCACCTTTTTTTTTGGGTGGGAATTTATCAAATAACTTCTCCCGCTCTGGGCGGAGCGAGAGGGCGTGTCAGACTCTTACTGACTAAAATCCACCCGTGTTCCTTCAGTAGCCTGTATGTTGTCAGGGGCCACGGTATCCCTTTCGGACAATCCCGCAACCCCGGCAGGCATCGGCCCTAGCGGACCCCTTCAGTTGTACTGTCATCTCTGAGGCCCGCGTGGAACACAACGCGCCATCGACCCTGGCCTGGTTCTTGTCGGACAGCGAGCTACCCATAGCTCAACGTCCGCAAGCCCGCTTCTACGGTGGCCGGGATTCGTCCTGTGATTCCCGACGTCTAGGGCGTCTTCTGCGGTGGTTAGGGGCATGAGGGCGCGAAATTTGCCTGTCTCTCACGCGTTCCGCCTCCTATGTCCAGCACCCTAATTGCTTAACATAATTTCAATAACAATCTGAATGATTTTGTAGGATACTGGACAATACTGGTAATCTATTGCTTCATATGTTCGAAAAATTTGTCTGTTCAACAACGTAAATATCAAAATGAAAGCGATTGCTACTGTTAGTGTGTTACGCAATAACCCCCGCCGGATTAACACACTACTTTTTACTTTGCCCGGGTTCACAAGTATTTCTCCAAAGAAACAAGTAAAACCGCCACCTACCAACAACAATTTTATAACCGACCGTTAGCAAGTAGTCAAAAATAGCTGTAGAACAAAATATTGAATATTTGTTGGTATGTTTGACTAAAATACACTTGTTCTAGTTTCATAACGCACGATGTTACACAACTCGTTATAAACCATCAGTAATAAACAACAGATTCCTTCTCATTTAATCAATTATTTGAGAGAGACAAACATAAAAGGAGCTCGAGGCTAATTAATAACAGCCGCACGGGTCGATCCATTAGGTTAAGCTACGCTTTCCGGGGTTGGTCCGTGGATCTTTACATACCGAGACTCCTCACTGCCTCGGAAAGCACGTTAAGCCATTGGTCCCGGCTGTCATTCGTGGCTCTTTGACAGTCGTTACAGGTCGTCAGAAGCCCGAAAGTCTGACAACCAGTCATATCAAGGGGTATCGTATTACCCAGTTACTGGGTTGTGTAGGTCAGATGGGCAGTCGCTCCATGTAAAATACTGATATTCAGCTGCATCCGGTTAGACTGGAATCCGACCTCAACATAGTTGGGAAAAGGCTAGGGAGATTGATTTAATCAACTTTTTTTTTCTTGTCCTTCTACGGAGTATCTTGAAGTCGATGGCAGTTATGCTGTCTCCAAACTTCTTCGAACTTTACTCTGTGTTACCCCAACCAGTCCATAATGATGGTTGTATATTTATCAGCATTACGTTAGCAGCACCAGCAGCAGCATACACAAAACCTTGCGTTATTTACCGACCGAATTCATTCCACATGACTCATATATTTTCACAGTTGTGAACTTGTGAAGTCAATATACCGTAAAATAACAACCCAAATGATTGATTAGGTGTCTACCCACTTACATGAAATGATGAAATTCATGTTTTCGGAACTGCACAGTATTCAGATGCACTTGCTCGCAAGTACATCATTCATGCGACATTTGAATGACCGTCTGACCCGGCTATTGGTGACGAATAGGAAGAAGTGCCTTTAACGACCAGACCGGACAATTGTCCAATTGTGCGCACACCCGAACTCTCTAATCTATCGGATGATAGGATAAGAGCCTGTATTGCAAATTACCTCCTCTTTGGAGCAGCACAGTGTAACTGCTTACAGAGGTTCAACGGGAGCTTTTTCGCAGAGCAATCGTGCGAAGGATCGGAGACGTTAGTGGAGCTTAAGTCACGAACTGCCACAAAATTGGACTGTGCGTTAAGATTCTTCCATACAAACTTTAACACCCCCTTTTTTTTTTTGGGTGGGAAATTATCAAATAGCTTCTCCCGCTCTAGGTGGAGCGGGAGGGCGTGTCAGACTCTTACAGACTAAAACCCACTCGTGTTCCTTCGGTTGCCCTGTTGCCGGGGGCCACGATTTTCCTATCGGTTTTCTTCGAACCCCCGGCAGGCATTGGCCCTAGCGGACCCCGTCAATTCTTCTGACATCTCTTTGAGGCGCGCGTGGAACACAACGCGCCGTCGACCCGGGCTTGGTCCTTATCGGACGGCGAGCTACCTATTGCTCACTGTCCGCAAGCCCGCGCCTACGGTGGCCGGAAATCGGCTCGCGATTCCAGCCCCGGGCGTCTCCTTCTATTGCGGCGGTTAGGGGCGTGAGGGCGCGAAATTTGCCTCTCCCTCACGCGTTCCGCCTCCTCCTTCGCGAGCATTACCGCTTCGCAGAAGGAGGTGACGGCCTGCCATTTCCTCTCGCTCCGTACCATGGCCTGAACCAGGGCCGGACGCGAGAGATCACCGCCGCCGATCGCCTCTACGAGGACACGGCGTTGCTCCGTCCAAGCCGGGCAGACCTCCACCGTGTCCTCAGGCCGATCCACACAATGGTGACACCCGGGTGTTTCCTCCCTCCTTATCCTGTACAGGAACCTCCCGAAACAGCCGTGTCCGGTGAGAACCTGCGTCAGGCGGAAGGTGAGGACGCCGTGGTGTTTCTCCAGCCACTCCTCAAAGAGGGGTCTTATCGCCGCAATTGTGGCGTGCCCAGCGCGGGGTTGCGACAATCGCACCCTCCATGACGCCATGAGATCCCGCCGGAGCTCTGTCCGCTGTACCGCGATTTCTTGCGGCATCGGAGTTAAGCCCCGGCGTTTCGCCTCCTCGCGCCAATCCCAGATGTGTGCGAGGACCTTTGCCTCCAGATCCCATGGCGGTAATCCGGCAAGGAGGCTAACTTTAACACCCCTTAACATGTATTGAAGGGCAAATTATCTTGACCTAGCAACCCCCATCGGCTTGGCACGGGTAGCAGAGTAAATGTTAAAAAAAAATCTGTCGTAAGTTTCGTATCAGCCTGTTGCATCGAGTATGTGTGTTAAATTAAAATGTAACTGATGTTCATTCTACTTGGAGTATTTTACATCGTCATAATTCAGCTAATTTACAAAATCCCAATGAATTATTTATTTATAGGAGAATCAACAGCTATAACAAATGGATAACAATTGTTTAAGAAACAGAGCCAATTACAGGTTCTCACGGATAAAAACAGAACGAGTAGTAGAAATCCTAGGATCACTAAAAAGCACGATAAAAAAGATTAAGTATAAAAACAGAACGAGTAGTAGAAATCCTAGGATCACTAAAAAGCACGATAAAAAAGATTAAGTATAAAAACAGAACGAGTAGTAGAAATCCTAGGATCACTAAAAAGCACGATAAAAAAGATTAAGTATAAAAACAGAACGAGTAGTAGAAATCCTAGGATCACTAAAAAGCACGATAAAAAAGATTAAGTATAAAAACAGAACGAGTAGTAGAAATCCTAGGATCACTAAAAAGCACGATAAAAAAGATTAAGTATAAAAACAGAACGAGTAGTAGAAATCCTAGGATCACTAAAAAGCACGATAAAAAAGATTAAGTATACATATACACCGTGAAATTTGAATCACAGTTTTGCTAGAACAAACGTTGTTCAGACCATGGTCTACTACCATTCTACAGCATCCAATAAAAAAAAAACATAAATTGATTTTTGAAAAAACACAAAAAGTTTAAAATGTCAAGATTATCTACTGCTTACTAAATTTCTTTTATGGAGGTACATTTCCCTGTAAACAATGCTGTGTCCCATGCGTGGTGTCTGTGTTGTAGGGAGTAACGATAATCTTAACATTTTAAACTTTATGGTTTTTGTGTTTTTTCAAAAACCAAGTATGTTTTTTTATTGGATGCTGTAGAATGGTAAGCTCATTTTCATTCGATTGACATCGATACTGCTCCTACTGTTTTTAATTCACAATAGTTAATGCGAAACTGCAGTTCGTTTTTTAATCCCAGAGACTAATTTGACAGGTGCAAATGTCAAACTCCAAATCGAAAAAACAAACGACAGTCACTTGAAATATCAAATTAGTCTCTGGGATTAAAAAACGACCTTTAAGGTAGGTGGGGACCATTATAAATAGCTATTAAATCCCTATTCAATCACTGTTAAATCCCTATTAAATCACTGTTAAATCCCTATTAAATCACTGTTAAATCCCTATTCAATCTCGATTAAATATAAGATTATTTTTTATAAACGAAACGACTCTACTATTAAATAGCTATTAAATTCGGGCACCTACTGATTGGTAAATGTAAAAAAAACATACATTTCTCAGGTCCTTTCAAATGTACGCTATGGGCGATGATCCACTGTGATTAGTTACACTGTGGTCGAAGGAATGCCAGATTGATGGATGGATAGACAGCGTAACGAGGAGAGATTGCGGCCATTGCATAGACTGCTCTGCGCTTGCGTCCTTTAAACTGTACCAGTTTATTACGTATGCTATTTGTCTAGACTGCGGGTACTTTTCCTCTTAGGTTCTCGGGTCTTTCCATTATGACAGCAAAATTTTAAAATAGTTTTCTTCCTATAACAATGCATTAAGTCATATAAGTTGTAAGGTGGTTAGGTTTTTTTGCAATTGTAAACACGTGAATGTGTATGTACTTATTGTTATTCATAGTTTTTCTTCTGCACAGTTTTAATTAGAATAAAGGTATTTAAATGCAGGTTTTCCTTCCTTCTCCGGGAGATTTTAGCGCCAATGCCTTAGAGGTTAAGTCATCGCTGTAAAACGCACTACCTAAGAAAAACATTTAATATAAACTTGTAGTTTGCCTGTAGGTATTTTGACTAAGATGAGACACGAGACGCATAGCATGACCACAATAGAAACGGGTTTTGTCGAAGGAAGAATAGACAAAATGACAGATTGTGATTGTGAATCTGTCATTTTGTCTATTCTTCCGTGCGGGGAAGCATGGCACAAAGCTGCCAATGATGATGATGATGATGTTGACTAGGAATTTATTAAACAATTTCAGGTGACTCTGAACCTAACGAGTAATAAAATACTGAACAATTTAATTTCCTTAAGTAATTCATACATATTATATTTTTTTTGGAAGATATACAGGATCGCAGGGATATCTGTCATTTTGTCTATTCTTCCGTCGACAAAACCCGTTTCTATTATGGTCATGCTACGCATGTAGGGAAACATGGCACAAATGGGAGGAGGCCCATACTCAGTAGTGGGTTGAATAAGGCTGCCAATGATGATGATATTAACTAGGAAATTATCAAATAATCTCAGGTGGCTCTGAACCTAATGAGTAATAAAATACTTAATAATTTAATTTCCTTAGGTAATTCATACATATTATATATTTTTTGGAAGATATACAGGGTGGCAGGGACATCTGTCATTTTGTCTATTCTTCCGTCGACAAAACCCGTTTCTATTGTGGTCATGCTAAGCATGTAGGGAAGCATGGCACATATGGGAGGAGGCCTATACTCAGCAGGGGGTGGAACAAGGCTGCCAATGATGATGATGATGACTGGTATATGATCAAATAATCTCAGGCGACTCTGAACCTAACGAGTAATAAAATACTGAACAATTTAATTTCTTTAGGTAATTCATACATATTATATTTTTTTTGGAAGATGTACAGGTGTGGCAGGGACATCGACGCGCAACCTGTTACTATGGATTCAGTGTATGATTCTGTGTATGTAAATTTCAACGTAGGTGTATCCAGAATCCATGGTAACAGGTTGTTCGTTGATGTTCCTGCCACCCTGTACAATTATACTGGAACGCTCGGAGGGTCGTAGTAATTATTTCAGAATTACACATCGTAGTTATTTTTTATTTAATAATTATTTCTTTTGGTACAGATGACGATGTTCTACCACGACTCTGAACATATCAAGACTATGCTGCCAGACACAAAGATCTTCAGAATGGATGACTGGAACTTTATTAAGGTAAGTGGCTTTTCAAAAGTAACATATTTTTTTATTCCTTGATGTTTGTTTGGTCCTTTGATACGCCGATGAACAGCTGTAGATTATATAATTGGTCCTTCTGACCTGTAGCAATAAAATTACTTTATGATGTAACATCTTTCCTCTTCTTTTCCTGCATATCTTTCCTCTCGCTTTCCTGCAATCTGTGGAGTGGAAAATCTGTGGAAGTGATTTCGTGAAAAGGGACGGAGTGTGTCACAGGAAACCGGGGAAGCGCGCGCTATTTGATTTGACCAATGAGCGCGCGCAGTGCTATAGTTGGCCGTCAGAAATGACCTTGACGATTCTGTAATGTTGGTTATTACCAAGGTGAGATGTCAGATGTTACACAAGATATGCGACCACTGTAAGGCGCGCTCGTTTTTTTAATCTTTAGCATTCTCTTTGGTCTTCTCTTCTTTTTTTTTTTGACTGCCTCGTTGGTCTAGTGGTTGCAAGCGCTATTGCTGAGCATGAGGTCCTGTACCCTAATTGCGTAACTTATTTTCGTTAACAATTTCGCGAAATTTGTTTCATTTTGACATTTCAACAACATTCATTGCGTTATTTACGTTGTTGAACCGATTTTTTTTCCAACTTATGAAGCAATGGATTAGAAATCTGTTTCAAATCGAAACAAATTGTGATTGTGTTGTATTACGCAATTAGGGTACTGGTTTCAATTCCCAGGTCGGGTAGTGTTATTGGGTGTTTGCATCAGGAATTTCTCAGTAGCAGCCCCGAGTCTGGATTTGTGCCCCATCGATGGCAATAGGCTTTTGATAAATTTCCATGTAAAGGGCCTATTACATATACATGGGACTTTTTCATATACTTTAGCATAATGTGAGTGTACTACTGGTAAACCTCTACCTAACCCTAAAAGCATTACATATGTTGAATCTTTAGAAGATCAGGATCAAATCAGCGCATTATTCTGATAAGTACATTTTTAGGGTTCCGTACCTCAAAAGCAAAATACGGAACCCATATAGGATCACTCGTGTGTCTATCTTGTTCGTCTGTCACAGCTAGTTTGCTCCGAATCTAATGGACCGATTAAGTTGAAAGGTATACATATCAATTTCTTTGACCAAATCACGGACGTGTTACGTAAATAAATTAATTTTGAATAGGTTTTTTTTTGTTTATATCCCAAAAGTGACCCATGGGGGTCACGTTTGGGATATAAACAAAAAAAAAAGTTTTTGCACTTTGTACCGTGTGACATATCAAATGAAAGGGCTTACTGTGAGGGTCTCAAATATATATTTTTTAATTTTAAAATAGTTTTAAAGTTATTCAATAGAATAGATGGAAATTCACCATTCCCACCTTTATCTCCGAAACTACTGAGCCAAAAATTAAAAAAAAAACTGGCACTGGAAGTGAAAACTAGAAAAAAAAAGAAAAAAGTCGGCACCGCGGTAATCAACGCGTTAATGTCTTTTAATCCACACACCGCGGTAATCAATGTGTTGATGTCTTTTACTACAAGGTGTCGGTAAATTCCGTTACAGTGTCGCGAAATTAATAGTTTAGTCCCATCTCAAAAATGCCCAACGCGCCTACAGAAGTTTTTACTTAAAAAAAATTCAGGTAATAGTTTTATACTAATAGATTACAGGAAAAGCAATAAGAAGTCTATGGTCTCAAAATAACATGGTAAATCTCCCAATATATCGTATAAACTTAAATTTGCAGTTGGAATGTATGAAAGAACAAGTTTTTCAACTACAATGTTTTGCTTTTGGGAAAAATTGTGCGTAGTCCGACACGCACTAGGCCGATTTTTTTTATTCCAAGATAGTGTTGAACTTAAGATTATTTTGCGAAAAAACAATGCTATGAGGTCTACCCATATCGCACTGTGTAATAAATGGTGTAATTGCCTACTACATTCGATAGTGAGTATTTTCACGAAGAAGCCATGTGCGCGTGAGTCAATGACATACCTAATTTTACAGATAACAACATTACAACGCAATTTTAACTGAGACTATTGCAAGTAATCGTTTGTGTACATATCAAGTATTTATGTTATGATTAGCAGATTGTTTAGTGTAGTAGTGAGCATGATTGCCTATTTCTGATAGATATTGCTAGATCCTGGTTATATTCATAGGAAGAGTGAAATTGCAGTTGTTTTATTAAAGTGAAACTTTTATTACATCGTCTCAAACTTTTTCGTCTGTGTGTTGCATGTCGAGTGACGGTCGGCCGCGGAGTAGGGATAAAGTGAAAGGCGCTCGTCAGAGCAGCCAAGGCCAATATGGCGGCGCCTATAGTTCGCTTAAAAGTTTCACTTTTACCGTGGTTTCATAAAACCACACAATCCTTTTTTCCGTCGTCATCGATATCAGTTTTCCACTTCAGAGTTTTTTTCTTGGTCCGAAGAGGCGAAATCTGAAATATACACATGTATCGTTTCAAAAGAAAAGGACCATTTCCGTAGTAATCAATCTTTAATTACAAGATTACTTGACGATATTATATCATAATATTGTGTTTCTTTTTTTCCCATATCAATACAAATCTCAAGAAAAGAATCGAGCTACACACACTCACATAAATGATAGTCGTGTTTGTCTGTACGTGCTACAATCTGGACAGAACGAGATTCGTATGAAATGACTTGACATTTATTAATCAATACGTTCTTGACATCGACATCTGGGGGTAATTGTATTTTTTCGCTTAATTAGATAAGCACCATGTCATATTAAGATGAACTATAGTGTCGTAATCTTTTTTTTTTTTGTATCTTACCGATAATGCTTCATCATACAGACACACAGATCACCATCATCTACCTAACCTTTTCCCAACTAAGTTGGGGTCATCTTCCAGTCTAACTGGATGTAGCTGAATACCAGTATTTTACATGGGACGACTGTCACTGACGCACCACCATCATCACCACTGCACTGCATCATATGTCTCGAGTTTAAACCCGCACGCACCTCTGATTTTTCGGATTCATGTGCGTATTGTATAATTATCACTTGCTTTAAAAACGGTGAAGGAAAACATCGTGAGGAAACCGGCATGCCTGAGAGATATTTCTCGATGGCATGTGAAGCCAAGTTAGAGGCCCATGTGCGGCATAAAAACTTTGACACCAGGTTAGTCACGAACCACACGAAACCACTGCACTGACTCTCCTATGGAACTGATGCAGTTATATTGCTCCTAATGCATAAGAAGGATACTGGGATATTTTCAGTTCCTTATTGTTTTCCTATGGAGGAGCTCATGGCTAAGTACTAACAGCCGCACGGGTTGATCCATCAGGTTAAGCTACGCTTGCCAGGGTTGGTCCGTGGATGGGTGACCATTTCTTCATACCGAGACTCCTCCGTGCCTCAATAAGCACGTTAAGCCGTTGGTGCCGGCTGTTGCATTCGTGAATCTTTGACAGTCGTTACGGGTCGTCAGAAGCCCGAAAGTCCGACAACCAGTCTTACCAAGGGGTATCGTATTACTTAGTTACTGGGTTGTGGATGTCAGATAGGTAGTCGTTCCATGTAATGGGGAAAAGGCTAGGCAGATTGATTGAATTATTTTTCTATGGCTAAATACCAATTATAATTAGTTCCTATTGACCTGCTCTCAGATCAGCGTTGAACATTATGTCGTTCATCGTTCATGGAGACGAGAACACAGTCTTAAATATGACAAGCATGACAGTGCAGTTGCTAAGACAAGTATAGAACATTTGTCGTGAATTTTAGTTGATAGACGAAGTCTGTTGAGTTAACTAATTTGAGGATTTATGAACAAAATTTGTCATAGACGGACTTTGTTTACAACACAGAAAATCAGTGAACACGTTGAAAGTTACAGGTGTAATCGTCTCATTAGTCTGGAGGTCGTGTACCGGTTTCTCACGAGAAACGGGTGCGTGCGGCGACGCATAGATACTATGGCCCCACACATACAAGCCGCGCACGGTGCGTTTGTATGAAGATAGCTTACTACCTCTCCTTATACTGTGGTAAAGGAGATGTCCGCTTTTTGTAGGGACGTTGGTTTTTTATTCCAAGAAAAATCTAACCAGCATTAAACTCCATCTAAATAAAAACGACAAAATATGGAACTAGGAACCACTGAAATAATATTTTTAGACCCCTCCATTTAAGAGAAAAATTATAAACTATTTAAAGTACAAACATTTTATTTGTTGATGGCAACTATGACAAATATGATATAAAATGACAATAATGTTAGTCATTACTGTCAATCAATTGACAGTGATGACAGTAACATGTGTAAATTTTGACAAGTTTAATATTTGATTATGTCAGTATGACATAAATTGACACATAGTACTGTCATTACTGTCAATGAATTGACAGTAATAACAGTAACATGTGTCAATTTTGACAAGTTTACTATTTTATGGGGTGTGTTCACTATATTATCCTAGATAATTAGAATGGTTTGTTCGTTTTAGGAGTAAATTCTTACTAAAATAAAAAACGATTTTTCTCAAAATTGGAGGTCTTTAAAAACGTATGATACGAGGTGCATTCAATAAGTACCTAGCCTCATCGCCAGAGGGCGCTGTACTTTCAAAAGAGTTTTACCACAGTGTAGCACATTCTTTTTTAATTCTTTTTTCAAATTTTCATTCCAATCCCTTCATTTGTTTTAATTTGACAACTTATGGAAGCGAACGTGTCGATCGGTTTTACAAAAATGGAAAAAGAGCAATATCGTTCGGTGATTCGATTCCTATTTTTGGAAGGGAAAACGCGCATCGAAATCAAAGAGCGCTTGGATGCTGTGTACGGTGACTCTTCTCCATCGATGGCCACCGTCAAGAATTGGTTCAACGAGTTTGCACGTGGCCGTACGTCGGTTTTTGATGAACCACGTCCAGGTGCACCGAAAACAGCTGCTACGGAGGAAAACATTAAAAAAATCTATGATCTCGTATTGGCAGATCGCCGATTGAAGGTTCGGGAGCTAGCTGAGACTGTAGGCATTTCAGAAGGAACAGTGCATCATATTCTTCACGAGCAACTCGGCATGAGAAAGCTGTCGGCGCGATGGGTGCCGCGTTTACTCACACCAGAAAACAAGCGCAACCGTGAGACCACATCGGAGACGTGTTTGGCGCTGTTTAAGCGGAATCCAGCGGAGTTTTTGCGTCGTTTTGTGACCGTCGATGAAACCTGGATCCACTGGTACACACCAGAGACCAAGGAGCAATCAAAACAATGGATCCAGACCGGGGAACGTGCTCCAAAGAAGGCGAAAACTGTAAAATCGGCCGGAAAAGTTATGGCCACCGTTTTCTGGGATTCACAAGGTGTGATCTACATCGATTACCTCGAGAAGGGTAAAACAATTACAGGGCTTTACTATGCCGATTTATTGGGCCGATTCGACGCCGAATTAAAGAAAAAACGACCCCATCTGGCGAAGAAAAAAGTGCTGTTTCACCACGACGACGCACCGGTTCACACGTCTGCCGTTGCCATGGCCAAATTGGTCGAATTACGCTACGAATTGCTGCCCCATCCACCGTATTCTCCAGATTTGGCCCCTTGTGACTTCTTTCTGTTTCCTAATCTGAAAAAATCACTCGCCGGGAATAGATATGGATCGAATGAGGAGGTCATCGCCGCCACGGAGGCCTATTTTGCAGAGTTTGACAAAAACTATTTTTCGGACGGGTTAAAAAAGTTGGAGCATCGCTGGGCTAAGTGTATCGAACTAAAAGGAGACTATGTTGAAAAATAAATTGCCACTTTTCCAAAATTTTCGTTTACTTTTTGTAGGCTAAGTATTTATTGAATGACCCTCGTATAGTTAGAACCACTAGTTTTTGGGGTGTCTATCCAAATATATTTAACTTATCCTGGTTAGAATGAATGAATAATAAAAAACCATTTTAGGACATGTCCTTTTGCATTATTTTAGAATATTCGTTTGTGGTCATTTGAACTTAACCACCATAATTATTAAAACCATTTTCCAGTTACGTGCTTATAAATGGCTATATACCTATAGAGCTTTCTCCAATGTGGGTTTCATACCTATTACTATTATCATCGAAGTTGCTATACCTACAGTGGCCTTATTTTAAGAACTTTTGACAATTCATCCATTCATCCGCGTTGTAATAATAAATAGTAAATATCTGATTTTCTGTATCTGTTTATATAGAAATTAAGTCTGATTGTCTACTGGAGCGGAGAGGAGAGGAGCGGAGCGGAGCTGTGCTAATATTAACCAATGGCATTGCATAAAATCTCCGCTTTGCGAACTAGTTTAAAAATTCATACAAAACCGGGCAGCGGAGCGGGGAAAGGGAAAAATCCGGCCGCGGGGTATTGCAGCCCGCTCAAATAACTCGTCGCGTGAACTCGGCCTAGCTCCGCACAGTTCGCAACTCCGCTCCGTGCTACCTCACTTCGCATCAATGGACAGACACAGTCCGTAAATCCGCTCCGCATTTACTCCCTCGCTCCGCTGCCTCGCTCCACGTCAACAGACAGGCAGCCTTAGTACCCTATTTTTCAAGATATTTAAAACTTAAAACCGTGAGGGAATGGGGTATTGCCATCTCTGGTCACCCTTTCAGCCATTACAGCCGTGAGGATTAAGTATGCACTATGATTACATGATGCAATAGCCAATTAGCTACGTTTTTTTCTCTGCGCGTGCGCTTATGTCATCATTAGCCATGGCCGATTGACCGCTGCGATATTAAAGTGCATCGAACGCTCCGTTTCACTTTTCTTAAACACGCATTGCACCGTGCTATGATGTGCGTATGAAGAAAGTTGATTCGATTAATGCCTACCTTTATTATGTGGTTTTATCCTTGACTAGCAAATTGTTTCTTCTGTTTTTCTGATGGCAGACCTTGATTGTGTGGTTTTATCCTTGTCTGGCAAATTTTTTCTTCTGTTTTTCTGATGGCAGACCTTGATTGTATGGTTTTATCCTTGTCTGGCAAATTTTTTCTTTCGTTTTTCTGATGGAACAGGAAAATTCGTCGAAAATTTGTTGCTGGCTATGAGATGCATTGCAAAAAAAAAAAACTTTAATAATAGGTAATATTGTATGTGGTCAAAAATACACTATAGAGTGTTTATGTTTTGATTTTTGCTGCTTTTGATTATGTATTCGAATGTCATTAAGTCGACGTCCGAATGTAGTATAACTCTTTGTGCGTAATAGTTTACCAACAATGATGATCTTTTCTTAATTAACTTGAATGACGAGTAAATTATAAAGACCCACTTGATTGCATCAGACCTTGTCTTTATCTCACGTATTCGTGGGGACCATGCTTGGTAGATAAGAATCCTGTAGAAAACCTAAACCGTCCCCAATAGCGTAGGGGTTCTGTACCTACTAGTAAAATTCAAATCAGAGTGCTTGCCTACCTATATTGCTTATTATAAAAAAAAAACTAAACACTGAAAAAAAGGATTGTGTGGTTTTATGAAACCACGGTAAAAGTGAAACTTCTATAGGCGCCGCCATATTGGCCTTGGCTGCTCTGACGAGCGCCTTTCACTTTATCCCTACTCCGCGGCCGACCGTCATGCGACATACAACACACAGACGAAAAACTTTGAGACGATGCGATGTAGTAAAAGTTTCACTTTAAAAAATGAACCCCATACCATATTGATTGATTGATCCACATTGATTTCGAAATCTAAGGGCCATATTACACTGTCGATTTGCGAGCGTGTTTCCAGCGAGGTGATTGTTTAACGTGCTCGCTGCGTGTGCGCAACGAGTTCGCCGCATTTGCTCAACGAGAGGGATTGACGAGTGTACAGGAGAGAGCAAGATATAAAAGTGTATAAAATATGAAAACGCAGAGAATATACGTCGCGTAGTTGCGGCTACTTCGCTACTCACGCACGGAGAGCACGTTCACAAATCGCTTCGCTGGAAACACGCTGTCAAATCGTCAGTATGATATGATAGCGCTTTAAGTTCTGGAATTAATATTGTCCTTAATGAGTATTTACGGATTACTCATATCCTTTTTCCGAGTTTTACTTACTAGTTCTGAACGTACGTCACGTTCACGTAACGTACGTTCACGTTCACGTTCACCTTCAGGTGAATATCAATGAGTCGTTATATCGACGCTTGAAAGGCAACATTGACTAAGCGACATGGGAACCCATGTCGCTTAGTCAATGTTGCCTTTCAAGCGTCGATATAAAATTAAAATAAAGACCATTTTTAACCGACTTCAAAAAAAAGGAGGAGGTTCTCAATTCGTCGGGATTTTTTTTTTTTTTATATGTATGTTCCCCGATTACTCGAAGACGGCTGGACCGATTTGAAAAATTATTGTTTTGTTTGAAAGGGTATACTTTCAAGTTGGTCCCATTGTCATTTGGTCACGATCTGATGATGGGATCTTGGAGAAATCGAGGGAACTCTTCAAATATGAAAGGCACATCTATAGCGATTTGGGTATTTTTGATGAGCAGTTGGCATAAGGCTATTGTAACTTAGATAAATTACAAATTAACCCACTAAAAAGTGAAAAAAAACTTTATTACAAAAAATACATCTAACTTCCAAACTACAAAGTGAAAAATAACTTTAATTTCGGAAGTCGGTGTCAAAAAACTAAAATACTGATCCAAAGACACCGGCTTCCGAAATTAAAGTTATTTTTCACTTTGTAGTTTGGAAGTCGGTTGTATTTTTTGTAAAAAAGTTTTTTTTTGTGGAACGGATCCCTAAAAAAATGTAAATGAAAACTAAATGATTATTTTTAGTTTTTACCTAACACGATAAGAGACAAAATGTAAAAAGATACGCAATAAAGATTTCTGCACACGAGTCACTTCATAATATTTATTACAATTACAACAGTTATTATTATTTATCTTTTGGCACACGACCACTTTACTACCTTATCTAACTTCTTAATATTAAACATTCAACTAGAAACTTCATAACAAAATTGCACAAGTTTTGAAATCAATAACTGCAATGTCATGAAAAATGACGTCAGAGCCATTTTGTTCTATGATTTTACAAAACATCCATGGCATTATTCAATTATAGAGTTTAAGTAATAGATTTGCTGAATCATGTTTGTAGTCTTCAGTTTATTTACCTAAGGTACAGTCAGGGTCAAAAATATAGGGACAAATAGACTGTTTAAAAGTTTCATTTTCTTAGTTGTCCAGGGGGCTTACCACCAGCTCATAAAGCAGTATTATTTTAATATTACTTCAGTGTGGGAAAGAGATGAAGCTCTACAGGTCGTATAGCTCCATCTATTTCTCCCAGTGAAGTAATATTAAAATAATACTGTTTATGAGCTGGTGGTAGGCCCCCTGAACATTTTGTTCGTTACTTCGACAATACGGCAGTAAATAAAACCAAATGTATCCAATAGTTTAGTCACTATAGCTAGTCTAAGATGGGCAAAGTCCATAGTCGGCACATCACTTTTCATTCATTTTTTATTCGTTTGACCTATTGTGTATAGTAATCTTATTCCAGGTGCATCGTCTTCACATATAATTATATAATGAATGTATACAAAATATTGTAAAACATTTTAAAAGAGTAACGGTGGAGTTTCTTGCCCATTCTTCTTCATACAAAAACTACCTTTTGGAAGGGGCGACTAGAATAAACTAGTAGTTCTGCGAACAGTAGACCTTGCGAGCACAAACTTTTATACAACAACTAGTGGACACGACAGACGTTGTCCTGTCAAAACATTGTCCAGCGGACAAAATTGTGAATCTAAACCATTCCCAGATCCCCTTGAACACACACAAAAATTTCATCAAAATCGGTCCAGTCGTTTGAGAGAAGTTCAGTGACATACACACTCACAGAAGAATTATATATATAAAGACTAGCTGACCCCGGCAAACGTTGTTTTGCCAATTATTTGTTTGGGGTGGACAACCCTTATCACTTAGGGGTATGAAAAATAGATAGTAGCCGATTTTCAGACCTACTGAATATGCATATAAAATTTGGTAAAAATCAGTAAAGCCGTTTCGGAGGAGTAAGGTAACTAACATTGTGACACGAGAATTTTATATATAAGATTAATATAGGTACCACTAAAGTTAATTAAAACGGGATATTTACAATGTATTTTGTTTTTTAACTGACTTCAAAAAAAGGAGGAGGTTCTCAGTTCGTCGGGATATTTTTTATTTTTTTTTATGTATTTTCCCCGATTACTCGAAGACGGCTGGACCGATATGAAAAATTATTTTTTTGTTTGAAAGGGTATACTTCCAAGTTGGTCCCATTGTCATTTGGTCACGATCTGATGATGGGATCTTGGAGAAATCGAGGGAACTCTTCAAATATTATAGGCACATTTATAGCGATTTGGGTATTTTTGATGAACAGTTGACATTAGGCTATTGTAATTGAATTTCTATGTTAGCATTTACTTATTTGATAGTTTCAAAATACTCCTATACAGTAGTATTGTCAGTATTTTCATTGTCGTATTGTCGTTTCTATATTGTATCCTACTTCATCCTTAATATTATAAATGCGAAAGTAAGTTTGTTTGTTACGCCTTCACGCGAAAACGGCTGAACGGATTTGGATGAAATTTAGCACATATATAGATGATGCCCTGGAAAAGAACATAGGATACTTTTTTTTTTTTCCCCACGGGATCGAGACTTATGCGGGTGAAACCGCGGGGCGCAGCTAGTAATATTATAAAAATGTAAAAGTTTGTGAGGATAGATGGATGTTTGTTACTCTTTCACTCAAAAACTACTGAACGGATTTGGATGAAATTTGGCACACAGCTAGTTTATAACCTGGATTAACACATAGATAATTCTTATCTCGATATTCCCACGAGATCGAGACTTATGCGGGTGAAACCGCGGGGCGCAGCTAGTAGTGTATATTTTTGACGTTGACTGTTCCACAAAATTGAGGTGTTCGAGGCAAAATATCAGCACCTTATAACATTAACCTGCAAGATTGATATTTGATTACTGCAGACCGTCCATGTATGGGTTTCTGGGGACCATTCTTAACACATTATCCCTCCGTGGTTTGGACGCACATTATAATTATTATCATTCTTGAGTTATCTCATCATCTGTTACGACGCCTCATTGAAGTGGATAACAATTAAAATTCTATTGTGTCTTGTTAATGACAGTTGAAAGGTTATGAATGTCAGAAAGTCTCACCACAAGTTCTAGCCTTCCTGCCGGGGGTTCGAAGAAAACCGATAGGGAAATCGTGGCCCCCTGGCAACACGGCAACTGAAGGAACACGGGTGGGTTTTAGTCAGTAAGAGTCTGACACGCCCTCCCGCTCCGCCCAGAGCGGGAGAAGTTATTTGATAATTTCCCACCCAAAAAAAAAAAAAAAAAAAGTTCTAGCCTTAGAATATTAGATTTGTCCAGTATTGGTGTTACGGAATGTGGAGGTCAAGCAGTAATTTCATGTAAAATATTGATATTTAGCCTCTTTTGGTTAGATTGGAAGCTGACCTTTAACCAGTCGGAAAATGCTAAGCACATGTCTTAAGTATCCACTATGAGTAGATATTCTTCGTTTTCCTAACGTGTTCTTGATAAACGTTTGTCCTGCATTTTGTAGGTAGAAGATACCTAATTAAGTTACGGCGGTGCATGCTGCATTTGCACGAATTTGATTTATTAATGTAGGTATTGCTCTTCTTTCCTCAAGACATTTTCCTTAACTTTTGAACGTAAATGGCCCATTTTTTGCTTTGCTGTTTTCCCCAGACAAGTACCTTTATTTTGCTATGAGTTGATGTGCTAATCGTTGCAATTGAAGTTTGGAAAACGGTTTTCATTTTCCTGTAAGGTGGTCGTTAGCAGATTATTTACATAACAAATATCACGCCTGTATTCCCCGAAGGGTTAGGCAGAGGTGTACTTATTGTACACCCACATTTCGCCAGTTACGCAAGTTGAAGCTTTGTTTAAATTTTTCTTTTAGTTTATAAGCAGCTTCTGTCCAATGTCTTTATTCCTTAAATGTTATGTACAGACGCCAACACTTCAAACTACTACAATCTGTCAAATTTATTTAATAGATTTTCAACTTTATATTTGAATCATATGGTTTAAAGTTGATTGGGAACATTTGACATTTGACAGTTTCGGGTAGCTTGATGTGTTGGCGTTTGTACACCTATAATTTACGCGTACCCACATGTTTTTGCCAAAGATGTTAAAAGACGACAACTGTGGAAGAAAGCTTTCCGAAAAAAATTGGAAACCCGATATTTCGTCGAGTCTAAGTATGTGATCGTATTGGTATGATCGACGGGATGTTCGTATTTTATTTACTTTTCCACTACAGCTGCTTTTTTACCAGTGGTAGACGCTTCTCTTTCATTAGCTCGTCTTTGAATAGTGCTACACTCCAAGTCGCATACATATTTATCTAGTTTTCGTTTAATTTGTGATCAACACAAAAGTAAACATAAACAAAACAATGGCGGCTTGTAGACGGTCAACAGCGCTGCCACCTATGACGAGCTTTCAGTTTTTAACCCCGTTGGCTAAGGGCTCGACGATGGGGCCGATGGAATGATTAAAGCAGCGTTTAATTATATGTAGGTATGCCTTAGAGATTTTTAGTAAAACTTAGATTTTCCGTAGCGTTATATTGTCCTCTTGTTGTAGTAGGTACTAATCGATAACAATTATTTTGACATTAATCGGTATTTCCAAGACTTACTGGAATCTCTTAATTGCAAATGATTGGGTTTTTACAATATCTACCCAGGTAAAACTTATTTTATACCTAGGTGTTTATTATTTCGAAATTACCTTTAATAACTGAAAGAGTATTTATCTCAAAATTGTTAGGTACCTACAGGTCGACATAAAAGAGTCTGACGTGGTGACATTTGGAACTAAATATTTTAGTTAGGTTTTGGTTTGAGTCACCTTCAAGCAGCGTTTTTTTACACATTTATTTTAACAATTTATTTCCCATTCGAAGTGACCTAAGCGCCCTCATTTTCATTTTACTCTTTTTTGCCAAGCTGTACCTAGCTGCTTTGGAAAAATTGGTAGAAATTATTGTTACTTTCGATGGTTTATTTCCCAGACACCGAAAAGCAAAGTTTGAACCTTTTTTTACCCGACTACGGCAAAGCCAAAAGAAGGGTTATGATTTTAGCAGTCTATGTATGTATGTTTATATGTTTGTATGTATGTATGTATGTATGTTTGCTTTTACGTGTGTTCCACCATAGCGCCTAAACTACTGAACCGATTTTGATGAATGAGGTATCAATAGATTCGTAATAATGGTCCGGGTGACATAGGCTATATAAATTTTCCCTAAATTTAATATGGTGGATTTTACACGTAAATTTCTAACCTCGAAAAAAATTAAAATGATATGATCATGACATGTTTGGTACCAAAAGAAAGGTCTTGACGAGCACATTACAAATATGTAAATAATGTTATACTTTCAAAGTAAATAAATATGTTTAAATTGCTAAAAACAAGCAAAAGTGAGACTGTGCTACGTTGTATCGCAAGATGATACCAACGTGCAGTTAATCAAATCTCAATAAATAAAAACGGTTTGTAATTCCATCCTCAGTTACTCTATGAAGAAAAACAAGTACACACGGCTACACATCAAGCTATGATTTCCAGTTTAAGCTGATCTGGCATTGTAAAGGATTTCCGTACAATGCGAGGTCAGCTAATACTGGAAATTTATAGCTTGATGTGTAACACTGTGTACAACGAAATATTAATATTTATACACGGGGCACTCAGAAAATGTTGCAATAGGTAATAAAAAAAAATATACTACAGGTTATATTTTATTTATTAAATCTTTTCAAATAACTCTCCATTGGCGTCTTTACACAGTTTCATGCGTCTTAACCAATTTTCATTACACATTTTCCAGTCCACATCAGACACCTCTTTAATCCCTGTTTTCCCTTGAGTTGATTTTTTAAATTTGGGGAACAAAAATGACAAATCCATGATTCATCACCCGTAATGAAATCGTAAACGCGCCGAGACGAGCCTGCTTCAAATTTTGCTATCATGTCTCGGCACCATTCTACCCGAACCTCCTTCTGCGTTAGATTGTGTGGTAATTAGCGTGAAACTATCTTCTTTACCTGAAGATGCCCGTGTAGAATTTCATATACACTTCCCGATCCAATCTGCAGTATATGCTGAATCTCTTCATATGTAATTCGCCTATTCACTTAAATTTAATTTTTCACAGCCACCACGTTTTCTTATGTAACAGCCGTCATAGCCCTATGACGGCCACTTCTTTCTTCGTCCGCCAAAGTTACTTGACCACGCTTAAATTCGTTGAACCAGCGGAAAACAGTCGCTTTAGAAGTGCTTTTGTCTATGAACATCATTCGAAGTCTTTCAAATGATTCTTTTGGTTTTAGTCGACATTTGAAATCGTACAAAATCATCGCGCGAAAATGTTCTCGTTGTAAATTCAATTTTCAGTGAGACGTTGCGCGCGGCGTTGTTGTAACGTTTAGCAAGTGTAAAAACGGAAAAGTATAAAATAAAAAATAAAGTTTAATAAAAAACTGTAACCCGACCACGGGAAAATAAAAATGATCTAAAAAGTACGAAACAAGCAAATATTTCAGACAGAAATCAAGACATAGGTACAAAAATGGTCAAGGTAAAGCCGTCGTCGCATGCAATTATAATTTTTAGGTGTTCCTGGCACCCACATGGTATACAGGCATGCGACCACGGCTTTACCTTGACCATTTTTGTACCTATGTCTTGATTTCTGTCTGAAATATTTGCTTGTTTCGTACTTTTTAGATCATTTTTATTTTCCCGTGGTCGGGTTGCAGTTTTTTATTAAACTTTATTTTTTTTCCAAATATTTATGTTATGTGACGACGAAGAAAAACGAGATCAGACGTATTTGTTTCTCATTTAAGTAGTTTCGGTTTGGAATCGATCGTTGATTTATTTATCGAATTGATAACAAGTCGCGGGAATGCCTTAAAAATTGAAAACCTTAACTTTGGACTGATCGAAAGGTTTTCGAACGGTACAAAAAAGCGGACTGTTTTTTCAACAACGTAAGCCACCAAACCAGATCGCCGGGTAGCCGGTAAGTTTTCCTTATTTAGTTTACTGTCGAAGTGCAACCGCGTATGATGTAGCAAATTGTGCTATGATATTACTCACTTGGCTATTCAATAGATAGTGCGACTGACTTCTACACCTGACTCGTTCAGAAAACTGTTCGACTCTCATTGATATAATTACGCTGCCGCCAACACAACCTGTTATCATTCAGCGTTGTATCGCCACCGTGGACGCGCGCTCCGCCATATTGAATTATTTACTTCGATTTTTAAAAGTTTTAGCGCCAACTAAATTTTAAACGGTTTATTACCTTTTTATTTTTAGTGAAGTGTTAAGTGCCAGTGAGTCCGGTCGGTTTTTCAATTGTTTTAAGCGGTAAGTCACTATTATTTAAATAAATTTTAGCCATTTTAGGTAACCAATCGGGTACAATTTTTTTTAAAGTTGATCCATTTTTTTAAAATTTATTCGAGAAAATAAATTGCATACGGTATTGTTTTGAAACGTCTATAAGTAACGCAGAAGTTTACGAATCATTAATAAAAAATTGACGGATACCTACACTGTGTTAAAATTTCGTAATTTAAGATATGATATAATGTATTTACGAAATAAATACCTATGAATATTTTTCTTTCATAGTTTAACAATGCATGTATTTACTTTTAGAATAAAAAAAATACTTAAGTAAGTTAAATGTTATGTAGGTAAATAAATATTAAACTAAGTAGATAATGCATAATCATTTTAATCATAGAGTAAATAAAACATACGTCAGGTAACAGTAAAAGTTAACTACCTACCTGTAATAATAAACACTTGAAATAGCTAGTGTAATTACTATAGCTACATACAATAATTAATATCTTATTCGGGGTAATCAAGTGATCTATGAAATCATAAACCTTCATTATGTGGATTTACTTTAATTACTTTTGTCCTTGACACTACGTGAAACGTTTATGTATGAAATTAAAATGAATTTACATAATATTTTTTTTTGCGCAAGTAATCGACTTCAAATAAATCACAATGCCATTCGAATTAAAATTTTAATCTAAATTCCATAGCGTCCTAAATTGTTTAAATAAAAATTTAAATTAGCAAATATTTGACAGCTGTCATGTTTACCTACATTCTTGTTTTTTTTTTTAAGCTGAGTTGGTACGTACATAAGTTCTGTTATGGTCGTATAACAAAATGCCTGTGCTTTAGATAAGTACGATAAGTAAATTATCTTCGTCTAATTACTTATAATTAATGAGATTTATTGAAATGATGTTCGAGTGGGCAAGAAGAGAATCAGAGCTTTATCCTTTTCTTATCTATCTAGTTTCGTAACTTAGGTCGATGAATCTTTTATTTTCATGTTTTTGTGTGTGAGAGTATATATTTTTAACTACCTATGTAGATATCCCACGAAAAATACTGACGATACAGGAAAAATAATGGCAAAGTTTTTAATTGGTTGAACAGTTGTTTAATTTTCAAATTTTGTAGGTACCTTGTGCCAATTTTATTCTTATGTAAATGAAACCGTTCATGCATTTTCATTATACATTTATTTACATAATATGTAAACTGACAGTCTTAAAATAATAATATGTATATAAGAAAGGAAGGGAAAGAATCATAGGACATCAAAAAATTCGTCCTCATCGCTGTCAACGGGGAAAGTGCAAAGGTCTTTGTACCTTTTTGTGTGTGAAAAATTTAAATAAATAAAGTGCCCAAATGGATTCTTTGGCCAAAAAATAGGCCCGTCCTCTGCTCACATTTACAACTTCTATAATAATACCAAATGAACCTACCTACTCAAAAAAAAATCATTTTTCCAAAACAAGAAAGTAAGTAGGTTTTACGACATTTTAGAAAATTCGTAGTGTCTATACTCCATTTGAAATAAGATTAGACATTTAAACAAACCTTTTTTACAGTCCGTTCAACCGATTTTGAGTTCTATGCCGTAGGCATAAGGATGGTTTAAAAGCAAAAAAGTGGTTACAAAACCAACTGTTTACTGCAGCTGCCATTTGTCATACCACCAACGCAATAGAAGTCAATATCGGTTGAACGGACTGTATGAAAGGTTTATTTAAATGTCTAATCTTATTTCAAATGGAGTTTAGATTGACGTACCTAATAATACCTATTAAAAAAATGAAACAAACTCTGTAAGAACTTTTATAAAACACTGTAGATTTGCTTAGTTTAGTAACGATTATGAACTGATTACAGTATTATTATGCGTTGGCTCCAATTTATTTAATATTTATGAAACATGTTTGCGATAATGTCATACACGTGTTTTTAAGAAAGTGCAAGAGAAATGTCGTTCACGTTATTTTTCTTCTGTGGTTGCTAAGCGTCCGATCGAATGACATTATGTTTGCAATTTGCGAAGTGATTGTTCATTAAAATAATTCTTTGTGACATCGATCCTGTTATGAGTAGAATGCAATTATACTACAACAAATTGTTAAAAAAAAAACGTGTGGCACTCGGGGACTGCCGCGGTAAAGCTATTGCATAGCATTTGTAACCTCCATACTTCCTATTTGTCAACGCTACACTTGGGATGATGATGTGATGACATAAAACAAAAATTACGTTCCCGTGACAACGTGATGACCGGGGTTCCAAGTAAACTGACTACCTAATGAAAGAAGAAAATAGGTGGCACAAACAATTTAATTTTAAAATCTAAATACAAACTAACACCTTAACAACTACAAATCTTCATCGGAAACGAAAAACTAACAAAATCTTTAACGGAAAATTAACCATAACAATGAAAAACAAAATAAAAGTAAACAACATGCAATAAAATATCTTTGAACCGTGGCGAATATGTTGAACCGTCATTACATGGTAGGCGGAGTGGGGGGTGTTAGGTTTTATTTTCGTTACGGAATTTCTTGATTCAGTCGCCGCGTTCAAAGCCCGCGATAAAAGCTATGCAATAGCTTAAAAACTCATGAAAACTACGTACTAAAATCAACTAATATGTCGTATGGCTTGTGCTTCTATAGTTAGTATTTACTTATTTACTTACGCGCTTTCCCTTATATCGAGAAAATGGAAAATATGTAAGATTTCGCGTTTCGTATGGTAGGGATACTCGTATGTAAAAAACTGTCACTTAGGTAGGTACTTACACTTCTGAGGAAGAATATTATTCATGCGATTCTACAATAGGCGATTTTTTTTGTAAAATTCTCTCACCTCATTGGATTGGGATAATAAATTAATAACACGCAACAGAACATATAATGTATATTTTTCAATTAAATTATTGGTAACACTTTCGTAATTGCTACCAATAAATGATAAAATAATAATGCCAGTAAGTGTAACATTAAAGAAAGATTACACTTGGGGCCGTTGTGAAACTCCGTACTGTATCAGTTTCACGCGCGTACACTTGCGTGTCACCTCACGTGTAACACGATAGGGTCAGTGCGTGTTACAACCACCACTTTCTTGGTATCTCTCGCCCTATTGGTTAGCGAGTAGCCTTCAATCTTACAGACCTTCTTAGGTCCTTGAATTGGAAGTGAAATGACACTTGTATATGACGATAGTCAGTTTTTCCTAACTCGAGAAAAGCGTTCATATAACTTAATGCTTTCATTATAAAGACAATTTTTTTTAGTCCTTTTGCCCCAATCATGAATTGCATCGAATAGTGCAGTTTTGCACTTCTAGCGCTGACCGAGAGGAGTAGGTATGTCGTGGTAGTCTTTCAGGGAATTATTTACCATCTTTTAGTTAAAATGCGTTTACTCGGAGGATAGATAAAAAAATTCAGGTCGCGGTGATGTAGGATACATGCAGGTACAATTTGATGCTGTTGGTATCCTTGCAGATAAATATGCAAATTGCACATTGCTGTATGTTGAACTTAATGCTTTGCAAATGCACTTCACTACATTAGCTGTCTTGATGAATGCACCTAAGTTGGTACACACGGCTACACATCAAGCTATACAAATCCAGTTTATGCTAATCTCGCATTGTATAGGATTTCCGTACAAAGCGAGGTCAGTTTATACTGGAAATGTATAGCTTGATGTGTAGCCGTGTGTACTATCGAAGAAACGCATATCAGGGGGCCTACCACCAGCTCAAAAGCAGTATTATTTTAATATTACTTCAGTGGGAGAAAGAGATGGAGCTATACGTCCTGTAGAGCTTCATCTCTTTCCCACACTGAAGTAATATTAAAATAATAATGCCCTACCCTATAAGGACTATTCTTGCTTGCAGCGCTCAGCCGCTATAGTAACATTTACCTACGAAAAAAAAGGGACATGTGCACGGGATTTTGTTTTCAAAGTGGTTAAATATGGTACACACGGCTACACATCCAGCTATACAGGTAAAAGGTTAGCTTCTATTGGAAATGTATAGCTTGATTTGTAGCCGTGTGGACCTATTATGATTAATAAATTAACCGTTGACTCATTTATACTTTATTAGGTAGGTACATCGATGAATAGTAGGTATTTAATTAGTATTTGAAAGAGGAAAATTGCTTTTTCATTCTTGTAATTTTGAACTATACCCTATTTGTCATCCAGGCTTACTGCTTGCTTAGCTTCCGTCAATATAGGTAAAACAATAGAATAATATGACAGTAAGGAAAACCTATTTTGTTAATAAAACTTGTAACAATATTGAAAAAACCACAAGGAAATACTTTATTTCTATTTTCCCACTTAATAATGAATAATTGCAAACCCATTCATCAATGAAATTATTAATATGAATGAATACCATCAATCTGCCTAGCCTTTTCCCAACTATGTTGGGGTCGGCTTCCAGTCTAACCGGATGCAGCTGAATACCAGTATTTTACATGGAGGGACTGCCTATCTGACCTCCACAACTCAACACGAAACCCCTTGGTAAGATTGTCAAAGATCCTAGAATGACAGCCGGGACGGAACCAACGGCTTAACGTGCTTTCCAAAGCACGGAGGGGTCTCGGTATGTTAAGATGGTCACCCATCCACGGAATGACCGCGGCAAGCGTAGCTTAACCTGATCTATCGACCTGTGCATCTCTTATTATATAGCCACGAGCCCCTCCTAATAAGAATGAATACCATAAAAGTAATCCGAATCATCCTTTAGGTCCAACACCAGTAAATGACGTCACACAATATTATCGGCCAGTTGAAGCATAAGCAGAAAAGTGTTGACGGAATTATGGTAAACTACCTAACTAATTAAATTATAAAGAAAAGAAGAGAAAAGAAAATAATCAGAAAATAAAGTAAAATAATCAGAAAATAAAGTAAAATAATCAGAAAATAAAATAAAATAATCAGAAAAGAAAATAAAATAATCAGAAAAGAAAATACAATAGTCAGAAAAGAAAATAAAATAATCAGAAAAGAAATGAAAATAATCATCTTGATGTGAAAATAAAATAAAACTGTATCTAACATGTTCTACTAAATTGTTAGTCTCTAGTAAATGCTTCGGTTCGTTTAATATAATTAATTGGATTTCTTGCTTGCAATTTCTTCTCGCAGCATGACAACTATAGTTATAAAAAAACTTTTTCTTACTCAGTAATTATTTCATTTTCTCTCGAATAATGTCAAGAAAGTCTCATTTTGATAAAGAAACTGGTGGAAAACAAAATTCAAAGCTATTATTTAAAGACATCGGTAAATAACATGCCTCTTTAAAATATGCATTTTAAAGCTATCAACACTGCATTATAAATCTTAACTCTTTATTGAAACACCCAACACCTGTCTACTCTCTGCAATTTCTTGTCCTGCCGGTCTATTTTGTAAAAATCTCATTGTGAAAACTTAGATGAAGTGAGTTTGATGTGAGATGTCAATAGTGTTTATCCCCCGCAATTAAAGAAAAGAAAGATTTTTTATTTGGGACACGCACAGGAAATACAACATTAAAACTAAAAAAAAAAATATAAAAACTATCAACTTCAGAAAAGAATATTAAAATAAAAAAAGTGTAAACAAAAAGAAGACCTGTGCGAGGCCAAAAAAGCTCCTTTCTCAGCATATTTGAAAAATCAAATACCGCAGCGCTGGTATTCTGATAGGGCGCGAAATGACAGCTCACTTCACCTAGAGTCCGCGCCACCACTGAAATCCGGCGGAAAAAGTTGTGGAACTACATTTTTTAAATGCAATTCGATGCAATGACATAGACACTAGCACCTCTATCGGACTTGAATGGTTGCGTGGACTCTTAAAGTTTTCACGGTGTATTTTTTTTTTTGTTGTTCTGTTGATACACCTCTGCCTAAACCTTCGGGGAATACAGGCGTGATGTTATGTTTGTTAGTTTAAAATGCTCCTTTCTTATGTTTTGTTTTATTTTTTATTACTGTTTGTATGTCCTAAATAAAATATTTTTCTTTATTTCTTTCTTTATGTGTGTGTTTTTGAGAATAGATCGACTGAACACATTCATTAATACTTTCATTAAGCATTACGCAACCACAACGACCCGCAATGTACGACACAATATATATAAGTTACCATATTATTTGAATGCATGACAGTAGGGATTAGAACTGATAGTGTCGTGTCGGTACTCGAGGACCACTCGAGCTATCGCGCACTTGACTGGGATAGATAATTATATTAGGACATCATGGATGCATAGCATGAGACTTTATCATTAGGGATACAATGAAATGATATACCATCCTTATAAGATTGTACATAAAGTACAAGTGCTTTGGCGATTATTCTGCTTATATCTGACAGTATCCCAAGTCGTTCTGGTAGGTTTGACAACTTTAAATGTAGATATAACGTGACTTCGGGTACATAACAATTAGAATTTTTAATTCATATATTATACTTTCTGAGCTAATCTTGGATATAACTGACATCAGTGAAGCCAAACACCATGTGGAAACCTGGTAGTCAATAGTCTGAAATCGCCAACCCGTCATGAGCAAGCGTGGTGATCAATGCTCGTGCCTTCTCTGTACGAGAAGAGGCAATCGCCCTACAGTGGGACAAATAATAGGCTGGTATTTATTATAACGTGATACCTGTTCAATATCACCCAGTTCTTATAAAATTTCCCATCTCTAACAGTACACGCTTGTCGACAAGACGCAATTCAAAGAGGAATTCGATCCGATCTAAACACAGAATTATAGCAAACATGCAATGCATCTAACTATTAATACGCACTTCAAGGTTGTCTAGACCGGTAGTTAGTCGTTCAGCTTAGTTTAACGGCGTTCCTGAGTTAGACTGGACGTTATTCACAAATTCCTAGAGTCTATGAAACTATAGCATTGCTCATTGGAATGCAACACATCAAAGCTTCATTGTATTAGCATAGATAAGATGTAAATATTGTACGACAGTTATGTTTTTGTGAAATGCATTACATGGCATACAAAAATTTGCAGTATGCTTGCTAGTTAGGGTTCCGTTGCCAAATGGCAAAAAACGGAACCCTTATAGATTCGTCATGTCTGTCTGTCTGTCTGTCTGTCTGTCTGTCTGTCCGTCCGTATGTCACAGCCACTTTTTTCCGAAACTATAAGAGCTACGCTGTTGAAACTTGGTAAGTAGATGTATTCTGTGAACCGCATTAAGATTTTTACATAAAAATAGAAAAAAAACAAATAATTTTGGAGTTCCCCATACTTAGAACTGAAACTCAAAAAAATTTTTTTCATCAATCCCATGCGTGTGGGGTATCTATGGATAGGTCTTCAAAAATGATATTGAGGTTTCTAACATAATTTTTTTCTAAACTGAATAGTTTGCGTGAGAGACACTTCCAAAGTGGTAAAATGTGTGTCCCCCCCCCTGTAACTTCTAAAATAAGAGAATGATAAAACTAAAAAAAATATATGATGTACATTACCATGTAAACTTCCACCGAAAATTGGTTTGAACGAGATCTAACAAGTAGTTTTTTTTTAATACGTCATAAATCGTAAACCGCAATTTACCTTTCATTCAATGTTACTTGCTGCTACGGAACCCTTCATGGGCGAGTACGACTCGCGCTTGGCCGGTTTTTTTTATTCATCCGTAGTTAGCGTCACATATAAATCACGGTACAGCCAAATTAGGAAGTGAATTTATTTCTTTGGTCCTGAACTTCTGATATTTATCTCTCTCTCCTATAATTTCCTAACCAAACCAGACACCCACAACAATGCCTTCAGTTTTCTCTAATTCAATCGTCCCAAACAAAATTCCTACGTCTCAGTTATAATTAGTCTGTGTTATTCCTGACCAAAGTCATAAAACCTTGGTTACACTGTATAACTTTGTGGTAGGACAAGTCTACCTATCCGTGTTCACAAATAGCTTAAATATTATTACCGCTATTTACTACGTCTTATAAAATGCCTTGTTTATAGTCTCTACTAAAACTAAAATGTGCATTCAGAATTTATGCATGAAGTTTATGTCGCCACTCTATCGCGGTAAAGTGCACCTTGTTGCCAAATCCTTGGTAAATATTAGGGACATGTTAATAAAATATTACTTGGCCTAGGATAAGTCATTCAAGAATGCTTCCGTGCTACTGTTCCATTACCACAATTTACGTTTTGCCACAAAATTCATTACAATGATCGAAGGACCAGTAAATATTTGCGCGGTCCTTTTGAAATGATGTCTTCATTTTCGTTGCACATTTTGTAATGGCAGTTCTAATCTGTTTACTAACATGTTGACAATAGAATTCATTCCCAGGATTCATAGTACTATAGTAGCAATTTTGTATACTAGTCAGGTATTCAACAAAGACCGGATTCTACGAATTTGTAAATATGAGAAATGCATTGGCTACTAGTTTATTATGCCTTCAAAACAATGTACACATTAGTAGATCCAACATCCTAAACACTTTACCCACAGAGATCTTTGTAATGTTGCAGTGTTTTAAGATGGCCATATTTTCAAGCTAATAGACGTAATAGCTGACGCTGAAATGGGATGAGAAATTGTACTTAGTTCGAGATCAATAACTTTCTTTCAAATTTTTTGAGATTTAAACAAGCAGGTTTAAAATAAAATCTGAAACTCGATACTGTGGGGATACGAAATCTTGCATTTGAATGATAAATATATCACTTTAATATAAATGCGTTGTCTGAAAAATGGGCTTCTTATAAAACACTTGTTGATGGCGCTCGCGCCTATTCGTCTGCACAATTCTGTCGTAATTCATACGACAGAATTGTTGACTGTATCGCCCACGTGCCTTGCATCAGAAAACTTTTATTTATAAACTAAACTAATCTTGAACACGTACCAAGTATATTACGGAACTGTTTGGTGCAAGAAAGTTTAACTGTGCCACTAGAAAGTGTGTTTACTTTTCTATTATTGAGGAGATGATAATGTGTACACATTTGAATGTTTTAGCTGTAGGTACTCGTAGTCATAAATTATTTTGATCACTTCTAAACTTCAATTCCAACTCAGCCTATGCAGTCCACTGCTGAACATAGGCCTCTCCCAGGCTGCGCCACAACACCCTGTCCTTCGCCTTCCGCATCTAATCTGTCCCAGCCCCCCTTTAAGGTCGTCGGTTCATATAGCTGGGGGGCGTCCCACACTACGCTCGCTGATACGCAGTCTCCATTCCAGGACAAGTCTGTTCCACCGGCCATATCCTTCGAAAAACATGGCCAACCCACTGCCATTGCCAAACTTCCTTTAACGTGTCTTTATTTATCTGATAACTACTTTGTTTTAGATTTAATTAGATGTCCTCTATATCGTCGATATGAAATAGTGACCCAATTTTTTATCAATTAGTAGATATATTATTTTTTGCAAGTTCCTGTATCTATTCTTTATTGACTTCCCACTATAAGAGTCACATTTATGCGATAGATATTTTGATTATTTGGTAATAAGGTATTTCATGATAATTGTAAGTATTTTTTTTTAATCTCATTTATTTCTCTTCATTCCAAAATATTTTCATAGATGCATTAATTTATATTTTAAAAAAAAGTGTGGCACTCGGGGACTGCCGTGGTAAAGCTGTTGCATAGCATTTGTAACCTCCATACTTCCTATTTGTCAACGCTACACTTGGGATGATGTTGTGATGACATAAAACAAAAATTACGTTCCCATGACAACATCACGTTGTTATGGAAACCGTCATTACATGGTAAGCGGAGTGGGGGGCGTTAGGTTTTTTTCGTTACGGAATTTCTTGATTCGGTCGCCGCGCTCAAAGCCCGCGATAAAAGCTATGCAATATAATTCTTAGTTGGTCCTACTTACTTTATGGAACGCAATCAATAAATGAATGAATGATCATAATGAATACTTTTTATTTTAATTGAATCTGAGAAAAATCAAAGCAATCAAAATGATTATTTTATATAAATCTGTAGCGAGACCAGTACCTAATAGTATCTTAAAATATATAAACATTGAACAGTTTTTATGTATTTTTACACACTTATCAAAAAGTTCAAAAATCTTATACAAAATGAATATCATTGTTTTAATTCTGTTGATAATGATTATCACGTATTGAACACACGACCTCCTGGTTTTTTTTACCCTCGAATAGTAAGTACATCATTATCTTGCACACTTACCTACTGTAAGAATTAAACATCTAGGTTCTCATCTACTATACCAATATTATAAACGTAAAATTTGTGAGTTTATATGTAGGGGAAATCTTTGGTTTTACTGACCCGATTCCGAAAATTAGGATATATCCTATATTATTAAAAATGAGCATCTGTTTTTGTAATCACATTCTCGAAAACTGCTCTAACGATTTCGATGAAACTTGCAATATAGGGGTCTACGGAGGCGAAAAATCAATCTAGCTATGTCTCATGTTTGGGAAAATTTAATTTTCTTTATTGTCATCCGAGAAGAGTTCTCAGTCGCCCGGGTAATTTCACGGGGATAAAGTTATTGAAAAGTTGAATGAAACCCAAACTGGGAGTTTGGGTTTCATTCAACTTTTCCGTGAAATTAAAAAGCTGAGAAAATGATAGATTAATTTATTTTCACAACATCGAGAGGAGCTCGTGGCTAAAGTAATAACAGCCGCACGGGTCCATCCATCAGGTTAAGCTACGCTTGCCGGGGTTTGTCTGTGGATGGGTGACCATCTTTACATACCGAGACTCCTCCGTGCCTCGGAAAGCACGGACCCTGTTGGCCCCGGCTGTCATTCGTGGATCTTTGACAGTCGTTACGAGTCGTCAGAAGTCCGAAAATCAGGAGGATCATGGAGGTCAGCTAGGCACCCAGCAAACATTTACGACGTTGAGTAGACGTTTTGGTGGTAACTTAATGTTATTTAGTATAATCGTATAAATGCCATAAGGACGTTTACTCAACGGCATTAGGGCCCATTTTATTCAACTAAAAGCGCTAAGAGTTTCGTGTAACAGTCATTTAAATACCTACTTAGTCGCATAGTAGTCATATACACGTCGGCGATTTGACTACATGTCATGTAATGATAGCTGTCGCGGCGTGTATTCGACTTCGTGTCGAGTAATGCCACACAATATTACTTTTATATAATGTAATCGTTGTGTTATTGTTATTTAAAGATGATGCTTATCTTGAACGAATTATAACAGATTATTACGTTTTAATTTGGTGGTGTTTTTGACAGCTGAGTTGATGTTGAATTTTTTTTCTTTATTATTTGACATGATAAAACCATTTCATCAGTTGTAAACCATTGTGCAATCAAGTTTACTGATTAATGTGATATAAGTTCGGAACAAAATTTTTATGCGCCTTTAAAATTTTAATGTTTTCACATATTTTTATTAATAATTTATTAAATGACTGCCTCATATGACAACTATATAACTTCCCGACCTATAAACTGCGTGTTCAATGTAAACGTGTACGCCATGACAGTTGATTTAGGGATCAATAATAAAAAAAATAAACGCCTTGCTAACTTAATTCAAAGAGTTTATATTTTATATATATAATACTTTTGTTTTAGGTAAACCCCACAATGATCTACAATTATGCGTAGATGATCTACAAATAATGATCTACAATTAGATCCATGTTGTACCAAACAGTAAATAAATATGATAAATTTGATTTCAAAATGGTGGAAGTTGTATACAAGGTTATTATAAACCTTTAATATGAGTATTAATTAAATAGCGGTCGTATATCATGTTTGTGATACTTTAGGACGTATACAGGTTGTACTCGTAATACTTATTCGACTTATATATAATGGTTACAAATACTACGTGTAAACAATTATTATCCGTTTAGCAGATGTTTAAAAGGTAGTTATATGACAAAATTGACAGTATTATGATGTTTATACTACGAAAACGTTTACACGACGAAAAGTTGTGTTAGTAAGTTTTATAGATGTCGTCGCAGACGCTATTATATAACGATAGTAAAAAAAAAAACGAAATAACGTTTATATGACATTATTATACGACAAAAAATGTATATGACTATTTGGACACATAATGCACCGGTACATGACAAAGAGTTAAAAAAATTACTGTAAAATAACTTTAATAAGACTCAAGGTCATATAAATGTTTGATTATATGACAAAAATGTTTGCTGGGCAGTCGCTTCATGTAAAATACTGGTATTCAGCTGCATCCGGTTAGACTGGACGCTGACCTCAACATAGTTGGGAAAAGGCTAGGCAGATTGATTAACAGGCGCTAAGGTTTAGATTTCTTTACATTACACACAAGTTTTTTCAGTTTATAAAAACACATTACTGTGTGATTGTTTTAAAGAATGTGGTTCCATGCCGATTATGTTTGAAAACAAAATTGAAATAAAATTCTGTTCTGAATTATTGTTGCTTGTTTAATATTTTGGTTCATGCAAGTGTAGACTGCAACCTGCGCAGGAGCCGGTTGAATAGTTATGAGAAATTATGGGTGGGGTTGATTATTGAACCTTTTTATTTAATTTAAAATAACATCACGCCTCGTTTCCCCGAAGGGTTGTACAGAAATGTACCTATAGTACACCCACATTTCGCCAGTTATGTTTAAATCCCATGTAATAGGAGGCGAGCCTATTGCCATCAACCGGGCACAAATCTAGACTCCGAGCTGCTACTGAGAAATTTCAGATGGAAGAACTCAATAACACTTTGCCCGACCAGGGAATTGAACCCAGGACCATGCTCACCACTAGTGTATTAAATTTAAGTATGGATTTATTTATTGAAAGCTGAAGACATTACAATAAAATAAAACATTGAATTACCTCCTTACTTATAAAGATACTAGCTGACCGAACAGACGTTGTCCTGTTTCCTATAACTCGATCGCAGCGCCACCTACCGGGTCCAATTGTGAATCTAAACCACCCAGGGACTCATTCAAACACACACCAAAAATTTCATCAAAATCGGTTCAGCCGTTTAGGAGGAGTTCAGTGACATACACACTCACAGAAGAATTATATATATAAAGATTGTGTGATTTAAGCTATGAAGATTTAGGTTGCAATTTTCCATTATTTATTGTGATAAAATCTTAAATACCTTACAATTTCAAAATATATTTTTGTTAGTAGGTCCCTCTATCTGAATTCTTACCAATTTAATATTTTTACCCGACTGCGGCGAAGCCAAAATAGAGGGTTATTAAATATAAATTAAGCTTTTACAATAGTTGCAAACAACTTTCTCTAGGATCTTACGTGTTACTTCGAAAGTTAATTTTAATTGAATAGCCATACAGCTTGGTATAATTTACATTGGTACACAAGATACATAGATACTTAATTGATTTATTCATAAGTATTAAGACTGCCTCATTGATCTAATGGTCGCATGCGCTACTGCTGAGCAATTCTGCCCAGCCTGGAAATCGAACGTACCTCATCCTGGGTTCGATTCCCTGTTCGGGCAAAGTGATATTGGGTTTTCCCATTAGGAATTTCTCAGTAGCAGCCCGGAGTATGGATTTGTGGCCGGTTGATGGCAATGTGCTCGCCCCCTACATGGGACTTAAACTTAACCGGCGAACTGAGGGTGTATTGGTAAACCTCTGTCTAATCCTTCGGGGATTACAAGAGTGATGTTGTGATAATGTTATGTATGTTTTTAGGGTTCCGTTAAAAAACGGAACCCTTATAGATTCGTCATGTCTGTCTGTCTGTCTGTCTGTCTGTCTGTCTGTCTGTCTGTCCGTCCGTATGTCACAGCCACTTTTTTCCGAAACTATAAGAGCTATGCTGTTGAAACTTGGTAAGTAGATGTATTCTGTGAACCGCATTAAGATTTTCACACAAAAATAGAAAAAAAAACAAATAATTTTGGAGTTCCCCATACTTAGAACTGAAACTCAAATTTTTTTTTTCATCAATCCCATACGTGTGGGGTATCTATGGATAGGTCTTCAAAAATGATATTGAGGTTTCTAATATCATTTTTTTCTAAACTGAATAGTTTGTGCGAGATACACTTCCAAAGTGGTAAAATGTGTGTCCCCCCCCCTGTAACTTCCAAAATAAGAGAATGATAAAACTAAAAAAAATATATGATGTACATTACTATGTAAACTTCCACAGAAAATTGGTTTGAACGAGATCTAGCAAGTAGTTTTTTTTTAATACGTCATAAATCGTAAACTTATCGTTACTTGCTGCTACGGAACCCTTCATGGGCGAGTACGACTCGCACTTGGCCGCTTTTTTTAAGACCGATCCTGGACGAAGTACTTCCACATTACCGCATCACCACAGTATCATAAAGTAACAGTATTATATCTCGGAAGTCGACCTTGAAATAATTACGTACTGCCGCGAACTCGATACTGTTGCATACTGATATACACTGAGATTTCGAAGCGCGTCATTTCGGCCGTTTTCTCATACTGTTACTTTTTTATACTGTGGGATGCCACAGTATAAAAAAGTAACAGTAAAAGAAATCTGCCGTAACATAAGGAAACGGGGGTGATTGTAGTAGCAATGTGATGATGTTGCTACTATCATCATCATCATTCTCCGGCCCTTATTCTAATTTATTTAGATGTAGGCGCTATCTAAATAATTTAGATATAAAAAAGAAAAATGCTCCATAAAGGACTTGATATAAGGATCAAAGTACTGTAAAGAAAGTCATAACAACAGTAACACAACTTACTGTACTTATGACAACGGGGGAAGAATAGGCCCATGTATGGCACTTTTGAACGTGAAAATTTACAAAATAATAAAATTGATTCTAGTCGCCCCTTCCAAAAGGTAGTTTTCGTATGGAGAAGAATGGACAAGAAACTCCACCGTTACTCTTTTAAAATGTTTTACAATTGTTTGTATATGTACGTACATTAGTTAAATAATTATTATATGTGAAGAAGATGCACTTAGAATAAATTTACTATAAGTACCACAATAGATAAAAATAATTAAAAATGAAGCAACGACAGATAATTTAATATGTGATAGATACATGGTGCACACATATTCACAAACATTGTAAAAGTAGACGTTCCATACTTCTCTATCAGTCATCATCATGATAGTCACCCCTTTCTATCCATATCATCTTTCACACAGTCCATCCATCGTTTCTTTGATCTTCCCTACTCTTTTATAGCCATCCACATCACATAATTGGAATTAAAACATTCTAATCTATTTCCGTTGGAAAGCGCAAATCTAACTAAAACAGTTAGTGAAAACTAGTTCGACTAATGAAGTAAATCTTATTTGATATCTAACTCAGCGAGGCGGCAAACATCACATAAAATAATAAATAATAATTATCCAGACAACTTCTGTGAGATTTAATGAACTGTTTTTTTTTGTACGTATTAATTAGATTTCTTTCGTTTTTGTTTACATGCCGTAGATGGAAAATCTTGTTGTGTAAGTACAGTTAGGTGCAGTGATATGTGTCATGCGTAAAAAATCTGAAACCTTTTTTCTTAGCATGCACACATAGGTAATTTTAATATGGTATCGATTGTAACGAAAATTTATTAATGGAAATTGAAATTAAATGGAAATTATTTTTTTAATGTCAAATGAAATCATTTGTTTCAAATAGTCACATAAAAGGCAATTTGTACGTGAAAACTTACAAAAAAAAGTGACACGCTCTTTCCAAGATGTAGTTTCCAAGGTCAAAATAAGGAATATTAAATTCATTATCCAGCAGAGTGAGTAAGTAACTAACGCGCCAGCATTGCCTGTCTTTGCCTGGTGCAGTTAAGGGTTATCTGGGTAAATTCCTTCATACAACAGAAAGTATGAAAAAAAAGGTAAAACAATACTAAACAAACAATTTTATTTCTTCATGAGAATCGGTAATGGCATGTAATAATGGTTAATTATATAATTCTACGTACTTGCTTGCATCGCTATGGATATAATGAGACACTCCAAGGTTGGTTAGTTGGTTGGTTGTTGTTTACTTTTTTCACTCGGAAACAGTTCGAAAGCTGTCCCGTCTAGCAAGTACAGTCGGCTGCGCAATTTGCACGTCAGTAAAAATCAGGAAATAAATCATCATCTGCCTAGCCTTTTCCCAACTTATGTTGGGGTCGGCTTCCAGTCTAGCCGGATGCAGCTGAATACCAGTATTTTACATGGAGCGACTGCCTATCTGACCTCCACAACCTAGTGACCTAGGTAACACGATACCCCTTGGTAAGACTGGTAAAAAAATCAGGAAATAAATAAAGAAAAAAAAAAAACATTTACCTAATTCAGAATATTTATGTAGGTATACCTATTTTATTTAAAGACTAATTTTTGCACGCGGCTTCGCTTGCGTGGATGTCGGAAAATATCCCACGGGAGCGTACTACTGGGATTAAAAGATCCCTTTGTGTTAATTCAGAGTATAAACTGTTTGCCAAAATTCATCCAAATCCGTTCAACTGTTTTTGCGTCAATCCGGAACATATACATTCAGACAAACGGACAAAAATTCTTCGTCGTCACCATTTTATTACATGTATAGATTAAGTTAAATTGAACTTGTTTAGAACTCGCCTTTAAATATTTTACTGCTGCATAATGCATACTTAGAACTTGATTGACGCTTTATTTACAGGTAACATAGTACCTACCTTTTGTCGTGTCGAGTATACGTACTAACGTAACTGCGCTTTAATTACTTATTATTTAATGTAACAATATTGTTCCACATTTTCTGAGTAATTTTTCACACCTACTTAAAGGCTCCCGACAGACAGACGCGACGCGACAGAGCGCGACGCGACAGAGCGCGACGCGACAGAGCGCGACGCGACTCTAGTGGAACAATTTGTATGAAACGTCATGGAAATCGTTCTGGCTAATTTTAAGAATATTCACAAAACTTATCGCTACGCAAAACTTAAATAACATTATTAATAATAGAAAAACAAATTGAACAAGTGAAAACATAAAACAAACTCCATTGCAACACCTCATAGTTTATAAAATGAATGTTTTCTAATTATATTGCAGCGTTTCTAATAACATCAATACGTATTCGCGATAATGTAGGTGTATATTGTAGAACCAATGAACGAATTATTGTAATTCGTCGCCTTGTTGCTTATACTCCATGAACCTTTCACGTGCAAGAAAAAAGTGGGGTACTAATTATAATAAATTTGTTTAATGTTAATTAAATGTGGCACATTGTACTATTGTTATAATTTCAAATGTACTTGCTACGTACCTTTATGGCGCAGTAAGAAAGGTAAATAAAGATACTGGTGATTTGACTTCTTCAATTTGTACAAAAAAATTACGGATGAATCTTGTGAATACTAAAAATTTATCGAAAAGCAAGCAATATTCGAGACAGATTTCTAGCCAGACAGTTTGGAATGAAGCGCTTACCTTCACAAATAATAGTTCTAATACTGTAGTAGGCCGACTCAGTACATTAGTAAATTGGATGATAAGAGGCGAATCGTGAACATCAGTGTTACAAAATACGTCTGCGTTACTCACATTACCTATTAGCCTACTTATGACTGAATTCAATTCAAGAAGCATACATATTTTCTTCACATGCCATTCCCCAATGAAAAAAATAATCAAATAATATTAATTAATGATGTAACTGTGTCTGACTGTATTTTCTGACATTCGATAGGACAAAAATTGCAATTTGGCTTCAACTGCACTCGGTAACGGCAGGTAATAACAGGTTGGGGCTTTAATTTGAGTTGCAATGACATCATTGGAATTTTATTTATTAAAACTTTTTGCACAAGTAAAAAAAAATACTTTACAAAGGCGGACTTAATACCTAGAATGGAATTTTAAACAACATTGGCGTTTACTTTCTTTTTGCAATATCTGACACTGTTTTCTATGTCCATTATTTTATTTATACATTCATTAATTGGCTTTACAAGTTTGGTTAGGACAGTTGTTGTAGTTGTACCTATAGCATTTAAAGCAGTCCTCATATAGTCTGCCATACATTTTATGTTATCAGTAAGTTCATCTGTCTGTTCCCTAATATCCAGGTTCTCTCTATCCAATCTTTAGTATTCTATTTGATGCAATTTGCGTGTGTTGCATAATTTTGTATTCCAACCAGATAACGATGACCTTATCTATCCGAACCGAAGGTACAATATAACCGTTATGCTATCGTTCAAGAATATTATCAGCGTTAAATATGGAAATGTTGTGGAGCAGATCACAATCATTTGTTATCTGACATCTTCGTCCAATCCACTACAATAAGATTATTGTCACAAATGAATACAACGTCCTCGTTGCCTTCCGATGTGCCTACTTACGTCTGACCTTTATGATTTATTATATTACTTACGTTAGCAAATCACTTCTGACAATTCTGACGAATAAGATATATAGGCTACCGACTGTACTTTTGGCCTTACCACTAACTGCGAAAAATCAATGAATTAGTCTACCCCTTTGAATATTTCCATCTGATTACCATCACATTATCATGCATGAATATTTTTTCTATACTTTTTCACTTGTGGGAAAGGTGATGAACTCACTGTCTTCGTAATAGTGGGACGGAAACGTATTAATATGTAGATTTACTATCTTTTACGCCGCAGTGTTTGTTACGTCATAAGTCTTTTGATTTATTTGTTACTAGTTTCCGTCAGCGGCTTTGCTCGCTATATATTTATAAATTATAGCCTAAAGTTACTCAGTGATAATATAGCATTCTACTGGTGATAGAATTTTTAAAATCGGTCTAGTCGTTTTTGAGTTTATTTATTACAAACAAACAAACAAAATCAAATCTTTACTCTTCATTATAATATTAGTTTAGACAAGCATCTTTTTCTTATATAACTATGATTAAAATTGACATTTAATTTTGAGTTATGTCTGCATTTTGATTTAAATTGCAGTCAGATGTTCGAAAAAGGTTTAACATTACGTCATTGAAATGACAAGGCAAATTCTAATTCTTTTCAGTGTAATATCTGCTCGTCATTTGGTTCTATACAGGTTTTAAATTATTATAATGTCTTGCCTGTCTGATCCTATTTACTAAGCTGATTGGATACCGATAAGTATCTATAGAATGTTTTCATTGTGGTTCCTGCTTCAGGACATTACCCCTCCGCCTCGTGTATCTAATATTGGCATATACTTACCGTACCAATATACAGTAGGGAAATATTTCTTGAGCAGATCACATCACATCGACGCACTACAAAAACCCATGCTATAGCCATTGCTTACCACAGATAAAGAATTATTAAAGCTGTGATTTGAATATTTAGACAATTTAATTTCATAGTCAAATTGCTGGACAATCCATTTCACTAACTTTATAACATGACATGCATTAATATTTCGCTAAAAAGGTTTTTTAATAAAATGTTTTGTCGAAGCAATGGGAAAAAGAACTTAACGTAACATCACGCCTTGTTTCCCCGAAGGGTTGGGCAGAGGTGTCCCAGTAACAGGAACACCCACATGTCTCCAGTTATGTTTAAGCCCCATGTAATAGGGTGTGAGCCTATTGCCATCAACCGGGCACAAATCCAGACTCCGAGCTGCTACTGAGAAATTTCAGATAGAAAATCCAAAAAAGAACTTATTCCAAAGATAATATGTTTCTGTTAAGAAAAAACTCTTAGCATGACAATGTTTTAATTGTTCAATTGATGACAGTTAGTTCTTTACGTCTATTTACGGACAAATTACAATATAACCAGTCTTCGAGATGTTTTGCTCTTTAGTGATTATTTATGTTAAGTTAAACTACATGTATTTTTTGGTAGTCGGTACCTATTTGAAATATTTCCTACTCATCGCCAATTTGCTGGACCTAAACCAAACTAAAAAAATTGCACCAACCTATAAGTCACATATATTTTGATGCTGATTGTACCTTTCACTATGTAAATCTTTCTCGTTTTAAGTCGGAATAAAATAAATAACACATTAGTAGTGAAGTGACATAAACATAAAATATGTGTTTTAATAATATTATTATTTATGAAACGATACAATCTATACAATTTTTCCATTGACTAATTAGTAGTAACATACTATATACACTAATTTGACAATGGAAAAATTGAAAATTGAAGATTAGTAGTGACATATTACTACTAATTTGACACTGGAAAAATTTAAAATTGGAGATTAGTAGTGACATATCATTACTAATTAGAAAACTTGTTAATTTGTAGTAACTTATCACTACTAATTTGACATTAGAAAAATTCTACATTGGAGATTAGTAGTGATATATCACTACTAATTTGATACTGGAAAAATTGTAAATTAGTAGTAACTTATCACTACTAATTTGACATTAGAAAAATTCTACATTGGAGATTAATAGTGACATATCACTACTAATTTGACACTGGAAAAATTGTCTAGGTTGTATCGTTTTATAAATAATAATAATATTTATATTTATTATTTAAAAACATTTTAAATTTAACCTTCGTAAAAACCGTCAACTGAAATACTTATGGAAGCGTTCTACAACATGAATAAATAATAAAACGATTAGTGACGCATTATGTGTAAAATTCAATAAGAAAATATGTATTAGGTACACAAATATTCGACTACCACATGACGCATATATTCAATGTGCTGAATGTTTTATTTTTAGCGACCGTGATAAATCATTTAGTTTTATTTATTCTCTTACTAGCGGCGCCCCGCGGTTTTACCCGCATAAGTCTCGATCCCGTGGGAATATCGGGATAAAAAGTATCCTATGTCCTAATCCAGGTCATGGTCTACTCATGTGCCAAATTTCATCCAGATCCGTTCAGCCGTTTTAGCGTGAAAGCGTAAAAAACAAACATAATATTAGGATTAGGGTAACTACTTATAAGATACCTATTAATTCTTATGAGTTATATTATAATATATGTTTATTATTATTTTCCACAAAAATATTATTTAAGAGATCGATTGTGAAGAAAAAAAGAAACTTGTTGTTCTCCTAACTTATTTAAGGAATACTTCATTCTTCTCTATACGAAACTACCTTTTCAAAGGGCAACTAGAATCAATTTTATTGTCTTGAAAATTTTGACTTTCAAAAGTGCCTTTCACTTTTTTGACTTTGATTTTGACTACAGGATACATTTCTTGCTTTATGAAACATCATACAATCAATGAAAAGAAACGTGTAAATTAGAAAAAGTGCTGCTACTCAAGCCACATTTTATAATAACTTATGTAGGTACTGCGTCAGCGCTGTTGTCATAATAATTGTCAAGTACCCACAAATCACAATAAATACGCGACAAACATTTGTTTTAACAATGACTAACGTACGTAAGTCACATTAGTAACAAGAGAAAAAACAACTGTTTTAATGAAAGCCTTACATCGTCACCATGGCGATGAAGTGGAAAACAATCGTAATACATTAATCATTTGTAAGCTATGATTAATTTTCTCATATAAAAGTTGAACGAAAACGTTATTTACATAAATTACTAAGTACCTTTACATTTTTAATATCAAACAATATAAAACCTTTTGTTGTTACTATTGTAGTAGTAGTTTGTCACATTTCCAATTAGTAGTTTGTCACATATCAACAGACTGTGACTGACTGTACCATTACAGATATTTATATCCACAGTTGAAATTCAGAAATATCTGGTAATCTGTCGTTTCTTACAATAGGGATGATGCCGAGGTAAAAAAAATAAATTCTATTTAGTCCGTCTTTCAGATAATAAAAAAATATTAGACACGTATTTTTTGCTTTATCATATTAATAAAAAATTACTTAGATAACACGCATTAAAGTTTGGGAGTGGGGGCTCGCTACATCACAACTCAGTAATAAAATCTAGCAAGGCGTGACGTCATGCCATATTTTAACTCAATGTGTCGCCGTAATTTTTTGATTACGTCAAAAAAGAAAAAATACCTTGTCCAATATTTATTAATCCACCTGCCAGACAAAAAAAAATTTTGGACACAGGTCTATTTTATATTAGAGAATTATTTTACAGCTTTCATAAGGATTTCTTTTTAGTCAAATAATTTATTTCAAAAAGGCACGTAAAAGGCACTTTTGAACCTCAAAATTGAATTGATTCTAGTTGCCCCTTTCAAAAGGTAGTTTCGTATGGAGAAGAATTTTCCACCTTATAAGCAATAATTAAAATAATTATTTTGTAACTTCAATGAGAGGTACTTTGCCAGCAAAAGGTTGCAACATATCTTAATTTAAGACTAATCTACATAATGTAGGTTTTGGGTCAACGTTTTGGGTTACATTGTATTGTATTTCAATCACGGGTCAGCCACCAATTCACTTGATGTAGGTACCTACTTTTTGATCAATGATTCATTATGGTTTGACTTCAAAAGGTACCAGTGTGTGCTATTCAGTTTTGTTGTAATGATTAATAGAACTATTTATCATACAAGGTAATTTACCTATTGATTTTGCTTATTGTTAGGTTTTAATTTATTAATACGAAATTGTTGGATATTGTACTGGCAACACCCAAAGATTCGATGTGTCAATTGAGTAGCGCGGGAACCTGCCTTCTGGGTTGGGCGCTCGTGACGGTAAGATGTGCTTGGTGGCTATGTCGGTAAAAAGATTGGCATGGTATTGGTTGAAAATCTACTGTAAATTAAGGTAACCTATTAGTTTCATGGTAAATATTAGAATACGGATTGAATTGTGATATTATGTGGGGAATAGGAGATGTGATGGTATGGTGTAGAATATTGAATTTGATGTTGGCAAAGAAATATAAATGACAGACAAAATATCTTGGTGTGGCATAGTATTTTCCTTATCCCTGAAATATTGTGAATTAGTTTTATTATACAGTTTTAGATTATGATATTGGGGTAGCGACTTTAAGATTAATTTGGGTATTAGTATCCATTTTGAGGTTAAATAATTATATTTGGAATTAAATCAGTTATTTTAGAGTAAGGGTGGTTCTTATTACATTATGTAGGTACATAGCTAGTTTTGAGTATGAATGTGGATGGCTATAAGAGTGGGAGAAGGCCAAAGAAACGATGGATGGACTGTGTGAAAGATGATATGGCTAGAAAGGGGTGAAGATGACGACGAACAGAAAAGACAAGTTGGAGTCGGTAAAGTTGTATGGAAGGAAAAGAGAAGTTGCACCGACCCCAAATAACTTGTGATAACAGCTGGAGAATGATGATGAGCTTATTCATAAAAGCTATGGCAAAATAAATAATCATTTAGGGGAGACATATTTTAATTTTAATCCCCACAATTTACAAAACAGCGTCCTGGTCCTTCGGGGATCCGGGCCGTGCGGGCTCAATGACCCGTCGTGTGAAACCACTAGTTATTTCACAGTTTTGAATGTCTGCAAAGTTTGCTCACGAGAACATGCATTTGTGACAGACTTAAATTGATAAATCGTGGTCATTGAACTTCATCTGCCAAGAAAACTCACACGTACATGCAAGTACAACACACTTCGAATGTCGCGAAAGCGGCTTTCATTCATGACCGTGTCACTCGCTTCCCTTTAGTACAAGCGCCGACAACGCTGTTAACTTTACCGAGAACAACTTTATACGTATTTATTATTTTATTCCAAGAATACAATGGAAATAGGTTACGTGCGTGCTTTAATGGTTCTAGTTCACATTTTATGCGTTTTGACGGGCTTTGCTTGTAGAAAATATAGACATGCGGTTGATTGTTATTTGCTGTTAGCAAATGCATTTTAAAATAGTCTAATTTGCAACGATAAATGATTGTTGAACGATGGCAATTGACTTAAACAGGATTGCAAAAACTGTAATTACTTACCTAGCTGGAACATGTTGCAAAAATAAATTTCGTTAAGTTACATGTCAAAATCTTCGCCAAATTACAAATTAATCATGGTAGGACAAATTGGGCAAACGTTTGCAATAAAATATAAATTGATTCAAAACGGTTGCTTTCACCTGTACAAGTTGTTAGCAGCCTTTATGTGATATAACTGCGTAAATGCATTCATAAGTTTACTCTTAAGCACAGATGAAAACATATGGGAAATTTCGCATTTTAGGTATAAAGCTACAAGTAAGTATGAAGGTACGCGGCGGGCTCGACTTGTCGAATTCATTGGGCGTAACGTAGTCAGAAGATATAAGAGTTACGCGATAGAAAGAGAGGAAACTTCTAGGTGAATAGAATATAACTGTCGGTAATAAGCGCTGTACGACGTGAATTGCACTTTATTGTGTCGTAGCAACAGTCGCTTTTTATTTAAATGATTTTGCGGTGTGTCCCACCTGTACTAATCTTTGAATAGGTATTAGCGGTTAATTGTTCGGTTTGGAGGTAACATTGTAATTTTTTTCTGTCGAGAAAATTTTATGGAATCGTGTTTTCGTCAAACACAGTATCTAAACTTAACATTGATCCTCAACTTTACCATTATATTTATTTCAAAATTAATGCTGTAGTATTTTCGATATAAGGGCTTATTTTAGGGTTTATTTTTCATCTTATATTTTCAATTGCTTTGATTTTATTTTGTACATTGTTCTCACATGTAGAAGCAACAAGAATAATGTACCCAGGATTTTGTAATATCTATATTTAAAAGAGTGACCTTGGAGTTTCTTGCCCGTTCTTCTCCATAGAGATCTATGTTTTGGAATGGGCAACTAGCTTCAACTTTTTGACTAACTGACCGATTCTTTGACAATTCAAAAGTGCCTGTATATGGTTTAATTGAAATAAATGCTTTGAGTTTGAGGTTGAGATTGAAGGGAGAATCATGTCAAGCAATTTGAGTAGACTCTTAAGTAATCAAAGCTAAGTTCTCATGGTTGCAATTAACTACAGAGGTGATTGAACTAACTGCACTTTTGAGTTCTTTTGTTTCTGCTCTTATTCTGACTACTGAAATCTTGTAACTACCCTCTTTTTTTATACCTAAGCGACTTTTCAAAGAAACCTTAATTAAAATCTGTGCTTTGACTGTCGAGATTAATGTGTTCATGTTTTTAATTTTATACCATAATATTTTTTGTCTTAAATATAATGAAAGAAAGAAAGAAAGAAAGAAAGAAAGAAAGAAAGAAAAATATTTTATTTGGGACACGCACAGGAAATACAGACAGAAATAAAAAATAAAATTAAATTAAAAAATAAGAAAAGAGCATTTTAAACTAACAAACTAACAAAAAATAGTAACGACCTGTGCGAGGCCAAAAAGGCCCATATCTCAGCATAATGCTAATGATATGTAAAGCCTTGTTGATACAAGTTTAAGTAAATAAATAGCTTGGCGGGTTCATTAACATCTTAGCTAGATGACTATGTTGTGATGTGACCTTACATAAGAATGTCATAGCTATGCCTATTTGTTCTGCCAAATCGTTCCGGATTACCATAAATCTACTTAACAAATTTTAAATCGATGTAGATATTTTCAGTCATCATATACAGGGTGTTTGGCAGAACGTTGAACATACGAAAATGGTGGATAGGTGGGGTCATCTGCTACTTACTCAGCCCTAATTTATTTGGCCCTGGCCCCCTGGTTTTTTTTTTAATGCAGGTTGAAATTAGGATTTAAGTATTTTTTACATCTTTTTGTTATAAGAATCTGCCAATATTAAAGATTTAAAAAAAAATGCCTGTTTTACCCTTTTTTTAAAATAAAAATTACAATTTAATGTTAAGAAAGTTGTGAAACTAGAAGAAAGCAAAAAAAAAAATAATATTAAGGGCGCCAGGGCCAAATAAATTAGGGCTGAGTAAGTAGCAGATGACCCCACCTATCCACCATTTTCGTATGTTCAACGTTCTGCCAAACACCTGTATTATGACCATAAAGATTTATTTAAAACAACCAAAGTTTGGTATAGGATTATGTTAAAATACGGTCTTTTTGTCCTCTAATGACTAAGAAGAAAAAAAAAAAAAAAAACCAGTAAAATATTCTCAGTGGTTGTATGAATCTAAAAATAGAAAACAGGACAGGATCGATATTGCTTTGGCAAAACAAAAACCTGTCAGACATGATCGTGAGTCTAACAATAGAAGGTACCTAGTAACGAAGTAAGTAATCTAGAGAAATGTGTCAATGAGGTATTATCGTAAGTAACTTTAATAATCTATTGTACAAAATGGTCGTGTGCGCAAACGCAATAATGTTACAAGTGATAATGTGACGTCGATTGTGCGCGTATTGTAAAAGTCACACAAAGGTACCTACGTCTACGTACCTATACTCCGTTTGAAATAAGATTAGATATTTAACTAAACCTTTTTTACAGTCCGTTCAACCGATTTTGACTTCTATTGCGTTGGTGGCATGACTAATGACAGCTGCAGTAAACAGTTGGTTTGTAACCACTTTTTTTGCTTTTAATGCCATCCTTATGCCTACGGTATAGAAGTCAAAATCGGTTGAACGGATTGTAAAAAAAGGTTTGTTTAAATGTCTAATCTTATTTCAAACGGAGTATAGTTCCTTATACCTATTGTTTATATACGGAGTGGCATTCTTATTTCCATACAGTAATATTACCAAATTAATCAAAACAGCGAAATATTTGACATCTATTTGCGACGTTGCCCACTTTCAGAATAAACGCTCTTAATTTTTCAGGTAAGATGAGAGGCGTTCTTAAGATGTCAGGCGTTTGGTCACTTTATAGTATTTGGTCCTAATTGATGGCAATAACCTGAAAATCTGAGTCAACCAGTGAAGGATATTAAATAATTGTCTCCATCCTGTTTGTTACTAAAAGTGAACTGTCTTGTATACAGTGTGAGTCTTTCTAATGTGCACATATCGAAATGAGGGATCTATGCTTAATGTTATACACTGAAAAAATATTTAAAAAAAATTATATCTTTTTTTATCCTTCCTTAATATGTGCGAAAGTAAGTTTGTTTGTTACGCCTTCACGCTAAAACGGCTGAACGGATTTGGATGAAATTTGGCACATATATAGATGATGCCCTGGAAAAGAACATAGGATACTTTTTTTTTCCACGGGATCGAGACTTATGCGGGTGAAACCGCGGGGCGCAGCTAGTATTTTTTATAAACAAAACGGTGTAAATTTTAAACTAAATGATCTATCGCGATGAAACAAACTCCATAATGATTGGAAGTAATTAGGCGCCCTTATTAAATGAAAATTGTGGAAAAAATACTACCCTCATTTGAAAATAAACATGTTCTTTTAGATGTTATAAATTTTTACAATAATCGTAAAAGTTTTCAATAAGACGCCAAAAAGAACAAAAAAAAAAGTGTGGCACTCGGGGACTGCCGCGGTAAAGCTATTGCGTAGCATTTGTAACCTCCATACTTCCTATTTGTCAACGCTACACTTGGGATGATGACGTGATGACATAAAACAAAAATTACGTTCCCATGACAACATCACGTTGTCATGGGAACCGTCATTACATGGTAGGCGGAGTGGGGGGTGTTAGGTTTTTTTCGTTACGGGATTTCTTGATTCGGTCGCCGCGCTCAAAGCCCGCGATAAAAGGTATGCAATAGCTTAAAAAAAAAAAAAACGTTTAGTTTTTTTTTAATTTTTTCCGTCGATAAAATTGCGCATTGATTCCCTCATTTCGATATGTGCATATTATAAAGACCCACACTGTATAACTACAGTAAGTACACGTTATTGCGAATACTTCGTACAATTTATTCGATTTGGTATCGGACGATGCAACCAACCATTCAGAATTATCCTTGGTTCGATAATGCCAATATGAGTAGACAAGAAATCGTGACAAGTTTGAGACTTCGTTCCGGACACATCCCATTGAATAGTTTTGCTGCATTGATGGGCAAAGTTACATCTCCAAACTGCACGGAATGCAATGTGGTCGAAGACGTTTTTCATAGTATGGTGGAGTGTGTCCGGAACGAAGCGGAAAGATATTTGATTAGAGACCAATTTAATATGAATATTTGTCAAGTAGGAAATGTAATATTATTTTAGCTTTTCCAGCATCCAAAGCCGCTAGAATATTATATAAATTAGTCAATTTAGGGATTAAGCGTAGATGTTAAGCTTTGCATGTAACAAAGGGTTCCTATGAAGGTGGTATGTTCACTGTGATCAAACCCTCGTTAATAAATAAAGGTTCTTTTTTTTTTTAAATTACTCGAACAATAATATAGTTTCCAATATTCCATGTTTTTCATACAAGTCGGAATATTATATTGTATTGTAAAGACTATAATAATATTTTAAAGATCAGTGACCATGGCCTTCGAATTTGACAAAAAGTCGTTTGTTTTTGTTTCATAATCGGTTTTCGTGTTTTTTTGTGTGACTGCGTTGTTCTTCCAACTACGCAACGGATTTTGATGTGGTTTTCATGGCAGCATTTAGATAAAGTCTTAAAAACATTATTTGTCGTTGTGATCTTGTTCTCGTAGGTAACTGTAATTATCTATAGTCTTCATTTATTTTTCGTTGCTTATATATTTAGTATAAACTATGCATCTATTATTTAGGATATGTATATTATATATGTGTATCTATTTTAGTATATTGTTTACTTATTATTTGCACCAACGACATGGACAGTGATTTGCCTGGACATAAAAAGGGGCTGCCCTTTTTATGTCCAGGCAAATCACTGTACATTCTAAGGTTGCGTGGAAGAGATCGTGGAAAGCGATAAGGCCGCCCATTCGACTAACTCGTATTATCAATATTATCATTAAACTTTCACATTTCATAGTTATTGAAATGACGTCAGCTCAGAATATGTAACTCATGTTCAAGTAACAGTTGGTTTATGTACTGCATTAATCACACACGCTCGATACTGATAAGAGACCGTGAATAATAAAAGGTTTTGTAGTTAAAACGTCTGACTCAATTCACTAAAACATTTTCTTCATAAATATTATCAATAACATTAAACTAGAGAAGGAAAATATTATTGAATTCAAGTTCGACGACATTAAAGAAAATACTACGTTATAGCATGTTTTTAGAAAAACAACAGCTGATAGGAATGATCTTGCATCACTCGTTTGACAGACTTAGGTCAGTTACATATGCAAAAATAACAAAAATATTTGCATTAATCTATACGTATCTATACATATTATAAAACAAAGTCGCTTTTCGCATTTGTCTGTATGTCCGCGTTGTTCTTCTAAACCACGCAACAGATTTTGATGAGGTTTGCACCATAAAAAAAAAACAAGAAAAAAATTTGTACGAAGCAGGGACGGGTCGCTAGTTGACCGTACATTTTGAGACAGGTGCAATCGTTTTGGTCTGGGGTCAACGGGGGGTGACTACACTGGCTAACAGTGAAGATTAATAGAGAAGTTTAGAAGAAGGAGAGCTACGGCGATCCCAAATAAAATGGGATAAGGGTAAGATAATGATGATGGGTCGTACCTGTGAAAGTGTGGATCGAGGGACCAAAGCATAGTATGAATATGGACAGTACAGAAACTACGTAGTAAACATTCGAAACGGCATAATCACACAGAAGTGCTCATTGACGAGACCACAAACGATTGTCGCGGTGCTGTCAGTTGCAGCTGCCGTCTCGATCCGAGTATTCGTCGCGATCTTTTTAAAAATAGAGGGTATGTTATTATTTCAACAAATGTCTGTGTGTCTGTGCCTTGTTTCCATACTGTCGATATTTATACTATGACCAGAGCTACTAACCAATATACAGTGATTGTAATCTATTGATATGAAAACCTAATCTAATAACTTACTTTTCTGTCATTGCAATAATTAGGGAGCTCAATGACTTATGACTTCATTTCCTATCTCATTACTAATAATAAATCTTTTTTTCCGTGATATATAGCCAAGATATGATAAGTTACACGTAGCTTATCCGATAAAAATCACTGCAGCTTTTTTTTTGTAGTAATGGATTTGGAGTAGGTAAGTCAGTTCATTACTTTATCAAACAATACATGTGTTGTGAATAATTGGTCCTGTTGCTTTGTGTCGAAAAATAGAAACTTGGTATGTAAACTAGGCAGCTTCCATTGTTTGAGCGATATTGCCATTTGTATTGATAGTCGGTACATATGTTATCATGGTAAGTTGTAAATCTGTTGCATATCTACATATATGTTTCAGTAACTTTAACTTTCACAAGTATAGTATCAGCTGCGACTACTTTATTTTGGCTACCCTCACAACTCATATCTTCTCATTCATTATGTATTGCATCACAGATTCATGTATAAGCTCCTCTTTCATCTTTGTTTAATTAATTATAAACGTTGCATTGAATCTGCTTCTTCACTATTTAAAAAGTAACGATACGAAACATTAATTTTTGATTGCGTTTCTTAAAAGAAGTTTTGATGAATGACTGGCATTATAAAAATTGTTTTACGTAATGAGAGACTGCGTTACATATGCACTGATGTTTTACATGATTTGTGATTGTCTGTGGTCGTTACTTTTGATAAGTATATGGCAGTAGTGAAAGAGCATACAAAAAAAAAATTGCTGATCATGCAGATATTGGCAATACTTATACACATTATGGTTTTATAAATCAATAAATTAACTTATATAACTTACGTAGTCACACAAAGTCCAATATTCCTTAGCAGCAGACTTCGTTGCTAATCCTGTAAAATCTATGAGTATAACTGTATCTAGAGGTTTCATTAACATCTGATGGACTAATTAAGATAACGTAAATGATGCTTCTTGGTTTATAAAGCCTCGGTATGCGACAGTCTAAGTACTTGTAATCTTTAGGACATTTATTCTGCGTTTAACAATACTATCGGATTGTTGCCAAGATAATTTTAACGATGGCATTTCTGTGCCTGATTAAGTATACGCTTCTGTATTGTTGTTCTTTTTTTTTTATTCTTTCATAGACGTGGCGCAGAAGTATGTAGGTACCCCAGTTCCGGGAGTTATCTTTTTAAATATATGTGCAGGACTTTAGGCAAAGGAATTAATTTTGCACAATCTCGCCGTAGAAAGTCAGATATAAACGTGGTCAACTATCGTATTCTGAACTTGTGAAGTGTACACTAAAGAACAAATACTTTAGTATTGTAAATAGGTTACAATATAACGGTAATAAACACCAACTGTTTTTATGAACAACCTTCTCTTTTGCATTCATGAGAGTCATTGTGTTACTAACTCTAGTGTTATTATGACAGTGCGATACTATCAGCGCCAAAAATTATGTTAACACCAATTAGAGTCTAATAATGTGATAAAATTGCATGTTCAGCCTTGATATAGTAAATAATCGACAAATTATTGCATGTAAATGAGCACACTTTAATTATATCTGATATTTAAAGGTGCCAGATAAAACAGCAGTCGATTGCTGTGAAAATTTTGAATTCGCTGCGTAGGAAGATGCGGCTTGAATGTACGTTCAACCAGTTGCATGTTGGCAAAAACAAATTGATTAAATTGCAACGGTACATGTTCGTGCAAGAGACTGTCCTCGTGAGAAACTTTGGTCCAATATTGGCATTCCTTTTGTTTGTGCATGATTACCAACCTCAGGCCACACTGGAACAACAGGTTCTGAATGGATGGATGCTTTTTGCTGCCCAACCGTCAGTCGCGGTGTAAGTGTAACGAATGTCGGTTCCCAAACTGGTTCAGATTAGTTCGCTATTGAACCGTTTGTTAAGCCGTCTATATCTTCAAGGTTAGAATCAATTGTTGGTAATGAATCGCCAATTGTTGCTAACGAAGCGTGCATTTCCTGATGTTTATATTAGTCAATGTTTAGATAGCTTAGAAAGATTTGATGATTGAATTCAGATTACTCCTGTATATTATGGCTATCAAGGTTGCTGTGTAGTTTTACTTTTATTGATGAAGGTGATACGTGCTACTTAGTGTGCGGCGCGACTCGCATTTTACCGTGTATTGGAGTAAAAAGTGCTGTATCTTCTTGACCTGCTTACGGACCACGGTAAAAATTACTACCTCTTTTTACATAAAACTGTTTCTAACGATATAGAAAAAATCATACTCTTAAATACGACAAACTATCTATTGAAATCTCTTATGAGTACTTAAGAAAATGATTTCATTTGCCATTTATGTTAGACAATGCTCTCAAATGCTCTTATTACGTTTTTCTGACCTTTGGTTACCTTTGTTGTAATCATTTCCTATATTTGAAGAAAACATATTAAAAGTATTTGTATAAACAGGAAGTATGTGATAAACGTTACTTGCTTGATTTCATACTTATTTTATTCACTACTGTCATATAATGTACCTATAGATAATTATGTTTATCATTACCTGCTCCAATTATGATTTATTTGCGTTCGTCCTTTATGCCAGTTGGGACTGGTATATAGTTCCGGGTTTAGTCATGGATAATATAGCCACTACTGATATCAACCCATCTATGTGCCTTCTAATGGATCGATATGCAATTTTGTAATTATATATCATTGCGACATTTTAAACGACTGCTTAGTTCTCTATGCCATATTTATTGCCACTACGTAAAACCGGAAACTGATTATGTGATTTTTATTTTTATTGATATTGCATGATAAGTTTGGTTTTCATTTCCAACATCCGGCCATACGTTACGCGCTATTATTTTCGCTTTTTAATTGTGTTTTGCTCCGTTGTCCATTCCGAGTTTGGTCTGGTCTTCGGGTACTAGAAACTCTGTATGGAATGAAACTTATTTCATAGATCTGTCAATTCTTTAAGTAAGTAGATAAGTATTTTCATTAGTACGTAATGAAAATTGATATATCTTATTTATATTTCTCTGGTGCCAAGTAGAAATTGTATTATTTTAATTATGCTACGAGTAAAGACCAAGCCAATTAAACCTTTGATAACTTAGTTACATCAATTACGCGAATGTAATCTTATCTCTTATTTTAATGGTATTTATATCTTCAAGATATAAATCTAATCTAAGCTAATGAATATGTTCACAGATAATTATAATCTTAACTGTTAAGTTCTGGGCTAGATTACCTACTGTGTTATTAACGTTGAGAGCATATGTTTCAATATTTATATAGAATTTTACTTCTATATTACTTTATTTATTGTTTAACTATGGAAATAGAGAAACAATGATCGGAATAATAATAATTGAGGAAACGCATTGGTGTTGAAATTATGCAGGTATAGTAAGTTTTATAACATAAGTAACGAAGTCTAGATTATTTCTCTGCCTGCCCTTGAAGTTTCCTCTGAGATGTGTTCTAGCCTAAATGAATGTAATTATTCAGTACGCTACACCATATGCTTCTAGCATTGATTATCGTCGTGTCCTTCACCCATACTACCCTTTTAGAATTTAAATGCTCCCATTTGCACATTATTTCTTTCACCGAATGTTGATATAGATCATCACATTGTGTAAGGAGTTATTTCAAAGAATAGTAGTGGTATCCTATCTGATACTTAGGAATATATAGGTAACATTCATTTTTGTCATGAAACAGAAGGATGACTATGTGGTAAAACACTATAATTTGAACTTTTTGAAGTGCCATTGTGTAGCAGCAGTTGACGTGTCACTTATTGTACATTACTGTAACAAAAGACAAATAAATACACGCAAACATATAACCTTCACGCCTCGATTCGTTTAGTCCGGTAAAACCCAGAAATTTTAAAAATGATCATCAAATGTCAATTACCGCGGTAACGCCTACTGTTGATGATGATAAAGTGTAAAAAGTAAACCTAATATTGTTCTAAATCGATCAAGACTGATGCAATTCAGCACTGCCAAAGGCAATAGTCCCAATTTTGTGTAAATAATCTGTCTAAACAGGTTCTTCAATTAAGAAACGGGATGTATCGAGAACCTTCAGTTTTTCCAAAGTCCGTTCAAATCATTGTTAATATTTTAACATGGCCATTATAAGTCAGTGTCCTTTCCTTAAAATAAGCGTTCAAAACAAGTCGCTTAGCATGCTGTACATACTTCAACACCTGTTGGACACAATGAAACGAGGTTACGCTACATTTTTGTTATTATTTAAGTAGGTTGTATTCTAAACATTGACAATGAAATTGTGTGGAAAGGTCGTCGCCTTTAAAGTGTCGTTGAGAGAATAAAAGCTATACTGTGCGTTCATTATAACTTGTTCCGTGACGCGATTGGTAGCACTGTTCTGTCAGTCGCCATTTTGAACTCTATTAGTATTGAAACTAAGCTTGACAAGCAGTGGTTCCAACATGACGGCAAAGGACAAGTTGTTAACGGTCTGTTGTTGTTTGAAATTATTTAGAAATAAAATTTTAGGGTCCTTTCCAAGCGCTCCAAGATTTTATAAAACAAGTGAAAGAAAACAAAACAGAAGTTCCAAACTGACAGGTCGTATAAATCGTGAGAGCTACAAAAGAGGTATTAATATACATATAATCAGTTATGATCGGTTTTGAATGTAGGCACAAACGACATGAAAAATTAAGAATCATGTTTCACGAGCAGACAAGTAATTTAAATTACATAAATATCATCCTAGTGTTTATTTAGTTGAATGAACAAATGCTTATTTATCTTATCACGGAATGTACATATTCAAAACAGAAATGACTAAAAGTTTTTGAGTTAATGTTGAATTTATTATTGGACACGTAACTAAACGTAATCAAATGACTCCCAACGAAGATAAACATAAACCATCTCATGAATATCAAAGGAATGCAATCACATATTTCAAGCATAAGGAACATAAAAACACGATTCGATAAGTTTCAATTTTCTCCGCAATAGTATGTGTAGTCGTTAGATGTTTTATCGCGAAAACCATTATTGGCATTACATACTTATTCCATTTTTCATCATACAATCTGTGGTTGAACCTCCATTGCAGTAGGTGGTATGTACAATTTAAGTTATTGTTATTTTATGTCTTGATATCAACCATGTAGTTGTTGTTCTTTAATGTCTTTGTTTGTGGGAACTTTGTCATTAATTTCATCGTCAACATCGACAAACTTATTCTATTCACTGTTAGGTTGGTCTTCTTCTTCTGAACATCGAACATCGAACCGATAGAGGAACACTACATACACCAGTATGTAGTGTTCCTCTATCGGTTCATCTTTCCTCAATTATTTATCTTGGTTTTATATTGGGAATTTCTGTTCAGTTGAGAATCTTTTCTAAGTTGCCTTCCTCTTAGTCATCAATATTATATACGGACAATTTTCTAGTGTTTTCATTGTTTACGTAATGTTATGCGACATTTATTATTGTTTCACCATTTCTTTTAAAAATATTTTAAAATGAACCTATTGTTACCTTGTAGTTGTTATGCAACAGTTATACGTTTGTTTAAAGTTCGATAATGATTGTATAATTAAGTTTATAAATAGTTTGATCATTATTCTGCCCAGCAGATGTGTCTACCGTTATACTGTCCATGTCTACTGTCTCCGACAGTTTGATTAAATAGTAAAATATGTAATCATGTTCCTAATTGATTCTTCTTTAATCGCGTCTAGATCTCCATCTAAAAGATTTCAGCTGTATTTATTTATTTTGGTCCCATCGGAGTATTCTCCTATTACCTAAGTTTTGTTTATGCTGCTGATTTCGTTCTTTGTGTAGTTTTGCAGCAATCCCATAGCTTGTGGCTAACCTAAGTTACGTCAGTCAGGTGAAGGAAAGTCAAGGCTTACGAATAAATACAACACGCGCTGTTCGCTTAGTTATCGCTCGATAAGTGTTTTATTGCTAATTGGAACCACGGTGCATTGGTACTGTGTGTAATGGTCGAACTAACAGCTGATGATATAATGGTATAGTTATCGAAAACTGGTAGACTGCTTCTCCAATTTCCCTTTATTTTCTGATTCATTACGATTCTAAGTTTCTATCTGAGTATCTGAGGCAGTTAAATTATTCGACTCGCTGAGTTTAATTTTGTCGTCGCTTTTCTAGTTGAATGCCACTTTGGATTCTGGATGACAGGAGTTGCAGTGGTTGGAAATAGTGTGATAGATAGTATACACAAGTGTATAGTTACACAAATGTTGGTTTAATTAGCATGGCTATGGCTTTCTTACAGTTCTTACAGCGATGGCGATCAAAATGAGAATAGTTCTAGCATTTACAAAGCAAGTTTCTGGCCGAAATAGCTGTCAAACGATAGTTGAGTAGCTATGTTCTATGTGTTCTATGTTATGGGGTTTGGTTTCCGCAAATAGTCCGTCAGGTGGACCATTGTGCGTGGGCCATGGCGGCCGTTTGGTGGTTATTCCAACCAGCCCACCTCCTTCCAGAAGTTAATCAAAACTCCTGGTTTGTTCAGAACATCTGTAAAAGATCTGGAGACCCGAGGGTTTTTGTTCTAATTTGGGTGACGCCTATGCATTCAAAGAGCACGAGCGCGACGGTTTCCTCAGCCTCCATGCATGCCCTGCACAGGGGGCTGTCCGTTATGCCTATTGTGTGGAAGTGTTTGTTTAGCGAGCAGTGTCCCGTGATGGTTCCCGTCACCAGGCGCAGGCCGTTCCTGTCCAGGCGTAATAAACGCCTGGTTAGCCTGCTATCCAGGGATGGCATAGCTTCTTTGAACTGCCTGCAGCCCGGTGTCGAGGTCTACCAGTACTCCGCTTGTGTGAGGGTGAACTCCTGTAGCCACCTGCGTATTTGGTTAAAAGGGATCGGTACGATAAGTTCGGGTCCACAGACCGCCGTACTAGAACCTCTTCTAGCAAGTTCGTCAGCTGCGTCGTTACCTAGCGATCCTAGTTGAGTAGCGTAAGATATTTTGCTTAGGATTTTTCCATAGAATGTGCTGACACATCAAGGTGAAATTAGTAGGACGCCACTCAAGGCTATACTAGTACAAATGTTGATGCTTATAGTACCTCATGTTTTTATTAATTTTACTAACAGCCATGGTCGCTTAGCGACCATGTAACCCAACAAGCTGACAATAAATTATCAAAAGATCGATAGTAGTTACATTATTAATCGACAAGATGTTTTTCTTATAAATTTTATTGCTCTGGAAAGTTTTGCGTATAAAAGTGGATGGGTATAAGAGTAGGGGAAGACAAAACAACCGATGGATGGACTGTGTGAAAGATCTTATTTCATTATTTTCACCCGAGCAGAGCTCGGTCGCCCAGGTACTTGTGTGTTAGATATAACAAGACACGGATAAAGGTATTGAAAAGTTTAGTGAAACCTACAGCTGAGAAAATTACAGATAATATATTTTCACAACATCGAGAGGAGCTCGTGGTTCAAGTAATAACAGCCGCACGCCTCAATCCATTAGGTTAACCTATGTTGGTCCGTGAATGGGTGACCATCTTTATATACCAAAACTCCTCCGTGTCTCGGAAAGCACGTTAAGCCGTTGGTCCCGGCTGTCATTCGTGTATCCTTGACAGTCGTTACGGGACGTCAGAAGCCCGAAAGTCTGACGACCAGTCTTACCAAGGGCACAGATAATATAATACTAAGGGGTATCGTATTACCCAGTTACTGGGTTGTGGAGGTCAGATAGGCAGTCGCTCCATGTAAAATACTGGAATTCAACTGCAACCGGTTAGACTGGAAGCCGACCCCAAAATAGTTGGGAAAAGGCTGGGCAGATTGATTTTATTGAAACTTAAACAGAACAACGTCTATCGGGTCGGGTAGGATAACGCCGGGGGAAGATGATAAAGCTTGCAAAAGCACAATAAATATTTTTTATTAAGGGAATAATAAATGAATGCTAGCAATCAATCAAAAATCAAAATATTTCATTTCACATAAACCTACATGGGCACTTATGAAACGTCAGAAGCTAGGTGCACGGTTCCAATTGGTCGTTTCCTATGGAGAAGAGCCGGCAAGAAACTCTACGGTTACTCTTTTAAAAATAATTGGCTTTTACAATACTTTCATATAACAGTAATACGTTAACTAGAAGTCTGTAGAGACCTTCGACATTACGGTATTGCCTGCTTGATTAATACAATTCGTGATTTAATTACAAGTAGCAGACAGAGTACTTACAACTAATTGTACCTCACCGTTAGTAGTTAGCCTTCAAGATACTTACCCGTGCGTTAGTGTCGTGAGGTTAGTTCGAATAATAAGTGATATTTACTCGTATGGGTTGGTAATCTACATAAAAGGGAATACCTAAAATTATCTGTTTTATAACAGTTCTAAATAGATCACGAAATAACATAATACGCTTGGTAAATAGGTACAGGTTTAGTATTTACTGCGACCTGATTTTTAAGCCGACCGCTTAAGAGCGTTTATTCTGAAAATGGGCAACGTCGCAAATAGACGTCAAATATTTCGCTGTTTTGATTAATTTGGCAATATTAAAAAAAAACGAAAAAAAAAAAAATGTGGCTAACTAGCGAACTACTATTTTCTTGCAAATAAACAATTTTAATTTGAATTTTAGAATATTTAAAATGAATTGGAATTATAACACTGAATTTGATGTTATAACCGTTTTAGGTGTAAAAAATGCATTTGGAAAGTTCCAAATACTTTTTTTACATCTAAGACTAAATATTCGGTGTATTGATATTAATTATTGCATTTCATAATCAATATTCTAGTTCTCTAGTTAGCCACATTTATTATTTTCACACAGTAATATTGGCAAATTAATCAAAACAGGTAAATATTTGACAGCTATTTGCGACGTTGCCAACTTTTAGGATAAACGCTCTTAACTGAGACGGTTTCTGAAGTAACAGCGCAGTGCGGGAAGGGTGTGATGTCGTGAAGAGAGAGCTGTGATTCGTTAACTTGTGACAACTGTCCCCCTCCCGCACCGCGCATCTATTTCGGGAACCGTCTCAGTTAAGCGGTCGGCCTATAAAAGTCCGATGAATTTTATCTGAAGAATAAATATGACAGTTTGATATATCTGTACTTTCTATAAAAAAGCTGTCAAACCGCAAGATTTATTCTTCAGTTATCTGACTATTGAAAAATCTGCCCTTAAACTAAATTGTTAACTGTACTGTACCTTGGGTTTTAAACAGTTATTTACAGTAAATAACAGCGATACCTAATGCAACTTTAATCACAATAAATAAACCAGGAACAAAGTCATAGATAATGATAAGATTATCAAGCATTTTATCATAAAATCGAATCTCCAAAATTCAAATCAACACCGCAATCATAATTTCTGTGTCAATTTTTTTTACTGACGTGTTGGTGAATATTTTACTTATAACAATTTTCCATTGTCCACAGACACTTGAAGTATAGAAAGAAAGCGAAGATGGCTGGTCTTGCAACAGTATTGAAGCCGCGCGGAGCCGCACGCGCACTCTCTAGTCATAGTTTAAGCCTGTGTTTTGTTATTGTTTTATTATTAGGTAAGTGTTTTATTTAAACAATTGAATTATTTATGACAAAAATAATGAATATTTAAATAGTGGCTCACGGGTATAGGGAACAAGGTCCAAGTTATCGGTGGTCAGGGAAAAATACCCGTCGTATCTTGAGTACCGCTTGATAATTCGAGTCCTTGATCTAACTGCCTAACGAAAGCCTCCTCAGATGTTAGTCGAGGCAATATTAAGTGTGTTTACTTGGTTATAATCTACTGGCTAATGCGTTGCAATGCCTTTTTCCTTTTATTAGGAACCTTCTCCGCCGTGCACACAACAACTTACAGTACGACACAACTTAGATGTAGCATCGGCAAAATTCGTGAAACCGATCACCATCCGAACTGATTGCGCCTTCAAAATCTCCAATATTTATTACTGCTTTAGGTGAAAATGATCTTTACGCAAACGCAATAACTTGTGAAGTCATATAACCAAATAGTCAAATATATTCGTAAAATTGAAATGAATGAATGCAAATTTTCAGTGCTACGTCTAAGTTGTGTCGTACTGTAGGTACCAAAGTTTCATTACAATCAGTCGAAACATTTTCGAGTTTTTGCGAAACTAACGCACGGCAATTGATTTTTATAAATAGAATTGTTCAAGCACAAATCACACTTAGTAGCTTTCAATATACTCATTTCAGTTTTTGTTAACTGTACAAAATTCTAGAGAGTGCCTAAAAGTACAAGTTTTAAGTTAAACTGTCTTCATTTCCAGGTATCCCAAGTGCACATTCCCAATTAGATAAAATGTTTGTAAGTGAAACGGATCTCAACATCCTTGTGGATGACACGCATCTCATGAAACTGATACAAATGTAAGTAGAGACCAAACATTCCCATTAATTCATTCAAAACATTGTGTACACACGGAACTCTTTTGTCCACAAATATTGTCGAGCACACTTCTTTGTTAATTATTTTTAGAACAAACCGGTTCCTGTTTTCATTTAAATTTTATTTACATTGTCATCGTTTGTAGCAACACCTCTGAAAAAGATAGCTTAATTTTTCTGCCGGAAAACTGGCTTTTTGATGATTCGCCCGAAATTACTCGGTTGAAACGGGTGAATCGACACTTTTTTTTTGTGGCGATTCACACGAAGTTAATTAATTTATTCGTAGGCAGATCGACATCTCCATAAATCGATTCACCTACAAATTATCTTCGTGCGAATCGCCTCAAGAAAAAATAATATTATTTATCACTACTATCACACACGATAATATTTGAATTACCAATAAGCCGGATAACTTCATCTAATTCTGTTCAGATTTTGAGTCTATCTGGTAGCGAGTGCCTAAGCGGACGTTGTGAAACAGATTCTTAGTCTAACAGACTAAAATCTTGTAGACTAAAGTATAATAGACTAAAATCTTATACTCCACCTGCTTCGTTGGTCTAGTGGTTGCAAGCGCTGCTGAGCATGAGGTCCTCGGTTCAATTCCTAGGTCGAGCAAAGTGTAATTGGGTTTTTGCATCAGGAATTTCTCAGTAGAAGCCCGGAGTCTGGATTTGTGCCCGGTTGATGGCAATAGGCTCGCCTCTAATTACATGGGACTTAAAACATAACTGGCGAAATGTGGGTGTACTACTACGCCTTTGCCTAATCCTTCAGGGATTACATGTAAAATATTATTAGATTATTATCTTAAAATTTCCCTCACATATTTTCAGCGGGCAATACAACGAGAGCCTAAAAGTGACAGCGAACATCCAACATCCAGACATCGTGCAGTTCGTTCCACAAACGATCGACATCCCAGGTTCCAAAGAACCCAACTCCACAGTAAAAATCACGTACGATATCTGCGCGTACGCAAAGAGCCCTGGACATTCTGAAGTTACATTCAATGTTACGCCTACTGGGTTTGTCAAGTAAGTATAATTAATATAATGATGACAATCTTCTATTCATAAAGTACATAACTATAGTGTGCCTTCCAAACTGTCCATTTATTTTCCTTACACCCAGTTGCACAAAGACAAACATTAATGCTCCATTACGTAGATAATGGATTATTAACGCTAATGATTTCATTAAAGAACCATTAAAATCTAATGTTGCTTTCTGCAACAAGTTAATGGAAAATTAGTATTTAAAGACAGTTTTAAAAGTTAAAATTCGTTTCTTCAACTGGCTGTTAGATTCGTTTCTGCAACTGGCTGTAGATACCGACTTGTGCGTCTGTAATACGCGGATATTTAAGATACTCATTATCATTGACTAATTTTATGACCTGTTCTTTGACTTGCATATTACCTTTGTCAACTGTTAAAACAGTGTGCGTAGTTTCATTACATTTTGTTGTATTCAGCGTAATATGAACTTTTGCATAAATGTCATTGTAAGTATACAGGGCCTTTTAAAATATTTCGCGGAACTTCACAAAGATATCGGTATCTAATAGCAATAAACGAAAAATAAATGTAATTTTCCAAAGTATTAACAGGTGATCATTCATTGTTTTTTCTTCTCGGTTTTTATTGATGCCCGTCAAATTTGTGAAGTGTCGCCAATTAATTTTAAAAAGCCTTGTTTAGATATTTCATTTATCCTAAAAGTTGGCAACGTCGTAAATAGCTGTCAAATATTTACCTGTTTTGATTAATTTGGCAATATTACTGTATGGAATTAACAAATGTGGCTAACTAGGGAACTAAAATATTGATTATGAAATGCAATAACGAATATCGTAACACTGATTATTTAGTTTTAGACGTAAAAAAAGTATTTGGAAACTTTCCAAATGCCTTTTTAACACCTAAAACGGTTACAACATCAAATTCAGTGTTATAATTGCAATTTATTATTAATATTCTAGTTCGCTAGTTAGCCACATTTCTTATTTCCATACAGTAATATTGCCAAATTAATCAAAACAGCGAAATATTTGACATCTATTTGCGACGTTGCCAACTTTCGGAATAAACGCTCTTAACCTGCTCATCCACATCTTTAGCCACATATACCAGTAACTTAGATTCCTCTATTCCTTCCAGCATGGACACAGTATTCCTCCGTATCACAGTGATGCACTCCCACGCAATCAACGTCATCTCCTACATCATGGGCTGGATCTACTTCGCGGCCTGGTCGGTCTCATTCTACCCTCAAATCTACATCAATTTTAAGAGGAAGAGCGTCGTGGGACTCAACTTTGATTTCTTGGCCCTGAATATCATGGGATTCACTATGTACTCCTTGTTTAACTGCGGTCTTTACTTCTCGAGGGATATTCAGGTATGTTTATGGTTTTGTTTTTTATTTATTATTACAAGTAATTCATGAAGTTATCAGTGCTCTTTGTGTGAGAATTACGATCTTCATTCTCTTTCTGTGAATATTGAAAGTCTTAATTGATCCAGTTTAGAGCGAAAAAGAGATGGCGCTATGCATTATGTTATCTCTTTTCCCCCCAGAACGAGAAGAGAAACTTTTGAATTATCCTATTAGAAAATAAGGTTTTATAACAATGCAAGTATTTAGCGAAAATGGCATATTGTATCCAGTTAAATTCTATTTCCAATTAATGCTTATAGTTCGGTCAAGGGGATTCCATTCACCTACCGATCGTAGTGACATAAGCTGGTGTTAGATAACAATAATAATTTACTGCCCACTCATGACTATCACGATAAGTTTCTGTTAAACGTACGTTAATTGTATTCATAGGTAATCCCACTTATGTAAACACGTGCTATTTATTTCCTCTGATCATATCTACAGACTACATCTGAAATTTAAATACAATTATAATGTGTAGGCAAACCTCTTGACAGACCTGTGTTAGTAAGGTAGTGAAGGGGGTTTTGTAGGTTTTGAGAAAAGGCAGCTTGGACATAAATATTTAGTGAGTAAATTGCAACAATCCAATGTTTAAAAAAAAAAAAGAAAACGTGTGGCACTCGGGGACTGCCGCGGTAAAGCTATTACATAGCATTTGTAACCTCCATGACAACATCACGTTGTCATGGGAACCGTCATTACATGGTAGGCGGAGTGGGGTGTGTTAGGTTTTATTTTCGTTACGTTACGGAATTTCTTGATTCGGTCGCCGCGCTCAAAGCCCGCGATAAAAGCTATGGAATAGCTTAAAAATTCAAAATATTTTATTTCACATACACCTACAAGGGCACTTATGAAACGTCAGAAGCTAGGTGCACGGTTCCAATTGGTCGTTTCCTATGGAAAAGAGCCGGCAAGAAACTCCACGGTTACTCTTTTAAAAATAGTTGGCGTTACAATACTTTCAAATAACAAGTTTCTAGGTATGGGAGGACAGTGTAGGTCTTTCAGTGAGTACCAGGTTATCAAAATAGAAAATGGTCAACAGATCTACAGTCCACAGTCTACAGTTTCATTGTGAAATGTTTAAGGAGGATATCGCTCTTACATACGGCTGGAAATTGCTGGACTATAGATTGACCGAAACCGCTATACCGCCGCGCCTTAAGAATGCACGGCGAGGCGGAGGGCTGGAGGCGGGGGGGCTGGACGCCGTGAGCGTTGACGAATGAGCGGACTGCACCCCCCCGTCTCGCCGCGCACAAACCTAAGGCACAATACGGCGGTTTTGGTCAAACTATAACCAAACACTAGAAGTAGGTTACTTCCGGTACTTAGTACAAAACCGAATTAATAAAAATCTTTCCTTACGATATCACAATTTTATGCAGTACCGTAAAATGACTCACTATGCCACTACATAAATTAACCGAATATTTATCATGATTTCAGAACGAGTACTTCAGCCGCCACCCCCGAGGTCTTAACCCGGTTCAACTTAACGACGTGTTCTTCTCTCTACACGCTGCCTTTGCCACGCTGATCACCATCACACAGTGCTTCTTGTATGAGGTAAGGTTTATATACCATTGTACCATGCCATCGATATTTCTCGACGGTATGTGAAGCCAAGTCAGAGGCCCATGGGTGGCTTTAAAACTCTGACACCCGGTTTGTCACTAACCAGACGAAAAAGAAGAAGAAAGAAAGAACAACAAGAACCATTTTTTTTTGTTGGCTTTTCTTTTTTCTACAACTGGGAAATGCTTTTTCTTTACAGACCTAATAACTACCAATACACAATGAAAATGAGTAAAATAGGGAAATAAAATCTTAATACTTACATATTTTGGGGTAACAATCGTCAAGTTTATAGCATATAAGGTCAAGTCGAACTTTATAATGTAACACATTCATCATCTGCCTAGCCTTTTCCCAACTATGTTGGGGTCGGCTTCCAGTCTAACCGGATGCAGCTGAATACCAGTATTTTACATGGAGCGACACATTGTTACTATGAAATTTGAATATCAGTAGAAACTACATCACCACATGTGAACTACGCACCAAAGACCTGACGTCACACAAAATCCTGCATCGCGTAATTAGAGTTTACCGCGCGAGCGACATATATACAACGTGTAACGTTAAATGCGCAAAACCTCAGACACCCCAACTGATTTTTAATTCAATTGACCTATTTCAGACAGAAAAAAAAAATCATTAAACAAATTGTAAAGGTTTAATGAGCTGTTTTAGTTCGTAAGATTCGTATTTGCATTGAAATAAAAGCTATTATTGTCTCGCGTATGAGAAAATTTAAATTGGTCGACTATTTTCAGGTTTTGCGCATTTAACGTTACACGTATAACTTTACGACTTTAGCCGTTGGGCAGTTGCCCGCCAGACACGACAAGCGTCTGGTCGGAGGATCCTCCCTTTTCTATAAAGGATGAGTGAACTTTACACCCTGTTCTTCATGCCTCTAAAAGTCTAATATCTGAAACAAGTACAACCTTTTAACCGATTTCTATGCAATGTCACCGATTTCTGGGCTTATGACGTGATTATTTTAGTTCCTAGTAAAAGCACGCATCAAATGATAACAACACCAGCCTATACTGTCCCACTGCGGAGCAAAGACTTCTTCTCATACAGAGAAGGCACGAGCATTGATCTCCACGCTTGCTTAAGATGGGTTGGCCATTTCAGACTTATATCCGAACATATTATAAAACAAAGTCCCCGCGCCGCGTCTGTCTGTCTGGAGGCAATAAACGCAATAACTGCTAAACGGATTTTCAAACGGTTTTCACCAAAGGATGGAGTGATTTATGAGAAAGGTTTAGGTGTATATAATTCATTAAGGTTTTGTGTAAATTGGCTGAAATATGACGATGTTTGTTGAAGATGTCTGAAAAAATCTTGCCGACTGGGGACTTTACTGGTGTGCACGTTACGGTAGTACGTTTCCGTGGGATAATTTCCGACATCGACGCGGGCGAAGCCGCGGGCAAAAGCTAGTCCAAGATAAACTTAGAAAGTATAGCTTGTCGACTTTGAAATAACACACCCCACTACCGCATTACCCATAGAAATCCGCATTACCGTGAGCGTAAATGGGGTAGAGGAGGGGCACGACATTTCAGAGTGGGTGGACAAGCTATACGAAGGAATTGAAATAGTTACATTGGTACTTACATACGAACTGGATTTGCAACTTCGTAAATGAGAGGCGTGGCCTTAACCACTGAGGCATCAGGCCCGGCGCACACCGCTGGAGGCGCGGCGGAGCGCATTTCTTTGAAACGTGCGGGCGGATTCCGCGGGCCCCGAGCGGCGCCAAGAGCCCTCGAGCGGATAGACGCGGCGCGCAGCTACTCCGTAGTACTAGTTAAAACTCTCCAGGTATCTGACCGCCAGCCAGCCGGGCGCGGGGTAGTGCGACGGAGCGCAGAGCAGCACAGAGGCGACTGGAGCAGTCGCGCGCATGCTCTTGTAGTAACTTGAGGACGCTCCGAGCACCGCGTGCGAATTTATTCTTAAATTGACCGTATGTCAAGGTGGTTAAGGTTTATATTAAATTGTTGTCTTCAATTGCTCTTCGCCGCGCCTCCAGCGGTGTGCGCTGGGCCTCAAGAACCATTTTGGTGGGACGAAGATGGTTCTTGATGCCCCATCTTGATGGGATCGAGATGGTTCTTGATGCTCCATCTTGGTGAGAACAAAATCGTTCTTCATTCCTCATCTTGGTAGGACCAAGATGGTTCTTGATGCCCCATCTTTGTGGAATCAAGATGGTTCTTGGTGCCCCAGCGGTAATAAAACTGCAATGAATTTTATTTTTATAATACACTTTATTAACATTATTTTCTCTTCCATTTCAGCGCGAAGACCAGCGAGTATCCACAACTGGTCGCAGCATTATGGGTGTGTTTTCAGCTATTGTCGTCGTGACAGCCGGAGTAACGTTCGCCGGGAAACTCGAATGGCTCGACTTCCTGTACTACTGCAGTTATATTAAGTTGTCCATCACGCTCATTAAATATGTGCCTCAGGTTAGTAATTTTAAACTATTTTTGACATAGGAACATGCGACAAAAATGTCTCATTATTCGTGTTGACAGTATAAGTCGCGTGTCGTGGCTGGACATGGCAAGACCTAACTTGATAGATAAGAAAAATGTCCTTAGGCAGTGTCATAATTAATATTCGACTTTATTACTAGTGTGTTAAGGTTGAAATTGCAATGAAAAATAAAACCTTTGAGTCTCCCGCTATAATAATATGTTTTTATAAAGAGTTATCGAAATTACCGTTGGGTGGTAACAAATTGCTTACCAGCCCAGTTTGATGGAAATCTGGTTTTGGGAGATGCTCACGTCATATCCTATGGAAGCCACTTCTAGAGTGATTTGTTTACTTTACGATACCTTACCAACTTCTTTCGGAAAAATTTAAGTATCTTACTTTCATTTCCTCACTTTCCAGGCCTACATGAACTACAAACGCAAATCCACAGTCGGCTGGAGCATCGGTAACATCTTCCTCGACTTTGTGGGAGGTTTCCTGTCCATCCTACAGATGGCGCTAAACGCTTACAACTACAACGATTGGATCTCATTCTTCGGCGACGCGACGAAATTCGGCCTCGGCTTGTTCAGTCTCGTCTTCGACATATTCTTCATTCTACAACACTATGTGTTCTATAGGTATGTAGATGTTCTTTTTTTGAATTTTTGAAATAGGAGTTGTTGTGTGTTTTAGTTTGTTGACTTGACTCTTTTTTTTTTTTGAGTGCTTGAGTGTGTTTTATTTATTTTGATTGAGTTCGTTTATTTTCTTGGTTTGAGATTAGTCATTTTAGATTAAAAAAAAAATACTTTTTCTATTTTGCATCTTTTCGGGTTTAGAGTTTGAACGAAAAATTAAATTAAATTCTGCATGTCTTAAAATAATTGGAATTTTGCTAAGCAGTCTTCTATATGAATCACAATAATATTAATATGAAAGTAAAAAAAATAATTTTACGTTCAGGCTCTATTTTAAAATAAATTGGGAATTAATATTATCGAAAAAAAAGAGCTACCAAAGATCATCAAAAAAATTTTTGATTGAAGAAAATCTATTTGAATATTTTTTTACACGACAACTCCTTTAGTATAAGTTTTTCTGGTGCTTACTAACAAGATGTTATGTGGAATGGAAACTTTTCTACTTTTTCTTATTCCTCTTTCATCTAAAGATGATATCAGACAGTTCAATTCAAATGAACGTTCATTCTTCTTTAATTTTTTAACTTTATGAACAGACGAACTATTCCAAGTTTAAATCGGCTAAACATAAAATAAAGAAAGACAAAATTTAAAAAAGCCAAAATGAACCATCTGATATCGTCTTAAGCGGTGATGGGTCACTAACATAGCCATAAACGTCCTGTTTTCACTAATGCCTACACATTAACTCACTTTCTAACAAAATGTCTGTCCTGTACTTTATAAAAACTTCACGACTGAAGAAAATAAAGATAATACGAGACGACAATGTACCAAAGTTGAATCGAGAAATGTCACATTGATGAAACAAGAATGGAAAATTATGTTTCATGATCAGAAAATCAGATAAAGGAACATCTACTATTGAAAAGTAAATTGTATACAGAATTAAATTATTACTACAACTGAGAAGACATCGGAACAACGAAGAAGTCGATAGTAGAAAAACGCAAAAATCCTGTGAATAAACAAGATGAAACTTATTATAGAAAGATACGGAATATGACAAGACAATGAAGACATAACTGAGGAAACCAAGCTGCACCATAACCGTTATGTTATGTTATAAATAAGACATTTTTCACATTATTTCTTCTTTAAAGAAAGAAGTAAAAAAAATGTTCTTAAAGAAAAGAAAGAAAAAGAAAACAATGTGACGAAACAACAACGATCAACAACGACCAACATCCAAAAACGAATATTTTTTGTAACAAAAAAAATCATACAAAAATTATTACAAAAAATATTCAGCCAACCATCATCGGGACCATTCGCTTTAGCTTCACGCACTTTGGGGAAAACAAAATGGCGGATTTTAAAACATGATGAAGGAACATTTTTTGTGGTTCAATTTCAGAGAGGGCAAAGAGTTTGTGAGGGTAAACAGTAGTGACGAGGGGTCGGAGTTATCGAGCAGTAGTGAAGGGAGGGAGTATTTTGTTTTGGTGCAAGATTGGTATGTATATCGCCTTCTTTAACACACGCTGTATATATTACTTTCTGTCTTATCTTCTTAAACTTCTAGTAGAATTAGAATAGCTTTGGTTTGAGCCTTGAGGTGGCGAGAATATTGGTGGCTGTTTAATTTTATTGAGCAAATACTGTTTAGTATGTCTATGAAAAAAAAAAAAAACTATACTTGGTCTTGTGATCGATTGTAAGTGGCGAAGTTTTGGACCAACATAATTTAATAAACTATCGTGCCATCGACACGAAGAAGATAAAGTAGTCAAATGACATTTTAATTTTATAAATAAAATAAAAATATTTTTTGTAAATATTAATAAAACTTACAATAAATTGTAGATTCGCCACCTCCACCATATATTTAAACCCCGTCCAGCTTTTTACCTTTTGAATATATTTTAGGCACTCCGGCGAGAAAAAGTATGATCTGGACGTCAAAGCGTGATGAAGACCGTAACCAGTCCTGTGCCAGTTTTCCATAGTAATTTAAAACTTATCTTTAATTCAGTAAGGTTTACTTTTGAACTACAACTTTCAGATTGTTGCTGATGTCTGATTTTAGCTTTATTAAGATATTTTTGTTTGTAATGACTTATTTACGTTTATAAAAAATATAATTAAGGATTGTAATGCTTTAAGTTATAAACATAATATTTGACAGATTAGAGCAAGTTTATAAAATTAAAAATGGCTTGCAAGCAGTATTCATTGGGTTATATAAGTGTATTTTCGAATAATTTTATTTAATTTAAAACTTATTTTGGGGTAATGACATCTATAGCTTTTGATTATAATCTGTCACTGCCATATACCGTATTTAAACTTGGGATACATACATTGATACACATAGCAATGCAATAATTATGTTCCGTAAGTATATTTATTTTATTAAAATTAAGACATTTATACAGTTATTATTTACTTAGGTTATTATAATAATTTTCTGTTTAAAACATGATAAACAGACTGATTTTCTTTGTATTTTACGCATTTATAGTTTTTATGGAACTTTTTATTTGATTATTTGCACATAATATGTTTTAATATAACACATACTGTACAAATAGTAAAATATAAATAGTTTCATATCTTATGAAAATTAAAAGTTGAACATAGCTACTTAATTTACACTTTTTGCTACAGTATTATGCGCGTGAGCATGTAAAAGTGAATTAAACATCTCTTAAAAGCCAAACAGAGCTCGAAAACTTTTAATATTCTTAGGAAAAAAAAAAATAGATGATAAATTGGTAAAAACAGTTAAAAACTGAATTAATTCTATTTACAATTTATTATAATGTTTGTTAAATGACAAAGTCATTCGTTTCAAGGATCTGTGATGATAAAACATTTTATATTAAAATGTGAAATGATAATATCACTGCTGTTTTGATTGCCATCCTTATAAAAACAAGGTTCGAACTATTTTCCCATCCCTATCCTTTTAAATCCGACAAGAAACTTCACTATTAAATATATTAATTGTAAGTTAGAAAGCAATAAGTTACTGTATAAGTCTCAGTTATTTTGTGTCAAATTAAGTTTATTGTTAGCGAATTTACAAAGTGTAGTTGAAAGGGTATAATATAATAAATTATATAATTCAAAGATTCTTTAGACGTTAACAAACTACGCAGCAACGTTTATTTAATCCTGTTCGTTTTTTAAAAAGCTCTGTTCAATTGTTTTTTTCCTTTGCATATTTTCAGCTGTTTTTTTTTTTTTACTAAAGACACTTTTCACCTCGATTGTGCCCTTTCCATTACACGTTGTATAGTATGTAAGGTTTTGTTTATGGTATTCAATAAATTAATATTGGTTTGGCTGTGTTTCTCTTTTCATCCCTTGACTTCACCCAAGATATTTATACATCACAGTCAATAATGAATACTACAAAAGTGGGATAAGGAATTGTTGCACTCACAATATAGAATGACACGGAGCCTGGAAAACCACCAATATCAACCTTACGTTTGTTGAAATAAAGACGATAATAGATCTCCATCACGTGTCTTTAATGCCGTCGCGTGGTCGAGTTTACTTATTTTCCACTTTATTTAAAATCACGCAAGGTTGATATTTCTTTAGCAGAAAAATTCTGTGCTTCGCCTGGTCTACACAAAAGTAACATTCCGTGGTTACAGTATGTTGACATAGAACATGTGACAACGATTTTAATAGGGGTGAGGTAAACTGACCAAGATGCTTGCTATTGGAATGTACTGATGAGGTTTCTGAAACACTGGGAAGTCTACGCTAAAGACAGATTTTACTTTAGCGTTTAATAAGAAACTGGAGCTAACTACCATACGTAATGTCAGCGGCGACCGTTCATAAGGACATCTAATAGAATACGTCATAACACTGCATACAAATAATAAAGATTAGTGAAAACACTACAATAACTGTTTACATAACCTTATGTATTGTACTACATATAAAATCAATATTGGAACAAGATCATGTGCTTCTCAGGTAGCGGCTACGTTCGCAAGGTGAACGTACGATATACCTTGTGATAGATAAAATGTAAATAATGTGGGTGACCCACAGTCCTCAGTAATAAGTGAGAGAAAATTGGGCGGAAATACGACACTAAAGTATTACCTACTGTGACATTTTCAAATGAGACAACGCTGTAAGAAGCGCATGACTAATACCATGTACCATAGGGGTAACGCATATCTAAGCGTTTTGAAAACAAAATCCCGTGCACACGACCCTTTTTTTCGTAGTTAAGCGATACAATAGCGGCCAAGCGCTGCAAGCAAGAATAGTCCTTACAGTGTACAGATATGCATTTCTTTAATAGTACCGTACGCTTAGGTAGGTACTGCGTACCTACTGCTTTTTACTTTTTAGAGCGTTTATACAGAAAATGGGCAACGTCGCAAATAGCCGTCAGATATTTCGCTGTTTTTATTAATTTGGCGATTTTACTGTATGGAAATATAGTTAACTAGTGAACTTAAATATTGATTATAAGGCGATTCGCACACTGCACCGCATCACGCAGCGTAGCGCGGGGCAGCAGATTTAACTTTGTACCAGTTTGTATAGAAAATACAACATGCGCGCGCGACGCGCTCCCGCGCACTGATTGTTCGCTATGTATGGCCGCCCCGCACCTGCGTAATGCGGTGCAGTGTGCGAATCGCCTAAAATGCAATAATTAATACCGTAACACCAAATATTTAGTTTAAGATGTAAAAAAGTATTTGAAAACTTGCCAAGGCATTTGGCAAGTTTTCAAATACTTTTCACACCTAAAACGTTTACAAACATCAAATTCAGTGTTATAATTGCAATTAATTATATTCTAGTTAGCCATATTTCGTATTTCCATACAGTAATATTGCCAAATTAATCAAAACAGGTTAATATTTGACAGCTATTTGCGACGTTGCCAACTTTTTGGATGAACGCTCTTTATAGTCCGTAGATATACCACACAAATTAATTGCAAATTCTTAAATGCACGTAATTTTAGTACTTTCTTAACTTCTTCATTACACTTGGTCATCACTATTGTTTCAAAATATACTGGATAAATATGACAAAGTAATGGTTAGCTCCATATCTGAACTCGCGATGGCGAAAGGGGCGAAAGGGTAACTGTTAGCGGCACCAACGAGCAGCTGGGGCATAGATGCAGTTAATGCTGGCTACAGACTGGATTATTGAACGTGCTGAAACCAAACTGTAACACTGAGAATTTCATAGTAAATTAAACCTCTTATGCATGGCAATCAAAAGTTGCATAGATCAATTCACAGCATCGTTTCAGATAGTTTTTCTTGTGTTGCGGAAGACATGTTGCTGGTACTGCTTGTAGTTTATGTGTAACACACGCGAAGTTTCCAGCATCACAAAATCAAGTTGCTGCAATAATGTTGCAAATCTTTCGTTTACTACGTTTATACGAGGTTTAAAAAAATCATTCAGTTAGCCTACGTTCGCACAGACGTAAAAATATCGCGGCGGGATTTTATCGCGCACTGGATTTTCAACTCTTAATGTTGAGCCGAGCGTTGAGAATCCAACAGTGCATCCCTGCGCGTCGAAAAGACCAACTGTTGCATTTTCAACTCTCGGCGTTAAATAGAGCGTTGAAAATTCAGTGTGTTATAAAATCGCCAGTGCGAACCTGGGCTTATGGTCTGTCCAAAATCTCGACCACATGGTTTCACTTTCGAGTACAGATAGTGCCATCTACGAAGACGCGCCCCACTCCGCGATTACTGTACTCTAAGCTGTACTTTAGTACGGAGCGGAGTGGAGGCACTATCTGTACGATAATATTATGATAACAGCCCAATGAAATCTCCTATTGAAGTAGGATAGGAAGGAAGGAATTATTCATTAGATAGGACCGTTTAACTTTCATCGTTGACGAAACAGCAGAAGCAGCTTATTGCATATCAAAAACCTCAGGCTAAAATCCAAAAAATTACCACAAAGACCATTTACAACACACATACATTTAGTAACATGACACCTGTTTTCCCCGAAAGGTTAGGCAAAGGTGTATCTAGTACCTATAGTACATTATTTCCCCAGTATCTTGTTCTTTTCGTGTGGTTAGTGACTAACCTGGTGTCAGAGTTTTAAAGCCGCCCATGGGCCTCTGACTTGTCTTCACTTGCCGTCGAGAAATATCTCTCAGGCATGCCAGTTTCCTCATGATGTTTTCCTTCGCCGTTTTTGAAGCAAGTGATAAACAACAACAGTGATAAGAGCGTGCATTCTGAAAGTGGGCAATGGTGCCGATTCCCTTGTTCACAAACTAAACTAAATTTAAGTTCAATGCATCTTTTTCTTTCTATTTAATTAAGAAAAGGACAGAAGATAAATTTTAGTTTAGTCCTGTCAAATTAATCAGCGCTTGACGTAAATTGATGTAATTTTAGTAGGCAAGTTATTAATCACGTGTAAACTTGTATGGAGTAGTGACAGGCGCTGATTAATTTGACAGGACTAAACTAAAATTTATCTTCTGTCCTTTTCTTAATGAAATAGAAAGAAAAAGATGCATTGAACTTAAATTTAGTTTAGTTTGTGAACAAGGGAATCGGCACCAGTGTCGCAAATAGATGTAAAATATTTCGCTGTTTTGTTTAATTTGGCGATATTACTGTATGGAAATATAAAATATGGCTAACTAGTGAACTAAAATATTGATTATAAAATGCAATAATTAATATCGTAATACCGAATATTTAGTTTTAGATGTAAAAAAGTATTTGAAAACTTGCCAAATGCCTTTTTAGGGTTTCGTTAAAAAACGGAACCCTTATAGATTCGTCATGTCTGTCTGTCTGTCTGTCTGTCCGTCCGTATGTCACAGCCACTTTTTTCCGAAACTATAAGAGCTATGCTGTTGAAATTTGGTAAGTAGATGTATTCTGTGAACCGCATTAAGATTTTTACACAAAAATAGAAAAAAAACAAATAATTTTGGAGTTCCCCATACTTATAATCCCATACGTGTGGGGTATCTATGGATAGGTCTTCAAAAATGATATTGAGGTTTCTAATATCATTTTTTTCTAAACTGAATAGTTTGTGCGAGAGACACTTCCAAAGTGGTAAAATGTGTGTCCCCCCCCTGTAATTTCTAAAATAAGAGAATGATAAAACTAAAAAAAATATATGATGTACATTACTATGTAAACTTCCACCGAAAATTGGTTTGAACGAGATCTAGCAAGTAGTTTTTTTTTAATACGTCATAAATCGTAAACTTATCGTTACTTGCTGCTACGGAACCCTTCATGGGCGAGTACGACTCGCACTTGGCCGCTTTTTTTACATCTAAAATGGTTACAACATCAAATTCAGTGTTATAATTGCAATTCATTATTATTATTCTAGTTACTAGTTAGCGATATTTCATTTTTCCATTACAGTAATATTGCCAAATTAAATCAAAACAGCGAAATATTTAACATCTATTTGCGACGTTGACTTAAAAGCGTGCATTCTGAAGAATGCACGCTTTTAAGTCCCATGCCCATGACATGAGGGGCAAGATCATTTTCAAAAGCTTTATTCATACCTATTTTCCTTGCTATATTCATGGCTCAGATATTGTTGTTAAAGCACTTAAATTAAAAACAAAAAAGCCTCTGAAAACTTTCCATAGATTTCCAAGCCTAACCACAAACTCTTACATACACATTTTCTGTCAACAGAGAGGCGCGGTACGCCCTGCTACCTGGTAACACCACATCTACTGAAAACCTGGCTCCTCCCGAAGAAGAAAACCAACCTGATTCTGAAGAACCGTACCAAGGAGCTCCTGCTTAGCACGATGCCAAAAGCGACACGATTATACTCTGTCTCTTTCACTCGAAACACGAAATATGTTGAGGTGCGAGCGAGTAAGAAGATTATGATGCTCACGTGAGGAAGTAAAATGATTGAAAGTGATTAATGGTTATCACCTTGTATGGAGCTGAAGAGGTAAAATGGATGATAATTAACGCGGGAGTAGTTTTCCTATGATGGGAAACTGTTGGAATATTACTAAAGAGCCCAATTTGATGAAGGATAAACGATTCTAATATATTTCAAAGACGAACTGTTATTCTAAACAGTCCCGTGTCAGTAAATCATGGGAAGCTAAATAAAAACTGGGATCGATAACAGACAACGCGGAAGTTGATATAGTTCTGAAAACTAAATAAACGTTCTTTGAGGCGATGAAAACAGTGTCTATACGGACGAAATTGATACTTTTCGACGAAAATTTGGACATTATCGCGCCCAGTATTAAATGAGAGGCTTTAAAACAATGGAAGGCTCATGCTCATTTTCACTTACTTAGCCCACGTTCCCACGGACGTAATAAAATCGCGGCGATTATATTTCGTGCACTGGATTTTCAACGCTCTGCTTAGCGCCGAGAGTTGAAAATATAACAGTGTGTTTTTTCAACGCGCTGGGACGAGAGTACGTCCCAGCGTGATGGATTCTCAACGCTCGGCTAGACACCGAGAGTTGAAAATCCAGTGCGCGATAAAATCCCGCCGCGATTTTATTACGTTCTCGCGAATGTTGGCTTATAGGTCACACCAAAATAAAAGCGTGGTGTTGGATTTTCAACACTCGGCTCAGCGCTGAAAGATAAAAATTCAATATCGCGCTTTTATTTAGACATTAATTTAGTGTGAATGAAAACAAGTAGGTATTATTATATTAATTATGCAACAACGCTTAAAGAACAGCTTATCTCCTATAACTATGTCATATGAACTAAAACCTATTTAAAATCGTCATAAAAAGTGTTAAACAGACAAACATTTTAATACAATATTGCATACATTTCAAGATAAATGAGTGAATTGTGTAGTGATAACGGACAATAAAAATATGTGACAAATACGAAATATAATAAACTTTAGTGCAAATACTGTGAAGTGCGGACAATAAATGTATGGAGGTGTTATTTTTTTTTATTTTTTTTTGTATTTAAGGGTGATGGTTAGCCTTGGGTCATGGGTTACATGGGTTTTAGCATCAGTTAGTTTTGTTATTCTATTTAGAGTTTAGACTAAGCCAAACATTTAGCTGATATTTTATAATGAAATTGATGTCCAAAACTTTGTATTTTCAGCGAATGTTTTCCATTGAATAACTTTCAGTAGTATTTAATCATTATAGGTAAGTATAGGGCGCGCCACGAAAGAAGGCCCGCGGAAAATTATGGAACTACATTTTTTTAATGCAATGTGAATATGAATGGCATAGACACTAGCGCCGCGTCGAAAGGTCTTCTGTCATGGCGCGCACTATACCTTTACGATGACGAGTACGAGTGTACTCGATATAATGGTTAAATGTAAGTATATTTTACAAACTGAAAACAAGTCATAAGTATACAGTTCAAAAGCTTGAATAGAGAAGATGCCTGGGTAAAAAAAAAAAAAAATATTTAGTCCGTCAGTCAGATAATAAAAAAAATATTAAACACGTATTTTTTGCTTTTTAATATTAATAAAAAATGACTTGGATAATACGCATTAAAGTTGGGAAGTGGAGGTTGCTACGTCACAAGTAAGTATAAAATATACATATTCGTGACGTCATGGCTCATTTTAACTCAATATATCGTCGTAATCTTTTGATTACGTAAAAAAATAAAAAATACGTGTCCAATATTTTTTAATAATCTAACAGAGGGACAAAACAGTTTTTGTTCATCAACATTCATTTTAGTTCATTTATTTTTCTAATACACGAAGAATAAGAGTTTGTTTAAAGTAGTTAATTGATTGTCCGTAAAAGTTGACCTTGCCATTCAAATAGGAACTATGTAGGTATCTAGGTCACAGTATAAATAAGTACAGTATTCTATCTTCAAAGAAAACGGCCGAAACGAGGCGCTCTGAAATCTCTGTATTATGTATGTACGCAACAGTATCGATTGCGCGGCAGTTACGCACGGACGCGGAAGGTTTATCTACCAAGCGGCCGTAGGTAATAATTTCAAGGTCACTGCCGAGATATAATACTGCTACTTATTTATTCTGTGCCTAGGTAGGTAAATGAATAAATGATATAGGTACAATGTTGCGTTTAATCCCGACTTATGTCATTCAGATAATGTAGATCATATTTCCCTGTTGCATAATATTTAATTAAACTGTACATTCCATACAATTGCAGGACGCAATTCATTGCATTTTTAAAGTACAATATTCCATGTTTGTTTTACCTACCTATGCATTTTTATCGATAGAAAAAGAGGAGGTTTTGTGTTTGGCAAGGTTATTTTAGGACAATCACTTATATATAAATCACGTTCATATAAAATTCATGTCATTTGAGTGTTATTTAAGTAATGAAATAATAATCCTATGTTAAATTAATAAGTAGACAAATATTTAAAGAAATTTATTTTATCTTAGAACTATGTAAATGTACTAACAAAATGTATTTTATTAACATTCCAATATAGCCTAAAAACATTTATTTAACACTTAGGTTTTTATACTAAATATTTAACCGAACTATTTACGGAAAAGCAATACTACCATGCATTTGAGTACTTATTTTGTATCTTTGTCACTCTTGTATGTTCATAGTTAAGATGAAAAGGGAAAAATATAATCAATTTTTGTAAATTATGTTTCATTTTACTGAAAATCTCTTATTTTTGCTATACCATTTGAAATAAGATTTGACATTTAAATAAACCTTTTTACAGTCCATTCAACCGATTTTGACTTCTATACCGTAGGCATAAGGATGGCATTAAAAGCAAAAAAGTGGTTACAATACCAACTGTTTACTGCAGCTGCCATTTGTCATACCACCAACGCAATAGAAGTCAAAATCGGTTGAACGGACTGTTAAAAACGTTTACTTAAACATCTAATCTTATTTCAAAATGTGAATGTTTAAAGCGAAGATGTTTATTACTTGAAACATAAACGGCTGAACGAATTTGTATGAAACGTAGCACACAGACAAACGATGTCTTGGTTTAACACAATATGGCAAACTATTAATACCTACATGAAGTTTTTCCCTTTGGATGTAAGTAAAAGCCAGGGGCAACAGCTGGGGCCCTTTGAGGAGTGGCTAGAGAGGCGCCACGGCGTCCGCACCTTCCGCCTGACGTAGGCCCTCACTGGACACAGTTGTTTTGGGAGGTTCCTGTTCAGGATAAGGCGGGAGGAAACGCCGTCGCCATTGTGTCAATCGCCCGGAGGACACGGTGGAGGTCTGCCCGGCTTGAGCGGAGCATTGCCGTGTACTCGTGGAGGCGATCGGCGGTGGTGATCTCGCGACCGGCCCTTGTCCGGGCCATGGTACGGAGCTAGAGGGCATGGGAGGCCGACACCACCTTCTGCGAAGCAGTAATGCCCGCGAAGGAGGAGGCGGAACGCGTAAGGGAGAAGCAAATTTCGCGCCCTCACGCCCCTAACCGCCGCAGGAGACGCCCTAGGCGTCGGGAATTGCAGGCGCATTCCCGACCATCGTAGGCGCGGGCTTGCGGACGGTGAGCAATGGGTAGCTCGCCGTCCGATGAGGATTAGACCCGGGTCGATGGCGCGATTTGTTCCACGCGCGCCTCAAAAAGATGTCAGCAGAAATGACGGGGTCCGCTAGAGCCGATGTCTGCCGAGGTCGCGGGAAAGTCCGAAAGGGTTACCGTGGCCCCTGGCAATACAGGCAACTGAAGGAACACGGGTGGGTTTTAGTAAGAGTCTGACACGCCCTCCCGTTCCGCCCAGAGCGGGAGCAGTTATTTGATAATTTCCCACCCAAAAAAAGGGGCCACAGCTAGTTACCTACAAAAATTAAATCTTAGGTTCACAAGTTGGTGACTAAACAAATATACGTCTACAATGACACAAATCACGAGGTAGCCCCCAATGTTTACTCAACAGAAGAAGATAACGCTCATCACGGCCCACAAAGCTCAGTCATGTGACGGCCTGTCTTTCAGAGGAAGAGATAGTTGGCGTAATTTATGCTATCATGAAGCCGTTGGCAGGCATTGACAGCGCGAACTTCGCACATGCGCGTGACGTGAGATGCACTTGGTCACTGGTCACTGCCTACGAATAATAAAAGCGCGTGACGTGAGATGTACTTGGTCACTGACTTTTATTATTCGTAGGTCACTGCACATGAATTATTGGTTCCAAATTATTTATGTGTTTGCGTATCGCGATAATTTTTATTACCCGCCTACGGCAAAACCAAAAGGAAGGGTTATGATTTTAGCAGTCTATGTTTGATTGCATTTACGTATGTTCCACCGTAGCGCCTAAACTACGGAACCGATTTTGATAAATGAGGTATCAATAGATTCGTAATAATGGTCTGGGTGACATAGGCTCTATTTATATTTTCCCTAAATTTAATATGGCGGACTTTACACGTAAATTTCAGAACACGAAAAAAAAAATTGATGGTCTTCCTGGCATGGCACACAGGCGGTATACAGGCATGCGACGACGGTTTTATCTATACCATTTTTGCACCTGTCTTGATTTCTTTCTGAAATATTTTCTTGTTTCGTACTTTTTAGAATTTTTTTTTTATTTTTCGGGTTACATATTTTAAACTTATTTAATTTTATCTTAGTAGAAGTTTTTAGAGAAGAAGTAGAAGGTGCGAGGTGGCTCAGCAAAAGGATATGTGGAAGAATTTGGGGGAAGTTTTTTTTTTTTAAAACGTTGCCCCACACTAGGAATTTCTCCTGTATTGTGGATGCGTTTACAAACATTTAAACTCACATACACAAACAGCCAGACCCGGAACAACTACTTGTAGGTCATACAAATATTTGTTCCGTGCGGGAATCGAACCCGCGACACGCAGCGCAGCAGTCAATCGCTTAACCACTGCGCCAACCGTGCCGTCAAACAGTGTCGACTAACAAAAAAAAAAAAAGTTTCTAATTAATTTACGGGTAAAATAAAAGAAGGTATATTAGAGAAGGTCGTTAAAAACGAGATCGCAGTTTCTAGAAAACTATCGATTCTAAATGTTTTTAAACTTTGTTTTCTGCCTTTATGATATCAGGTACTGAAATTGAAAGTTGGCAGTTTTACAGAACTTTGTTTTCAGTAATGTGATCTAATTGAACACCCAAACAAAATGATTTCTTAGTTTCTAACAGCATGGGTTACAGTGCAAGTGAAAAAAAAGTTATAAAATCCTAGGAACATGGGTTGACCATGACCTGGGTTATGACAAGATAATTTTTATTCCAGTAGTACGTAGTAGGATAATTTTCGACATCAACACGGGCAAAACTGCGGGCAAAAGCTAGTTTATTATAAACTTGAGGTTACAAAAAGTTGGTACCTAAAAACTGACCCCAAATCATGATGATTACGCAGGCATTATTTAGTTTGTCTAAACACAGACTACGTACAGCAAATAGTAGCATAATGATACAAAAATAGGTATCATTATTTATCATAACGCGGGTTCAACAAGATGCTGTGTAAAGGACATTGTTTCAGAGAAAGTCATTCACCCTTTTGTGAAAATAATAACAACGTTGTGAGTTTGGTGACATTCTATCTGGAAACATCAGTTCGAGCTATTTTAATAGATAGTTATATTTAAAACAGTCGAATGAAAAATATCTCGCGACCTATATTTTCTTCAACATTAGAACATCGTCGTCGAGAACATCTTTCATGCATTTTTTTTTCACTCTGACTTTTTTTTCCTGGAAATACAGAAAACAAAATTATACAGTTTAAGAAAGCGAGGTCAACAATGAAAATGAATCTATGTGCATTCTAGAAAATCTGTGTTTCCCGGTTGATATTTTTTTAAATTAATTTATTCAGACTAGAATGCGGTCTACAGCGTTAGTAACAAAATAGCTTAGCCTGTTATACCTCCTTGTCTTATTATAACTTGGGACTCCTGGGAGTACTCAAATCTGGAGTGAATGTTACCTAAGTCCTAGATTCTAGGCAAACGTGCAGTATCGTCGACTGTATCGTCGCTTGCCATCAGATGAAAACCGGCCAAATGCGTGTCGGACCTCGCACAATGAAGGGTTCCGTAGTTGGGATGAATTTATTCCAAAAATAAACTTAACTTTGTAGTTGAAAAACATTTTCTCCTATACGAAATGTATGTCAAAACATTTTTTTGCAATTGCAAATATAAGTTGGTCGATTATTACTCGTTAACTTGTAGAGCCTACTTAGCTGTGATAGTTTTCCTTTTAATTTTTTTTTTAAATACTTCTGCTGTGATTTTTTTCACACATCCAAAACCAACCAATTCGCTGGCAAAAAACAAGATACAGCGCTGTCAACAGTGACATGAAGCCGGTTTCGTAAAAATGTGTGAACTTAGGTGTAGTTTGATTGTAGTTTAATTATAAATGGTTACAGTAAATATGTGCATGTGAGCGTGTATGCACAGAGCGGAGGTGTAGTTTTGGCATGCTTCACTGTATTGTTTTCAGCGCTGTGTCTGGTTTTTTTTTTATGGTCTGAGAGTAGAACATTTCGCCACCCCCGCAGAATAAACGCGTAAGTGCTATTGCGGTGGTTTTGATATTAATCAATATTCATTATGTATTATAAGGCAAAATACATCACCTCAATTTCACTTGCGCGTTTATTCTGCGGGGGCGGCGATTTGATGAACTAAAAGACAGATAAACGCCAATATTCCATGCTGGCGTAACTCCAAAAATAATAAGGAATCCAACATCAATGTGTTTGGCACAACACGAAACAAACATCATAAACCCATGGTTTATCAAATGCTATGTATAGACGGCCTTGGTCTATGGTATTCCATTGATCGTTCATTAATGCCTCGTTAAAAGAGATAGAGGCTTTTTCATTGCCGGAATGCTGATTTTATTGTTATGAATGCGAGTAAAGGTATTTTTTCAGTGGGTAAGTACCGACCGAAGGTAAACTACTTATAGATAAAAAATAAAAATAAATGTAAACTAAAGTACCTATTTGAGTAATGGCTAAGGTTGCAGATTGTCTAGATTAGGTATACTATAAAAAAAAAAAATTGTTTATTTCAACTACAAAAGGCATTTAGACACAATAATATTGGAGATCACCTTTTAAGCAAGGAATTGCTTGTGTTAGGAGACTCCGCGCTTCCACTTATCATTATCTTATGCAATTGAATGTAGACAATGTAAACATGCAGAAAAATTAAATAAATGGGTAACTTAAAATTATACAAAAACGAAAAAGTGAAAAAAATAATAATGAAAAAGACTATATAATAGAACCTGCTAGAATTCAAATAAAATATAAATAGGTAGGTACACACGGCTACACATCCATCAAGCTATACATTTCCAGTTTATGCTGATCTCGCATTGCATAGGATTACCGTACAAAGCGAGGTCAGCCTATACTGGAAATGTATAGCTTGATGTGTAGCCGTGTGTACCAATTTAGTAATAGATGTTTCAGAATCAATATTTTATTTTAGGAAGCTCTACACAGCTTCAAACCATCCAAGCGTGAAACCGAGTCTGATTTTCAGTTTATGCTATGTAGGTACGGTAATTTTTGTTACCTACATAACTACAACTCGTGCTGAAATGAAACAGTGTAGTGTGACTGGTTATTTTTTTCGTTGCGACCTCACGCAGACAAAAATGAACACTGGCAGTGTTGTGGAAATATGAATATTTTGCCTATATCAAATGGCTTGTCCAACTGTACATCTGCGCACTGTCTGTTTTATTTTAAATTATTGTTTCTAAATTCATAAGGCCATTTCTCTTCTCTTTTTAAACAGAAATGAATAAATGTCCACTGCTGTCCTCACGTGTCGACTGAACAAATCTTGTCCGTTCGTCCTCGCCATAACCCTCACATGATTGAGGTAGGTACATATACCTAGTGTCGTCAGCCTCTAACAAGCACTCGTATGTTTACACGGTGCCCATTCACTCTACGTTCAGCGCTCGGTGTGGCAACACGCCGTGTTCGGGTTCGCGACAAGTCAATCGTCATCCTGAGGATGCCTCGTTGAGAGGTGAAACACGTGTCGATTTCTTTCGGGGGTTTTTTATGGCTCTTTATAAATAGCTAAGCGGAACAGGTTACTAAATATATCCACGTGTATGATATCGTGTATATCTACCTATTGTATTTTACGGTGCCAATTGTAGACTTATGAATTAACACTATAAGTAAATATTTCACGAATTTCATGATGTTCCCGGTTCCGGCTGGATGTGTTTTGACTGCCTCGTTGGTCTAGTGGTCTCAAGCGCTACTGCTGAGCATGAGGTCCTGGGTTGGATTCCCGGGTCTGGCAAAGTGTTATTGGGTTTTTCTATCTGGAGTTTCTCAGTAGCAGCTCAGAGTCTGGATTTGTGCCCGGTTGACGGCAATAGGCTCGCCCCCTATTACATGGGACTTAAACATAACTGGCGAAATGTGGGTGTACCTGCTACAGGGTCACCTCTGCCCAACCCTTCGGGGAAACAAGGCGTGATGTTATGTTATATTATTATGTGTTTTGAGCTTTATGGTATTTTTAACCGACTTCCAAAAAGGACGAGGTTATATGTTCGTCGCGTATGTTTTTTTTTTTTTTTTATGTATTTCCACCGATTTCTCCGTCAATTGTGGACCGATTTTGAAAATTCTTTTTTTGTTTGAAATGGTGTGCTCTCGAATTGGTCCCATATAAATTTTATTAACTTTGCTTGGATAGTTTTTGAGTTAGCTACAAAATACGTATTTTGTTCCCACTTAGTATGTAGATGATTTGATAAGTTTCTGTCACTGGTAGCAGGTAGTGGTATTCGAATATGTGTGGGGTAGGTACCACAACTAAAAAGTAAAAATAAAAACTTTTACAAAAAAAAAACAACCGACCTCCAAAAAAACACTACAAAGTGAAAAATAACTTTAATTTCGGAAGTCGGTGGCAAAAAACGAAAATACAAAACCCAAGACACCGACTTCCGAAATTAAAGTTATTTTTCACTTTGTAGTGTTTTTTTTGGAGGTCGGTTGTTTTTTTTTGTAAAAGTTTTTTATATCTGTAAATTTCATTCAACTGTCGATGTCTACTGCTGGTCATAAGCCTTTCCGAAATTGCTCAAAACAACCCCTTCTCGGCCGCATGCATTCAGTAGTTCAGTCTGATTTAAATGCATCGACGAACTTCAACAGAGGTAGACCCCTTTTTCAGTACGTCGTTCGTCGGTCGTCCACACTGGGTCACTTACATAAATATAAGAAATCAAAAGGGCCGAAATGTCCAATTAGTAAGAATACTCTTTGTACACCATAACAAATGAAAAACCACCGTACCGTGAAAGTTATTTGTCTAGACTCCGAACCAAATAAATAAACCATTCTAATCGCTGTTTATAGAAGGCCTCCCACAAGGGGGGCCGATGACCTTGTGAAGGCCACAGGAATCCGTTGGATGTGGGAAGCACAGAACCGGTCGAAGTGGCGGTGCTTGGGGTAGGCCTATGCCCAGCAGTGAAATGATGAATCGCTGTTTTATAATTTCTATATATTAAGATAGTACTACACCCTTACTATTTATAGGTGCACTATAATGACAACAGCTCAGACATGAAATCCTAGACAGACTATTATACTTTAAAACATATCATGAATTAATGCAGTTGCACTTCACCAGCAGTTTATTATCCATTGACCATGATTACGAGGTAAACAAAACTATTAAATGATAGTCTGAACCCACCTTGGTTGACAAACAAAATAACTTGAATGTAAACTACGATAAAATGTCTAGTAAATAAGTATCATATTAGTATCAAACCTGTCCCTGTTGTGTCTACGACAAAAATTATTGACTGACTGCCTCGTTGGTCTAGTGGTCGCAAGCGCTACTGCTGAGCATGAGGTCCTGGGTTCGATTCCCGGGTCGGGCAAAGTGTTATTGGGTTTTTCTATCTGAAATTTCTCAGTAGCAGCTCGGAGTCTGGATTTGTGCCCGGTTGATGGCAATAGGCTCGCCCCCTATTACATGGGACTTAAACATAACTGGCGAAATGTGGGTGTACCTGCTACAGGGTCACCTCTGCCCAACCCTTCGGGGAAACAAGGCGTGATGTTATGTTATGTTATGTTATATGTTAAAATATTGAATTATTAATAATAATAACTGTCTTTATATTATTACTAGAAGTTTCGATACTTAATTTAATGAAAACTTGGCTACGGTATACAATCATAATAATCATCAATTTAATTATTCGTAGAGGGTCTACGCTCAAGGTTCGTTGTGCTACGGCGTAGCACAGTCAGTGCTACGACAAAGGTGGCAGAGCCTGTACTGAAAGTGGCGTGTCCAATTGTCCATTCTTACTAGATTATTATTTTTCATGAAATATTTAATAAGTGAAGAAAGTTATTAAATAGTGCATTATGGGACTTGATCAAAAGCTCGAGGAAATAGCAATGGCTAGTTGTAATAATATTTTTGTTCTTCAATAAAATTTATAGATCTCATTGGCCTCGATTCTGTAGTTGACATTGACATTATTGATACATCCTCATAAAAAGAAATTAGATACAAAAATAACGAAGCGACATGAGTTACTTACAAAGATTTTTTACTTTTTTTATTAGATATCTAAAGAAAAACAGTTTGGGGGTCAAATGATTAAATATTTTGCTATCGCAGTGTGTTCTTGAAACTACACGGCAAAGGCTTCTGTCCACAGGGTTAATTAAAGATCTCGTCTCGACTGGCGAGCTTTGTCGCGTGAAGAAAACAACGATAAATCGCGGGAAAATCGCATTTCTTGTCAGTTCGCGCGCAAACGCGAGAGAGCGCACACGCGTAGGTTATAAAATGCGCGGGAAAACAATCGAAACTTAACTCGAATAAAGTGCCTTAAGTTTTCATAAAAAATAATGTGATAGTAAATATTAAGTGAAATTATTCCCTGTGATATTGTGTACAGATACTTTTTATTTTTTAGTCAAAAGTGAAATTTTAACATAATGGCGGACGAAAAGTGAGTATTTTTAATTTGTTATTTTTATAATATTTATGGTAATATTCAACCTGTCTACTAGATTAACCGGAGTTCCAAAAATAAACAATCGTAAGATAATATTTGGGTAGAAATTTATAAATAGTTCAAACGATATGAAACATATTTGATAGGAACAGTATCTTCTTAATATAAATGATAGACATTATTATTATCATTAGCTAGTAGCAGTCCACAGCAAACATAGGCATCTCCAATTGCACGCCATTCAACTCAATTTCCGGCAACTCATTCAGCTGACAATTTTATTAATAAATAATAAAATAAATTAATTAATCTAGCAATTATAGACATCCATGAATATAATTGTGGTAATTATTGTGTTTTGATTCTTACATCCATCGCTAAAAGTGGGTAGGATGCGCAAACTCACGTATCTTTAGTGACGATAACACTGTCATATACATAATGTATGTACCGAGGACTGACATGTAAATAAACATATATTCCATGTATATTTATTTCCTTTTAATAGATACTACTTACGATAAAATTAATTTATGCTGTAATTTTTAAAGCTATGAACACCAATTTATTTTTATTAGAGAAGTGATGTTTTTCTATGACAATAAATTAGTGAGAGTGACTTTAAAGGTGACAATTGTAAACGATCTCTGATACAGAAATAGATACTTAAATAATATTGAGAATAATATATAATAATAAATTTATATAATAATATAGTACCTGGTCGACCGAGCTCTGCTCGGATGAAAATAGATAAATATATCGTCCAGGTATAACAACGTTGTATCACATTCCTGAGGCTGTGAAAATAGAGAATACGAATTTGACCTAGCTAGATCGATTTTTCGCCCCCGTATCCCCTATACAGTGTGAGTCTTCATAATGTGCACATATCGAAATGAGGGAATCTATGCTTAATTTTATTGACGGAAAAATGGTAAAAAAAAAAAACCTTTTTTCTAAATTTTTTTGTACAAAACAATTTTTTTTAACGTTTTTTTTTTCTCTTGGGCATCTTATTTATAAATTTTACAATTATTATAAAAATTGATGAAAAAAATACAGATTATTGCTAAAAAAACATGTTTATTTTCAATTGGGGGTAGTTTTTTTCTGAATTTTAATTTTTGTTTCATCGCGATAGCTGATTCAGTTTAAAAGTTACACAGTTTTGTTACATTTTTTTTTAAATTCCATAATAAGTATAAAAAAATATTTTGATTTTTTAAAATATTTTTTCTGTTCTTAAAATTAAGCATAGATTCCCTCATTTCGATATGTGCACATTATGAAGACTCACACTGTATTGCAACTTTCATAGAAATCGTTAGAGCCGTTTTCGAGAACGTTATTACAAATATAAATATACTAGCTATTCGTGCTTGGCGTCACCCGGGTGTATCTATTTCCGACTTTTCCGGTAGATTTTTTTTTTTTTGTTATATTATTTGTGTTAGATAGATTAGATATATACAAATGTTGCTCATAGTATACTTATAGAGTGACTTTAAAGACGACAATTGTAAACGATTTCTGTACCAGACATAGGTATTAAATAATATTCGTATTTCTGGATCAGTCAAAATAATAACAAAATCCAATGTAAACTTAGTTAATATGTCCATCATGATAACACAGGGAAGTAAAATGTATGGAAATATAAAAAGACGCTTTTAAATTTCTGTCCACGATAACGTTATAACGTATACATACATATTTGATGGACGTGGACGTCCACGATAATATTTTATTGTCATGTTAGAAATGATAAAAGCGCACATTACCTACCTAAAGAAGAAAAAAAAAAAACAGTGGCTCTCCGGGAGTGCCGACAGAAATGAAAACTTAACACAAGATCGCTTTGGTGGAAGAAAAATACTTGTATAGAACATTGGTCCGTAACCTTATCTAAATAAAGAGCACAATCGCGTTTACAAAATAAAAAAAACTTCGAAACCTTTAATGTAAAAATACTTGCATAGAACATTGATCCGTAACCTAATATAAATAAAGAGCATAATCGCGTTTACAAAACCTTTAAAATAAAAATACTTGCATAGAACATTGATCCGTAACGTAATATAAATAAAGAGTTTTGTTTTTTATTTTTATTTATACAGATAGTTAGTCTTTTAATTTAGTACCTAGTGTAAATAGTTAGTTATGTTAAAAACTGTAAAATTATGTTAACAATTATAGAAAAGAAATAAATATTGTTCATCATTCCTCAATAAAGAGCACAATCGCGTTTACAAAACCTTTAAAGTAAAAATGCTTAGAACATTGATCCGTAACGTAATATAAATAAAGAGCACAATCGCGTTTACAAAAATGAGTTGTCGTCATGGTGTCGCGAAATCAATGGTTTAGTCAATCTCAAAAATGCCCAACGCGCCTAAAGAAGTTTTCACTTAAAAAAAAAAACGTTTGTTTACAATTTTTTTACCTACATTAGCAGTCTGATGGAAATTAACTTTCTTTTGCGAATGCAACAAGTTAGGAAAAGTCGTAGATACGTACAAGTTCATCATCGCCTACTCTCTATCATTCAACTGCTATCAGCTACCCTGTGAAGACCGTCGCTCGAAAGTAGTGCAGAAATTGCGAAAATTTACTGGCAAGGCAGTAAACAAAATTAAAATAATTTAGACTACTAGAGTCTATTTAAATCCATAATATCTAACCCTGTTATCTAAGTAGGCAAGTGAGCACGAGGACTGACCAAATAAATATACTAAGCGTTGTTTATTTGAATCCTCTGTCATCAAAATGGGATTATAGTTAGTACTCGTACTACTTAATTTGTTGAAAGTCGTTTGGTCGTTTTTAGGATAAAATTACTGAAATTATTGCGACAGTCATGGTCATAAAAATGGAGCATAAGAACTTTTTCACTTATTAACTGACTTCTAAAAAAGGAGGAGGTTCTCAATTCGGATGTTTATATATTTTTTCATGGCATAACTCCGTCAAATAAAGGACTTGCAAAATTTTTTTTGTTTGAAAGGGAATGCTTTCGAGGCTTTCACTCGCTTTTTGAATTGGCTTCAATAATACGTATTTGTCCTACTTAGTCTATATAGATGATGTTATAGTTCCTGTCACTGTTATTTACAAAGTAGGTAGTGGTATTCGAATTTGTGTGGGGTAAGTACCATAACTAAAAAGTGAAAAATAAAAACTTTTTTACAAAAATCGAAAATTTAAAACCAAAACACCAACTTCCGAAATATAGTTATTTTTCATTTTGTAGTGCTTTTTTTTGGAAGTTGGTTGTTTTTTTTTTTGTAATAAAGTTTTTTAACTAAATGGCCAAAAAAGTGGCCAAAAAAAAGTTGTTTATACATTCGAATTGGCCACCCTATATTATCGAAACCAAACTATATAAACTAACTAGATACTATGGTCTAGTAGTAGTTAAATACTATGGTCTTTCTTCAAATTAGCAATTTTAATTTCACAAGGAAAAATTTTGTGATGTTTACGTACTTTTAATTTATGCTCGTAACTGTACATACTTAAAGCAAAAGATGACTAGGTAAATAAGAAAATTTAAAAAAAATATAATGCGCATGTTAGTTAAGTATGTGACCAACCATTTATCTATTCTAAACGAGGATTAAAATTAATGTGTGTGCCATATGCAGTAGATAAACTGCAACAGAGGATCATTATTTTATTATCAGGCATTATCACGAACCTATACTCCGTTTGAAATAAGATTAGACATTTAAACAAACCTTTTTTACAGTCCGTTCAACCGATTTTGACTTCTATACCGTAGGCATAAGGATGGCATTAAAAGCAAAAAAAGTGGTTACAATACCAACTGTTTACTGCAGCTGCCATTTGTCATGCCACCAACGCAATAGAAGTCAAAATCGGTTGAACGGACTGTAAAAAAGGTTTAGTTAAATGTCTAATCATATTTCAAACGGAGTATAAATAAAAAAAATGCAGCCGCATATTATATGCTGTTACGATAAATAAAGATCGTGTCACTATTGAATCAAATATTTGAACTTTATTTTCAGTCAAGTTTTCGGGTACATTTTTGTATACCTAGCATTACCTATGGTCAGTAAGTAACGTATCAGGTGAAAATGTAAACAAATCATGTTCAGATTAAAATCTTATGCAATCACTCACTAAAGGGAATAAGTAACATATTCATCTGTATTTAGAAGATTTCAACTTTAAATCTCAACCACTTTTTCCAACAGATATTATTTGATAATTGAAACATCATCAACGAAAATTGAGGTTACAAAATAAACCTCAATTATTTATCAAATAAAAAGGTGATTTAAAATTAGAATTTTGGGTTTAAATATTCAAATAATCAAATCAAAGCACTCAATTTGTAAGTAGAAATATTTAACCTATACTCCATAGGTTTAGGTAGTTAAATAAAGGTAAACAAAAAATATCACGTGACGAGACAGCTGTCAAGTAACCGACTAAACGTAATACCTGTCACTTGAGTTGTTATGCTACGTCGCAGTTGAACTCTTCAATTTAGCAACGTTATATTTCGTTGACGTTTAGAAATTGGGCTCTTTACAATAGACAGATTACAAAATATTATATTTCTAACAAAAAAATTGTGCTCAAGCAGTTACATCTACGAAAAGTAGTTTAAGAATAAACGATAAAGTTTATCATACATTAATAAAAGAGGAAACTATAGTCAAAATAAATTTAATTTGGTTTAATCGTATTTTTAAACAAGAAAGTGTCTCTTTTTACGATTTGTTTACCTTTTTTTAACTACCTAAACCTATGGAGTATAGATTGTTAAATGTATATGCTTGCTGCGCCCTAACAGGGTCATGTATTTTAGACTAGCCTGTAACTGACTGTACATTATGCAAAATAAATAAATATAATTAAAAATTGGCATCCTCGGGTGCGTTTTCTGATCCATTTGCTTACATTTTTATCTGATACTTTTAAAACAGACTATACCTCGATATGTTATTAATGTACTGAAAGTAAATGAACACGGCTCTGAGATCTATGTGTTTACTATCATCTTCCTACTGTTTAACAAATGAAATATACATCGTCACATACGAACTATGCACCACACTGGCACTAAATCCTGCATCGCGCAAGCGGGGTTTACCGTGCGACTAGAATATATACAACGTCCCAACATCAATAGTCGGGTTAATCCGATCCAGCCTGTCCCTTGCTGTCCTCCACCAGCGACGCCCTAAGCCGAGGTCCGTACCCCACAGCGGGTGCCCTTAGCCTGTAGTCGCTTAGTTTCTAAGTTTTATGCCCTGGCTGGAGGCCTTGATTTATTGAGGCAGCCACAGGAAAATCCAGTTAAGTAGCCGACAACCTCCGAAATACAACGTGGATATATTTAGTAACCTGTTCTGCTTAGCTATTTCTAAAGAGCCACAAAAACCCTGAAAGAAATCGACACGTGTTTCACCTCTCAACGAGGCATCCTCAGGATGACGATAGACTTGTTGTGAACCCGAACATGGCGTGTTGCCACACTGAGCGCTGAGCGCAGAGCTATTGTTATTGAGCTATCGTATTTTATAATGGATTTCCGCAAGGTCACGCCTGAATCAATTAACTCTCCTACATTGACCTGCAAGATCCCATACAAAAAAAAAAAAAACAATATTCGGGCAGTAGCCCACCACACACAACACTCGTCTGGCTGGAGTATCCTCCTTTTTCTGTGGAGGATGAGTGAACTTTACACCTTGTTCCTCATACCTCTAGGGAAATTCTGAATACGATTCTTTGCAGGTTTCCACGAACATTCATTGCTTTTTTCATATATTTTAGCCACTATGCAGACTCCAGTGTAAGTAAATAACTATAAAAGTTGACGCCAAGATAAAAACACTGAAAGTAAATAAATCTTCTTGTGAAGTCATATATTTTCGGGTTATCTGCGGTATTTACTTGTGATTTCTTGATATCTGACATTGTAAAAGATTTTATTGTTGAAAAATTGTTTATACCTACATATTTATGGAGTGATAAACAGTACCTACTTACAATAATTTTATTATATTTACTATACAATTTTTTATCGAAAAGTAACTTTTAAAGGGGTCTATTTTGACTTACTTTTTCATTTTTTCTAGTTTTTCTTTTTTTCAAAATCATAATGTGAACAGACACAATGATTTTATGAACATACACTTGTGTTTTCACCTCTGTTTTTTTTTGCAAAGTTGACAAATTTTAATAAAAATGTTAACTAACATTTTAATGTTATCCGATAAAATAACTCATAAGGTTTTAGAAATAATAAACAGAATCCAAATCGAGCCAATAACATCGAAGGTATGGCAAACGCTACTCAAAACATAAAAAATTGAATAACATGAAAAATAATAAAGATTTAAAGTTATTACTATTAAGTTACCTTTTAAAGTTATTTTTCGATAATTTTTCATGAATATTCAGAAAAATACGGACGGGAACATGCTGATGGGCGACATTGTATTATAAAGAGATAAAATTTGTGTGTTTGTACCCTGGTTATCTTCCGAACTACTGGACCGATTCCGCAAAACTTCATTAATAGGAAGCTACAGTATTGCCGAGTGTCTAACTGTGCGTTCGCACTGGCGAAACATTTACAACGACACATGTTGGAATCTTTATTTTCTGTCAATTTTCCATACAAAGTTTGACAGGCACTAGAGATTTCAACATGTTTTGTTGTGATGTTTCGCCAGTGCGAACGCATAGTTAGGATGCCTATATATTTTATGTTAAAACAAGAAATTTCAACCGGACGAAGTCAAGAAGAAGCTAGTATATTATACGGGGTGGCAGGGACATCGACGCGAAAACTGAAACCATGGATTCAGTACATGATTCTGGACCCCACTGCGTTGAAATTTTTCGTCGATTATTTAAAAAAAAAATCAGATGTTCCATACATTTTGACCGCGTAGGTATTGCACTTTTCTATGAAACAGCTGATTTTTATAATAACCGACGAAAAATTTCAGCGCAGTGGGGTTCAGAATCATGTACTGAATCTATGGTTTCAGTTTTCGCGTCGATGTCCCTGACACCCTGTATTCTTACTGTTAAATGAACTCTTGTCATAAAACAAATTGTGTGGAAACGAGAAGGAAGATGTTATTCAAATGTTATTGTTTCAGTCAATGGTCCTGGGTTCGATTTCCAGGACAGGGCATAGTGTTCTTGGGTTTTTTTTGGGGCATTCCGTATTCTGGAGTTGTGCCAAGCTCGTTCCAACTGCCGGCAATACAGGTTAGCCAAGCCTCAGCCAACGCGAGCGTATAGGTAAATTGATACAAGGCGAGTGCTACGGTCTACATGTTGGTCAAGTTCGAAAGAGACCAATGCCAATGTTCAAGAGTTTTTGTGGAGCTATCCAAATGTTGGCCGTAATTGCCAAGTGCAGGCGAGCGTCTTTGATTTGTGCAGAAAAACCGACACTGTTCCGAAGTGAGACGAGTCGTAGCGAGCGATCCCGAGTGGTGGCAAGTCACGTCAAACGAACCGTATATTACACGTCGCTCGCCTGCACAGGGCCAGCTAGCCGACCATCGACGAGCAATGGCGAGGCTAGACAAATTGGCTGTCTGTACGTTGGTACTCGCCGTCGCTCGGCGAGCTACGAGTATGACCAACATTAAGCCCCAAGCCAGCTTTAAGCCCCCAGTATACTACAGTACAGTAAGGTACATGGCGAGTTGTGGGTATACTAGTGATACACCTACTGCCTAACTCTTCGGGGTAATAAAGGCGTGCGTTGAAATTTTTCAACGAACGGGGTTCAGAAACATGTAAGTCTGAATCCATAGTAACATGTTGCACGTCGATGTCCCTGCTACCCTGTATAAAAAACGGCATACTTATAGTGTCTTTTGGTTTACAAGAGCATTGAATTAATTAATGTAACGTGCCAATTAGAGATACTGCAATAAATAAAGAAATTGGTATTTTTAACCGATTTCCAAAAAGGTGGAGGTTATATGTTCGTCGCGTATGTTTGTTTTTTTTTATTTATGTCCACCGATTTCTCCGTCAATTGTGGACCGATTTTAAAAATTCTTTTTTTTTTAAAGTTTGCTCTCGAGGTGGTCCCATATATTTTTTTTTAACTTTGCTTTGACAGTTTTTGAGTTAGCTTCAATAATACTGACGTTTTCCCACTTCGTATGTGGATGATAAGTTCCTGTCACTGTTATTTACATAGCAGGTAGTGGTTTTCGAATTTGTGTGGGGTAGGTACCACAACTAAAAAGTGAAAAATAAAAACTTTTTACAAAAAAAAAAACAACCGACTTCCAAAAAACACTACAAAGTGAAAAATAACTTTAATTTCGGAAGTCGGTGACAAAAAACGAAAATTCAAAACCAAAGACACTTCCGAAAATAAAGTTATTTTTCACTTTGTAGTGTTGGAAGTCGGTTGTTTTTTTTTTGTAAAAAGTTTTTAACATCGTAGTCAGTTGCGAGGAGCTGTTCATTTCTTTTTGGTTTTATTATTTCATTCATATCACGTTATTTGACGAATGATCATTCACTTAATGATTAATAAAAAGGCTTGCACGAGTGACATTAATACTACTTTTGTAAGTTCAACTCTTACTGGGCAGTCAGGTCGACCCTATTTCAATTATGAGTAGGTCTGTACCTAGGTGCACTAGTGTGGATGGGGTGAAGGGTGCGATAACATGTCATAGACCTTTGCTAACTGATAAATTATAACCCAATCAAGGCCCGGCCGAACAAATGTCAAGTTGTTGTGCAAACACTGATTGTTCCAGTCATTTCTTTCATTTGAGAAAAAGGGCTGTGGATTACGTCCTTGCATCCATCCTTGCATCCATCCTAGTTTCTTCTGACCATAGATGTATTATTTAAAAATATATCTAGAGTTCTCGCCACCACTCAAGTCCGATAGACGCGGCGCTAGTGTCTAATGTCATTGCATCAAATTGCATTTGAAAAAAAAGTAGTTTCACATTTTTCCGGCGGACTCCAGTGGTGGCGCGGACTCTATGCTTCTGACCTCAGTGTTACTATGTCTATAAGCTTATCCAAAAGAGGTACGAATCTTTGTATTCTTAAATCTGTAAAAATACGTGCTGTGTTTTGACAGATTTTTGACATTTATTGTCGAAATGAGAATGCGACCAGATTTTAAACGTTTTAATTACGGGAATAGGCCTTCTGTACCCTAATTGCGTAATACAATACAATCACAATCTGTTTCGATTTGAAACAGATTGGTAATCCATTGCTTCATAAGTTGAAAAAAAAAAAATCTGCTCAACAACGTAAATAACGCAATGAATGTTGTTGAACTGTCAAAATGAAAGAAATTAAGCATAATTGTTTACGAAAATAAGTTACGCAATTAGGGTACTGGTAAGGATCCCGTTACTATACCTACATTAAAATTATAATTTTAAATCATAATTACCCAAACCTTTATTGAGGCAGGTGGGGTGATTTAGAATTTTCTTCTATCGGAAACGTCTAGACGGGTTGTCGACCGTTTCACGCGAGCATTCGCCTGTGAATGAGAGCTGGCTCTTCGCCACTGCCCTTCACCTTGCCTGCTCTCTTGGCACCGCGCAATACCGGCAGAATCTCAGTCACGTGTTCGCAAAAAAACCGGAATGTGGGTAGTAAAAAAATGGCCTGTCAAAGATATTAAATGTGCGTGTCAGTTTGTCTGGAATTTAAGTGAGTTTCGATCTAGAAATGTGAGTTCTGAAGACTGCATAGAATTATAAGTGGTAGCTATTGAATAACGAAAACACATTAAATACAGAAAACAAACAAACTCTAATTCGTGTAGGAAAAAACATAATGAAATGAACATGCACTTAATTAACTTGCGTTTTTTGAATTACCTATTAGGTAGTTGATTTGATTTATAGCAAATGAATTTCAGTGTTTCAGTTGCAAAGCATAACTATCGTATAACTCGTTCATTAACTGAAAAATATTGATTGCTCAACGATATGATTAAACAAAATATCACCAAAATTTCTCCGTAGAGATATTTGCGACTCCACTCTTTTACATTGTTTTAAAAGACTTGTGCTTTCCTCACTGTAGACCATACATTCCCAAACACCAAAAATAACCTTACAATGGAATATTACCCAAACCACACCTCACACCAAGCTTGCGATCCATTATCGCTATCTTAAAACGGATACTCGTAGGTAAACAGTATTTATCATAACAGACAAACAGTATGTTATACACAAGTGCGGTAACTGATTGCATAATCGACAGACGGTCGTAGATTGATTAATGACGGGTTATAATGAACACGTTCAAGTGCTTCTGACTGATATGGAAGGTTTGGGACTGACGTCAGGATATATATTGACTAGAATATTAGGGCATTTGGCTAGCCATTGATTAGAATTCTAGAACATTAGACTACCTACTGCATAGAGTAGACGATCATGTTCTATATCACAATTTTACATTCTGCGAAAGCGACATTTTGCGAAATAGATGTTTTTAAAGTACTTGTGGCACAAATATTACGTTTACGGCATACGGTGCTTAGTATAATCAGCCAATAATGTTCCCACTGCTGGGACACAGGCCTCTTCTCTGTGAGAGGGTGCTGCTTACATATAGGACATTTGTACACTATCTTTAAGTACTTAAAACATCATTTAAAATTTGCAACGGTGTAAACAATTGTTGGTGGGCTGTTTAAAAAAAAAATTGTATCTTGACTGATTCAGATTTCATTTAAATTCTGGGATTTACAGACAAAGTCAGTTGGTTCATTCATAAAATGAAAGTCACAAGTGACCTATGTAGGTACAATAAGAGGGCTTATCCTAAAAGTTGGTAACGTCGTAAACAGCTGTCAAATATTTACCTGTTTTGATTAATTTAGCAATATTACTGTATGGAAATAAGAAATGTGGCTAACTAGTTCCCTAGAATATTAATAATGAAATGCAATAATTGATATCGTGATACCGAATATTTAGTTTAAGATGTAAAAAAAAAGAATTTGGAAACTTTTCAAATGCCTTTTTTACACCTAAAATTGTTACAACATCAAATTCAGTGTTATAATTAATGCAATTCATTATTAATATTCTAGGGAACTATTTAGCCACATTTCTTATTTCCATACAGTAATATTGCCAAATTAATCAAAACAGCGAAATATTTGGCATCTATTTGCGACATTGCCCACTTTCAGAATAAACGCTCTTAATAGATTATACATATTTAGTTCAGCTATGGACTGTCAGGCTGATTCATGATCTGCAGTGCTATTCTGTAAAATCTCACCGTGATATCTTAAGTGAAGTGAGCTGCCAATAGTGTCAATCCTTAGCAACTGACAGCTCACTCCACGCTCACTTCACCTAAGATAACACAGTGAGATGGTTACAGAATAGCACTACAGTTCGTTTTTATTCGATTAGTTTCATAAGATTAATGTGCAGTAGGTAAACTATTTGTCTATATTCATTCAGTATACCAACTCTAATCTATTGCACAATAATCTATTACACAACAATTTTCATGAATAGTAGCGTATAAACGTAAGTGATTAACCCATACCTATAAAGATTCTAATTTATTTACTTAACCTTTCTGCCACATGATTAAAATTAATTAAATTCTTGGAAATAATCGAGTAATATATTCTTTAATTAGACAGTGAAGACTTGTAACGGTATTCATAGGTATTAATCAGATAGGTTATGGGATAGGACTTCGGGGTTCAATCATGATGATTTATTTGCATTAGTCTTTGTTGGATCAGCGGCGTAATTGCGTAACACACTTATAATGCCAATAGATCGCAATGAGCAATATTTCGTAAAATTCACGCCACACCACGGCGGCACTTTGGCAAGAGTTCTTCTATTTCGACAATGAATATAAAATATAGTTGACGTTCATCATTCGTTTCATTCATTCGATCATCATTCAGTCACGGGTAAATAAATTATAGACAATTTCATACTTTTGACAGGTGTCCGAACCTGACGTGTCAGTGCTGCCACCTAGTAAACGTCATTTTAGAAAAACCTTATTAACCCGCTGGTTGAGTAGTATTTTCTCATGAGTGGACTTGGTCCCATTTACATAAATAATTAGGTAGGTAGGTACGTAAATAGATGTTCCTTCCAAACTTCCACAACTGGTTAGAACTGCTAATAAGTCTAAACTTCTGAAGACCATTATCTTTCTTTCATTTTTATATCTTCAGTGGTCGAGTCATCAAAATTTTCCAGACCATTTTCGCACTGCATCATAGATAACTCTTTGTAACAACACAGAAATTCATAAATCTTAGTTTTCGAGAATCACGCGAGCTTGCGTAAATTCGCGCCAATTCCTTACCTTTGTACCAGTTAGTCTGTTCCTGTTGGGGTTGCCAAACGCCAAAATGTTATGTTTATATATGTTTTGTTATCACGTGCCAGAAATCCACTGGACACGAGACGAATCTCGTGTCTACTGGATTCCTGGCAACGTTTTATAATGATTAATCTGACGAGAATTTGGAATCGCGAGCCCTGGAATTATATTTTTTTTTTGCACTTACCTATTTTTAGAGTTGGGTTTTAGGTGTTGTCATGTCGTTCATTTATTTCTTTAATATTGTCAGTTTAGGTAGATCATAGTGCATGCAAGTTTTCTATTATATTATTTTTAGTAGTTCAGAACGTCATAATTGAACGTAACTATGTTTTCTCAACGATAATGGTTGAGATTTTGTCACAATAGAATTGCTTCGTGGATCGCGCGCACGTTTTCTTTTAGGTAGGTACCTAAGTAGGTATATAAAATGTAATAAAATCAGCAAAACATTGTTATTTGTGTTACGTGAAAATCACGATGCATTTATCCTGTCAGAAAATCAAATGGCGCCTAATTTTTCGAAACAAATCAGTTGACATTGAAATTAAATATAACGCTCCGGACGTCATGAAACAGAGCCAAAATCACACCCCCATTTCTTTTTTAGTTCCACGGTCACAAAAATTATGTAAAAAAGTCGCGCAAGTCTGCCTCAACACATGTTGGCTCCATTATTCTGGGCCAATGTTAGCTCAAATGTCGATTCAACCAACGGAATTTGTTTATTCCAACATTGGCTCCAATATGGTAGCCAATATGAAATTAGGGAAACACGAAACTCGATTTACATAACCAAAGTGGGTGTGGCAAAGTTATTTCAGTTTCAATACGAAGCCAACCAAAATAATGGTTGGCTATGACGTACGGTACCGGTAATGAGAAATGAAATACAGTGCCAAACGTTAAACATAATTAGAGACACGTCAAAATATTTGACATTGAAAAAAAAAACTGTATTTTAGTCTACCGAACGTTTATGTAACTGTAGCTTTTGCGTTTAACTGCATGCACGTGAATGAGCGTCATATAAGAACGTAATAAAGGCTCTTGTACAAAATCTTTTCTAATTTTCTACGTAAATACCTACCGATAAAAACAACGACAAGACTTTATTTGGTCATAAAAAAAAACGATTGATAAAATGTCATCAAAGAGGTTGCACTTCTCTATTATATAAATACAGGCATACTCAATTGAAAAAATATTAATACAAGCCATTAGTAACATGAAAATAAAATAAAAGTATTTTTTTAAATGGCATTACAATTTTTTTTGTCGCGTAGTGGCCAGTGTTCTCTTTTCAAATATCTGCCACTAAAGAGGTTACACCATATTTCACAAACCGGTTTGGACGCGAAACCCATTCTTTGATTTTGGCCACAAGCCACTGGATGACATTAAAAGATGGATATTTTCCATAGGTCTGTACACAACTGCCCACGCGAAAGTTTTAAGAAGGTGTGATGGATGACCTGCTTTTATCCTAGAACGTTTATTTTGGTGTGTACGAGTCGTGATGCCCTGGGTTAGATTATTATAAATCCCCTTGGTAATCCAAGCTGAGGTGAAATATCAATCTTCGTGAAAATTGAACTTATTAATTACAAAATTTTAGGAAAATCGTCTACTTTTACAATGTTTGTAAATATGTGAGCATCATGTATCTATCACATATTAAATTATCTGTCGTTGCTTCATTTTTAATTCTTTTTACCTATTGTAGTATAATATTTTTAAAGTGAAACTTTTATTACATCGTCTCAAACTTTTTCGTCTGTGTGTTGCATGTCGCGTGACGGTCGGCCGTGGAGTAGGGATAAAGTGAAAGGCGCTCGTCAGAGCAGCCAAGGCCAATATGGCGGCGCGCGGCGCCTATAGTTCGCTTAAAAGTTTCACTTTTACCACACAATCCTTTTTATTCTAGGTGCATCGTCTTCACATATAATTATTTAACTAATGTACGTACCTATACAAACAATTGTAAAATGTTTTAAAAGAGTAACGGTGGAGTTTCTTGCCTATTCTTCTCCATAGGAAAACTACCTTTTGGAAGGGGCGACTAGAATCAATTTTATTATTTTGTAAATTTTGACGTTCAAAAGTGCCTGCCACAAATGGACCTATTTGAAATAAATGATTTGACTTTGACTTTGAATTGTCAAGAGTATCTCCACCTAATCCTGGCGAAGATTACGTGTATTTTGTTCCTCTAGTAACTAGAACCACACTTTGACCGAGAATGGTGAAGGCCTTAGTTTTATACGGTCCTGCGGGTCCGGGCTGTACGCATTTGCTGCCTACTTCACGTTGTCGTACTGCTTGTTAACCGACTTCAAAAAGGAGAAGGTTCTCAATTCGACTGTATTTTTTTTATGTTTGTTACCGCATAACTTTCGACTGGGTGAACCGATTTTGATGATTCTTTTTTTTTATTTGAAAGCCACATCCTGTGTGGTCCCATATAAATTTTATAAACTTTGCTTGGATAGCTTTTGAGTTAGGTTCAATAATACGTATTTTTTTCCCACTTAGTATATGGATGATATCTTAAGAGGGCTTATACTAAAAGTTGGCAACGTCGCAAATAGCTGTCAAATATTTACCTGTTTTGATTAATTTGGCAATATTACTGTATGGAAACATGAAATGTGGCTAACTAGTGCACTAAAATATTGATTATGACATGCAATAATTAATATCGTAACATCGAATATTTAGTTTTAGATATAAAAAAAAGCATTCGGAAACATTTCAAGTGCCTTTTTTACACCTAAAACGGTTACAACATCAAATTCAGTGTTATAATTGCAATTCATTATTAATATTCTAGTTCGCTAGTTAGCCACATTTCATGTTTCCATACAGTAATATTGTCAAATTAATCAAAACAGGTAGGTAAATATTTGACAGCTATTTGCGACGTTGCCAACTTTTATGTCACTGTTATTTACATAGCAGGTAGTGGTGTTCGAATTTATGTGGGGTAGGTACCACAGCTAAAAAGTGAAAAAAAAACTTTTTACAAAAAAAAAAAACAACCGACTTCAAGTGTTTTTTTTGGAAGTCAGTTGTTTTTTTTTTGTATAAAGTTTTTTGTCCTTAACATAAACTCAAGTAGGTATTAATAATTAGATTATATTAAACACGAGCTAAACTAGATATCTAAAACAAACACACATTCAAAGACCACAAAACGTTGAACAACTCCATTCTCCACTATCGCGCTATCATAAAAGCATTGTTGTTGGTATCGGATGAGCAGATATGCTCATCATTCGCTTTAACCATGCCGTTCATGTGTACACCGGGTGGCAAATATAACTATAATGGCCTTAATCTTTCGTCAATCACCCTTATCTTATCAAAAAACGTGTTAATAAAATGTTTTAAGACTGTTCTGTATCACGTTTGTTGCAAATCTTGGTGGTTTTGACAAGTTTAGATAAAATGGTGTACCTATTAATAGTATTTAGGTATAATCCTAAATGCCATATCATTACGCCCCAGGACATATAGTGACCTTGTTGGTGATGTTCTTCAGAAAGGCCTACCACCAGCTCATAAAGCAGTATCATTTTAATATTACTTCAGTGTGGGAAAGAGATGAGGCTCTACAGGACGTATAGCTCCATCTCTTTCTCCCACTGAAGTAATATTAAAATAATACTGCTTTTGAGCTGGTGGTAAGCCCCCAGGTGCGTAGTACTCGCAACCGGCGTGCGTGTATGACCAGATGTATGATCGTAAACGAAGCAAAAAGAGTATGTATGGATCGTAACAGGTGGCGTTCTGTAGTATTTGCCTACAACCCTATGTAGTAGTATTAATATCCCCAAGTGTTTCAAAAACAGCTGCATGAGTAAAATGAACTTGGTTGGACGTTTTTTGAAACAGCACGTGGATATTTCGATTAATAAAAAGTGGCACTCCAGGAGTGCCGACACAAGTGAAAACTTGAACAAGATCGCCTTGGTGGAAGAATAATACTTGTATAGAACATAGGTCCGTAACCTTATCTAAATAAAGAGCACAATCGCGTTTACAAAACCTTTAAAGTAAAAAATACTTGCATAGAACATTGATCCGTAACATAATATAAACATTTACAAAGATGAGGTGTCGTTACAGTGTCGCGAAATCAATAGTTTAGTCCCATCTCAAAAATACCCAACGCGCCTAAAGAAGTTTTCACTTAAAAAAAATGGGAGTATCTACAACTCCTATGGAGACGAAATTCTAGTGTAACCATTGACAATCCGACAGGAAATTGCACCATGGATAGGTTATGGAATCAGGTTTGATATGCTATTAGATGGGAGAAATTAAGCTATACATCTCAGCGGCAATATCTTCTACAATCATCTACACTACCGAAACGATTTTGATGAAACTTTGCCAAACGGTAGTTTAGTGACTGGAAATATAGCATGAAGTCATCCCGGAAAATTTTAAACATCAAGTTTAGTAGCAACGTCAATTTGGTGCAAATAAAAATGGCATGTATTTAATCGAACCTCTAATAATTCCCATTTTGCGCTCCTAAAAATATTATTGAACACTCTAATATAATATTTGCGCTTCAACAAAATCGCGACCTAAAAAATAACCTACAGACCTGTAGACGACCCTACAGGTGAACCTTTATAAAATCTGAAGCGATCTGCAATTAAACAGAATCAATCAATTTTTCGCTGACCAACTTCAAAAGTACAGAAAGTTAAAAAAAAAAAAAAATTGGTCCTCATCGTTTGAAGTTCAAACAATTTGTATGACGCGCATTAAAAAAATCCTATATTAAAAATCTTACTATTCTCTGCAAAAGAAAGAATACAGTAAATAAATGCTTTGATTCACAAAACACAAATAGCTCTAGCCAGCAGTATATTGGAAACACTCCAGTACTAAACGTTAAAATAATCTTTTGCCTATTTACTTTAGAACTGTTTCTCAGACTATTGTTTATATATTTACAGATTATTCTAATGTATACACGAGTTCCATACAATTCAATAGTGTGCATATTATAATCGATGATGGTCGTGTTTATCGCGATAATTATGTTATGAATAGGTAATGAAGTAATATCGTACGATCTACTTAATAAAAATCTTAAATTCATTCAGACACTGACAGACAACGCATAGCTTAAACCACTGGTGAAATGGTGCACAAGAGTTCCTTATACAATATGTAAAAAAAACCCGGTCCGATCCAAAAACGGCACATAGGTACTGCAGTCTGCAATAACATTCCCAAAAAGTAATATTTTTTCAAATTAATTTCAAATAAAAATAATGTTATTGTTATTTAAAATTTACATTTTTAGTAAGTACCAAAACCTTTTACAAAAAAAAAACACTACAAAGTGAAAAATAACTTTAATTTCGGAAGTTGGTGTCTTTGGTTTTGAATTTTCGTTTTTTGCTACCGACTTCCGAAATTAAAGTTATTTTTCACTTTGTAGTGTTTTTTTGGAAGTCGGTTGTTTTTTTTGTAAGAAGTTTTTATTTTTCATTCTTTTGTTGTGGTATTTACCCCACACAAATTCGAATACCACTACCTGCTATATAAATAACAGTAAGAGGAACTTAACATATCATCCACATACTAAGTGGGAAAAACTTCGTATTATTGAAGCTAACTCAAAAAATACCCAAGCAAAGTTAATAAAATTTATATGAGACCACACGGGAATCACCAGCTTTCAAATAAAAAAGAATCGTCAAAATCGTTTCAGCCAGTAGAAAGTTCTGAGGTAAGAAACATTAAAAAAAAATACAGTCGAATTGAGAACCTCCTCATTTTTTTGAAGTCGGTAAAAAATTACCCCAAATCCATTTATTTTTATTTTTTTTACAGTGGTCATAATTTATGACTTTTAGACACTCGCTAAACGACGGAAGGCCGCCCGCGCCCGATGCAATAAATAAACGGGTTGAAAAAAGAATGTACCAATTTTCTTTTTCCTGGATATTATTAGCACATAAATAGACTCTCAGTATGATACCTAACAACACTTTCACTGATCCGACAGGTTTTTTTTACACATTGTTTAACGAAGGTGAGCAAAGGAAGGATTTTGTGTAATTCTTCCCCTTTAAAGGGGTTAAATAATAGGGGATGAAAGTTTGCATGGAAATTCGTATTTTTTTTTTGTCATTCCGGGGCACGACATATTATTTAATCATTGACCAAATAAATAGTCGTGATTAGAAAGTTTTCTTTCGTTTTGTAAGCTGCAATGTGTTAATTGTTATTGAGATTCATGAGCTAATATTATAGGATGGTTTTCATAATAAAAATTACTATAATCTTGAAAATGAGATCTATTTAGAGGGCGTAACAACTGTCCAATTTATTGTAGCTGCAAATTATTATCCTAGGACATATTGGCAAAAAATTTTTCACCTCTTGATTGATAGTTAAATTATTATTTATAACACTAGCTTCTGCCAGTGGCTTTGCGTTATATCTTTATAAATTATAGCTTAAGTTGCTCATTGATAATATAGCATTCTAATGGTGAAATAATTTTAAAAATCGGTCCAGTAGTTTTTGAGTGTATTCATTACAAACAAACACAAAAAATCAAGTCTTTTCTCTTTATAATAACATAACATAGATATTATTATATTTGATGGCCTGAAACACAGGTTTTCATATACCTAGATCAGGCTAGTCTACATTACAGATAGAATTAAATTTTCCTCGATTGTAATTTAATGTAAATCATAATTTTACTTTATACTTTAATAAATTTTATTTTATTTTTACATAACATCACGCCTTGTTTCCTCGAAGGGTTGGGCAAAGGTGTACCTGTAGCAGGTACACCCACATTTCACCAGTTATGTTTAACCATTCGTATGCCGGGAACGTGGATCCACGCGAGACACAATGGTTTTTTAATTGTTTCTGTAATTACGACATACGAGAGTCGAGAGGTTAAGTCCCATGTAATAGGGGGCGAGTCTATTGCCATCGACCGGGCACAAATCCAGACTCCGGGTTGCTACTGAGAAATTCCAATTCTTTATAATATTCGTTTATAATATTCGTTTCGTACTAGCTGCGCCCCGCGGTTTCACCCGTATAAGTCTCGATCCCGTGGGGAAAAAAAAGTATCCTATGTTCTTTTCCAGGGAATCATCTATATATGTGCCAAATTTCATCCAAATCCGTTCAGCCGTTTTAGCGTGAAGGCGTAACAAACAAACTTACTTTCGCATTTATAATATTAAGGATTATTTGGCCAACCAAAGCTTTGAGGATCACCGATATGTTTTTCTGCTTGGGTTAGGCCTCGTAATACGTCGATTATCAGGACGATATTTTATTCTGTTGTTCTTTGAGTGAATTCACAAGGAATGCATTGTTTGTAATTAGTTATAGATGTTAGTATGATTATATTAAGTTAGGATAAGCGCATTTATAGCATTGGGTAAATGGTCCTGTAATGATAAATGTAAGTTGATAAATAAAAAAATAAAAAAAATATATATAAAACTAGCTGACCCTGCAAACGTTGTTTTGCCATATAAATGTTTGGGGTGGACCAACTTTATCACTTACTACCTACCTACCCTCCCTAAATACCTACCCTACCCACCCACCCTACCTACCCTACCTACCTATCTACCGAGATATCATCAAAAATCAGGCAAGCCTAGTACTTTTTGTTAGGAATTATGGCATAATACCGGGATGTCATAAATGCATAATTTACAAAAACATAATTTTTCTTCATATCTTTTTTTCCTGAATTTTTCTATATTTTCTTACCGTTTAAACCTTCCCTGAACTACGACAAACATTTCAAAACCAAAATCAGCTAAATCGGCCCAGCGAGCGGGACTAACGAACAGCAATTGATTTTTATATATAGACTAGCTGACCCGTTAGACGTAGTCCTGTCAAAATTTCCATTTTGATTTTTCGGCTGTTCCTTTGGGTTATTACAAATTTTTATTGTTCCTAAATATTTTCGAGTTTTCGCGAGACTAATTAATGCACGGCCATTGATTTTTATAATCAGTGCAATGTTGACGTGTGATGTGATTCCCACTTATTAATTACCTACCGTAAAATATCGTATCGATCATCACCGAGTGAACGAGGTTTTATGCTCTGCTGCTGAATGCAGTCATAGCGCTATAACACTACTACATTCTTTCTCACATTTTACTATTTATAGTTATTCCATCGCTCAGAATCACGCTAACGACCTCTAAACCAACAACGCAGTCCTTATTCGTGGCAGAAATGATTATTTATTTTGAGCATAATACTACAATTCCTAGTATTTACGTCTTAGTTCTCAAAGCTTGGCAGTCGTCTCTGGTATCCGCTTTGCGACGTATGGCATGCCCAAAGTAATGGCACTCCTTCTATTTTTAGCATGCACTCACGGTAAAATGTATTGCTTAGGTGTATAATATCATAGATGAATTCAGATGGTTCACTCCGCACTTCAAATATGAAGCTACAAGTACGCGACGGGCTCGACTTGTCGGGCTAAGTCAGTGAGTGTAACGTAGTCAGAAGATATAAGAGTTACGCGATAGAAAGAGAGGCAACTTCTAGGTGAATATAAATAACTGTAGGTAATTAGCGCTGTGCGACCTGAATTGCACTTTATTGTGTCGTAGCAAGACTCGCTTTTTATTTAAATGATTTTGCGGAGTAAACCATCTGTATTCATTTGTGATAATATACGATATTTGCCAACTAAAATTAGTGCTTGCATGACGGAACTATAAGAATAGCAATCAGTTAAAAACACTTGAGCAGTTCCTGAAATGAAAATGAATCATGAAATGAGTCAACCAGAATTGGTAGTAACTATATATAGAATGCAATGAAAGATTGGTATTTAACTAACATCAAAATAAAACATGAAAGAAGAAGAAATATACAGACAGAGAATACGACAACAATGATAATAATCTTGTCCCACACAATACTGTTTTCAAAAGTTACATCAATATCTGTCAGTCACATTTGATACATTATCAATAACCCCAAACCAGGTGCCTACCTTCCATAGTTTGTTTTCATGACTCGTTAACGAGTACGTTACGTTTATATATATAAGAATATGTATCTACAACTATTACTGCCTTAGTATATCAATGTATTTGTACTCGTCTACCTACATGCTTTGTTTTGACGTCAACCAGTAAACCTGTTGGTAGTACTATTTTGATTTAGAAATAACATTTGAACATCGCGTGATGTAACTCGTAATAAAACAAATGAACCTAGGGAAAGAAAAAAATTGTGACGCACATGTTTTTCATCGTCATTTTATCTGTTTCTTTTTTCTCTTACCGCTCTTTATTTGTACGTTAATCTCTGTTACATGACATTATTGGTGTCATGTATCAGAGATATGGTGGTTTTTAGAGGAAAAATAATGTCCAAAGTTTTCAAGCCTGCATTTAAATAGACTCCACTACCCTGGCGGTCAGCCCCTGCTGCAATGTTGACAGTGCAGTAAGCTATTTTAATTTATTAGGGATCACATCTAAATCGCGTTCAAAAGCTGTCACTGTCATCATTGTTATGGACTATTGACATTTAGCATTCTTTAACGGGGTTTCGATGTGCTGATCGCGTTAGTCTTCACTGGTAAAATTAATCAGTTCATGGAAGAGAGAAAAAAAATCCAAGTTAAAGTTTCCCAATGCTAGTCTCATTCTCGTCTTCCATCAGCACTGCTTTACGAAATGTCTTCATCTTCTGAAGAAATTTGATGGCTTAAAAGTTGGCATGAGATTGTAAATAATATTGGTTGTGCACGTGAATTCACGAAGTGCCGACGTATTGGTGCTATTTAGAGCTATTTTTGCCTCACGCGTTTCTTAGTAAGCTCTCTCAGGAGTTGATCTAAGATCGGTGATAACTTTTGAATTTATCTTTTCAGTACAGTTATCTATAGACTAAAAAGTTAAGGTCGCTGTTCAAAAATACATTCGTAAAAAAAAAACAGTGGCACTCTGGGAGTGCCGACAGAAGTGAAAACTTGAACAAGATCGCCTTGGTGGAAGAAAATTACTTTTATAGAACATTGGTCCGTAACCTTATCTAAATAAAGAGCACAATCACGTTTACAAAAAAAACTTCCAAAACCTTTAAAGTAAAATACTTGCATAGAACATTGATCCGTAACGTAATATAAATAAAGAGCATAATCGCGTTTACAAAAATGAAGTGTCGGTAACAGTGTCGCGAGTTGAATTGTTTTTTCCCACCTCAAAATTGCCCAACGCGCCCAAAGAAGTTCACACTTCAAAAAAATGATTCTAAAATTACACACTAGTAAATCTACATTGGATTTAGGTATGGACAGTAATTCCGGGTGGCTGGCAAATACATGCTGAAGACGATAGGTATCGATAGGTATTCACTATTTGCAAAAACATGACAAAGACTCTCACGAACCTCATAAAGTTCTGTTGTTACAATGTTTGTTACTGCTTCATATACAATTTTAACTACAAACATATGATTAAAGGGCAGACCTTTTATCATACGTTTACGTTACCTTAAATATTGAATTCCCCCGTTTACATAAACTTATTTACTTTGTCATTATAAAGTCACATTTAGTTTTTTAAGTAATCAGTAAGCATGATGTCATACGATACTTAGCTTTATTTTTTTAACCGCAGGTTACAATTTACAAAGGCTTTTGGGTGAAGCGACGACGTGGTCGACATAGCATGACATGTTTGTGTATCCAAATGACATTAACAAGGTTTTGAAAACATAATGTACACTCTCGCCGAGGCACACCGAGACAGGTTGAGTGTGAGAATGTACATAGGTATATGAGAGGGCTCGGCCCGCTTCGGTGTGTTTCGGCATTCCTCGTTCGATCTACGTCCCGTGTCGGTTTTGTGAGTGTGTCGCTGTACACTCTCGTGTCTCCAGTGTCGCTTGCGCCGATTGACAGAGAAGCTAGTTCAGTGTCTGCGTCCATCCTCTTGGGGTTCACAACTTTAATTGAACTAGGCGAGAGAATGCAGTCACGAGCAAAAATATGCACACACTTAGCAAAATTACAAATGATTTTCTCGTGGAATAACGATTGCAACTTGACATAAGTCCTATGTAGTGTGGGACTATGGGTTCCAAAATAATATATTCCGAGCAACATACAATTTTTTATTTATTACAACAACAATCAATACAGTAAGAGAAAATAATTCGAAAAGTTGATAATAATGTATTGTACATGGCCGCATTCGAGCAGAAGCCCCTCGCTCGAGATCTTTTCGCAAGACCTAGCGAGAGCACTCGGACACAAGTGTACAACTGCCATTTGGCATGCCCATTAAAACAAGCGACATTGACATTGACACTGGCACCGCGATGGAAATGGTTACTTTACAGTATAAGTTTTCATGACGATATTCTTCCCATTGCTGAGGGCTTAGATACATATAGCATTCTTTTACGTATCCTAAGAGGCGTGGAGTAGGTGCATCCCAACTGTAAGGCTTTGGCTGGGAAAGCCAGATTTACAAAAGATTTTTTTAAAGTCTAGACTAGACTACTTATCAAAAAACTGAGAATTTGCTGGCTAGCATCACTGCCTAATTTACAATATATCGCACGCACCTGAAAACACACGTATCCACAATCAATCAACTCGCACACATACACACTCTCACACTACACTCATTCTTACACTACATTCACTTCTCCACACACATAATATATTAAATAAGTAGGTAATTGTTTTTCCCAATATAACATTTATACAATAAGTTACGCTCCACAATGTACCTGGGAGGAAGGAACGCTGTCACCTGAGATACAGGACACGTCCTAGTTTGGGTGTCAAGAGTTTCACAAATTAGAGCATGCACTTAGTATAATTGCTATAAGGATCTGAGTTACTTAATAAATTCATTGTTAACCCTTTTCTCTCCTTAAGTATTAGGCTTATGAAAATAAATTTAAAAATTTAAAATTAACAAAGGAACTAAAAGTAAGTTTGACATAAAAAGTAAGTTATAGTCCGCGCGATTGCTAGTCACGCCTGAGGAATGTGAGCGGTGAGACGGGGGAGGTCGACAAAGGCCAAGCCAACTCAGTCTGCCAATTTTGTCAATGGCGCCCTCCCCCGCCTCACTGCTACCTCCGGCGGTGACTACCAATTGCACGCGGATTATAATACCACTGCAGTGGGTTTATACAAGCATACAAGATGATGATAATGATAAAAGGTAAATACTAAACGTCTTCAATATCAGAAAATGTTCTGATGACTTTACCCAAAAGAAGTTCAATCAACACGAAAGTAATTTAACTAATTAAATAGTTGTAGTTGTTGGGTATTTTCATTTGTTTGAGCAAGATAAGTGTCGCATGACAGATAAGGATGACGCATTTGTGACTGTTCGCATTGTTGCGCAAATAGTGGCATATTATTTTGTAATGATCTTGCCATTTTGTGGCCTTACTTGATAAACTTTGCTAAAGTCAGAGACGTTTAAACGTCAAAATGTATGGTTTAGCAGACACTAATTGTTACGTAACTGGTGTTTCCAACCAGACTAGGTCAAATTCAAATGCCTGGGCCCTTAAGAAAATGTGACATATTTCGCACATCCTCTAAAAAACTGTCATAACACAAAAATAAAAGTATTGTTAAAAAAATCCATTCTATTCATAAACAAAATTTTACATTCTGCAAATGGCTTGATTAATCTTTTGCTGATTTAAAAAGTAAAAATCTAAAAATCTGTAATCTGTAAGTCACATTAACATTAGTTTTTTTGGAAAAAAAAAAAAATCGGCTTTTTCTCAAAACTTGTTTTCAGCGTGTTATAACAGTTTTTTAGAGGATGTGCGATTTGTCAAAGAATTAAAAAATTGTCACAAAATGTGACAATTTATGTTACAAAAGTAAATTACAAAATTGTCACAAAATGCGTCAATTTTGTAATTCTCGACGTGGGCCATAAAGCAGAAAATTTTCGAATTGTCGGACTTTTGCCTGTCACCTATCTGTGATTTTTAAACAGGCCTCTCCGGGGTAATTCCCTAACAGGCTGACAATTGCAATGTCTTTAATTTTGACAATTTGACAATATTCATTGCGTTATTTACGTTGTCGAGCAGACGAATTTTTCAAACATAATTAATGAAGCAATGGAGGAATTTCCTTAAAAACCCTTGTATTGTGATTGAAAGTGTGTTATACAAATATGATGCTGGTCTTGAAGTTAGGTTAGTGGATCTCAGCTGTTAAAACGTCACTCAAAAACAAGAATTGTTATTGCTGCTTCATAGATTTCAAATTAACAACACTTGAAGTCAATATGGAACACAATATCTTATGCAAATAAACTTATTATCACGTGAGTGTTCAATAATATAGTCGTGTGATTCCATTTCGTGCACCGTGGTAACGTATTAACACTTTGTAAACAAACAAGCATGGCCAATTATGTTTCATTAGATTTGCACCAACTTACTGTTGGTAATTATTGGCAACCAACATTTGCTCATTTTGACGTCAAACATTTTTTAATTTTGCATGAGAATTTTTTCGTTCGTCTTTTATTTTTGGCGGATACATTTGATGTGCAGTTTGATTTATTTAGAGCTAGACGGATTGAGGGTTACGCAAATGCGTTTTTCGAGATTTATGACATGTTGCGTGGATCGTCAAACTGCACAAGCTTTGATGCCATTAATACCTTACCAATATCAACTTTGAAGGTTATATTTTACCACTCGATGATCAAGAATGTTTCAAGATGCTGAATTTCAAAAACTTAAAAGTAATTCTATTTTATTGTGATAACCGATTATATAATGTGACTTTCACATTTATTTATTATTTATTTATATTCATTCAGTAGTATACTTATATCTTTATACATAATAAGTTGGTGCAAACATAAACTCATTAGAGTTTTACCGTGCACCAAAATCATCGACCACATGATTTAGACAATTAAAACAAAAATATAAAATGAGACAATAACAAAAACACAACGAGGGTAGTAAGCGAAATATTTATCTATTACTAACGAGCGAACATCGGTGACCAATCTACTGACCGTCCTTAAAACAAAAAGTAGTGGAGGAATGTGATTTAGATTGATACAGGTTGTTCCTAAAAAGTATGTTATTGTATTAGTAATATGTAGTTATTTACCTATGATATTGTTGCGTATTATGTTTATTTACTATTTAACTATATTTATTTACAACATTTAGTTACATTCACTTATCATATATTAGATATTAAATATTGTATTTTTAAGAAATGTTCCTTTAATTTGTACTTTATATTTTAAGTTACGACACAAAGTTCACTGAAAAGAGGATGTGTATATTTTTGTAAACTTGTATATTCATCAATATTTCTTACATAGGAGCAGCTTGATCAGCCCCTATCTGGCGAAAGACTCTTCTAACGAGATGACTTGTTACGGTACTATGTAAGTCCTTAACTATCTACTTTGGGATTCGCTTTTGTCTCCATGGGTTAAGCCTGTGTTGTTCCAATTTTGGGCAAAGACTATTTTCCAATGTCTCCATGGGTTTTATCCTACGTTGTCCCATTGTTGGGCAAAGGTGCCATTCCAAAGTTACAATGTGTGATTTCATCATGGGTTACATATTATTTTAAGCTGTGTTGTTGCAGTTTTTGAAAATCGTTATGTTTTGGTTTCCAATCCATGTTTTGGTTTTCATGGGTACTTACTTATTTTAAGTTGTTGTATTGTCTAGCATATCTATAGTTTTTATTGTTTAGTTTATCGATAAGATTTGGAGAACTATTTGTGGGCGAAAAGTTCTTGATTTTAAGTTTCTGTGACTGTCTGTGTGAGTTACCTCATAATTTTTGAAATTTTGGTAATGGTCGGTTTAATTCTCCTGGAAATTACGAGAAAATTATTTATTTATTTATTTTCATTCTAAGATACTTATGTATTTATTCGGTTTTTGTTTATTTTTACTAATGAGTTATAACAAAGGAATGCATGATTGGTTCCTATTAATGTTGGTGATGGTTAAATTATAACAAAATTCTCTGTCCTGCGATTTTAATAGAAAGACAGAAAATACGTTTAAATGCGGCAAACATGACACAACGAAAGAACAAAAACACGAAAATAACTATTTGGGGGAATATATGCGTCACATCCACGTAAGACGGCCATCGCTCAGCATAATGCTGCGACCCCATGCGAGACAGAGCCCCAGCGCTGGTTTTAATGGTGGACAAAGTGCATCATTTTTGCGATTGGAACATTTGCATCTGGATCACTGAAATGATCTGAATCATTGATATGTTTCATTTGGATCATTTGAATCATCGACTCAAAGGATATAAAATATAGAATGTTACGTGTACATTTACGTTATGTCGTATGTCAGGCCTTTACTATTGAGTCAGAGGAATGTTATATGGGAGCAATGCTGAATGTTATAATTTAGTTTTATTTTTTAAAGTGTTCAAATTGTAATAAGTAAGATTTATAAAAAACTTTTTATAAAAAAAAACAACCGACCTCCAAAAAAAACACTATAAAGTGAAAAATAACTTTAATTTCGGAAGTCGGTGTCTTGTGTTTTGTATTTTCGTTTTTTGCCACCGACTTCCGAAATTAAAGTTATTTTTCACTTTGTAGTGTTTTTTTTGGAGGTAGGTTGTTTTTTTTTATAAAAAGTTTTTATTTTTACTTTTTAGTTGTGGTACCTACCCCACACCCATTCGAATACCACTACCTGCTACCAGTGACAGAAACTTATCATATCATCTACATAGTAAGTGGGAAAATAATACGTATTTTGTAGCTAACTCAAAAACTATTAAAGCAAAGTTAATAAAATTTATATGGGACCAATTCGAGAGCACACCCTTTTAAACAAAAAAATAATTTTCAAAATCGGTCCACAATTGACGGAGAAATCGGTGGAAATACATTAAAAAAAAAAAAAAAAACATACGCGACGAACATATAACCTCCTCCTTTTTGGAAGTCGGTTAATAAAATGGATCTTTCTTCATACTCGACGTCAAAGTCAGTAAAGTAACGTAACTCAGTGTCGCAGTCTTTCTCTCTAGCTCACTGCTGCTCAATCGCCTCGCAAGCGACGCGTCGTGTCGCGCGGAATGAGAAAGAGCACAGAGTGCAAAGTAATGTTTCAGATTCAAATGATGCTTTTGAAACGTTGTTACTGAACCAATCTTTTGGATCACTTTAATGATCCGGATCAGTGAGTCGGTTCCGTAAAGAGTTACACACGCCTATACTCCATTTGAAATAAGATTAGACATTTAATTAACCTTTTTTACAGTCCGTTCAACCGATTTTGACTTCTATTGCGTTGGTGGCATGACAAATCGCAGCTGCAGTAAACAGTTGGTTTGTAACCACTTTTTTTGCTTTTAATGCTATCCTTATGCCTACGGTATAGAAGTCAAAATCGGTTGAACGGACTGTAAAAAAGGTTTGTTTAAATGTCTAATCTTATTTCAAACGGAGTATAGTTGGTTTTCAGCGACAGCCGGCGTTGACATGATGACGGCATTATGCGAAATAACAAATGATGAAATTTTCTTAACGTTTTAAAACTGGCCTACTGTTGTCTTGTAATCAATCGGAAGTTCTAGCCACTCCTTCGATTCTCCGGTTAGCATAATTACGTAGTTAATTAGGACAATTGGAAGCAGTTTCGACAGTCGTGTCGCTTCCTCTCTTTGATGATGACGTCACATACGTAGCTACCATAGGTTTTTATCGTTTGCCATGTATTTGGTAGAACTATGTATTTAAGGCATTGAAAGTAATCTACTTATTTCCGTTGAAATCTTATTCTAAAACAACGTGGTAATTGCGTAACTCAATTACAGTAGCAATGGCTTTAATTCTGACAGTTCAACAACATTCATTGCGTTATTTACGTTGCTGAGCAGATAAATTTTTCGAACATAACAAGCAATGAATTAGCAATATTCTTCAAAATCGTTCAGATTGTGATTGATAGCATAACACAAAAGTCTGTCTTGATAAAAAAAAGCATTTTTCCGAAGTTTTAGTCAACAAGGTAAGTTGACCAAAACATAATAAGTAGGAGGTGATGGAACCTTAACATTTTTGTAAAATCTTTACTCAGTAGGCAGAATTAAAGTATGGGCAAAGACATTGAGAAATAAAATAATCTCATCGTATTAAAGACTCATAATATACTTTATTTACATTCACTTCGGAACTGGAGCAATATGACAAGGTGGTAAATAAAGTAAATGCTATAGTGTGTCAGGGCCAAAAGCAGGGTAAATAGTTAGACGTAAACATATGAAAAACAGGCCAAGTGCGTGTCGGACTACGCACAATGAAGGGTTCCGTAGTTGGGATGTATTTATCCCAAATACAAACTTAACATTGTAGTTGAAATACATGTTCTCCGATACATTCCAATTGCAAATATAAGTTTGTAAAAGAATAAAAAAGAAAAAGAAAGCAGAAACGTTTATTTGCGGTAAACATGACGCAGAAAAAAATTGTTTGAAATACAAAAATGAGATAAGGTTGGGGGAAGCATGCGTCACATCCACGCAAATCGGCTATCGCTCAGAAACAATACACACAATATTGAGAGATTTACCATGTTATTTTAGACCATAGACTTCTTATAGGGTTTCCTGTAATCTATGAGTAAAAAGCCATACTACGTATTTTTTTCAAAATTTTGTGTCCAGTAGTTTCGGAGATAAGGGAATGGTCAATTTTCATCGAATTTCTTAAATATCTTTAAAAACGTTTATTTTAAAATTATATAAAAAATATGTTTAAGATCCTCGCAACAAACCCTTTCATTTGATATGTCACACGGTACTGTTAGCAAAACTTTTTTTTTAAATATCTTGTTTGCCCCCCAAAAGTGAGGGGTCACTTTTACACATATTCCATATTCATTTATTTACCTTACACGTTCATGTTTGGGTCACAGAAATACATATGTGTACCTTTCAACTTAATTGGTTCATTAGATTCGGAGCAAATTGGCTGTGACAGACGCACAGTATTGTTTTTGCCTCGAAAAGCGGACATTCCCTTTTTATTAACTTATCCGATAGAACAGGTTATTTTAAAAGTAAGAGTAAAATACCCGTGTGACAATTTTGTCGCAATCTAGAGATATAAATTTTTTCAATTTTTTTCTATGGTTTCCATAAAGACCATAGAAATCGCAATAACTTTAGATCCAATCCGTTTTTGTTATATCTTTGATTGCAATTACTTGATGCTTTATAATAAGTAAATTATCAAGCAAACGCTCAATTTTTATCGTTAACCGGTAGTGAGTAACTTCGAATTTTACATATTCTCGATTTTATTTTTTTACGGGCTTATTTCATGGCAGTTGGATTCAATATTGAGACAAGCTGTTGTTTTGGCACTAAGAAGTGCCGATTTAAAATATCACATCCAAATCTTATGGTATCTAGAACTTACAGGATTCTGAAATTTAGGCGCTAGGGTTGGCACAAATCGTATTTTTTAAAATGTATTTTTTATCGTTTTTTTTTTAATAACATTGTAATAGGACCTTATTCCCGATACCGGTGGGCTAAAATTTTTGTATTTTTAAACGTTTTTATACATTTATTTTTTAAGAAATATTTAAAAATGTAAAATAATATGTGTAAAAATAAATAAAGGACATAATAACATGGTTATCTGAAAGAAGTTACATTGATTTTTACATTGTTAATGATAAATCCAACTCATCATCTGCCTAGCCTTTTCCCAACTATGTTGGGGTCGGCTTCCAGTCTAACTGGATGCAGCTGAATACCAGTATTTTATATGGAGCGACCGCCTATCTGACCTCCACAACCTAGTGACTAGGTAACACGATACCCTTGGTAAGACTGGTTGTCAGACTTTTTGGGCTTCTAACTACCCGTAACGACTGTCAAAGATCTACAAATGACAGCCGGGACCAACGGCTTAACGTGCTTTCCGAGGCACGGACGGGACTTGGTATGTAAAGATGGTCACCCATCCACGGACCAACCGCGGCAAGCGTAGCTTAACCTGATCGATCGACCCGTGCAGCTGTTATTACTTAGTCACAAGCCCCCGATAAATCCAACTATTTTCATATTATTTTATGAATAATTAAAAATTTAATTCAACTAAAATGAATAAACGGAATTATAATGCTAGTAATCCTACCAGTTTTATAAATGTACCTACCATTTTTTTGCCGTTTAGATATTTGTAAGTTAACTAATATCATACGACGTTAAATACGTATGATATATAATAAATGAATTAATTCGTTTAGCCAATGAAGGGTATGGGGTAGAAGAACAAATAAAAGAAATGCACAGCATTTGCGTAAAAGCATAAAAAAACCTAACATTAACGGCAAAAATTCAACTTTACTTGACCTTTATAGATGGTAACTAGCGTTTGCCCGCGGCTTGGCCCGCGTGGATTTCGCAAAATGTCCCACGGGAACGTACTACCAGGCAGTACCGGGATTACATAGCTAAATAATAGTCCAGGATAAGGTTATCGACTCCTACCGCTGCGCTTCAACCATAATTATTTTGTTACGCGTGATTTTGAATCTGTGATATCTTTTAAACCATTCATTTTTCTGAAAAATAATAATTGTTACTGTGGGTCATCCTTAGAAGATAGACATATGCTATCGCGGATTTTTTGTTGAACTTTTTAAGATCTTCAATCCTGTAGAACATAAATTTGATGTATCTTTTAACGGTTTACTCAGCGCACGCCAGTAAAGCTCCCAGTCGGCATGATTTTTCCGACATCTTCGATAATAATCGTCATATTTCAGCTAATTTACACAAAACCTCAATGAATTATACACCAAAAACTTTCCGCAAGAATCACTCCATCCATTGGTGAAAACCGTTTGAAAATCCGTTTTCTAGTTTTTGAGTTTATCGCGTTCAGACAGACAGACGTGGTGGGGGACTTTTTTTATAATATGTAGGGAAGTGCTCAATATAATCACTAACACTTCGTCACAAATAAGATGCCCATTTTGTAAGGCGACTTCCTCTCAATTTAATAAGTTAGACTTTGTGCTTTCTCAAGCCTCAGATGAATCGCTTATAAAGTACGGAATAAGTCCTTTGCACGCGTAGATACGTGTCTTAAGGTGGTTTTATACTGGCGAGGCGAGGCGTGGATGAGATGGGTGAGAATTGAAATCACGCTTACCCTTTTACACCGAAAAATGTCCAGCGCTGTCTCGCGCCGGCTCGCGATGTCTAGGATACAAGATGCAAGTAAAAAAATGGAGGATATCTCACAATTCTCCGGAGCATATAATTATGGAAGTAAACTAAAAAAAGGTGCAACAAGAAGTAAGAGAAAAAATGGGGCTTCTGGTTGATGTGGTGCGACCCAATGCAAGCACCACCAAAGATGGTAATACTGTTCGCATAACATTATCTAACAAAAACCATGGAACTTTTGCAGACATATTAAACATTCCGAACATCATCAAACTTGCAGACTCTTAGTATAAAATATGAAGACACTATCCTAGAACAAGTAGTAAAGACAAAATTCTTGGGGATAATAATGGACCAAAACTGTAACTGGAAATCGTACATCAATTACGTATGCGATAAACTAGACAAATTCGTATACGCAATAAAACGTGTACGATCAACAGTGTCCGTAGACGCAGCAGTCACTGAATATCACGGATACGATACGTATCGTCTGGGCTATCATATGGTCTGACATTATGGGGCAACTCCGTTGAAGTTTTAATGGCATTTCGGGTACAAAAGAAGTGTGTTAGGGCAATATATCTGGTGTCTGGTTTTTGGACAGCTGTTAACTGTTATTTAAAAAACTACACATATTACCTTTACGCTGCATGTACATCAAAGAACTATGTATGCTAGTGAAACAGTGGTGCCGATTCTCTTGTACACCGAACTAAACTATCACTAAAATTCCTTACTTTTGACTATGAGAATCTCAAAGCTATTCTGCAAAATAAATTCTCTAAATTTAAAAATAATTTTGACAAATCTAAATCGAATTTGACAACCGCGACTCGACACGTGATACCTAACCACGTGAATCTTTTTAGAGCCGGAGGCGCGCAGGGGGGGCAGCCTCGACGTGTTTTATATGGATTTTTCACTTTTTGTGTGGAAAATAAGAAAAAAGATTACCTACATGTAGAGTGTTAGGGGTTTAAGGATTTTATAAAGGGTGTCGAAATTTTCATTATTTTTGCGATTGGACACACCGTTTTCGAGATATAAGCAAAAGAAAAAAAATATTCAGTACCTACTGTTTTTCATCTGAAGTCGAGGTGTTGGTGTGAATTTTAGTTCATGACAACCAATTTTATTCCACATATTTTTAGTCGCGATTAAAAATAGTCATATTTAGTTAGAAAATCTAAATTTTAAGTTAAAAACGTCAAATTCAGAATAGCAAAATTGCCATTTTCACTAAACTAATATCTCAGTGCCATCTTAGTGCTGTCAAACTAAAATATAGTTAAGTTGTGTCACTTTAGTCTATTTCAGAATGGGAAATCGTCGTTTGACAGGAATAAACTAAATTTTGGTGATTTTTAGTTTAGTTTAGAGGCATTTGTGACAAGAGAATCGGCACCTATGGTGCCGATTCTCTTGTCACAAATGCTCAAATTCTCTTGTATGTCAAATGTCACAAATTCTCTTGTATATCGAACTAAACTTACTAAACTATCACTAAAATTCCTTACTTTTGGCTATGAAAATCTTGAAGCTATTCTGCAACAAAAATTCTCTAAATTTAAATATATTTTGACACACTAAAATTATATTTGACAATCGCGAGCCCACGTGGTACTTGTTTGCCCTACCCCGTGAATTTTTTTTAGAGTTGGAGGCGCACTGGGGGCAGCCTTGACGTTTTATATAGAATTTTTACTTTTTGTAAGGAAAATAAGAAAAAATATTACCTACATGTAGAGTGTCAGGGGTTTAAGCATTTTATAAAGGGGATCGAAATTCTCATTATTTTTGCGATTGGACGCACCATTTTTGAGATATACGCAAAAGAAAAAAACAGTACTGTTTTATGCACCTGAAGCGAGGTGTTGGTGTGAATTTTAGTTCAAGACAACTAATTTTATTCCGCACCTTTTTAATCACGATTAAAAATAGTCAGATTTAATTAGATATGGTGCCGATTCTCTTGTCACAAATGCCTATAAACTAGACTAAAATTCACCAAAATTTTGTTTATTCCTGTCAAACGACGATTTCCCATTCTGAAATAGACTAAAGTTACACAACTTAACTAGATTTTAGTTTGACAGCACTAAGATGGTACTGAGATTTTCATTTAGTGAAAATAGCAATTTTGCTATTCTGAATTTGACGTTTTTCAACTAAAATTTAGATTTTCTAACTGAATCTGACTATTTTTTGCGATTAAAAACATGTGGAATAAAATTGATTGTCATGAATTTTAAATTCACACCAACACCTCGATTTCACATGCAAAAACAGTACTGAATCTTTTTTTTTTCTTTTGCTTATATCTCGAAAACGGTGTGTCCAATCGCAAAAATAATGAAAATTTCGACTCCCTTTATAAGACCCTTAAACCCATAAAACTCAACATGTAGGTAATAATTTTTCATGTTTTCCATACAAAAAGTATAAAATTCCATATAAAACAGAATTGTTATAAATATACTAAACGAATATACACAAACATTCCAGACTTATTTCATAAGCGTACCTATGTAACTTAACAAAATACCGTCTATAGGATCAAAACTGTTTAAGCGATCACTAAGCTCGATGTTTAGGCGTGTGTGCGTGAACGGTGCTCACAAACATAGTATCGCAAGAATTTACCTAAACTCTGTCGAGTGAATTCACAGCACGGGGCCTTAACGAACTTCGTAGGTCTAATAGATTTAGGTGGTCGAAAGTAGCTTGAAATGGTTCGTGTAAGGTGTGCTTCACCCTGTTCATCTCCGCACATGACTTGACATGCAATAAAGCATGAAAAATATAAGTATAAATAATTAACTTTAAGTAGTTTTATGTTTAGTTCGATGTAAAAATAATAAAAATATTATTTGTAAAAATGAGAGCAGGTGTAAATATGTATACATAAAAAAGTAAGTATTATTCTATGATAAAATAAAATCCAACATAAAATTTAAACCTACAAACAAAAAATATTATTTTTTGTGAAGTTGATGACCCTAAAATCAAAATTATCAGAAAAAACTTTAGAAGTGAATAACTCCTAGATACCACGAGATTTGGATGTGGTTTTTTTTTCAGTGATTGGTCGGCGTCTAAATATGATTCACAATAAATATTGAATCCAACTAAGCAAAAATACAACCATGAAAAATCAAAATCTAAAAACACAAAAAAAGCATATTTCTTTACATCTGTACTAGTTAGTACTCTTTTGTATTTTTTTTCAAATACCGTTAATATAGTTTTATGACACATAATAAAGAAAAGGGTAAAATAATGCTTACTTTTTTTGTAATGAATTAATTTAGAAAAGCTAAAAAAAAAAACAAATATTTTTTTTACTCGTGTTTGGTGTAAAATTGTCACACGGGTATTTTACTCTTACTTTTAAAATAACGAGTTCTATCGGATAAGTTAATAAAAAGGGAATGTCCGCTTTTCGAGGCAAAAACAATACTGTGAGACGGACAGACAGACACACGAGTGATCCTATAAGGGTTTCGTTTTTTCCTTTTTGAGGTACGGAACCCTAAAAACGCACAAAGTTATCAATTATTTAGTGTTCTTGGTAAAATTCTTGAAGCTTATCTATCATTGTTTTGTTATGCGATAGTTTGGTGATCTTAAAAGTGAATCGGAATAGTTGAAACACATTTCAGAGGTAGGTAGATGATCATTTTGACCAGGAAAACGAAGATTTTGGTTTTTCTCGCTGGTAATTATGCGTTCACGCGGAACTTCTGCCATTTATACTTATCGCTGCTGCATAGCAGTACAGCCAGGGCTTTAAATTGGATTAGGATCCAAAATAAAAGAAATGTAGTAAATTAAAAGTCTTTTTAAATCCTCAACTATTGCAAGTACTGCACTGACAATCCAGTAATCTAATTAATACCTTTAAATGAGCAATTCTTGTATATATACAGTGTGATTCTTCATAATGTGCACATATCGAAATGAGGGAATCTATGCTTAATTACATCGACGGTTTTTTTTTAATGTTTTTAAATTTTTGAATATAAAAAAACAGATTTTTGCTAAAAAAAACATGTTTATTTTCAATTGAGGGTCGCTTTTTTCTCAATTTTCATTTTATGTGGACGCCTGATTACTTCCAATCATTATGGAGTTTGTTTCATCGCGATAGATGATTTAGTTTAAAAGTTACACACTTTTGTTACAATTTTTTTTAAATTCTGTTAAAAATAATATTTAGATTTTTTTAAATATTTTTTTCTGTCGTTAAAATTAAGCATAGATTCCCTCATTTGGATATGTGCACATTATGAAGAATCACACTGTATAATCTGAATCTCGGAAACGACTCCAAGACTTTCATGAAAATTTGTATGCAGGGGGTTTCGGGGGCGATGAATCGATCTAGCTAGGTAAGCAAGAGGATGGATGGATGTTTGTTAGGTACTCTTTCACGCAAAAAGTACTTAACGCATTTGGATGAAATTTGGCACACAGTTAGTTTATAACCTGGATTAACATATAAAATATTTTTTATCCCGATATCCCCACGGGATCGAGAATTATGCGGGTGAAACAACGGGGCGCTGTTAGTAAGATATGTCGGCCGAATCACTTAAAAAAAAAATTGTTGATAAAAATCTTCATTCACACGCATTTGTACATAAATTCCTTCAAAGATCGTGTTTAGCATCTTATTACCAGCGACATTGGTATTATCACTGTAGTGGCAATCGACCTCACACCTCCGATATTGATTGTAACCCAGATAGTATACAGGTCTAGACTAATTTGATAGGTACCTTTATTTTTTATTTCCTTCACACAATCGAGGATAGTTATTCGACCTTAATATTTAGGTTCCTAGCGTGAATTTGATTATCTAATGACATGGCATTTTTTGGTTTCCGTACCCGCAGAGTGCCAAACGGAACCCTAAAAATTCCTATTACTATGCCTCCGCTGTTCACCGTCCGTCTGTCTGACAGCGGGCTGTATCTCATGAACGGTAGTAGGTAGACAGTTGAAATTTTCACAGATTTTGTATTTCTATTGCCGCTATAACAACAAATAATAAAAATTAAAGAAGGCACAATAAACGTGTTTGTCGTGGCATTTTTTTGCTAAATATTATACGGTGATATGGAACCCTTCGTGTGCAACTGACTCGCAACTAGCCGGTTTTAAATGCAGCTATGTCCACTCCACAAAACTGCATCCAAACTATAATTTTGCAGCTGGCAAGCCCTTCAATGCAGACCGTTTGTTATGCTCCGTGTTTTACAACTAATAAACCTTGAACTTCATAGCCATTTCCCAAGTGTACAAGGTCGTCTTCCAGTCCAACCTGGAACATCTCATTAGGTGCAATACACATGCACAATCATGTCCACTTTGATAATGCACAGGCGATCGAACGATGCAGTTACCATCAATGACAGCACTACGTAATACTCCTGATGACTTTCCTCCAGTGATGCAGAATAATAAATACTAGATTTAATGGCATTTTCGTGGCTTGTCGTTACTATTGACCTCAATTATTATTTAATAGATCAGGCTTGTCGTGAATACTTATGTGTGGACTGATTTCCCTTCTAATGTTGCTATCTACAACATGTAAAAAAAAATCTGTCCGAAGGTGTTGTTAAGTATTGTACTGAGAGTCTATTTATGTAGTAATATTCGGGAAAAAATAAAAATAAATCGCCACATTTTTTATCAATGGGGAATTTGACCGGGTTATTACATGGGGCGCGGGCGGCCGTCATAAGCGGGTGTCTAAAAGTTGTTGAAAATTTGCTATTTTTATAAAATGTATTTGGGGTAGTTTTTTACATGTGAATTTTAAATAGCAATTTTTTTTTCTTTTTGGTAATGTTATTACCGCCGTGTCAGAGCCTTTTTTTAGGTATTGTATATATAATATATATCTATAAAAATGAGTAAAATTAAAGTATCTGTTTGTAATGTCAAAATAACAGCTTTTTACAAAATACATATGAAAGTATGTATACATACATCATTCAGAAAAAAAAACTGTCTGTCTGTCTGTTTGTTCCGGCTAATCTCCGAAATGGCTGGACCGATTCTGACAGGACTTTCACTGGCCAATAGCTGATGTTATAAGGAGTAACATAGGCTACTTTTATTTTATAAAAAGAATCAGGGTCCATGCAGGCGAAGCCGCGGGCAGCAGCTTGTATGTTATCATTTTGTGTCATAAAATCAGTTTTTATTTGACTGAATTTCGATTTCAGACAGTAATACCCTCAGCACATCTGTTTCATATCATGTCGTTGGCCATAGATTGTTGTAAAATTCTTTTTTTAGTATGCCTGGCCACGACTATAAATTCAAATGTCTTGGTTATGGTCCTTTGTGGTGTAGGTGGACGGGTAGGTTGGCAGGTAGACTTTCTGTCTGACCAGCGCTGGGGCTCTGTCTCGCATGGGGTCGCAGCTTTATGCTGAGCGATGGCCGTTTTGCGTGGATGTGACGCATATTTTCCCCCAATTTGTTATTTACGTGTTTTTTATCTTTCTTTGCGTCATGTTTACCGCAAATAAACGAATTTTATTTCTTTCTTTTCTTCCTTTCTTCTGCGATCCAAGATTCCAAGGTCTTTATCTTCGGACTCCTGGATTTTTGAAAGCCTCATATCTCTGAACCATCTATATCATCGTTTTAGGACTACAGAGGTTGAGATATATTCCTCATTTAATAAATAGGTACATTCAATGGCTCGTACGATAGTTTTAGCTCTGACGTCATAGTTAACCCCTGCAGCGCTCAGTAGGTGGTCAATAAGGCCTCATAGTAGTGTTTATTCGGGAGGACTCATTCATTAAACCTATTTAAGAGCCAGTTTACTCTCTATGAATAAAATGCGGAAATAGCAGAAACACGCAGATAAAATGCTTTAATGGAGATACTTTATTCTTTTAATCTGGTTTCTACTTGCAGTGTTTTTAATTTCCGAGTTTCAATAGTTTGAAGTGTAAGGGACATAGCAAAATGAGGGGCTAAAAATACGTTTGATGAATGCTCAAGGAATTCCTACAGGTATCATTTTAAGTCAAGGCAATTATGATAACACTGAGTCGTATCATTTTAGTCTTAGACCATCAAATTGCAGTCATTGAAGTGAAAAATAAAACGAAGAAATTAAATTTTACGGCTTGCAGAAGATAACTTCACATGTTAATCTCTGCAAAACTTTCCAAAAAAAATTCTTTTGCAAAAAACAAAAATGCTTTAAGCATTTATCCGCCTTTTTATCTGTACCCTAACTGCGTAACTTATTTTCGTAAACAGTTATACCTAATTTGTTTCATTTTGATAGTTCAACAACATTCATTGCGTTATTTACGTGGTTGAGCAGATTTTTTTTTGCAACTTATGAAGCAATGGTTTAGCAATCTGTTTCAAATCGAAACAGATTGTGATTGTGTTGTATTACGTAATTAGGGTACTGGTTAGCGACAAAGTTACAGAAGACAAGCTATTAAAGATAACCCACTGATCTTAGTTAACGTTTCTTGATAATTTTGTGCCAGCAAACGAAATGTACATGACATAATAATGTCTTTACAAACATTATTAGTGTTATCTTTAATGTTTTCTTTCGCGTTATCTAGCCGCACGTGTTCAGTTATTCTCAATCTTAGTTAGGCTCAGTAATAGTGGGAATTTATGCCCATATTAATTTGCTTAGGAGGTACATAATTATACAAACAAAAGGAAAACTATTTCCTTCTAGAACTGAAAATTTGATAACAGATCGAAAGACAATAATACTACATTACGTCACACCTGTATTTCCTCGAAGGGTTAGGCAGAGGTGGCCTACCAACAGTACACCCACATTTCGCCAGTTATGTTTAAGTCCCATGTTATAGGGGCGAGCCTATTACCATCAACCGGGCGCTAATCCAGATTCCGGGCCGCTACTGAGAAATTCCTGATAGAAAAACCCAATAACACTGCCCAACCTGGGAATGGAACCCACGTCATCAGTAGCGCTTGCGACCGCTAGACCAAGGTGGCAGTCGACTGATAAACAATGTACCTATAGCCTAAATCACTGACGTTAGAAACTAACAAAGTTTCAGGCCAGTTAGAAGATAAAACAATGTCATCATAATGTCAATCCATAATCTTTCTAACAATTTGAGTACAGCATAATCAGCCTATAATGTTTCTACGGCTGGGACAGAGGCTTCCTCTCTGTGAGTGGGACTGGGCCGTAACCTACCACGCGGGCCCAGTGCGGGTTGGTAGATGTCACATATCTTAGAATTTTCGGTTCTAGGACATGCCGGTTTCCTCACGATGTTTTCCTTCACCGTTTTGAGAGCAGTGGTGATGAAATAATTTACACAAAGTAAAGCGCCTGTCAGGGTTCGAACTTACGACTTATAACTTGTAAGTCGTGGTCGTTATCACTAGGCCACCACTGCTTGGGCACGCCACAATCGCGGCGATAAGACCCGTCTTTGAGGAGTGGCTGGAGAGACGCCACGGTGTTCTCACCTTCCGCCTGACGCAGGTCCTCACCGGACACGGCTGCTTCGGGAGGTTCCTGTTCAGGATAAGGCGGGAGGAAACACCCGGGTGTCACCATTGTGTGGATCGGCCTGAGGACACGGTGGAGCATACGGTGGAGGTCTGCCCGGCTTGGGCGGAGCAACGCCGTGTTCTCGTAGAGGCGATCGGCGGCGGTGATCTCTCGCGACCGGCCCTGGTTCAGGCCATGGTACGGAGCGAGAGGAAATGGCAGGCCGTCACCTCCTTCTGCGAAGCGGTAATGCTCGCGAAGGAGGAGGCGGAACGCGTGAGGGAGATGCAAATTTCGCGCCCTCACGTCCCTAACCGCCGCAATAGAAGGAGACGCCCGGGGCTGGAATCGCGAGCCGATTTCCGGCCACCGTAGGCGCGGGCTTGCGGACGGTGAGCAATGGGTAGCTCGCCGTCCGATAAGGACCAAGCCCGGGTCGACGGCGCGTTGTGTTCCACGCGCGCCTCAAAGAGATGTCAGCAGAATTGACGGGGTCCGCTAGGGCCAATGCCTGCCGGGGGTTCGAAGAAAACCGATCGGGAAATCGTGGCCCCCGGCAACAGGGCAACCGAAGGAACACGGGTGGGTTTTAGTCAGTAAGAGTCTGACACGCCCTCCCGCTCCGCCCAGAGCGGGAGAAGTTATTTGATAATTTCCCACCCAAAAAAAAAAAAAAAAAAAAAAGGCCACCACTGCTCCACAAGTTGAATGACCTCAATATTATTATCTAATAAAAACTATCGTCGCATCGATTAGAATAAATTAAATCTTTACATTGTATTTAATTCAAGAATTTCCTCTCTACAAACGATAAAAATTATCATAAAAATATCACTGCAGTTTAAATATATGTGATGCATAATAATATCATTTAATACACAATTATCATGTTTACAAGTGAATGTATTTAAATTAAGCATATTTACGTTGATAGTAAAATATTGAGTATCATTGGCATCTGAGGGTTAATGCGAGTGTGAGGTCGAGGAGGCCTCGTTATCTCTGGAAGATAGCCTCAACACCGTTCACAGAAGTATTTTGAACAATAAGAATATTTATTATATGGGTGTGTAATCTTCGTAATGAATTTGCTAAATTAGAATGATTATTCAGATGGTGCTGTTGATGTTCATTCTCAATTAACACTGTTAGGTTGATACTACTGATATACTAAGATTAAAATTCTATTATAGTTTTTTATGTACAGACGCCAGCACTTCAAGCTACTACAAGCTGTCAAATTAATTTAATAGATTTTCAACTTTATCACTGAAGTTTAAGGTTCAAAGTTGATTGAGAAAATCTGACAGTTTCGGGTAGCTTGATGTGCTGGCGTCTGTACTTCAAGACAGTAGGTATAGGTTGTGTGTGGCTGTCCCACAGTATAAATAAGTAACAGTATTATGACTTCAAAGAAAAAGACCGAAAAGACGTGCTTCAAAATTTTAGTGTACACTAGTACGCAACAGTTACGCACGGACGCGAAGGGTTTATCTACCGAGCGGCCGTAGGTAATTATTTCAAGGTCACTGCCGAGACATAATACTGTTACTATATTATACTGTGGCTGTACCTACTTGGTTTTCATTTTAAATATGTCTAATATAAGAAAAAAATACTATCGTCATACCGAAAAAAAAAAAAAAAAATATTTTCTTACTGACCGCCATTCCTCTATTCCTCACAATTTTTTGGCAGTCTCATTTGATAGGTTTTAATAATCTGCCATCTTTGTTCCAGAAAAGACTCCATACCCTTCATCAACAATGGAGTACCAGCCACAATTACGAAGACTCCTTTACCCAACAAGCAGCTGGGTAAAGCAGGGCGGGGCACAGCCCTGAGGCAGGTGATGGCATCCTTCATTGCCAACCTCGGTACCATCAACACGGGCATGGCCTTCGGCTTCTCTGCCACGTCACTGCCGCAGCTGAAGAGTGCGGATTCCTTTATACATATTAACGATGATCAAGCTAGTTGGATAGGTAAGAAGGTTTTAAGTACTTTTTTTTGGGTTCTGTACCCGAATTTTGCCAAACGGAACCCTATTACTAAGCCTCCGCTGTCCGTCCGTCCATCAGGCTGTATCACATGAAACGTAATAGGTAGACAGTTCGACCGTGGAAATTAACATTGTCTGATCTACATTTTTGCAATTTTTATCTTATTGCATTAAAGGTCTAAGAATAAATTATAAAAATGCCTCCGCAAAGACACCGCGTCATGACCGAGGCATATTCTTTCCGACCCAGATGACCCCATTACACTCCTCCAGGAGCAGAATAGGGCCACCAGTACAGTGCACAAGAACAGACGCCTCCCGTCATTCCGACCTCGCCGCCGAGGTCCTTTGCGATCGCGACCGCTTCCCCGAGTCAATGAAACTCCCCCCCGATCCTTACTCGAAAACGAGGTGCCAGCAGTAGTTGCAGCTGAGCACGTAGCTTTAAATACCCCGCATAATAATCATGATGAAAATCTAAGTTTGATCCAGCCTGTCCCTTCTTGCTGTCCTCCCCCCAGCGATGCCCTATGTCGAGGTTCGTACAGGGGGTGCCCTTAGCGAGCACTCGCTTAATTTTAATTTAGTATAGTTTAAAAGCTCCTGGCTGTAGGCTCTAAGTGTAGAAGCTTAAGGCCACCACAGGAAAAACCCGGTTAAGCAGTCAAGACCTTAGTGGTCACAACTGCGAAAGGCCATAGTAAAAAAAAAAAACACCACGTCATGTTATAATGAACGCACTGTAGCAACCCCGCTAAACTGAGATGACCGCGATAGCGATGGAAAAGTCAAATATGTACCTTTAGAGGTATGAGGAACAGCGTGTAAAGTTCACTCATCCTCTATGGAAAAGGGAAGATCACCCGACCGGACAGGTGTCGTGTCTGGCGGGCAACTGCCCGACGGTTGAAGTCGGGATCTTGTATATTATGTAGGTATGTCGATCGCGCGGTAAACTCTGATTACGCGATGCAGGATTTGTGTGACGTCAGGTCTGTGATGCGTAGTTCCCATGTGGCGATGTAGACGCCGCCACATACCTATTGGATTGACATTAGCTGCCGAAAAGCTTATGTCAATCCTGTTTGAAGTCGTTGTAGAACGAAACGCTTCAAAAGCGATTGCCCGTTGTCTAGGCGCCTCTTGTTTTTTTTTTTAGTTTGTGGAATGTAGAGTGTACATTTTTCTGCTAGGGAATTGTTGGGTCGAGAAAGTAACAGTTAATTTAGAGATATATCAAGAGAGCCTCTGCGCCAAAGATTCGAATCTGCGATCACCAATTTACTACGTAATCTTTGATTATTTATGTGTCATACATATCTGGATATTTTTTTTTGGTAATTTTCTAAAAATGAAATCTAGCTAGATCGATTTATCGCTGCCGAAACCCCCTGCATACTAAATTTCATGAAAATCGTTCGAGCCGTTTCCGAGATTCAGATTATATATATACAAAAATTGCTCGTTTAAAAGTATTAGATTTGATGCCAAACTTTGTTTGGAGACTTCAGTCAAAAATTTTCCGCATTTGCCGCTTTTACGAAAATGTCGGAAAAAATGACAAAAAGATGACTGATTAACCAAAAGTAAAGATAAATTATAATTAATCCGGAAGTGTTATTGCGCACTTACCGCAGTTAGATAATTAGTTACAGTACTCTTATCTCACATACATACCTACACAGACCATCTTCTGTAATCTCGAGATAATATTCAGTAAACACTACAAGATAAATTACCATAGACGAGTAGGTACCTGTAGGCATGCATGTTATACTACTAATGTAATTACTAGCTGACCCGGCAAACGTTGTTTTGCCTCATAAATGTTTAGGGTGGACCACCCTTCATATCAGATCACTTAGAGGTATGAAAAATAGATTACGACCGATTCTCAGACCTACCAAATATACATATAAAATTTTATAAAAATCGATCAAGTTGTTTCGGAGGAGTATGGCAACTAACATTGTGACACGAGAATTTTATATATGTATAGCTGTGGAACTGAGTTCTTCATGAAGTACATACATACATAAATTCACTCCTTTTTCAAGGGGGTAGGTTACTGGGTAAAAAAGCACTTAATGTATGGTTTATGACTCTGGATTATGACACAACCGAAAATCTACTTTCTATTCCAAAATAGTCACCGCATTCCGTATATGTGGTCTATGGCACTCAACAATCAGGTTAACACGCACCAACTTCTCCAACATCTACACCCACATGCTCACACACCCACACATCCACACACCCAACACACTCACACACACACACCCCCCCACACACCCCCCCACACACTCACAAACCCACTCACGCCACACGAACACTCCTTGCTATAAATAAGTCAAATATAAATTATTGTCTAGTTTTAGTTTATAGGAGACTATAATTATGTACTTGGGGTGACCTGGTGGCCTGAAATACAAGCTTCGGCTTAGCTTAGGCACCAGTCTCCCACAATATCCTCTTTGAGCCCATGACTGGACAATAAGATTCTTTGTTACTATTTTATAGGGTTATTGTGGTGAGAAATAAATAAATTACAAATTACTGCAGAACGCCACCTGCTACGATCCTTACATACTCCTTTTGCTTCATTTCAGTTCATACATCTGGTCATACACGCATGCCGGTTGCGAGTACCACTGACAAATACTTGCCTGACTGGACAGGTCCACTCAAATCTGTGTGGTTATTTCCTCAGAAGACCATTTCAGACACTAATCTACATGGTCCTCATATGGCCTGACAAAAATTATGTCTGGTCTGGACTTTAAAAAAGACTGCGACCTCTGAGTTTGTTTCGGCCTTTCTTCTCAGAGTAGTCAGATTGGAAACGCCGAACTCATCTAGCTTATTTTTTTTATATCGTGTAAAAAACAAATTAGTAAAAATACATTTTTTGAAATGAGTCTGTATTTTCGAAGTGTGTTACGTGTTACTTTCTTTATAAATTGAAATGACATACCTATTTAATGTAACTATTCAAATTCAAATTCAAAACATTTATTTCAGACGTAGTCCATATACTGTTAGTAATACAAAAAAAAAAAAAAAACTATAATTTGTGACGAAAAATTTAATGTTATTTTATTAATTTGAGTTTTAATTTTGATTATTATTTTAATTTAAAATTAATTTTAGTTTAATTTGAATTTAATTTAAGTTAAATTTTAATTTAAAATTAATTTTAGTTTAATTTGAATTTAATTTTAGTTAAATTTGTATTTAATTAAAATTTGATTTTAATTTAAATTCTATTATACGTCTATGTTATCCGAATTAAATGATTTGAATTTGAATTTTAACTTCTCTGGGAAAAACCAGGTTACAATTGACGAATAATTTGGTTTTCCGTCTTCTCTGCCATGCTGTTATCATTTTCTCCTGGCCGGGTCCATTTATTATTGAACGAAAAGAACATTGCCGCCTTTTTCTATAGCCACCATTAAGTTCTGACCAAACAGACGAATCTCGCGCGGGGTGCGGGACAAAATTTGCTGGTGCTGTTGGTGCCGACAAACTGGTTCGAAGGTATTCAAAATGACTTCTAAATTATTAAACAATCGAAGTGCGCAGACGCATTCTGCATCCCACGCTGGATAAGCCTGAAAAATAAACACTAGCCGAAAACCATCCTTTTACAGATTCTTTTTCTTTTTTCCAGCCAGTCTCAGCGCAGCTGGGACGCCAATAGGATGCATCGTCAGCGGGTACCTGATGGACAACATCGGGCGCCGGAGAACGCTCATCATTACGGAAATACCACTCATATTCGGTTGGCTTATGGTTGCTTTTGCACAGAACGTTCCTATGCTTTATATTGGTAAGTAAAATGTTTCTTTTCTGCATCATAGATGCAATAAGTCTCATGTTAAATGAGAGCGAGTTTTTTTAAGACTAGCTTTTGCCCGTGGTTTCGCCCGCGATTAGTTCGGGAATTATCTCACAGGAACGTATTACTGAGATAAAAAGTACCTATCCTATGCACCCATCTAGTCCAGCTTATAGTCTATCTGTGTGCCGAATTTCATTGAAATCCGTTAAGCTGTTAAGGAGTGAAAAAGTAACAGACAGACAGACATACAATTACTTTCGCATTAATTATATTAGTAAGGATTAGAACTGTAGCAGTTCTAATCCATACTTTACTTTTACTTTGCAGATATTTAAATTTCCTGTGATTACTTATCTGTTGTAATTGGTGTACAGCATGAATTGCATGTCGAACTCAACAGCTGTGTCCTAAAAACGTAAAAACTATAAAATTACTAAAAATCGACATGCCTAAAATATTTTTTTTATCTTATTTTATTTTGTAAAGGATAACAAATAGTAGTATATTAAAAATAAACAGAATTACCTTAACAATAAGCTTAAAAAATATACTACCCACTACATTTTCCAAATTATTCGCTGTCTCCGGTGAATAAAATCGTAATAGTAAAAACCAAATATTACAGGAAAAATAAAAAACAGTTTTGTTGAATATCTTATTAATACAATTACATAGCGGAATTGTTCAAATACTAAAAGAAAAGTGATTTTTTACATTAATTACAATACACCTTAAAATCTCGTAACTTCTGAAATAACCGTAGGAAATGAATGAAAAAAATTGACAGAGTGTAATCGGACCTCTTAACATCGAATATGCAATAAAGTTAAAACTATCGTAATAGCACATTAACATTTTATTCGCCGGGGACAGCGATATTACAACATACATAGATATTTACAAACTGATGGCAAACAAACAATGTAGTCAGGGCAAAATTATAATTATAATAATAATAACCCCCACCGCCGTATCTCTACGTTGACGTCGTGGTGGGGCTTGCGCGCTCCGAATTCTGGGTCTGTGCCGGTAGTTTATTTTACCGGAACAGGTCTAGGATGAGGAGCCAGACCAAGAGAGATACAAAAACCCGCAGGGCAGCATGTGGCGAGCTGTTGGGCAGTAGCGACCCCACGAACCCTATCTCCCCGGAGAAATCTTGTTCCTCACCTCTGGCTTGCCTTAATTGGCCGGTTGGAGTGAGCACTGACGAGGAACAGAGCCCCCACCTCATTTTCGCCTTTATTGGCCGGCTTGAGTGGAGATTCGCAAGAGCAAACGTGCTCGGAGGAAGGAAGTATTTCAGTAAGTGCTCGTAGGGATCTTGACCATCTTCCGGGCTCTGGGATTGTTCTGAAAGCCGTGGAATACCTCTCCACTCCTCAAGCACCTCAAGACATGTTGCCCCCTTGTTGCTACGACACTGTGCTAGCGACCGTTTTCGGGGGCCCATTAATGAGTGTGCAAGTCACCCCCTGCCATTTTATCCGTGTGTATATAAAACATTGATCAGGCAGGGGCCATAGTCCTTCCATAGTTTCAGGTGACCAGTCCACTTTAGCCACCCAAACCCATAGTCCAATATCTTTGTTTCCTTAATTACAATAGTCCTACACCAACCGGGGGTTGTCCTTGGCTGCACTTGCATAGTACGAACAGGGATAATCGTCGGTTGGTACCTCATTTCATTAAAAACGTCTAAGGGGCCTCTGCGAGTTGGCTTCGGCCCCTCGTACGCCTTCCAAAGGTCCGGGACTCTAAGGTCCCGAGAAATGTCAAAGACGTAAAAATAATAATAATAATAATTATTAAATTAATTAAATGAACAAAGAAACTAAAAACTCATTATTTGTAATGACAATAACCGTTTGAGATCGTACGAATAAATTGGAATCTCACTATCCATAATTATTAAAAACAACTGATCTAATAAAGCAAGCAGAATAGTAAATAATTTTGAGGCTGCTGTTTTCAAGCACTTATGAACTAAAAAATAGCCACCCAATTTTTATTTCGAATCTTTGCATATACTCAAACTGGAAATGCAATGCTGTGCCTACAATCATGGTCACTCTGGCATTCCCAACTGACAATACGTGAGAGAAAAGCAAGTTTTATGAAACATCCCTTCTTCCCCTATCTTCTTCTTCCTACGGTGTCGATGGTACGTTCTTAATCTAAATTGTGTCGACCCCGAATTTGGCAACGAGTTTGGCGCCTTCAGTAGCATCCAACAGTTTCAGAACGTACAGGATACGATATTAATATCCCAATAAACATGATGACAAAAAAATAAACAGTGGGACTCCGGGAGTGCCGACAGAAGTAAAAACTTGACAAAAAATCAGCACCACATAATCAACGCGTTGATGTCTTTTACTCCACGCACCGCGGTAATCAACGCGTTGATGTCTTTTTAATGGTCAAAAGTGGTGTCGTTACCTCGTTACACTGTCGCGAAATCAATGGTTTAGTCCCATCTCAAAAATGCCCAACGCGCCTGAAAAGTTTTCACTTCAAAAATATTGCGCGTATTTTTTCTTTTTTACGTTAACAAAAGATTACGGCGATACATTGAATTAAAATGTGCCATGACGTCACGAGTATGTAGATTTTATACTAACTTATGACATAGCGACCCCCACTCTCCAACTTTAATGCGTTTTATCGAAGTCATTTTTTATTATTACGATAAAGCAAAAAAATATGTGTCTAATATTTTTAAGCTATTGCATAGCTTTTATCGCGGGCTTTGAGCACGGCGACCGAATCAAGAAATTCCGTACCGAAAAAAACCTAACACCCCCCACTCCGCCTACCATGTAATGATGGTTCCCATGACAACGTGATGTTGTCATGGGAACGTAATTTTTGTTTTATGTCATCACGTCATCATCCTAAGTGTAGCGTTAACAAATAGGAAGTATGGAGGTTACAAATGCTATGCAATAGCTTTACCGCGGCAGTCCCCGAGTGCCACACGTTTTTTTTTTATTATCTGGCTGACGGACTGAATAGAATTTCTTTCTATTGACCCAGGCATCATTCCTATTATTCTGTCCGTATATTATAGGACTAATATGTCCGTATATTACAGGTAGACTGATGATTGGTTTTGGTTCGGGCATGGTGGGTGCGCCAGCCAGGGTCTACACATGCGAGGTCTCACAGCCGCATCTCAGAGGAATGCTGGGCGCTCTTGCATCTGTCGGTGTATCTACTGGTGTCTTGATACAGGTACGTTGTTTACTCTTGAGTATCTTTATCATTTGCCTAGCCTTTTCCCAACCTAATTACTTGGTAACACGATACACCTTGGTTAGACTGGTTGTCAGACTTTGAGCTTCTAACTACCCGTAACGGCTGACAAAGATCTACAAATGTCAACCAGGAGCAACGGCTTAACGTACTTTCCGAGGCATGGAGGGGTCTTGGTATGTAAAGATTGTCACCTATCCACGTACCAACTGCGGCAAACGTAGCTTAACCTGATCGATCGACCCGTGTGGCTGTTATTACTTGGCCACAAGCCCCTCTACATTTACTCATATAAAGGGAATAATATTGAAAGCAGTGGTGGCTCGTGGGTTTAGAACCCAGGCACGCAGTGGTAACATTTTAGGCTGATTATGCTACATATTTTAAAAAGGGGCAGGGTTACTGGTTACACATGGGGCGTGAATGTCACTGGACTCACGCATTTTTTTTTACACGATATTTTCCATTATATTTGGCCTCGATACGAACACAGACTTCACGACCCAGCTGAAAAAGTAAGTGAATCTTACGCAGGTGCCTTATTTCCGGAAAGTCATATGACCGGTGCTATTATTAAAGTTCATGAGTAGCCAATTAGAGTGCAAGCCGCCATGATTAGCGAATGAAGCGTTCCTGATGTAGTTAATGAATCACATGAATTTCCGTGAGTAGGACAGTAGCATGATGAAGTTCTAGCTTCTTGAGGATTGTGAGTTCAATGTTCTGCTTCGAGGACAGATTTGTCTCATCCTCTGTGGTCCTTCATTTTCACCTTTTATATACGTCCACACTATTTGTCTTTTTCTCCCATCCATCTCTATCAGTCGTCATAACAACGATAGCTTCCGTTTTCCCTTATCATCATTCTACGTACCCATTATTTGGTATATTTTCTCCATCATCTTTCTGCCCTTGTCCCATGTTACGTGGGGTTGGCGCACACTTTTTCTTCTTCCACTCTCCCCTGTCAACCGTCACGCTATCATTCACTCCCTTCTCTTTCATATCATTCCTTAGACAATCCATCCATCTTTTCTTTGGCCATCCTCTCCCACTCCATCAACATTTATATTCATCACTCTTTTAGTCTTATGCGTTTCCTCTCTACTCATCGTATGCCCATACCAGGCCAAACGATTTTCTTTCAACTTTTCTGTCACTGGCGCCACTTTTAAACTTCCCATTTAATACTAATTTCTTACTTTATCCATTTTCGTCCCTCCACACATCCATCTCAACATTCTCATCTCCACTACATGAAATCGTTTTTCATCCGTCTTCTTACGGCCCAGCATTCTGATCCATACAGTACGAATTTGGCATATTTTCTTGAAGCTATTTATATCATCGGGACAAGCTGGACGCTTTCAACAAGAACTGATCCATAGCAGCTTTAAACAGAGAGCAGAGGAAAGAGAGTAGGGAAGCCTTTGCCCTGCAGTGGGACATCACAGGCTTTTAATAATAATAATAGTTATTTATAATAGATTATAAATTACATATCTTGATATCATAATGATTATTAATCAGAATGATAATTCAAACACTTCGGTGTTCTTATGAATTTAATTAACTGCATGCATTTTTCAATAACAATAACTCATTAGGCATAGAATGGGCACTTATAGCCACGCGAGCTCAATTATCTCGACTTATTGGTCACCTTATGCATTAAACAACCAATGAACTTTCTACACTGCAATCAGGAGCCCATGTACAAAAATACAAAGGCCAAAGATTTTTGAACAGATGGACGATGGGGCTGAAAGGTTCTAGAGTGGCGACCGCGTACCGAAAGAAATAGTGTTGGAAGGTGGAGCTATAGTGAAGGCCGCAGGAATCCGCTGGATCCGAGAAACACGGACGGTCAAAGTGGCGGTGCTTGGTGGAGGCCTATGTCCAGCAATGGACGTCTTTAGGCTGAAATGATGATGATGATGAATAATAGACCAACCTCAATCCTATTTTTGGAAACAACAGGCTAATAAATAACGTGTTGGTAACAAAAACAGTATTAAACCATTTTAATTTGCTATGAGATCAAGTTTGAAATCACTATAACAGCCACTCTTCATTTTACACAAAGCAGTAGTAAAGAATGTCTCTTGAATACTGACACACCCATTAAGGCTCCTACTCACATGCTGGTGGCACGAACCGCCGCCGCGCCGGTTTTTGCCGAGCGGCACGCCTTTGTTTGGCGGCTCCTTTGTGCGGCAAGCCGGGCGCACCGCGGCTTGCCCGGTGGCAAGGCTGGCGGCATTGCCGCCGGCTTTGCCGTCGGCACTGTGTGTAGGAGCGGCACTGTGTGTGTGTTGAATGATTTCCAATCAGGTGATGGAATTTTTCGACGTGACAATGAGTGTCCCTAATCTTTCTTGCACGATTTCACAAGTAGCTATTAATAAGCTGCTGATAATGAAGGTGTATTAAAATTAACAATGTGTTAAAATTTTGCCAATTCAATCTAGTATTCTTAGGGCAAAATTGCAAGCTCATATTGGCATAATCAATCACTTTACGTGTCACGAAGGATGGCAGTCACGCTGTCAACTGTGGTAACGATCATAATTGAACTGTTGGTTCTATAAAATTAGACCTGTCGCCGCTGGCCAAACACGGTGGCAACAACATTGCTATATTACATGGACAAACTTCACGTGGTGTCTACGTAAGGAACACTATTTATTGATACGTCATTCATTATCATGATTGATATTCTTATGAAAGTATTTTTGTAAAATTAGGTAACATATTCTACAGACACACCCCTGCCATCGTAGAATATGGTATGGCCATAGATAATAGTCGATGCAGACACATGCTTTCAGATGCATGTGACTGCATAGACCATTATCTGCAGCAGCCTTTCCCAAAGTTGGCGATAACGCCCCCTTGTGGGCGCTGCAGGCCTAAAGGGGGGCGGTAAGACACCCAGAAAAAAAATGGGAGCGTTGTGTAGAGGCCTGGGAGCTATTTGTAATTTCATCTAGTATAGTGTTTTTTAAGTAGGTGAAAAAATGGGAACGCTAAAAAATAATTTATTCTCAAAGTAGGCAGTAGACAAAATAAGTACGGGAACCCCTGATCTATGGCATCGACTATTTAAGTAAAAGGAGTTAGAATTTCGAGTGTCGTCGTGGCACAAAAGCGAATATCTTGAGAAAGTGCCTTTCCTTGCAGAAAGGTATTCAATACTTAGGTATTATGCGCTTTCAAAATATTCTGCACGTCAAGTTATTATTGTGAACATCCACGTTAACGTCGCGGTATTACGATAATACAGGGAAGTAAAATGTTTGGACACTTAAATTTCTGTCCTTTTTTTTTGGTAGGGCATTTCGTAGTATAATACTTCTGAGATCATGACTACTTAACCGGGCTTTCCTGTGGGTGCCTTAAGCTATTACATTTAAAACCGCCAGCCAGGGGTTATTCAATTATGCTAATTAATACTAGGTGAACGCTCGCTAAGGGCACCCCTTGTGGGGTACGAACCTGGGCTTAGGGCGTCAACCGGAGGGAGGACATCAAGGATGGGACGGGCTGCAAATTTCTGTCCACGATAATGTTATACCGGCATGCATTTTCAAACATTTTATGGACGTAGATCTACGTCCACCATAATATCGTCACGTCAGAAATTATAAAGGTGCACATTGGGTATTGTAAAAGTTTTGAGTATGAATGTGGTTGTCTATGAGAGTAGCGGAAGACCAAAGAAATGATGGATGGATTGTGATATGGTTGGAAATAGGGGGGGAGGGCGAGATGACGACTTATAGAGAAGTATGGAAGAAAAGGACATACGTTGCACAGATCCCAAATAAAGTAGGATAAGAGAATGATTATTAGGAAGTGGTTCGAACCCAAGCAGGCGCTTTACTTTGTGTAAATAATTTCATCACCACTGCTCTCAAAACGGTGAAGGAAAACATCGTGAGGAAACTGGCATGTCCTAAAACTAAAATTTTGAAGACATTTGACATCGCTGGACCCGCGTGGTAGACCACAGCCCACTCCCTCCTGAGGCCTGTATCCCAGCAGTAGGAAAATAATAGGCTGATTATACAGTAGTTTTTCATTTAGGTTTAGATACTAACAAAACCCCCATTTATAAAGTTTGTCAATCCAAAAAGAATACCCAGCATTTAATCCCATAGGTTGTCTAAATTCCCACTGTCATTGTTCTTATAGAATCTATTTCATTCCTTCCAGTATGTAATAGGCAGTGCAACATCATGGAACATCCTCGCAGGCATCAGTGCAACAATTCCGATCCTCTCGTTCCTGGGGATGCTATTCCTCCCGGAGACTCCCAACTACCTCCTGCAGCAGAACCAACGGGCGAGGGCTGAGAGTTCTCTTGCGAAGCTTCGAGGGTCCACCTGCAACTTAGACGATGAGATGCAGAAGATGATAGCGTTCAAAGAGAAGAATCATGTTGACCCGTAAGTATTATTTACTGAAACTGTTAATTGATTCAGGCGTGACCTTGCGGAAATCCATTATAAAATACATTGCTATATTTAGTAACCTGTTCCGCTTAACTATTCTTAAAGAGGCATAAAAACCCTGTTAGATATCGATATGTGTTTCACCTCTCAACGATGCATCCTCAGGATGACGAACACGGCGTGTTGCCACACCGAGCGCTGATCGCTGGTTCACTGAAACTGACAGAAACGCAGGCCTTAATTAGTACTGCAGTCTCAAATTGAGCAATAATCATAATGACAAAATAATCCATTATATCCGTTCATTGATTTAGATACCCCAAAATCTACAGTGTAGGTAGTTTAAAATTCAACGTTCTTCAAGCTAAACAACATGACACCGAACGTGTTATTTTTTTACTGTTATTAAATACTAGCTTCTGCCCGCGACTTCGTTCGCGTGGAATAGTTACTTTGGGCGTATTTCTTTGGATAAGGATTAATATCATGTTTATAAAAACATCTTCGCAAATAATGCATTATTTTAGCAAATTTGGTTAGCATAAAAAAAGTTATAGTGAGCCAACCTTAAAAGATAGACATATGTTGTCGTGGACATTTTTTTAGAAAGGGAAACAATTCTGTTATACATGATTTTTGCGAACGTTTACGTAGCGCACGCAGCGGAAGCTCTCAAAAGGAAAAAAAAAACTCGAGTTTGAAACATTCTTCATTGGTGCTCTGCTCCTATTGGTCTGAGCGTAATGATATGTAACCTATAGCTTTCCTCGAGAAATGGGTTATCAAACACTGAAAAATTTTTTCAAATCGGACCAGTAATTCCTGAGATTAGCGCGGTTAAGCAAACAAACAAACTCTTCAGCTCTATATATTAGTAAAAATATAGATAGATTGTTGCAATGTTTTTATACCGGTTAACAGCAAATGCTAATTATATTATTTACTTCAAACACAACGTAATAATCTAGTGTAAATAAGGTAGTATTTTATTAAACTATTCGTTCTCATTTAGCTTTGTTTTTCATATTTCTTAGGAACAAGACGTAGTAGATTATATTAGCACAATTAAATACATCGTATTTACAAACAAGTGCAGGGAACAGCATTCAATATTTATTCAATGAATTAATCAGTCCAATTACCTGTGTATAAATAAGTTTTTGTGATCAAGCTTTCCGTACCTACTTACAATTATTTATTTATTTTAATTGACACAAATATACTGACGAGCAAAATAAAAAAAGCCACCAACTTATTATGATTTTTTTTCGAAACCACGCAAGATGGCTTTTTGAAGTAAAAAGCAACATTCAAGTGTATTATTTAATAGCGCATAAAAAACAACTATAAAACTTTTTTCAAGATTTTTTTTACTTCATGTAGCTAACTTGTGTGGTTTAGGAGATATTTAGATTTTTTTGGCACTTTGCAAGTGGCTTTTTTACATTGCTCGCCAAAGTATTTTTTTGCAACTCTGCAGGCAATTTTTACATTCCCTTTGACAAGCATTAGTTGCTCTTCCTTCCACATTGGGCGAGCCCATCGCTCGGTCAACGTATACTGGGCCGTTTGGCGTGAATTTCCGTTTGATTTGCGTACATTTTTCGTTGGCCAAGCGCGTGTACTGGGGGCTAGTACAGACGCCAGCACATCAAGCTACCCGAAACTGTCAAATTTTCTCAATTAACTTTGAACCTTATGAATCAGTGATAAAGTTGAAAATCTATTGAATAAATTTGACAGATTGTAGTGGCCTGATGTGCTGGCATCTGTACATTGCACATTAATAAACGCAAATCAAACGGCAAATCACGCAAAGAGGCCTAGTATACGTTGGCCGAGCGATCTCGAAAATAGAGAAGTTGTTCAGTTTGATGGTCTGTATACCACACCCTTAAATTTGACCACACCTTTCTGATACACCTTGTATGTCGCTTCGGCCTTCACAGAAAGTGTTCAATGCAAGGAAAGCAGCATACAAATAATGTGATTCATGTGTAACATTTTATTCACAATGTTAATAGATCGATATTTTATGATTATAGATAGAGAGTCACGATCTGAACTCATCTGTCTGGTATAGATAATGGCAGTAAACGCGACGATGTACAAGATATACAAGTGTTTATAAATATGAATACGGCTGTATAAATATGCATATTACATGTTTGCGTCTCGTTGTGCGGTTACTTCCTTGTCTAAAATTGTAATAAGCACGTATGTTATAGACTGGAATTGCATTACTTATAGTAGCTATTTTTTTTTAACCTATTTTGTCCCACTGTTGGGCAAAGGTCTCCCCCATACATTTCCAGTCACGAGCAACTTGGAAATAGCGCTCGCCGGCCGCTGCCGCAGCACCGCTCGCTTCGCTCGTTCGGTTCGCGCGGAGGTTGTCACAGTTCTAACCTAACCTATTTCACCCAGTGTAACTAAATGACTACCAGACATTCAGCCTTCTGGTTAAACGTTGCACTCAATGACTTGGTTAGTTGTCCTTCAGCTATTAAATTGGATGGCGGCATTTAATGAACGGCCTAGGTGTCCAATTAGCCGGCTAATTTAACCAGATGGCTGCGTTATATATGTGCACATAACACACCGCACATTCCGAGCGAGCGAAGCGAGCGGTGCCGCGACAGCGACCGGCGAGTGCCAGGGTCCATTTAGGCAAGTTTAACCAACTGCTACCGGCCGCACCTAGTTGTAGCCGGCTAAAATTAGGTGTAGCCGCACTTCGGGTTTTAGCCGTAACATATGTACCTACCAAGCCACGACACCTCAAACAGGACACATGCAGTCGTTGAGCAGTGGTGGCCCAGTAGAAACGGCCGCGACTTACGAGTTGCAAATCTTAGGTTCAAACCCTGATGGCAAACAGGCACTTAACTTTGTGTAAATTATTTCATCATTACTGCTCTCAAAATGGTGAAGGAAAGCATCGTGAGGAAACTGGCATGCCCTCGAATGAAATAATCGAAGACATTTGACATCCACCAACGCGCACTGGGGCTTGCGTTGATGGATTACAGCCCACTCCCTCTAACAAAGAGGAGGCTTGTGTCCCAACTTCGGGAACATTATAGGGTAATAATGCATGCAGTTGTCACAATACATTATGAACAGTGTATAAAATGTTGAATATGACGTTTGTCTCTGCGGCAGTTCAGTGTAGCAGACTGTTAATTTTTGGTGTCTGCCCAAGAAGATCTTCTTATTCTTGAAATCAGAACAGCATTAGAAAATACACCGATTCATTGCCATCATTATTTCAGGTTACATGGCCCCTGTGAAATAATCAAGGCTCTGTTGTCACCCTCAACCCTGAAACCGTTCACCATCCTGGCTATCTACTTCTTCGTGTATCAGTGGTGTGGCGTGAACACCATCACTTTCTACGCCATTGAAGTGTTTGAGGTTTGTTCCATTATTACATTACACTGTGTGAAAAATACATACCAGAAATTACACACTCTAGAGAATTCTTTCAAATATGTCTCTGGAGATTGCAACATTAATTTGAGTTTGATAAATATGGTAAATATTTTTTTTAAAACATCAATCCTGATCATTTATTTTTCTACCTATCTTGCGGTTTATTCCAGAAATCCCCACCGACAAATCCCCACTAGTGGGGATAGTTATTTTTTTTTTCAGAAATCCCCACTAGTTAAATAAGCTCAGCCTTTTTTTTAAATATTCTAGTCGTTTTTGGCACTCGCCGGCCACTGCCGCGGTACCGCTCGCTTCGTTCATTCGGCTCGTGCGTAGGAGGAGGTCACAGTTCTAACCTAACCTAACATTTTAACTAGTGGGGATTTCTGGAAAAAAAAAAATACAATCCCCACTGGTAGGGATTTGTCGGTGGGGATTTCTGTAATAAACTCTGTCTTGCGTTTCCAATTTAGTTTACAAACATGTAAACAAATAATTATGTGTTATTGGAAAAATAACCTTTATTTCACATAAAGCTCAGTTTGCGCTACAATTTTTATGAATTTTTAATAGTGTCAATCATTTTGAAATCAACTTTATATGCACTTTTATTAAGTTGAAATTTGTCTAAGTAGAATTAAAACAATTGAAGAAAAAGGATTTGAATAATGGCATTCCATCAAATCCTTTTTCTTCAATTGATTTTATTTCTACTATACCTCGATTAGTTTTTTCATTAGTCTGAACAATAATAGGGATGTTGTTGGGTAAAAAGAAAATCTATTTAGTCCGTCAGTCAGATAATAAAAAAAAAAACACGTTTTTTTTGCTTTATCATATAATTTTTTTATATTAAAACATTTATAAGTGGTATCATATTTATAAAAAAATATTTAGGTAAACCGCAGTAAAGTTGGAGAGAGGGGGCTCGCTACGTCACAATTCATAAAAAAATGTGAGGAAGAGTGACATGCTACATTTTAACTCAATGTATTGTCGTAATCTTTTGATTACGTAAAAAAAAAAAAAAAATACGTGTCCAATATTTTTTAATAATCTATCTGAAAGACAAAAACAATTTTTGTTTTCGTCCTTATTTTAATCAGATCAAATTGAAGCCACGTTGCAGGTGTAACCTTCGCTAAAGGTTCGTAACACAGCAATCTCCTTGATGTTGCAGCAGCTTAAGCAGTTCCCATTTTCCGCTATAGAACTAAAGCTCTCTTCATCAAAACTCTTGTTACTTGTCTGTAGGCATCTGGCGCCCTGGCTGATAAATACTGGTTGACAATATCCATGGGCATAGTTCGAGTCATATTCACCGTCGTTGGTTGCATCCTTTGTCGGAAGTGCGGTAGGAGAATCCTTACCTTCGTCTCAGGTGAGTACCTACCTACTAAAAGCTTAGCTATGATAAATTAATAAATAAGAATAGGTTATGCCATGGTTAAAATAATAAGGCATGTATTTAATCGAACCTCTAATAATTCGCAATTTGCGCTCCTAAAAATATTATTGAACACTCTTTCACAGCTATCCGGGAGACCCGCACGGGCTACCCGCACGCGGGAGACCCGTACGGGTAACGCCCGCAGTGCTCTGAAACGAGAAAGTTAGTACGATACGGTTGCTAGCGTTGTACGGGCTCTACCCGGAGCGGGTCGCGTGCGGACTAATCCGCGTCGCTGTGGAACAATGTTCTAGCGCTTCACGTGTGTGTCCGTTCCGGGAGCTCGTACGGGCGGTCCGAACGGGTCTCCCGGACAGCTGTGAAACCAGCCTAATATACCTAATAATTGCGCCTCTTTTTGTGAACCTCAAATAATTAATATTCCTAAAAATACTAAATGGCCAAGTAACTGCGAGTAACTTGGATGTAGCGCTCGCTGGGCGCTGCCGCGACTTCGTTCGCCTTCGCTCACTTGTATCGCGCGCGGTTGATCACAATTCAAAACCCGTTTGGTCGGGGTACCCTAGCTTAGTTACTTCGACCAACTGTGACAAAATGTCAGTAATTTAAAAAGAGGCTCTATTATTAAAAAAAGGTGTGTCTCATTAGAAGCCCAAAAAGTTTTTAGAGGTTCATTCATTTAAAAAAGTGTTAATACATAGTTAGAAAGTCAATAACTTTTTATTTAAAGGATCAATTAAATATTTACCGAAATATTTGCAGTTTATTTTAATTCAATTCACGTTTACGTATTACTTATCAAATAAACACATTTACTAACACTACCCCTATTATAACTACTCACAACGCAACTAGATGGCATAGGCGTCGAATTAGACCGCGCTGTGGTTTCGTTGCACAGAATTACTTAAAGCTGGCCCTTTCGTGATTATTAATTTTTAATCCGATCCAGCCTGTCCCTTGCTGTGCTCCTCCAGCGACGCCCTAAGTGGAGGTCTGTACCCCACAGGGGGTGCCTCAAGCGTGTAGTCGCTTAGTTTCTAAGTTTTATGCCCCTGACATTGACCTGCGAGAAGCTATTAAAAAAAGGTTCTTAGTTTCTGTTCTTGAGTAATTAAAGAAAATTTTTGAATTCACATTGCTATTCCTACAAGCCTTGTTGATTTTTACTAATGGATTTTAAGCTTTATTTATTTATATTTTGATTTGATTTTGAATCAAATCAAAGTACACAAAGTACTCGTATGTATACCTACCTGCAATATTTTTTTTCACCAGGGGTTTTATATTATTCTTGTTGGCTTTTTCCCAGCTCTGGGCTGCGGCACCACCATGATAATCCTGTCGGTGTACATGTGGTTTGTTAAGTCCTGGAAGGAGCAAAACCTACCACAACAGCACTCCTGGATTCCAGTGGTCGCCATCTTCGTCTTCGTGATCTGCTGCACCCTGGGATACTTGATCATACCCTGGGTTATGATTGGTGAAGTTTATCCAACGCAGGTAACTTTTTTGTCTAGAATATTACTCTGAATTTATTTGTAAACTTAAACTAAGGATAAGGGAAAGATGAATGATGATGACGATGACATGTAAAGTATCTCGGCAAGCTATGGACAGGGCTATGCTTGGAGTCCCTCTGAGGTGTAGAATCCGGAATGCGGTGATCCAACCGAGAACCATATTAGTTGACATATCCCTCAAAAAAAACTAGCTGAAATGACAATGTGCTGATCATCCGACCATATTAACCGCAGAAACAATAGCAGTTCGGGTAGACATTCAACGTGTTCCTTTTTAGATCAGTGGTTCCTAACCTTTTCAATATTGTTACCCCTGTGACCTATTAGGAAAACTGATTTTACCCCGACCTTAAAATGTTATCAATACAAACAGGACAAGCTTATAATTCTTACGTAATTTATATTTAAATATAAACAATGAATTAAGTAAAAATTGTTAGTGTGATGGTTGGTATTGTTTTGCATTCAAAAGTTTTTTATGTAAGGTTTAGTTTCGCTTAAAGCGCATCTTAAGTCTAGTTCCACATTGAAACGGTGCCGGCCTTTGTTTTCAGTGTAACCAAAGTTGAAAAACCACTCTCACATCTATAGGTGGTGGCAAAGGGTACTCATAAGCATTTTTATTAAAGCTCTGTTAGCTGTTAATAGTATATTCGGCACCAGCTTTGGTCCCACCAGATTAGGTCTTAATTATTAGGTTCTTTGTCACCCCCACAGATAGCTGATTTACCCACGCAGGGGTAATTACCCCCAGTTTGGAACCCAGGCTTTAGATCATTCTCTCTAGGGTTGAGACCATGTCAAAGAATCAATAAATTATGGTTTTTTTTTCCTTTTTTTTTCTTTTTTTTACCACTACTGCCACTAGGCTATAACTGTTTATTCTTGAGTTGAAAACGCTCTTTCTTAGAGTAAGGTGATATTATTTATTTTTTTCAAAGTAGGAATTTCTCCTGTTTCATACTATCTCCTGCATTAACAGTTTTTATCCAGTTATATGGCATAATATACGTACAACACGTATGGAATATTCGTCCAGGTCGTCAAGTGTGTGTAACTTTAAAAAATACAATAGACGTGGATATATTTATTAACCTGTTCCGCTTAGCTATTTCAAAAGAGCCATAAATACCTCGGAAAGAAATCGACACGTGTTTCACCTCTCAACGAGGCATCCTCAGGATGACGAAATGGTTCTGCGTTCAGCGCTCGGTGTGGCAACACGCCGTGTCCAGGTTCGCGACAAGCCAATTATCATCCTAAGGATGCCTCGTTATTATATTACGGTGCTGGTTATTTATGTCTCTTTAGAAATAGTTAAGCGGAACAGGTTACTAAATATATCGACGTCTATTGTATTTTATAATGGATTTCCGCAAGGTCACGCCTGGATCAATTAAGGGCCTATACTACCTCAAATGGCTTAGCATGATCCTCCGTTATATCTAAAATTCTACAGCATTAATTTTGAAATAAATATATGTTAAAGTTAAGGATTAATGTTAAGTACTATGTTAGACGAAAACACGATTCCATAAAATTTTCTCGATAGAAAAAAATTCCAAAGTTACCTCCAAACCGAACAATAAACCGCTGGTATTCAAAAAGTACTTCAAATTAGATCATGAAACTTTGCATAATAACTGAACTAACTATAAAGCAGCGACTATGTTTTTTATTTTTTTTAAATTACCTTTATTTTCGCCGTAAAAAGCAATTACCTAAATTATTGGCGCCTCGGAGCCGCTAGCACCCCACTCCGTCTCGCTCTCACTTAGTCCGCGAGCAGTATGGTGCGAGCGAGATAAAAAGTAAATTTGAGCTGAGGTTGTATAGGCTCTTAACTATCTAATACTAACTTTGTTTGTCACTCCAGGTTCGTGGTATCGTGGGTGGTCTGACAACGTGCGTGGCTCACATGTCAGTGTTTTCCGTGGTGAAGACCTTCCCTACCCTCAAGTACTATCTCAACGACTACGGCGTCTTTTGGATGTATGGGAGCATATCTTTACTTGGTGAGTTTTTATCTTTAGTTGTAACTGTAGTCCTTATACGAACATGAAGATGGTGGTTTGGTTAATTTGCTCGTACCTACGTGTTGTTTAAACGGTGCCGGTCAATTGTTGCTTCAATTTGATGGTATGCCACAGGCAGGCAAGGGTTTAAAGTTTTGTTAATAATAATAATATTACAGTAAACGACATTTATTACTACTTCAATGTATCTAACATCTTCAAAACCTTCCTCGAAATTGATGATGAAAACCGGAAAACTCATGTTTTTTTATAGTCAAGTAAACAGGCACACGTAAACGCACGGTAGCTTCCAAACTGATGAATCGATTTCAATGAAGTTTGTTAAATTTTTATAGAGATAAAAAGACTAGACTGACAGTGATTGATACTAAAGTGTCCATAATTGTTTAAATTTCAGCAACAATATTCTTTTACTTCTGCCTCCCTGAAACAAAAGGCAAGACTCTACAAGAGATAGAAGATTACTTCAGCGGCAGAACGAAATCTTTGACAAGACGCAACACGCAGTGTGAAGCAACAGCCGCGTGATCGTGATAATGATGTGATGCGATGTGATGTGATGTTATGTGATGTGATGTATGATGAGGTGTGCAGTTTTTTCGTGTGAGTTGATGAGCTCATTAGTATTTTTGTATATATTTGAATGAGTTTATAGTACTTCAATTGAACCAGTCAACCTCAACCTTCTGTTCGGCAAATATTTTTACCACGGCATTAACTACTACATTACATTATTATTTCCCTTATTTCATTATTTATATATAAATAATATTATTAAATATTAGAATATCAATGTTTTTTAGACAGTACTTCACAAACGATGGTGAATTGGCGACTGGTTCAAATGTTGGAATGATAATCTTGATCTTATAAAGGACGCGACACAATTTAGACATCAAATTTTTCTGTATGCTTTCAACTGCCGTTTGCGTATTCTCAAGTTGTTTGTTTACATAGCTTGGTAATTATGAGAATCTAGTAGAGGATCCGCAGAGGAACGACCTTCATCTATCTGTTTAATGGATGACAAGTTTTTTAAATCAAACTTAGTATATTAGAAAATTTATTACGAGTCAAATGTATTACAGACTGGCTAAACAGAGACTTAAAAAAAATACTTTTTTACAAACATTGCAAGATATACACCAATTGAAAGAGCTTTTCAAGAAGAACCTTTGCTACTAACTCGACTTTTGCCAATGGTTGTTGTTGTTTGTTGTAACATTGTACAAATTAGAACAGAAACCCTCGGGTCACCCAGATCTTTTACAGATGTTCTGAACAAACCAGGAGTTTTGATTAACTTCTGGAGGGAGGTGGGCTGGTTGGAATAACCACCAAACGGCCGCCATGGCCCACGCACAATGGTCCACCTGACGGACTAAGTGTGGAAACCAAACCCCATAACATAGAACATTGTACAATTAGTTCACAATAAACGTTTTTGACTTTGACAGTCAATTCAGAGTTAATGACCTAAATAGGTGACTATTTGGCCACCAAAGTTTAGGAATGTTCTTGGCGCCCGGTCATAAGTGATATGTCAATGGATAGTGCTTTTTAAGAGAAAAAAAAAACAACAACAAATTAATCGTTGAATTAATGAGTGGAATTTATGAAAAAAACTCGTTATCGAATTTTTTATTAATATAGTCTGGCCAGATTTTGTTTTGCCAACCCACTCGCGATATATTTTTTTATATACTAAATTAGATATAAAAATACTTTAAATAGATGGGTGAAGGTTGTTCCTCTGCAGATCTTAGACCATTAGGGCTCTTCAATTCAAACGAAACAGTTTGCAGTATGAAAGTGTGATGCTTTAAGATAAATCATTAAATGTACATACATACTCTTCGGAGTTACCTATTACCATGTAGTTCAGCAAAGCTGCTAAATATTTAATATTATATAACAATATGAAATCAGGAAGAGATTTTTTTACATATATTTTTATTGTAAGTACAGTATTAACTCATTGAACGTGTAAATAAATAAATTGATACAAATGACTAAAAAATATAAAAACGTGTCATAATATTTTTCCAAATATTTTTGTAATAATAATGTTTATCATTATATAATTCATGTAAGTCATGCAAAAAAAAAAAAAAAAATCTAACTACGATTGTCTGAATTATGTAAACTTAAAGATACTGAGAAAAGAAGTGCCTTTGATTGTGAGGCATTTTATTTACTTAAATCGTGTGAACGTGAGTGGTTGGTTCCTATTTTGTGTTATTGTTAAGACCCATTTTTACGAGCCCTATTTATCTGCCATAGGCTGTTGCAATCCATACTTAATAATATTTAATTATTAATATAATAATGTATTTATATTAAATGTATTAATATTAAATAATATTAAATGTATTAAATTCATTAATATTAAATGTAATAAATTCATTAATATTAAATGTATTAAATTCATTAATATTAAATGTATTAAATTCATTAATATTAAATGTATTAAATTCATTAATATTAAATGTATTAAATTCATTAATATTAAATGTATTAAATTCATTGATATTATTAATTAGAAATTTTTCGTAGGTTATTAAAAAAAAACTGCTATTACATACATTTTACAAATTTATTTATTTTCCTCTTTTCTATGAAACAGCAGATTTTTTAATAACTGACGAAAAATTTTAACGCAGTGGGGTTCAGAAACATGTACTGAATCCATGGTAACAATTTTTGCGTCGATGTCCCTGCCACCCTACCAATATATGAACGGAACGTCTTTGTTACTTATAAGTAATCTTTTCACCCTATGAATCTTGCCCATAATAGTTTAATAACAGACTTGCAATGTAATAACCCTTATCCTGCAATAGTCCACCAACCGGAGGTTGTCCTTGGGTACACTTGCATAGTGCGTACAGGGATAATTGACGGTTGGTGTCTCATTTCATGAAGCATCTAACAGGCCTCTGCGAGTTAGCTTCGGCAAAGGTCCGGGACTTCAGGATGCTGAGATATGTCAAAGACAGTCTATTATTAATGAAAAAGGGTTTTAACAAAAGTTGTGATTTGTATGTGATGCGAAATGTTGTATATTTTGTGAAAGTATTATACTGTAGCTTGTACTAAGATTAGTCTAAATAATTCTATTTTTGTAGACGTTATACGGATAAATGTGCCATTTTAGAAATGTTTGAGTCACAAAAATATGGCCACAATGGAATAATTTTGTTATGGATAGGACACAACATTTTAAGGAATAAACATAAAGTAAGAAACCATGATATGGTAGGAAGTGTGTGAAAAATAATAATTAAGCTGTGCTATGAGAATTTATTTTTTTCTTTTACTGTCTTTCTTATATCTATATTAGGTGTTTTCTTAAATTTTTATTTCTTCTTGCGTCTCAACCATTTCTCACCACATCATGGCATACCTTTGCGAGTTTTTTTTTACAAAAACGACCGAAAAGTGTTGTTTTCCTACCAATTTATGTTTAAATAATACGTAAAATAATTAAAAGTTACCATTTTTATCTGTCTTCAGCATACAATGCATTTTATTTATTGTTTAATTTATTATAATTGAAATAGTGAAGCATTTTGTGATAGCGTTTTAGTATAGAATAGTCTCAATGTAAAGCAAATGTTGAACATATCTGATTTGTTGAAAATAAAGAAAATATTTCATTATTTTGTCGTTTTGTGTTCCCAAATTATTTGCTTGATTTTTAAACAGTTGCTATAAAGTAGTGAGCGAATGAATAAATCCCCTACTAAGATTGTAAGTTGTGACTCACATTCTTTAGACATGAACATTTTACTTAAAGTGGATCCGCAAAGGTACCCCGCGATATTCAAATTTTCTTTCGTTTTTTGAAATCTGCAGGTCAGTGTCGGGTTGTTGATCAAAATATGATTCGCGAATATGAGAAATTTATGTATTTACATAAATAGGTATAACCATAAGAATCATCAATACATCTCTCTAAGTTAGAATTGGTCTCAAATGTCATGATTTCATAAAAAAGTCATTCAATGGCTTTACGAGAATTTACAAGAGTTAAAATTGTTTTCGTAATTTTAATAAATTTATTATTCTGTAAATAAAATATGTGTTTCGTTCGTGAATCATATTTTTATAAACACATACAACCTGATACTGACCTGCAAATTGTAAAAAACGTAAGAAAATTTGATTTTCGCCGAGTTCCATTGCGGCATCCACCTTAAGCACAATGCAGTAAACGTAGGTACAGGACAAACTACAGCCCAAACCACTGATTTTATATGTAAAAATAAAGCTCCAGGAACCTCCTGTACTTACACAAGTCTGGGGAAGAAAGTCAATAAAAAACCGGCCAACTGCATATCGGACCACGCACAATGGAGGGTTCCGTATTTGGGATTAATTTATCCCAAGAACAAACTTAATTTTGTAGTTGAAAAACATGTTCTCCCATACATTCTGTACGGAAGAACATGTTTTTGCAACCGCAAATGTAAGTTGGTCAATTATTACTCGTTAACTTGTAAAGCTTACTTAGCTGTAATAGTTTTCCTTTTAATTTCGTTATATATGCTACTGCCGTGAATTTTTTCACATACCCAAATCCAACCATTAAGCTTGCAGGAGGGGGGACACTTGACTCTAACAAAAATTTGCAATTTAAAGCTTAATATTTCGAAAACGGATCTCTAAATCCAAAAATGGTCTTCGCAAACTCACAATATTTTTGAATGACCTTTCCAACGACACTCCATACTATGGGATTATTGAGAGAGAAAAAAATCATCCTCATTTTACGTCAAAAAAAATTTTTTTTTCCTGAGTTATTTACCACTTTGTCGGCGTAATTAATATGTATACCCGTGCCAAATTACAGCTTTCGAGTACTAAGCGTCTCTGAGCTAAGCCGCAGACAGACAGACGAACATGACGAAACTATAAGGGTTCCTTGTTTATTACGGAACCCTAAAAAGTAAAGGAAAAGGACAAGTGAACCATCTTGTTTTTTTTAAAACTAGTATTAATTATTTTGAGACTGTTTCAGACGTCTTATAGATATAATATCAAAAGTTACGGGGCCTGCCACCACCTCTTACAACAGTATTATTTGCAGGGATGTTACGGATGTCGTTTTGTCGGAACCGGAATCGATGGTTTTAAATTTGATTGAACGAAATCGGAACCGGAACCGGAGTCGAAGGTGGAAGTAGAAGAAAGATGTGTTATGGGAAGGCTTAATGAAACAAATGAAATATAATTCAGTCTCTTTAATCAGTCAAATATTAGCGATAACATCCACAAACAAAACAATAAACTGAGATTTCGAGCGCGAGCATGTATAAACTAAACTAAAATTACACTGGCGACGAGTTAAAAATTGTTTGTACGCGCTCTAGTCACGTGCATCGCTGCGTTTAGAGCTTCGGTATAACTCCGATTCAACATTATCGGAACCGTAATCGCAATTGGTGGTGTAAAATTAATCGGAAGTTCCGAACTTCAGAACCGGAACTGAAGCTCCGTAAAATCCCTGATTATTTATATCTTACTTGAGTGTGAAAGAGCTTTATTTATTTATCTTATATATAAAATTCTCGTGTCACAATGTTAGTTACCTTACTCCTCCGAAACGGCTTTACTGATTTTTACCAAATTTTATATGCATATTCAGTAGGTCTGAGAATCGGCTACTATCTATTTTTCATACCCTTAAGTGATAAGGGTTGTCCACCCCAAACAAATAATTGGCTGTTTTGCCAATTATTTGTTTGGGGTGGACAACCCTTTATTACTCGTTAACTTTTAAAGCCTAGTTAGCTGTGACAGTTTTTCTTTTAATTTCGTTATATATGCTACTGCCGTGAATTTTTTCACATACCCAAATCCAACCATTAAGCTTGCAGGAGGGGGGACACTTGACTCTAACAAAAATTTGCAATTTAAAGCTTAATATTTCGAAAACGGATCTCTAAAACCAAAAATGGTCTTCGCAAACTCGGTCTGGCAAAACAACGTTTGCCGGGGTCAGCTAGTTTATTAATAGGAGAACCAACAGCTATAAGTCTATAACAAATGGATAACAGTTGTAAAAGAAACATAGAGCCAATTACAGGTTCTCACGGGTAAAAACAGAAAAAGTAGTAGAAATCGTAGGATCACTAACAAGCACGATAAAAAAGATTAAGTATACATATTATTATACTATATAAGGTACAATAAGTACTATGCACTTTTAAAAAAGTCAGCGTTGAACCGAGCGCGTGCAGAATAGGTTTTGGTGGTAAATGGGTCGAATGAGAACTCTTTACAAAGAATATTAAAGTCCTTACTCGCTCGCACCATGTCGACGCTAGAAAGGCATATTGTATGAACGACCACCTTGGTCAAAATTGAGTTATTTATATCGTTGGAATCGGCAGATTTTTCTCTTTCGAATGGTCTAGGTTTCATTTAAATCTGAACACTTTTTTGGTCTTTAATACAACGGTGATTTCAGTCATTTTCGTATTGAATTTTGTTTTAAATCCAACCATTTTCGTCATTTGTTTCATAAACCGTACATATCGTTAGAAAGTTGGCCTTAATTCATTTAGCTTGTTTTGTTTAATTAAAGATTTAATCTTATGACACTTTACCAAATCATTTTTTTCATTGTTTTTTCAATAAAACGTTTTACTAGTTGACCACTTTATCAAATCATGAAAATAAAACAATTTATTTGTCCATAATGTTTTGTTTATTGTCCGTTAAAACACTGTACCTTTCTACTAATTACAATAATTTGGACGTTAAGCGCATTTTGTCGTCAATGTTTAATAACAAGTTGGTCGATCATACATTTTTACCTGACATAATTTTGACGTATCGTAAGCATTTAAGCTACTTTAATAAAAGCGAAGTTTTTTGTTTTAGTAAGTTAAGCCTACTTAAAAAATAGTTTTTGTGTGAAATAGTGGTAGATAAGCTGTACTCCGGGAGCACATTTTATGCGCGCGAACCGGTGCGAATAAGGTCTGAGCGTTGTGATGGCGCTTCAGTCAACCACGCACTGTCGATGTCGGTGATCACGCACAAACTGCCCGCTTTACTCGAAAATTGTTTTCTCTTAAATACGAGTACACCAACAGTCAGACATCAATTTATAGTGGCGTCCGAACGATGCAAGAAGATATTAAGAAACGTTAGATCCATTAGACTAAGAAGGACATTAATGTTTGAACCATATTTAGCTGACTGTGAACAGGTAAGTGTAATATTAAAGTACCTACCAAATCAAAATGCATGAACTGAGAACTTACTATTACATACCTACCTACATTTAATACCCGTATTTGTTTTTACTTTAGGACGAAAACGTAGTAGCTGACGAATCGAATATTATTAAGGAAACCAGCAATCAAGTATGTTACATTTACATCTGGGAGTGGCGCGAGGAGGCGAAACGCCGGGGCGTAACTACGATGCCGCGAGAAATCACGGCACAGCGGCAGAGCTCCGGCGGGATCTCATGGCGTCATAGAGAGTGTAATTGTCGCAACCCAGTGCTGGGCACGCCACAATTGCAGCGATAAGTCGCCTATATAAAGAGTGGCTAGAGAGGCGCCACGGAGTCCTCACCTTTCGCATGACGCAGGTCCTCACCGGACACGAATGTTTCGGGAAGTTCCTGTTCCGGATAAGGCGGGAGGAAACGCCCGGGTGTCACCATGGTGTGGATCGGATCGCCCGGAGGACACGGTGGAGCATACGGTGGAGGTCTGCCCGGCTTGGGCGGAGCACCGCCGTGTCCTCGTAGACGTGATCGGCGGCGGTGATCTCTCGAATCCGGCCTTTGTCCAGACCATGATACGGAGCGAGAGTAACGCTCGCGAAGGAGGAGGCGTGAGGGAGAGGCAAACTTCGCGCCTTCACGCTCCTAGTCGCCACAGGAGATACCCTGAGCGTCGTAAATCCCAGACCGATTCCCGGCCACCGTAGGCGAGCGTGGGCTTGCGGACGGTGAGCAATGGGTAGCTCGTCATTCGATAAGGACCAGACCGGGGTCGACGGCGCGTTGTGTTCCACGCGCGCCTCAAAGAGATGTCAGCACAACTGACGGGGTCCGCTAGGACCGATGCCTACCGGGGTCGCGGGAAAGTCCGAAAGGGATATCGTGGCCTCTGGCAACATACAGGCAACTAAAGGAACACGGCTGGGTTTTAGTCAGTAAGAGTCTGACACGCTCTCCCGCTCCGCCCAGAACAACAAAAAAAAAGTATGTTACATTTTAGAAAAAGGATTTAGACAATATTTTTATAAATAAAATACAGCATAAATGACATAGCAGCTACTAAAAAAGTTGAAGTTTTGGTAAAAATAGATGTCCAGGAGATGATTTGTATAAAAACAGACTTCCTATTACTAAATACAAATTATGTTGATTTGGTAAAGCTTTGTAAAATCTCACGTACACACGTAGGTAGGTATCATGAGGACTATCTTAATTTGAAAACTTGCAACGTTAAAGAATTGTTGCCAGATTTGTAGAAGATGTCGACGATTGAGGTTAGGTAAATAGTAAATACTAAAATGGGATATTTACCATGTACATTATCGCATGTGAATAACCATGACATTATACAATTTTATAAGTTAGGTATTTCACCAAAATTTGATTTATTAAAAAAAATCGTGATTTTTTTTTCGCAATTGAACACAGTGTGTTATTCGAGTAGGTACCTATTTGCTAAATGGTTTTACTTTTTATTACACTACCTAGTACCTATAAGAGTCTACTAGGCACATACTAGTAATGTTTAATATTGTTGTATCTGTATAATTTTCATAAGACTGATTGATGTCAAAGTTGAGTAGTTTTTTGTTTAATAAAATTAATGTAAAAAGTTGCTTTATGTTTTGTTACTACATGTCATACGAACATCTGTATAATTTTTATTAGACTTGATCTCAAAAAGTACGTACCGTGAAACCTGGTAACTTTGCCACTTTACGGTGGGTAAAAAAGTTTGAAAAAGTTTTTCTAAAAAAAATTCTATGATGTTATAAAAAGCAACCAATGAGATATGTAGTAAATTTTATGCATTATTGAAACACAATCTTATATCTATTGTTTTCTCATTCTATAGTGATATTTTAGTCCAAAAACCTTTTATGGCAAAGTCAACTATCACTTGTGGTAAGATTGCCATCCCAAAATTTAGGAAAAAATTTAAAGAGTTACCATGTAAAATCACAGTCATCATTACCGCATGCTTGGTCACAGTAAAAATATTCTACAGTTGTATAATATTTTACACTGGTAATTGATTTTCCAAAATGTGGCAAATTCACCCGCCTTGTTTTGATTTTTTCAAATAAAATAGATATAGCTGTCAGGGTTGCATCAGAAAAATTAGGGGTAGGTAAGTAGGAAAAAAACTAAATAACTATATTTTAGTTTCTTTTTTGTGACAGCTCTAGCCTCTAAAAAAATATGGCAAAGTCGACATTACCATAGTATAAAGAGTTCTAGTAGGCTATCTTCGGCTCAATCCGCGATATAATTGCCTACCATACTTGCCTGTCTCAGGGTTGTCACTTTTAGCAAAATTTTAATTCAGTACCTAGAAATTGGCAAGGGCCGGGAAGTTCTATTTTTAGGGTTCCGTAGTAAACAAGGAACCCTTATAGTTTCGTCATGTCCGTCTGTCTGTCTGTCCGCGGCTTAGCTCAGAGACGCTTAGTACTAGAAAGCAGTAATTTGGCTTGGGTATACATATTAATCACGTCGACAAAGTGGTAAAATAAAATATGAAAAATATTTTTTTTCAAGTACGGGAGGTACCGGTAAAAAAAAATTCGACGTAAAGTTAGGATGATTTTTTTTCCCTCAATAATCCCATAGTGTGGGATGTCGTTGGAAAGGTCGTTCAAAAATATTTGTAGTTTGCGAAGACCATTTTAGGATTAAGGAATCCGTTTTCGAAATATTAAGCTTTAAAGTGCTAATTTTTGTTAGAGTCAAGTGTGTCCCCTCCCCCTGTAAGTTTAATGGTTGGTTTTGGGTATGTGAAAAAATTCACGGCAGTAGCATATATAAGGAAATTAAAAGGAAAACTATCACAGCTAAGTAGGCTTTACAAGTTAACGAGTAATAATCGACCAACTTACATTTGCTGTTGCAAAAACATGTTCTTCCATACAAAATGTATGGAAGAACATGTTTCTGAACTACAAAGTTGTTTGATTTTGGGGAAATTCATCCTAACTACGGAACCCATCATTGTGCGTGGTCCGACACACACTTGGCCGGTTTTTATGTGTTGTCTGGGTTCAGGGTTTGTGAGGTCGGTTTTACCTAAACGATGATGTTCATAGTGTTTGTATGAATGACAAAGTTATATTTGCGGTTTATATTTTCTGTTACGAATGGTTACGATCAGCGCCGGCTCGAGAATTCCTGGCACCCTAGGCTAAAGGCTGGAACGGCGCCCTTTTAAGAAAATTCGTGACAAAATAAAACAATGTTCTTACTTTTTCGTGTGGTTAGTGACTAACCTGGTGTCAGAGTTTTAAAGCCGCCCATGTGCCTCTGACTTGGCTTCACATGCCGTCGAGAAATATCTCTCAGGCGCGATCGGTACAACGATCGCGGTCAAACTATAATAGTCAAATCAATTTTGAATAAAACACTATAACATACTTACAACAAGAGACGTAATAAATTTGAAATCGCGATTTTTTTAGCAATGGAGCGAGTTGAGGCTATCAACTAAACTCGCTTTTGATTTCCGTACCGATGATTTCGTAAATGTCCATTTGGTAGAAAAATTTGTTAAAGATTGGGAGTATTTTCAAGTTGTAGGTAAATAAAAATTAATGTACAGTGTTATTTTTTAATTTCGATGCCACCGATTGTCGCCCCCCTAATACGAGCGCCCTAGGCTGTCGCCTAGTTCGCCTATATGAACGGGCCGGCCCTGGTTACGATTCGCACTTTGCTCTATTTATCTGATTCACAATTATTCGTCAAATATTTGAAATTACGATTTTAGAATTGAATAATATTTATTTGCTTAAAAACATGGTATAAAAGATGGTATAAAAAATAACTGGCATAACTGTAAGTACTTAGTTACTTTACTATACCTACAATACTGAGAAATCGGCATGACTAAACGTAAACAAAGCATTAGCGGCATATCAATTGACAGATCAAAAGTAGGTACCTAATACATTTTAGTGGGAAAGTAGGACTGCCTACTTCCGTCTGTCTGATAGTTATCTAATACAACAAAAAGTAAGTAGGTATCTCATCCATCATCAAGTAAAAATTATATACTAGAATGTGACTTGGTTACCTTTTCTGTTCAGTAGGTAATCTGAACAGAGACAACTCTGGAATCGATGAATTATTTCGACACCCAAACGCACAGCAATAATTTCTCCTGCGATTATCACTAATTTTTCATACATTTAGCAGTGCCGAAAAGCCGTGACGCGCAAACCTTGTGCGGCGTTAGCCCCGACTGGCGCACTCTAAAACAGCCGAGATTTTGTTAAGTGTGCGTGCGGCGACGCATAGATACAAGCCGCGCACACATACAAGCCGCGCGCGGTGCGTTTGTATGAAGATAACGTACTTCCTCTCTTTATACTATGACATTACTAAAACTTTGCATTGGGTTGGTATATTTGCCAACAGTGATTTCTTAGGTTAAATTGGTTAAAGAGACGTAAATTATCATGGTTTTAATTAAAGAATATCATTAAGAACATGGTATTAAAGTTTGACTTATCTACACAAAGTATATCCCACTTATTTTCATTAAAGTTTTGGAGCTCTAAGTTACTCACAGTTAGCGCGGGAAAAAAGTAACCGCCAAAAAATGACAGTTCTATGAGTGCTGGGTTGTATTATACAATAAAATGTTGCCAATCAAATATTCTAATTTGATTTAAGGGTATTACAAACGTTAAAAAAAATACAGTTTTGACGTAAAAAAATATTTTGCCTCGTAAGCCGGTATATGGCAAATTAAACAACCTTTGGCAAAGTTGCCAGGTTTCACGGTAGTTTTTTTTTTTATTATAAATGTGAATCTCGTTTTTGATTTAGTTTTTTTAAGTTATAAACAAGTTGTTTTATGTTTTTGTTGTTATTTATCAACTGTTTAACTTTGTGAAGTGTGCTGTTGTGTAATTGCAATTGTTATACTTCTTTATTTTGTATTTTATTTTTACCTGCCGCTAAAAACTAAAGTAATATTGGGATATAATACCTTGATCGTAACCGTAACTAAGATTAATGAGTAAGATTAGATTTTTTGGTTTTCCTTGGTTGACTAACTCGGCCTGTTAAAACATTTTATTGGAATATTAAAGTTTACCGAATAGAACATAAGATACTTTAGTTGTAGGTTGTACGCAGCTATTCGATCGTTAAAACATTTTTTACAGGACTTCTAATGTTGGAATTGTGACTTAAGTCAATTTTACCTGACCAAGATTATTCACAATCTTGTATTATCTCCTAAAAATAGATCAAAAAGGCATAAAAAAATATTTTGAGTTACTAATTAAATAATAAATATATTAAACAATAACTATTTTGAATTTCAACAAAAATACTCCAGTTGTTAATTTATTATGATTTTTTTTGTGAAATTTAAAACTTCAAATCAATTTATTGAACAGTTTAAGCAATGGTCGTTAATACAATTTGCCTTTCTAGCGTCGATGTATGAGTTTTGCCTGTTGTTAGAAGAGGTAAAAGGAATGGAGATAGGCGGATTAAATCTAACTGATCTCTGGGGCAGTCAATCTCATTAGATATAATTTTTAAAAGAAAAGTGCAATCTGCTAGTCGACGACGATTTATGAGTAGCTGTAAATGAAATTTCTTGCAAAGATTTATGTAATTATCAGAATGGTATGGTATACGCAGCCAGAAACATAGAAAACGAATAAATCTTTTTTGTATATTCTCAATCAATACGATCAATGTACTTGCCATAACACGGGTTCCAGATTTGTGACGCATATTCCAGATGACTTCTCACAAAAGAGCAATACAGAATCTTAAGGGTTTTGGCTCTGAGATGGAGCTATACTGGACGGACAGAAAACACAACGAGTAAATATCGGCGAAAACATATCGAGTTTCCTTTAGTACGAGTTAAATCGTTATCGGAACTGATAACACTCCTTGAACACTCAAGTCTCAAATGTGTGTTCGTTCAATAAAGTCATGAAATTGGGCCTGCTGTTGTGTTGTCTCGTCATATTCTGCGAGGCGTTCGTCCATCTGAACAGTAAGGAGAACAAAGGTTCGTCGAAATTAAAACTAAACAACCATTAAAACTAGGTAGAAAAATTTGAATGTAAATTAATTTTATGAAGTCCACCTATGAACAAACAAAAATACGACCACCCTTCTGTATGTCGCGTCAATGTGTATGTTGAGAACATCCGCTGGTGTAGATCCCGGGGGTGTTATACAAACAAGGAGGGAGGGGGTTATTGAAGTGAAAACTTCTTTAGGCGCGTTGGGCATTTTTGAGATGGGACTAAACCATTGATTTCGCAACACTGACGACACCAGTTTTTGACCATTAAAAAGATATCAACGCGTTGATTACAGCGGTGCGTGGAGTAAACGACATCACCTCATTGATTACCGAGCGTGGTGCCGATTTTTTTTTAAGTTTTCGCTTTTGTTGGTGCTCCTGGAGTGCCACTGTTTTTTTTTTACCTAGGACGTCTATAGTTTTTGAGTATTTGCTGAAAAACTCAACAAGGGGTCGATCAAATCCAGGCGTCACCACGCTAGGCAAGTCTTGTCTAAGTAGTCAGTGCTGCTTGCAAGTTACTTCATAAATGGCTAGTTTTTATCCGCGGCTTCGCCCGCGTGGAAGCCGGTAATTATCGCACGAGAACATACCGGGAAAGTACATGTCCTACATCCAAACCCGTTCAGCTGTTTAAGCACAAAAAGGTAACAACCAGACAGACAAAAGTTACTTACTCATTTATAATATTAGTATGGTCTATGGATGGATTATAAACTGACCATGTAAAATTTTATGTCCAGGTCAACGGAAAAAAAAATTCACTGAAGGCGTGGAATTCAACAATATTTCCCGGTCGACTCTTTTGAAAATCCTATCAGCATTTGAAGAAAATATTCACAAGAATCTGCAGAAGAAGAAATTAAAGCCAGTTTTCACAGCACAGTTCGCTAATAATCGTTATACGAGACCCTATATCTATCCAAATGTCTTCGAATCACCTAAAGGCGAAATTAATCCATACTAAATAAAATAAAATCTCGTTTCTCTATCATGAATCTCATTCACTTAATTTAATTAGGTGATTAATAATTTATTCAGGTAGTAATAAACACTAGTAAATTATTGTAAATTTTATTCCGTTATTATTAATAATTATGTTTATCAAATTATTACCGCCTCTGTGGTCTAGTGGTACCACCTGCACGCGTAGCATGACCACCGTAGAAACGGGTTTTTCACCTCAGCACCTCAAACAAGCAGGTTTTGCCATGTAAAGACAGTGAGCAAAATTCGATTTTGCTGCGAGCGTGAGACAAAGTAACTTTTTAATTATTTTTTTAAATGCCGAGAACGGCACTGGGTCTACTCACAAAATTCGAAAGATTTAAACTACACTTTGTTCTGTCACTTTCACTTCGATACGAAAAAAACGAGAGATAAAAACAAGTCGATTCGAATTTCGATTTTTTAATTCCATACTTAATAGGCCCAAAAAGAAACAAACAAAACGTTCGGAAACACATATAACCGTGAAATTGCAAATCATCTGTTAAGGTTTTAAATGTTAATTATTACATTTTTTTCTAAATAATCGAATTATATTTTTTTATCAAATAAAGATAATGTTGAAGAAATCAATACGAAGTTTATCATGTATCTACATAATTATTTATTGTTTTAACAATCTTTAATATTTTGGCAGAATACCGCGGGTGCAGTTTCAGAACGCATCTTTGAAAAAATTGCGGGATATTTTTTTTATTGTTTTTATCTTTTGAGCTAGCCACAAAGTTCGATTCACGTTGGTTATAATATCAAAATAATAATGAATAAATATGAGTATGAGTAAGTCCAGTGACGAAGTCTGCTATTTACACCGGAAGAATTCAAGCAGCATGTAAAAAAATGCAGAACTAAGTTTCCTGCCTGAAAAGTCTCGCAAAAAATATCCGAGCAAAGGAGACTTGCAATACAAAGGGTGCAAACACTTTTTCGGAGACTGTACTGTTATCACTTATCGTACTTCATTGAATTATCACAAACGAGGCAACCATTTACAATGTGGAGTATTTACTCAATGTTGAAAGCCACAATATAGACAAAAGATGACGTCGTGTACATTGCAATCTATCCCAAACTTATTGCAATTTTGAAAAGAATGTCAGTGCAATAATTTTACTTTTAATTTTTTATATACTTTTTTTACAAATATATATGTGGTTCAATGTTTACCATGTTGTATTTTTTACCTTTAGATACTACGAATAATAAATTTTGATAACATTAATATGTCCTCGCTGCTGAGGTGAAAAGTTGTATGTGTTACACGAGACCAAATTTATTTGCATCTTGTGTCTTTGAATCCCTCGCTGCGCTCAGGATTCTAACTTAGAATCACTCGCTACGCTCGTGATTCAATTATAGAATCCTTCGCTTACTCGGGATTCAAAATCAACACTCGCAGCAAAAACCTACTTTGCTCTCTTGTTGCACAAATAACTATTGTCTACGGAAGAATGTACAAAATGACAGATTGTGATTGTTTATCTGTCATTTTGTCTATTCTTCCGTCGACATAACCCGTTTCTACGGTGGTCATGCTACGCGTGCTGTTTCAGACCTAGAGTTCCCGGGGTTCGATTTCCAGCGGGGGCAAAATTTTCTACTCGGATTGGTTGGTGATAGCGCTTGTTCTGTCCCCCTGCCTAGCTACCACCATCTTATCTAAGTCTATCGCCATAGTGACAATGTTAACATGATTGTTGTGTTTCTGCAGTTGGAGGTAAGGTAGCGACAAGTGAACCGTGACCAGCGAGTAGACCGTGAGTCATGTTAAAAACTCAAAAGCCGTTCCGCGACTTGTACCTAGTCTTGACAATCTGAGTGCCTGCCATGTGTTGGATTGCCGGGAGGTTAGCAAGTAGTGGGATAGCATACACCAGTTAATTAAAACGATTATCTCATAATTTTTAAATGTTTCAAAAATTTGCAAATTCGACCTTTGCTAGCACTATCGACTATTTCATTGGTACATCAAAATTTTATAAAAATATTTAAATTTTGCACCTTGTTACGTAGCTGATTAAATGAAGATGTCTTCTCCGATTTTTTTTTTGAAGCCAGAGTTTAATTTCGAGCTAGCTGGTGTCAAAGTTCATGTACAGACGCCAGCACATCAAGCTACCCGAAACAGTCAAATTTTCCCAATCAACTTTGAATCTTATAATTCAGCGAAAAAGTTGAAAATCTATTAAATAAATTTGACAGATTGTAGTAGCCTGATGTGCTAGCGTCTGTACGTAGATGATTTTTGAAAATGGTTAGTAAACTTCTTCCTTTATCTTTTACCTGTTTGATGTTTTAGAAAATTTGGTTACATCGAAGGGTTTGTTAAAGTATTAGGTACCCCATGGAAAGGCAATGAAACCATTCAATTTAAGAGTTTAGAGAAAAGTAATATTTAGTGACAAATTCTGGGAAATTAAAAAAGAAAAAACATAAACATTGTGATTTTTCGAACCTCATGAATTTTCACCTATACTAGGCTTTGTGGAATGAGTCACATCATAAGTCCATGGTTACTCCATAGATTTATATTTCTATGGGTCACACTATCACGTCCTGGAAGGAATACGTCAAATTACAAGTAACCCTGTTTATCTATGGTTTTTTGAGGCACTGGATTGCACTCCACGTGTCAATTTCAAGAAGTAGTATTTATCAAAAAAAAAAAATGTTTACTAACATAGTTCTTAAGTCTTATTTACTAACACAAATATAGATGTATGTCTAAAATAAAGTTATTAAATAATTATCTACAAAACCTTACATGTATACCCGAACCAAAAATGTTTGTAACTGTTGCAATTTGGCTAGAGTGCTACCATTATCTTTTGGCGCCTGAATGACATTGACAGCGGGGCGTTGTTAGTAAATATTAGAAATTGTCACAGAAATTGTATTGACAAAACTATATGGCGGCGTTAATTTTGATTTTGTCCACGCGCCAAAAGAAACTTGTAGCGTTGTTTATCATTCAGATAAATAACCATAAAACAGAAGAGAGCGAGTCTGTTACATGTATACTGCATCACATGTATATGCTACTGATTGCTAACATTTATTATCCTCGCCATGATGATCCCAGAAGTTTTGGCGCCGTATGAAATTACTTTATAAATATAAAAAAAATTAAAATAAAATAAAAATAAAAACTTTTTATTTAAGACTTTGCAATCCATAGAATGTTAGTACAGTAAAACTTATGAAACTAGTGTTAGTAATTAATTAAAAATACATTATAAAAACCTTATTTCCTAATGTGGGTATTAACCCAGTGCTGGACGTAACGCGTGTCCAGCCTATCCGCAATCACAGCCAGGATGCTGTTGGTGCTGGCGCGCAACCTGCCGAGCGCCGCGGCGCATCGCTTGCGGAGCACGGCGTGGAAGCCGTCAACGTGTGCATCCGCAAACATGCCCGACGCACTGCACCAGCGCGGCAGCCCCAACAACGCCCTGAACGCATTGTTATATTGGACGCGCAGGGCGCTGAATGATCTTTGCGTATAATGAGCCCACAAGCAGCACGTGTAGAGAGATGTACAATGCGCTCTGAACAGTGTTATTTTCACTTGTTTATACTTAAACGTTTTTTTTACAACTTCGACATACTGTAACTTTGGATTACCCCTTGGGTGACTCTCCCATTCATGATTACGTATTGAATATTTTAAACAGCTACTAGAAATGAAATTTATTCGGTATAAAATTAGTTGCAAAAATTGAGCAGTACCTCGCCTACTAGTATAGGTAATTTACTAGTAGGCGTTTTAAAACGTTGTCATAATTTCTATGGCCTTTTTAATATTTAATTTATCGCTCCTTCGCAAATTCTGCTTTTTTGTATTATGGACCATTTAGACGGGCCCAATCCCCAAGACAATCCACTAAGACAATCCATTCATTTGCTTCATCAAAAGCTTGAGGACAATCCAATGCAGTGGGCTGTCTCTATTTACACGATGCTTTGGATTCGCTTAGTGGATTGTCTCAGGGATTAGCCCCGTCTAAATGGTTCTTAATGTATGCCAGTCACGTGTAGATTTGCAGATTCTGTCAATATTACAAAGAATGTTGTTGACATTGTCACAAAAATACGTCCAAGGTTGACATTGTCACAAAAATATTTCCAAGTTGTTTGGTAATGTGATAATGTGAAAATCACAGAGGTGTAATTATAGTTCTGCGCTTACATGGACTTACGGGATATTGGCAAAATTGTGTTGAACTCTCCCCAAATTTATTTGTCAATACAAAAAATGCAGTAGAACTATTATGTCAAACCAGAAAATACAACTTGACCCTGGAATTTGGTCGCTAACTTCCCGAATTCAGTTGCTGTATGGAACTTGGGTGAACATGTCACATATAGCCATAGGCTTATGCCTTGGATTCGCTTCGGTACAGGTACCGCAGCTATTGAGTACTGACTCTGAAATACCTATCACACAGAGTGACTCATCTTGGATCGGTAAGTGTGACTGCTCAAGTAGATATATCTTTGTTTGGCTGCAGCTTAAGCCTTCTAACTGCTTCGTAAAGAAAATTATTTACTGGATTTTGTGATGATTTTAGGGAACGACCTTTACATCGCCTTCACCCATCTGTTTAACGGATGAAAAGTATTTTTAATCAAATATTGAACCAATGTTAGAAAATATATCGCGAGTGTGTTGGCTAAATAATTCCTGGGCAGACTGATAAAAATCAAAACAACTTTTTTTAAATATTGCAAGATATATATACCAATTGAAAGAGCTTTTCAAGGAGAACCTTTGCTACTAACTCGACTTTTCCCAATTTTTATTTAATTCGGATTTAATTACCTAAATAGGTGATTACATGGCCATCTTAGCTTAGGAATGTTCTTGGCGCCCAATAGCCATAAGTGATATATCAATGGATAGTGCTTTTTAAGAGAAACATTTGTTACTAAAACAAATTAACCATTAAACGAAAGAGTGCAATAAAAAAACGTAAATTTTAATTTTTAATTTATCATAGTCTGGCCAGAAATTTTTTAGTCAACCTACTCGCGATATATATATATTTTAAATTATCCTACACTGTCCCACTGCTGAGCAAAGGCCTCCCCGCGATATATTTTTAACGATATAAAATAATTTTCATCCATTGAGAGCGTATACACAGAAAGTGGGTAACGTCGCAAATAGCTGTCAAATATTTTTGAGTCTTTTTTATTAATTTGGCAATATTACTGTATGGAAATAAGAAATATGGCTAACTAGTGAACTAAAGTATTGATTATGAAACGCAATAATTAATTAATATCGTAACAACGAATATTTAGTTTTAGGTGTACTAAAAGTATTTGCAAACTGTCCAAATGCCTTTTTCACTTCTAAAACGGTTACAATATCAAATTCAGTGTTATAATTGCAATTCATTATTATTATTCTAGTTCACTAGTTAGCCATATTTTTTATTTCCATACAGCAATATTGCCAAATTAATCAAAACAGGTAAATATTTGACAGCTATTTCGACGTTGTCAACTTTTTGGGTGAACGCTCATAAACGGATGGGTAAAGGTTGTCCCTAGGTCAGATCTTATACCAACAGTCTTCTCAGTCTGTTTTCATGCATGTTTAATAGTTGCATGTGAACTCACATTAACAGCATATGCTATAACTATTGGCTATAGGTTACTCTGGTTGTGCAAAGAATGATGGCAGGAAAGTAGAAAGACTCAACTGCACTTTTTACAAAATTCACTCTTTTCATAATTCGACTCAGAACTCTTTGTTTTGTCATAGGACTTTTTTTTGTTTGATTCTCAATTTTTATTGATATTATATCCATGATAATGGTGACAATTCTCTTGTACACTGAATTAAATTATTACTAAAATTCCTTAATTTTTGCTATGAGAATCTTAAGAATGCGACGACGCATGAATTGTCCATACAAACGTAATACATAAATCACTTGCAATTTGAGCATATTTTCACCATATTATGTTGAAATTCGGATTGAGACAGTATTTATCTAGGCTCCTACGTCTTTTTATTTCTAAAAACTTACCTTTAAATGAAGTGTAAGCGAATTGCATTTCGTACATTTTTACAGCGTAAATGACATGTTTTCATATTGTTTTTTTCTATATTATAAACAACAATATTTGTAATATTGTTTCCGCAGAAGCATAGTTTATGTTATCAAATTACAAATTATCGAAAAAAAAAAATGGAAAGACATTAATTTTTCATTCATAATTTTTTGTATTACGGAACACATCCAAATTTATCATAAATTTTCGAAAGCTAGTAGTGCTATCGCGTCAAGCAATAATTATCAATGTGTGCGTGGTAGTATTTGCTCACTGTAGGTGTATATCGCCCCGACAGGCACTCACACTAGCGCAACGTGCTTGGAATAAAATTTACAAACATCTCGATTTGTAGTTGCGAGCCGTACGGCCGGCCTCTTAAAGCTATTCTGCAACAAAAAATCTCTAAAAATATAATTTTGACACAACTAAAATCGTATTTGACAATCGCGAGTCCACGTGGTACTTGTTTGTCCTAACCCGCGAATTTTTTTAGAGTCGCGCAGGCTCGACGTATTTTATATGGAATTTTTCACTTTTTGTATGGAAAATAAGAAAAATGATTACCTACATGTTGAGTCTAAGGGGTTTATGCGGTTTATGAAGGCGGTCAAAATTTTCATTAATTTTGCGATTGGACACGCTATTTTTCAGATACAAGCAAAAGAAAAAAAGATACCGTACTGTTTTTGCACCTGAATTCGAGGTGTTGGTGTAAGTTTTAGTTCATATTTTATTTCACACCTTTTTAATCGCGATTAGAAATAGTCAGATTTAGTTAGACAGTCAAAATTTTTAAAACGCTCTCCTGTAAAATCATGATTTTGTAGATAACCGTATATACTTTGTAGCCGTCGAGTAAAAAGTTTTCTACTGTCTTTAGCATAGCGATTACAAAATCAAATTGTCTTCACTACCTTAGTGATTTTGACAGTTTGGGATAGAAAACTCTCTTCTGAAATAGTCTACATGTAAAAAGACCTAGACAAAGATCGTTAGAAACGAAAGACAAAATGACAGATTGTAGAATGATTTCTACGGTGCGATGTCAAAAATGGAGAAACGAAATGTCACTATAGAAAGAGCTGTGTCTATTCTTCGTAGAGATAGAAAGCGTCATGCTACGCGTGCTGGATCCGACAAACTGACAGTTGGCCAATGCGTATCGTCATGATCAGGACCGATGCTACGCACCGACGCCGACGGTCGGTGAAGCACTGTAACCAGCTTAATATTTTTTTTTTTTTTTCATGGTCCAGTCAGTACAGCGCTATTATTTTGTCCTGTTGGTTGTTTGATCAGTGGCTTCATTATGGACAGATGTGGACGTCGAATTATGATCATTTTCAGTCAAGTAGTAATGTTCATTGGATGGCTTTTCACCTGCTTAGCGCAAACTCCAAAAGAAATTATTATAAGTATGTAATTTATTTTCAGTTTTTAGGTAATTGTATAACATCGAGTTTTGACTGAATCGCCAGAGTTTTTAACGTGTAGATAAGTTAGATTATGATACTAGTATCGTAATAATCTGCGCTGCTAACAGCGCCTCGCGGTTTCACCCACGTAAGTCTCGATCCCGTAAGAATATCGGGATAAATAGTATCCTATGTGTTAATCTAGGTAATAAACTACCTGTGTACCAAAGGAGAACATTCACCGTCCATACATTTTTGGGCTAAATATGAAAGTGCCGGCCAAACAATAAAAAAGTTATATTCCGTTAGACCATCTAATTTTCTTCACTTTTCACTATGGTAACAAATCTATACGAGTTTGAAAAATACTGTTAAAAGAATAAGAGAAGAGTAACAAACATCCATCCATCCATCCTCAAAAACTTTCACATTTATAATATTAGTAGGATATTAGGATTGCATGTTATAATATGTATTATATAGTAGGATTTATTAAAATGAACTAATAGTTACTACGAGAGAGTATGTTTTTTGGTGCCGAATTGCCGATTCCTTGGACATATTAGTAGATAATCTGTTCGGTAAACGATAAGCCGGAATTGGGAGTGCACCTGTCTCTGCGCACACACTTGTACACTATTTAATAAAACTGGCAAACTTACCCTGCATTCCGAAATGCGATAAAAGTGATAATATCGCGAATACAACCAAATTTAACAGTCACAATTATTACTCAATAGCCCTGATATTTTATGACAATTTGGTCAGATTCGCGACATTACCATTTTTAGCGCATTTCGGAACGTAGGGTTAGTCTGAACGTGAAACCGACCGCCACTATATTCATGACCTGTAGTGCTATTTTGTAAACATCTCACCGTGTTATCTTAGGTGAAGTGAGCGTGGAGTGAGCTGTCAGTTGCTAAGGATTGACACTATTGGCAGCTCACTTCACCTAAGTTATCACGGTGAGATTATACATAATATATATACAGAATAGCACTACAGTAGTGCTATTCTGTTAAAATCTCACCGTGATAACTTAGCCTTTCAACTGTCATTAACGAGACACAATAGAATTTTAATTGTTATCCACCTCAATGAGGCGCCATAACAGATGATGAGTTAGGTGAAGTGAGCTGCCAATAGTGTCAATCCTTAGCAACTGACAGCTCACTCCACGCTCACTTCACCTAAGACAACACGGTGAGATGGTTACAGAATAGCGCTACTGAAAGAAAAAGGGGACACATAGAACGTCAACTATACTCCACCAAGATTGAAATAAGGAATGTGCCCCAGGAATAAGAAGAAAGTAAGGAAAGCCTCCGCACCATTGTAACAGAGGCAGCCAATGTGTGTGGCACCCTGATAAGAGGCAACGAAATAAAATATGTCTTTCGTCCAGAAAACAAAAACAATTCTTCCACAATTACAGTTGATTTTATCAGTTCAATTACCAAGGACAGTTTCATAAAAAAGTATCGCAAGTTCAATAATGTTAATAAGAAAAACAAGCTGAGTACAACACGCCTAAAACTCGACGGACCCAGCAAAACTATTTACATATCAGAAAAACTTACGCCCAAAACTCAACGAATGGTATTATTTAGCCCGCCGCCGATTTGTTATGTATGTTAAGGTTATAAGTGTAATAACCCGTTTTTAACTAGAAGGAGCGCGTTTTCACCATGTACCTATCTCACGTATACGCTTGTGTGAATCACAGTTCGGTAATTATTTTTGTAGTATTCAAACGCAAATTTAAAAAAATCTTTTTATATCCATAAATAATCAAATTCAAATAATCAAATTTCAATCAAAATTACTGATTGCACAGCAAAATACTCAACTCAAAATATAACTAAATAAGCAACAACATTATACTCTTTATATTCTAGTCGTTTTTGGTGTAGGGGGTCTCAGTTCTAACCTAACCTAACTTTTTTTGAACTAGTTCGGTCTTGTCGTATTTTTGTACCTGATGTAGTGTTGATGTATATTTTCAAATTTTCTGCCTGTACTAGTTTTGTTAAACAATTTGTATATTTGTAGTGAAATAATTTATTTGATGTAAAAAAGTATATAAATAATGGAAATAAATTGATAAGTGATTATTTATTTGATGTGCAATTAATAATATCCCATTATTTTTATACTATACTATTGTAATTTTATTTTTATTTTGCAGCAAGAGCAATAATTGGCGTAGGTTGTGGCATGGCCATGAGCCCTTCGAGAATTTACTGCACTGAAATATCCTTGCCAAATATAAGAGGAGTTCTTGGGGCGTTCCCCAATGTGGCTCAATCCATAGGACTGGCTGTGCAGGTATTGTTTATCTCAAATCAATCAACTCGGCCTATAGCAGTTCACTGTTGGACATAGGTCTCTTCCAGGCTGCGCTACAACATCCTATCATCCGCGTTCCGCATGCAGTTTGTCCCACCCACTTTCTTTAGGTCGACAGTCCACCTAGATGGGGGCGTCCCACACTACGCTTGCCGATATGCGGTCTCCACTCCAGGACTCGTCTGCTCCGCCGCCGCGCTGGCCATCAGTCCTTCGAAAAATACGGCCAGCCCACTGCTACTTCCTTGCTTACTCTACTGGCTATGTTGGTAACTCCAATTATTTTCCGGATAAATTCATTTGTTTATTTATTACTTTTAATGTTATAAAGAGATAAAATTTGTGGGTTTTTGGGGGTAATCTTCGGTCCAATTCCGAAAATTCTTCTACTAATGGGAAGCTACAGTATTGCTGAGTGAGAGAATTTTAATAAAATAATTCATTATGTTTATTTTATTGTGTTTGCGATAGTAGCAATGAAAATAATAAGCTCCAATAATTGGAGTAAACAGGAAAAGGTATTTATCTCTAAATTTATATCTATTTTCTAATTTTAACTGACCAAATGAATGTTAAAGCAATAGCCGATAATAGCTATGTATTTTCATGTGCTTTATGCTTGTTAACACGAATATATACTCTTTTAGAAATGCATGTAAGTAGGTGCTTGTGTCTATTTTATATTACTTCCTATTGCTTCTGCATGGGGTTTCAGTGTCTTTTAATAACAATTTTTAAAATTATTTTTAGGTACAAGTTGGACTGCTGCTATAGATAAGCCATTAGCACCTAGAACCAACACTATTCAATCTCGCGAAGACAGCGAGGGAAAATGATATGCTACGTGAACAAGATGAGGAAAGAGAGTGACCTGAGAAAAGAACCCATGTCTTTGGAGGAAAAAAATTGGAAATCAAAAATTAAGAATTTATTATAAAAATGTGACTTTATTACATATCCAAATAAATGTCTCTTGTTATTTGTGTGTGACTGCCACAACGTGCCTTTTCTTAAGTTCTGGGCTGTAGAATTGGCGTCATAAAAATAACACATTGGATAATCACTATCTTCAACGAGCTTCCTCACGAACTCATTCTCTTCAAACCACCTGAGCACCTACTGAGCCTCCTCCTGTTTGAGCTTTCCCTATAAATCCTTTTATCATGTTTGTGTACTTCGAAAGAAGAATATTATCTAATAGGTTGTGAACTACGCATCAAAGACCTGACGTTACACAAATCCTGCATCGCTCAATTAGGCTAAGCGTATGCTGAGACACAGGTGACACAGCACAGCACAGTACAGATTTTGCAGGGGTGGGGAGGCGAGGCAGACCTAGGCTGCGAGCGTATAATATGCTGCGACGTAGCTACATAGACACATTCGCGTTTTAGCATATACAAACAATCTGTAATTGAAACAAATTTATGAATCAGTGGTAAAAAAACAAGTGACGATTTGCACGCGTCGTGCAGAAATCTGTGCCGACTCTACAACAAGACGCAGAGCAGGTCAGACACAAGTCTGCATCGCATGTGCTTGCGCCTCAACGTACGCAGCTGTCAGTACGTTCATGCATTACAAAATCTGCTCTGCCCTGTGCTGCGTGAACCTGCGTCTCAGCATACGCTTAGCCTTTTTTTTGGGTGAAAAATTATCAAATAACTTCTCCCACTCTGGGCGGAGCGGGAGAAGTTATTTCGTGTTCCTTCAGTTGCCATGTTGCCGGGGGCCACGATTTCCCTTTCGGTTTTTTGGACCCCGTCAATTCTGCTCACATCTCTTTGAGACGTGCGTGGAACACAACGCACCGTCGACCCGGGCCTGGTCCTTATCGGACGGCGAGCTACCCATTGCTCACCGTCCGCAAGCTCGCGCCTACGTTGGCCGAAAATCGGCTAGCGATTCCCGACGCCTAGGGCGTCTCCTCCTGCGGCGGTTAGGGGCGTGAGGGCGCGTATTTTGCCTCTTCCTCACGCGTTCCGCCTTCTCCTTCGCGAGCATTACTGCTTCGCAGAAGGTGACAGCCTCCCATTTCATCTCGCTCCGTACCATGGCCCGAACCAGGCCCGGACGCGAGAGATCACCGCCGCCGATCGCCTCCACGAGGACACGGCGATGCTCCGCCCAAGCCGGGCAGACCTCCACCATATGCTCCACCGTGTCCTTCGGGCGATCCACACAATGGTGACACCCGGGCGTTTCCTCCCACCTTTTCCTGAACAGGAACCTCCCGAAACAGCCGTGTCCGTTGAGGACCTGTATCAGGCGGAAGGTGAGGACACCGTGGCGCCTCTCTTGCCACTTCTCAAAGAGGATCTTATCGCCGCAATTGTAGCGCTCGGTTGCGACAATCGCACTCACCATGCCGCCATGAGATCCCGCCGGAGCTCTGTCCACTGTGCCATGATTTCTCGCGGCAGCGGAGTTAAGCCCCCTCGTTTCGCCTCTTCGCACCACTCCCAGATGTGCGCAAGGACCTTTGCCTCCAGATCTCATGGCGGTAATCCAGCAAGAAGGCTCGCCGCCTCACAGGAGACCGTGCGGTATCCTCGGGCCAGCCAGATGGCCATGACCCTATCGGACGCGTTCAACGCGCTCACACCAGTGCCCCGTAAAGGGCCATGGACCGCCCGACCCTCACGTAGAGCCACCGGCAGGAGGCGTTTGGATCCCCTAGATTGAGCAGGAGCCGCTTCAAGGCAGCCCCGGCTCGCTCCAGTCTGGGAGCCAAACGCCGGAAATGTTCGACGAAATTCTACCGGCTGTCGAGGACGAGTCCCAGATACTTCATCGTCGACTCGGCACCGATGTGAACCCCTCTCGCCATCACCTGGGAACCCGATGGTGGCGCATTCCGAGGACCATGAAAACCCATGGCCTCGGACTTGTGCAGGGCCACCTCGAGTACCAACTGCTGGATCCTGTCAACGATTGTCGCAACCCCGCATGTTGCTAAGTCGGCCGCCGCCTGGTACGATCTCCCCTGTCGTAACGTGTCTTGTAACGTGTTGTCAGCGTTACCAACGACGCTGACGTCGCTAGGGAGGTCGGCGCGCAGCACCCAGTCGCATCCGATGTCCTACAGATGCAGCCTCAGAACCGATCCCTGTGGGACACCGCACGACATCTCTTGCCGGTTCCACTCTCCCTGGTGACCAGGGTAGATGACGGCCCTGTCCGTCACATAGGCCTCGACAGAGGTAGGTCGGCATCCGGTGATACCGGAGTGCCTCCCTGATGCAACTCCAGGGTAGGGTGTTGAAGGCATTGGCGATATCTAGAGACACCGCCAAGACGACCCGACCCCGGGCCACAGTATGCCCCGTCATGAGGGCCCGCACGCGCATGATGGCGTCCACCGTAGAGAAACCGGAAACCGAACTGGCTCTCCGCCAGATCCGGCCCACCCGCACCAGCTGCCCGACGAGGCGGTCTGCAATAACTCTTTCAAAGAACTTGCCCACCTCGTCGAGCAGCACAATGGGCCAATAGGCGGACGGAGAGTCCGCTGGGTGCCCCGGCTTCCTGATGAGGACCAGTTTCCCCGTCGTCCAACGAAGTGGGAACTGACCCCTCTCCATTCATGCGCTTAGGAGCCCCCTTAGTCGAGGCCCGAGAGCCCCCCATGGCCAGGACCCAGGCTTTTCCAGGTATGCCGTCGGGTCCTGGGGCGGTATTTTTCGCACTCACATCTCTTTTCTCGCATGGTAGATCGATTTCTTCGTAATAGACGAGACAATAGTCTTTGCCAACAACAATATAGAACGGCACTTATGCGGAAAAGTATTTTGCATGGCTCCAAAAATTTATAATATAATAATAACCCCACCGCCGTATCTCTACGTTGACGTCGTGGTGGGGCTTGCGCGCTCCGAACTCTAGGCCTGTGCCGGTAGAGTTTACTTTGCCGGAACGGGTCTGGGATGAGGAGTCAGACCAAGAGAGATACAAAAACCCGCAGGGCAGCATGTGGCGAGCTGTTGGGCAATAGCGACCCCACGGACCCTATCTCCCGGGAGAAGTCTTGTTCCTCACCTCTGGCTTGCCTTTATTGGCCAGCTGGAGTGAACACTGACGAGGAACAGAACTTCCGCCTCTTTCTTGCCTTTATTGGCTGGCTTGAGTGGAGATTCGCTAGAGCAAACGTGCTCGGAGGAATGAAGTATTCCAGTAAGATGCTGGTAGGGATCTTGACCGTACTTCCGGGATTGTCCTGATAGCCGTGGAATACCTCTCCACTCATCATAAGCACCTCAGGACGTGTTGCCCTCTTGTCGCTACGACACTATGTGCTAGCGACCGTTTTCGGGGGCCCATTATTGAGTGTGTAAGTCACCCCCTGCCATTTTATCCGTGTTCATATAAAACATAGATCAGGCAGGGGCCATAGTCCTTCCATAGTTCCAGGTGACCAGTCCACTTTAGCAACCCAATCCCATAGTACGATATCTTTGTTTTCATATCTTACAATAGTCCTACACCAACCGGGAGTTGTCCTTGGCTGCACTTGCATAGTGCGAACAGGGATAATCGTCGGTTGGTACCTCATTTCATTAAAAACGTCTAAAGGGCCTCTGCGAGTTGGCTTCGGCCCCTCGTATGCCTTCCAAAGGTCCGGGACCCCTGGGTCCCGAGAAATGTCAAAGACGTATAAATAATATTATTTAGTTAATAAAAAATAAAGTTATTCTTCAGACATCGGTTTCCGAAGATTGTTTTGCTTTAGCATAGGCCTAAAAATTTATAATAAACTACCTAAAAACTGAAAGTTAAGTGACGTATCTTTCAAGAAAAATGTTATAAATTTTCTAGCAGATAAAGCTTAGAATTATTTAAATTCGTTTTTTGATGAGAGATTTTGATCATGTTTTGCTAATTTATTACTTTAATGATCTATTTTATCATGACATTTTTAAATATTTAGACTCGGATTGACATGTTTTATTTTATTAATATTTGCATGCCATTGTTTAAGGCAAACGCGATGATCTGTTTATATCTCTACTTTTAACATATCTTGCATACTGACAATATTAAAGGCCTGTGTCTAATTTTTTTTTTGTCGGCCAGGTTTATTAATAAAAAAATATTGGACGTAATTTTTTTGACGTAATCTTACGGCGATACATTGAGTTAAAATGTGGCATGACGTCATTGCCTTGCTAGATATAATACTGAGTTGTAACGTAGCGAGCCAACACTCCCAAACTTTAATGCAAGTTATTTTTGATTAATATGATAAAGCAAAAAATACGTGTCTAATATTTTTTTATTATCTGAAAGACGGACTAAATAGAATTTCTTTTTTTTACCTAGATATCATCCCTATTTGTGTTTATGTATTGTACTCATGTTTGAGCAAATAAATGGTTATCTCAACAACCGTTTTTTCCCGGCAATATAAAACGTGTTTTTATTCTGTGTCTCTTTCAGGCTGTACTCGGCAAATTCTTTCATTGGAAAGTAATCTGCACTGTCTGCTGCATCTTATCATTTGTAAACTCCTGTTCATATATCTGTTTACCTGAAACTCCTTACTTCATCCTGCAAACTAAAAGCATAGAGCACGCACGAGCCAATCTATCGAAGTTCAGGAGTCCGATGTATAATATTGATAAAGAAATGGATCAACTTATAGATTTTAAACAGTTTAACAACATTCGTAAGTAGGTTGTATTTCTTATCATTTATTTAATATTTTGATAACTGCTAAGTGCAGTGGTTAAGGCGTCTGCTTCTCAAGCACGGGTTTGAAACTGGGCTAGTAGGTATTTAAAAAAACACAATGTACTTCTGCAGTAAAATTAAATTTCTTATGCTGGGGCTACATTGTCGCGTTATCGCAAACTTTACTTCGTGCGCTTTCTGTTGCTCAGCGAGACGTCGAGCGGTGTGCGAAAGAGATCGCACGAAGTAAAGTTCGCGATAACGCCACAATGTAGCCCCAGTATAAGACGACGTTCTCACGGACGTAATAAAATCACGGCGATTTTTTTTTGTGCACTGGATTTTCAACGCTCTGTTTAGCGCCGAGAGTTGAAAACCCAACAGTGTGTTTTTTCAACGCGCTGGGACAAGAGTGCGTCCTAGCGCATTGGATTCTCAACGCTCGGCTTAACATCAGAGATCTTAAGAGTTGAAAATCCAGTGCGCGATAAAATCCCGCATCGGCTAAATGCTTGTTCACGTACAAGTCGCGGGCGCGGGGGCGGGGCGGAGCGCGCGGTTGTTTGCGCGAGCTCGTGTTCACATTCATTTTCCGCCAGGCGTTTGCGCAACTGTGATGTGTTGTCAGAGGTTGATAACATTTCATTTAAGTACTCACCATCCACATCAGGAAAAAGTTCAGCAATTTCCTTCCTTAACTTATTATAATAAGAACATTTCTATTCATATGATTACTGTTTGCTTTTCCAAATTGGAGTTCCAGCCTGAACAGCACGCGTAGCATGACCACCGTAGAAACGAGTTTTGTCGACGGAAGAATAGACAAAAATGACGTTCCGTGAATACAGGACGGCAGGAAAGTAGAAAGACTCAACTGAACTTTTTACGAAATTCACTCTTTTCATAATTCGATTCAGAATTTTTTGTTTTGTCATAGGATTTTTTTTCTGTTGGGTTCTCAATTTTTATTGATATTAAGTCACGTCAACTAAAAAAAATCTCAAAGTGAAGAAAAAATTATTACAGTAATATTGGATTTAACCATTTCCTTGGTAATGGTGACGATTCTCTTGTACAACGAACTAAACTATCACTAAAATTCCTTACTTTTGGCTATGAGAATCTTAAAGCTATTCCGCAACAAAAAATCAATAAAAAATAAAATTTGACACAACTAAAATAGTATAAATTTGACAATCGCGAGTCCACGTGGTACTTGTTTGTCCTACCCCGTGAATTTTTTTTAAAGCCGGAGGCACGCAAGCTCGACGTATTTCATTTATATGGAATTTTTCACTTTTGTATGGAAAATAAGAAAAATTATTACCTACTAAGTCTTAGTTTAAGTGTCCTATAAAGGGGTCAAAATTTTCATTATTTTTGCGATTGGACACACCATTTTCAAGATATAAGCAAAAGAAAAAAAAAAGATACGTAAAATCATGACTTTGTAGATAACCGTACTCATATACTTTGTGGCCATCGAGTAGAAAGTTTTCTATTGTCTTTAGCATGGCGATCACAAAATCAAACTGTCTTCACTACCTTAGACAACCGTCAACAGTCAGGGTGATTTTGACAGTTTGGGATAGAAAACTTTCTTCTGAAATAGTCTACATGTATAAGAACCTAGACAAAGATCGTTAGAAACGAAAGACAAAATGATAGATTGTAGAATTATTACTACGGTGCGATGTCAAAAATGGAGAAACGAAATGTCACTTTGTATAGAAAGAGCTGTGTCTATTCTTCGTAGAGATAAAAAGCGTCATGCTACGCGTGCAGCACTGATAAACTCTTACGTGTTGAACGACATGCTGAAAACGTGCTATCGTTTCTAGCGACAAGTTCAAACTGGTTGAACTTACCTGACGTCGCGAGTGAATCGCGCGCTCTGCCGCTAGTTCGACGTGAACACACAAACAACATCAAACGTTTGATACTGCCGCGAGCGCGCCGCAAGCGCCAGTCGCTAGCTTGGCCGCTACTTTCACCGCACCTGGCACCTGTGTTTTATACGTGAACACTTGCATACTATGCTGTGTTTGATATTTCGTGACCGCGCCCGCCACCGCGCCCGCGACTTAACGTAAACAAGCACTACGAAACTCCAGCTGGAAAAAACCCTATAAACACTTTTCCCGACCCGGGATCAACAGTAGCTAGGGTTGCCAACATTTTGTACAAGGTCAAAGTGGGAAAATAAACGGTATCTCGGAAAAACTTCTTTAAAAAAAACCACTTCTTTAAAAAATTAAAAATAGGTATTTTTAATTTTGGAAATAGGTGTTTTTGGTTTTTCGTTTTTTGCCACCAACTTCCTTTTTGTTTGGGTATAGAGTATATATGTCACGGCTAAAACCCGAAGTGCGGCTACACCTAGTTTTAGCCGGCTACAACTAGGTGCGGCCGGTAGCAGTTGGTTAAATTTAGTTGTAGCAAATGAAAATGGTTGAAGAGTAGGTTAGGTTAGAACTGTGACCACATAACGCACCGCACGAGCCGAGCGAGCGAAGCGAGCGGTGCCGCGGCAGCGGCCGGCGAGTGCCAGGGTCCATTTAGGCAAGTTTAACTAACTGCTACCGACCGCACCTAGTTATAGCCGGCTAAATCTAGGTGTAGCCGCACTTCGGGTTTTAGCCGTAAATACATTTATACAGGGTGTTTGGCAGAACGTTGAACATACGAAAATGGTGGATAGGTGGGGTCATCTGCTACTTACTCAGCCCTAATTTATTTGGCCCTGGCCCCCTGGATATTTTTTTTAATGCAGGTTGAAATTTGAATTTAAGTATTTTTTACATCTTTCTGTTATAAGAATCTGCCAATATTAAAAATTAAAAAAAAATGCCTGATTTACCCATTTTTTTAATAAAATTACACTTTAAAGTTGAGAAAGTTGTGAAACTAGAAGAAAGTAAAAAAAAAAATTTATATTCGTCGTTCTGCCAAATACCCTGTATTTTGTCTTACTTAATTTCTTGTACAGGTTAACATTTTTGGAAAATATAAGGAAGCTGTTTGGTAAAGAGTCGTGCAAACCTTTATGGTTGATTCTTATTTATATTTTCATCGGTCAACTTGCCGGCAACTCCGTCATTTTATTTTGGTCTGTAAAAATATTGACGGTAAATAAATTACTTTAAGTACTTATTTTTGCTATCTTTGTAGTAAATAGATGGTTTTACCGCATTTTCATTTGATTTCTCGGTAAGCAGCAGTGCGGTATAGTATGCTCTGTATACAGAAAGAAAGAAAATACGTTTATTTGCGGTAAACATGACGCAAAGAAAGAAAATAAAACAAAAAGAACAAGTTGAGGTTAAATATGCGCCACATCCACGCAAATCGGCCATCATAATGCTGCGACCCCATGCGAGACAGAGCCCCAGCGCTAGTTTTCAGCGACAGCCGTCCGTTTATGACGTCGACCGGTGATGCTGCACCGGTCGACGTCAATGAAATATAAATAAGATATAAAATTAGATAAATATAAAATAATTCTATATGTTTCATATAAAATAATTATAATATTAAAATTAAAATGGCAACATTGCGTTCAGTCGGCATCGACTCGCGCGCCACCGGCTTAGAGTAATCTGTGCGCGTAACTGTCAGAAAACTATTTGTATGGTATGACGTTTTGATCTACATCTGGTTCCTAGAGAAGGGTTGTAACAGGTCAAACACGATATCTGTTATCATATCACTGTTACACAAAAAAACAAAACCAAATATCTGTTATTAAATAACAGCCTGTTATTTTTGTACGGACGATAAATACGTATTAAATCTCAATTGAATATCTTCTTTATTTGGATGGAAATCTTGGGAATCAGAGGACTTCCACTGGACCTCTTTAAAGACTACCTGAGTGAGCGTACCCAGAGAGTAAAGATAGATGAATTCATCAGTGAGGAACATATAACTAACTACGGCACGCCTCAAGGTAGTGTCCTCGGACCTTCACTTTTTCTCATTTATATCAATGATCTGGGTACGCTCTCTATCCCCAATGGCAAAATCATTAGCTTTGCTGATGACACTGCCCTCTTGTTCAGCGCGAGCTCGTGGGAGGATGTTTATGAGTGTGCACAACTGGGCTTTAATACGGTATCCAACTGGTTACGCGACAATCTGTTGACCCTAAATACAACTAAGACCAATTACATAACATTTTCAATGAAAAACAATGGAACCTCCCAAACATTACCTAATACTATTGTAGCTCACTCTTGCTCAAACCCACTTACCCGTAGTTGTAACTGCGAGTCACTCACAAAGGCTGAAAAGGTAAAGTACCTAGGAATAATAATCGACCAAAACCTAAGATTTCAAGACCACATAACCACTCTTAGTAACAGATTACGGAAACTAATATACGTGTTCAAAACGCTGAGACTTGTAGTCGATAAAAATATTATGAAATCAGTGTACTATGCTCTTGCTCAATCCCTAATAAGCTACTGCATCACCTCCTGGGGTGGTGCTCCAAAAACTACCCTAATAGAAGTTGAAAGAACCCAAAGAGCTATTCTGAAAGTTTCGTCTTTTCGACCGTATCGCTACCCCACTGAACAGTTATATAAATAAACTAACGTCCTGACAGTGCGTCAACTGTTTATATTGAACATTCTGCTCAAACAGCACACTCTCTTGGTTTACAATCCAACGCTGTCCAAAGGGAAAAGACGATATGACCCAGTGGAGCGCCATCATATACGTCTTAAAACTATTTTTGCAAGGCGTTTCTTTTGCTATCTTGGTTGCTACTTATACAATAAAACGCATAAGGTGTTACATGTCTTCGGTCTCACGAAAAATAAATGCAAAAAGAGGCTAACTGATTGGCTACAAAAATTAAACTATAAGGATACTGAAAATATCCTTATAATGACCTAAAAATAAAATCACACACTCTCTCACACACACGCACACACCCCCACAATTACACACCCACACAATCTCACACCCATACTAACATCTACTAACATTCGTCTCGCAGCTTTCAGTCAGCGCGCTTAGTACATAATTTATAAAATGAAAATGTAAAGGGGTGGGATCCTGGTGTCCTGAAACACAGGCCATGAGCCTAGCTTAGGCACCAGTCTCCCACAATATATTATTATACTCGTCTGAATTGTGTATCTTTGTCGAATCTGACCAATGTAAAATAATTTATGTATATTGTGGTGAGAAATAAAATGATTGATTGATTGATTATTTATTTTCGTAAGTTTAAGTTTTTTTATAATGGTCATTGGTCAGTAACAGGTAACTGATAACCAGAGATCGGAATTGGGTGTGTGAAAATACCTAAAGTTTGCAGCGAGACATATCATAGAGCTGTTACAACCACTTAAGTTAACCGGTTTTGAATTTTGCCGGTTTAGTTTCGGTTTTTTGATTTGCATGTTCATTACCTTTGAAAAACCGAACTATAAACATTAGCAAGCTGCTAATACAGTTTTAAATTAATTTTTGTTTTGAACTTTTCCGATTCAAATTCGGTTTTTACAAAAATATCTAAAACTGTATTACAGCTTGCAGATGTGTAAAATTCGGTGTTTCAGACGTACAGAACAAGTAGAACTAAAAAACCGAATGCTTGCTTATGTTTATAGTTCGGTTTTTCAAAGGTAAAGAACATATAAAACAAAAAACCGTAAATAAACCGGTACAATTCAAAACCGGTTAAATTAAGTGTTGTATTGCGCCATTTAGTTTCATGCTCCAACACGATCAAAGAGCGCACGCGATAATCAACTTTATTACTGATGTGTTAGCGATTAGCACATAGTGGAGAGGTGAGATGCATGGGGGCGGAGTTTGTGTGGAAATTGTTTTTGGAGTGCCTGGTCTTAAGGCGCAACTAGCCGATACATTTTCCATACAAATTTCGAGGGGGTTTTACTCCACTGTTACACATTGTACATTCAAAGTAAAACATGAATCGTTTTTTCTTATTATTAATTTTGTCTGTACAGAAGCAGAATAGTAAAAAAAAAAACAATTATAAAGTTATGAGCCAACAAAGATTCGTTTTTCCTGTTAATTTTAACGCAACTTTGGGAGTAAATAAGTAATAAAAGAAGTATAAAATCTCCAAAACAAAGCTCGTTCCGACAAAGCTCAATTGTCGAAGATTATAATAAACTTTATTTGTAACTGATTTATGCAGTAGTTTTTTCATAAAACTCCACCTTCCAAAGGACTTTTCGTAATTTTTTACGCGCTCGTTTTACTAAAATCGTTCTGAACGGTGTTTGTGTGCGTGCGAACTAGAGTTTGTGCATGTAGACCAGCATCTAACTGCTCATTACTGATACTATCTCTGTCGGACACGATGCCAGGTGAGATAGCGTGCTTTTTGACCAAGCCCACCAATGAGTTCGAGCCCGCGACTCAACCTTAAAACGCGTTATGTGTCTCTGTAAACACCGAGCGGTCACTGGATGTTTCGACCGAGACGCGGTAAACCGAAACGATCCCACCCCACTCTCGCGCACACCGAGCCGAATCAGGAAGGAAACGCTCATTCATATACTATAGGCGTTCGGTGAGTTTCGGTACCGGGTATACCGAGCATGCTGATACCGCACCGCTGACGCACCGACCAATGAGGAAAGAGCCTTAAACTCGTGCATGACACGTCTTTTTTGATACCACGATAATTTTGTGACGAACGCTTTTCAAAACCATAGTTTTACCTGTTTAAATCTGCATTACATTAGGAAGCTATTCATCCGTATTTTTTTTAGGAAGTAAACTCATCAGACTATGGGTATGTTGGTAACATTCTGGCGACCGTGACTAGAGTGTTTATGGCCATCATCACTTCTATACTACTTTACAGAGTTGGCAGAAGACCCATGGCATTAATTTCAGGTTATATTTTACAAATATTATTCTTAACTAGCTTTTGCCCGCGACTTCGTTCGCGTGGATGTCTTAACACACCAGAATTTACTAAGTTTTTTTTTTCAACGTCAGATATCTTTTATCTGTTGTATAAAATTGACGTCTGACAGTCTTTGTATGGACAAACTCTCAGAAATTTTAAAATTATTCCTCGGCTAGAAGAATAAGAAAGGTGTTGGAAAAATCGTCCCTAAAACTAGTATATCTGCGAACAGCACGGTTAGCATGACCACAATAGAAATGGGTTTTATCGACGGAAGAATAGACAAATTGCCCGCTAAATGGTTGGTTTTGGATAGGTGATTAAATTCACGGCAGTAGTATGTATAACGAAATAAAATGAAAACTATCACAGCTAAGTAGGCTTTATGAGTTAACGAGTAATACTGGACCAACTAACATTTGCAGTTGCAAAAACATGTTCTCCCATACATTCCGTATGGGTGAACAGAATACGTTTTTCAACTACAATGTTATGTTTGTTCTTGGGATAAATTTACCCCAAGTACAGAACCCTTCATTGTGCGTGGTCCGACACGCACTTGGCCGGTTTTTAATCATTATCGGACTCATCGGTATCGTGAGGCATAGGAGCGTAACAAGCATCGCGCGTTTGCCGAGCGACTCCGAAACGCTCTTTTGGTTTTTCGAATTATAGGTGAGTAGGTGAGTAGGTGATAGAGGTGGTAGATTTTTGGTAACTGTACAAATTATTTAAAAAACATTAATCAGGGTACTATGAGACAGATCGGTTAATTTTTTTGACATTTTTAAAATGCGCTCAGGTCACATGGCCACATGATACGCCAAATGTCTGAAAATAAACATTTTCGTAAATAAATTACGAAACCTACATATACAGTACATTTTTAATATCAGACATTCCTATTGTGATGAAATTATCTGTCTATTTTTTGACATAGCAGAAATGGGCTCTCATAAAACTGTGTCGTTTCTGAATCATCTAAACTAACGAATGTATACAGTTTCGGTCATAAAACGATGCGACATGGTTTTGGTTACAGGCTCTCACATTTAGTGATATGTGATGCAAGTCCTTTAAAGTCCATCACTTTAGCCACTCCGGGTTTCAAGACTAACAAGATGCGATGAATAATTTGTCTAAAAAGGCTGAACACCAGCGTGCTGTTATGATAGTATCGCATGCCTATCTACAAATATGGCTAATTAACCCCTATTAAGATGAAATTATCATTTTCCTGTGTGTTAAATAATCCTATTTTTCTTATTAATCTAATTCTATTTCATATAATTTTTCAGCTCTCGGAGTGGCCTTCGTCTGCTTCTTATTAGGAGCATACTTAATTTACAATGATGAACCGAGTGTGTTCCCTCTTATATGTTTTATACTGTATAATGTCTTCGCTAGTTTAGGGTATTTCGCCTTACCACATCTAATGGCTTTTGAATTGTTTCCATTACAAGTAAGTAATCGTTTTTGGAAAACACACAGTACGTTTCATCGCCATACAACGTAGAGGAAAAGTACCTACATTGAATATTAAAAAAATAAACTTTTCTTCAATAAAAACTTATTTTAAAATTATTAGAAGCACCTTACCATGGCGATGAGACGCCCCATCTATGGTTTTTACCAGCTACAAGGTGAACGTCAGAGCAGATGAGGTAGTTTTACAGGGGTCGGACAAAATTTGAGCAGGTAAAATGGAAAAGGCATGAAAAGAAGGCAAAGGGTCCACGGCCTAAAACGGCCACCCAATGAAGTCAACAATGAATGCTCAAAGAGGAATCTGAAGTTGATTCATCTTTGAACATTCATTGTTAACTTGATTGCTGATGATAATGGCTGATTATAAACTCGAACTCAAAGTATTTATTTCAAATAAACCAATTACAGGTACTTTTGAATTGTCAAGGGGTCAGTCAGTCAGAAAGATGAAGCTAGTTGCCCATTCCAAAGCATAGTAGGTACCTATGGAGAAGAACGGGCAAGAAACTCCAAGGACACTCTTATTTAAATAATCAGCAATTATCATCACCCTGCATAATTACCATTACAGATTGGCGATCATAAGTTTGTCTTTACTGGCGTCCGAGTGTTCCGTCAGTAACGACAAGCTACGAGCTAGATGACTAGGTATACTCTAGCAATAACTTCTGTCTAGACGTAATCGGTTGTTATAGATAGTTTTCTCTCGTTTTCTGCTTATACCGAAACGTACGATTCCAATCATAGATTTAGAGATTATGCAACAGTCATCACAATGCAAACTTATTTATGAATTTTATTTATTGAAGACCAATAAGATATCAATTGAAATATTTTAATTAAAAAATTCAGGTTCGAGGGATACTCGGTGGCGCATTAGTTTCTATACATAGCCTTCTATCATTTGCCAGTACTTATGTGGAACCTTTTATGCAGGACTATTTAGGTGTGGATTACATGTTTCTATCATTTGGTGGATTTTCTTTAGCGGGTAAGTGCCATGACCAGAGAATACGTGATCGGTCTCTGTCAAACAAATAATTAAATAGTAAACGTTGTGTAATTTTTGCCTATTAATTTACAGGTACCGTTTACCTCTACTTCTATTTGCCAGAAACAAGAGACTTGACGTTACAAGAAATAGAAGAATACTACGTAGAAATTCGACCGACGCTGGTTTCCCAGAGACGTATCATGACAATGAGCATGTTAGCACAGTTTGACACCGAATCCAAATCTAATTTGTTTAAACTTGATGGCGATACTTCCAGATTAAAGACCTCCGGAACCTCTATGCTTGCTAAATTAGAGGCAAAGAGACAACTAGCTATGCTACAAGGAAAAAGTAAAGAAACAAACAAAAGAACAAAATCATCGGACAGTAAAAAAACAATGGCCACTATAAATTCAACGGACACTGTAGATACACGTGTAATATTGGATAGAAAAAAAGACGAAGATAAAGATGCTGAAGAGATTAAAAGTACAAAATCAACGAACAGTAAGGAATCGCAAAAAGATGGAAAAAGTAAAGAACCTAAAGAAAGTAGTAACGATGGCGAGGAGACTCCTAAAGATAAAGATCAAGCAAGTACGAGTAATAAAAATACTCAATAGGCACGAGGGTTATAGTTTGACTGAGACCGCCGCTGTACCGCGGCTTAGGAATGCGCGGCGAGGTCAAACTCAAACTCAAAGCATTTATTTCAATTAAACCATTTACAGGCACTTTTGAATTGTCAAGGAATCGGTCAGTCAGAAATAGGTATGAAGCTAGTTGCCCATTCCAAAGCGTAGTAGGTACCTATCGAGAAGAACGGGCAAGAAATTCCACGGACACTCTTTTAAATAAAAATTGTTACAAAATATTGGTTACATCATTCATGTTGAAATTATACATGTGAGAACAATGTAAAAAGACGTGCACGTTAGAAGCGTCCGTAATGAAAAGATAAAACAAAGAACAATTCAAAAAATTAAAATAAATTAAAAATAAGCTCTGGCAGCTAAGAGATGACCAGTCCCAACTGACGGTGACGGTGGGGGGCAGGCTTGACGAATGACCGGCGGAACGCCCTGAGCGTTGTTGAATGAGCAGCCTACACTGTATCGTCTCGCAACACGGCGCGGTATAGCGGTTTCGGTCAAACTATACCAAGTATACAAAACCTTAGACGGCAGCGCTTTATATCGCTAAAATATAACCCGATCAAGTGAAATTGCTCATTAGTTTCGTATAACACGTGCGTTACTTTGACTTCATTGAATTTGGGATTATTTGTTGTTGATTAAATTGTCGCTACGTAACTTGGTAGAAGTTCTTTATTTACAAAAATTATAGCTTCTCGTGACGGGGACTTTAGACACATTGATGGAATTTCCTGTGAATCCACTTGCCGAGTGTGGTTTCAAATCATTAAATGCCTACTCAGAAAAAGACCCAACGGACTATAGTGGATAGTCTGTGGTAATAAAGCTTAGGTTGCGAAATGTATGAACAAATTGACATATAAAATAGTGATTAGTTTATTATTTAGTACCTAAGTTTGTTTTGTAAGAATTTAAATAAATCTGTTTGGTTTTATGCGTGTTTGTTTCATTCGAAACCCCGTATGTCTGTTTTGTATAATAAAGCTTAGAAATAAGAAGATAAAGGACATGTCCTAAAATGGTTTTTTATTATGCAATAATTCTAACCAGGATAAGTTAAATATATTTGGATAAACATTCCAAAAACTAGTGGCTCTCACTATATCATACATTTTTAAAGACCTCCAATTTTGAGAAAAATCGTTTTTTATTTTAGTAAGAATTTACTCCTAAAACGAACAAACCTTTCTAATTATCTAGGATAATATAGTGAACACGCCCCATAAAATAGTAAACTTGTCAAAATTGACACATGTTACTGTCATCACTGTCAATTGATTGACAGTAATGACTGTACCATGTGTCAGTTTATATCATATTTGTCATAGTTGCTATCAACAGATAAAATATTTGGGTCTAAAAATATTATTTCAGTGGTTCCTAGTTCCATATTTTGTCGTTTTTATTTAGATGTATAAGTTTGATGCTGGTTAGATTTTTCTCGGAATAAAAAAAAACGTCCCTACAAATAGCGGACATCTTTAATTTCGCGGGCTACCTTAGCGCATTGCTTTGCTGCTTGGTACGTGTAATGAAAATAATTGTACCTCAACGAATAATGAAATATGTAAACTACTAGGCGCACCCGGATTTAGTAAACACTAAATAATTGTACCGGATTTGTTCTTTTCCGATTGCTATACAGAGATTCGAAAATTTTATTACTTTAGAAATTATAGCCTTGTGTTGGTGGCGCGGCCAGGGAGTATGCTCTCTGGCCGCGCCACCAAGAGTTATTAGGCGTACCAGAACATGGTACACACTAAATAATTGTACCGGAATTGTTCTTTTCCGTACGCTATAAAGAGATTCGCAAATTTAATTACTTTAGAAATTATAGCCAAAAGTTGTTAGGCGTACCTAGACATAGTATACACTAAATAATTGTACGCATTATGTACTACCCAAAAACGTAATAATATTACGGAAAAAATTAATATCTTAAGAAAAAACATCAAATCAAGATTAAGCGCATCCGCTGACTTGCTGATCTTTGTAGTTACTAGATGTGGCCTTCAAATTAGAAGTACAGGGAATTATCTCTGTGAGATGGTCGCATAGAAGTACTAGAATTATGAAACACAATACGAATCTAGATGCATAACAAGAATACTTGACCTTCAAGAAGAAAATAAGAAGTTGATAGGTAGTTTTTGTTAGGTACGGTCAGCAACAAAAATCGTTAACACTGCTACTTTCACATCACATCTACATCTAAAATTACACAAAACTAAGCCGCGGCAGCGGCGGGCGAGCGTTACTTCCAGGTTGGTCGCAGTTGCATGTCTATTTAGTATTTTTAGGTCTTGTCCTGCAATTTTGACACACTATTTTTGAATAGCGAATGCATTTCGACTTTAAAGTGTAATAATGTTTTTTTATGTACAGTAACTCAATAAATTAACTCAAATTCAAATAATTTATTTCGGAAAAAATATCCATATTGTGTTTAGTATAAGAACTTACAAAAATATGTTAGTAGAACTAAAATCGAAAACAATATTACAATAAAACCATAAAATTAAATTAAAATCAAGATTACAATAAAAAAATTAAAATAACATCAAATCAGAATTTAAATAACATTGAACTAAAATTAAATCAAAATCAAATTAAAAATATATCAAAATTATGACAAAATTAAACTAAAACATGAACATAACTTATCTTCTACATCAAAATCAATTCAAATATCTTTCCTCAGCACCGGGTCCGCAGGTATGTCTACGGGAGCAGTGCATCAGAAAAGGGCAGTCTGGCCTCTTCACAATAAAACGAAATTAACGACATATGATGGTAGGGAAATAAGAAAAGTCCTTTTTTAATAAAACATTTTTCTTTCTTTTTAGTGCCACCAAAAGTGGATCACATCCACTTTTGGTGGCCCTAAAAAGAAAGAAAAACAACAACATTCACGTTTCGAAAAAGCTAGTGACCAAAATTGGTGCCTATTGTTTTCGGCGGCCATTAGCGAAACTTTATTCAGTTAGTAGAAACACGTGACAAAGGAAATATTGTTTAACGATAAATCATAAAAATCTGTCTATCATAAAAATGCATTCGCTATTCAAAAATAGTGTGTCAGAATTGCGGGACAAGACCTAAAAATACTAAATAGACATGCAACTGCGACGAACCTAGCAGTAACGCTCGCCCGCCGCTACCGCGGCACACTTTTGTGTAATTTTAGATGTCATGTAAAAGTAGCAGTGTTAACGATTTTCGTTGCTGACCGTACCTAACAAAAAGTACCTATCAACTTCTTATCTTCCTCTTGAAGGTCAATTATTCTTGTTATGCATCTAGATTCGTATTTTTGTTCTAATTCACGAGAATATCCGTCAAGCCATACAGTGAAACAGCCCACAGACGATATTAGCCATTATTCAGCAGTAGAAATAGATGTGTAAGTCGCGTGTATGAGGTGACCCTCATGAGAGTCAACGGGACTTTGTCTTTTTCGCCATACTTGTTTAGACTAAGTTACTCCATTCCCGATTACCTTATGTAAGTATTATACGTGCATCATACCATTTTAGTATTTTATTGAGAGTATTATACCTATGTTATTAAGTATATTCTAGAAACATAAATTGCTGCGTTAATTTTATTATTTTATTAAGGTACACAAGCACTTACGTTATAAGAATACATAATTGATTAAGATTGGAAAACACAAAAATACAACTGACATTTCATCGGACAATACTCTCGGTCATGCGTATAGTCCGTGCAATCCACGAAGACGCGCCCTACTCCGAGATTACTGTACTGTAAGCTGTACTCTAGTACGGAGCGGAGCGGAGTGTCTTAATGAATTGTACCTACGGACTGTATTTCTCACGGTCAAGGTCTGGGGGCCTACCACCAGATCAAAAACAGTATTATTTTAATATTACTTCAGTGGGAGAAAGAGATGGAGCTATACGTCCTGTAGAGCTTCATCTCTTTCCCACACTGAAGTAATATTAAAATAATACTGCTTTATGAGCTTGTGGTAGGCCCCCTGGGCCTCAAGTCTGCTATAACAATAGTGTCACAATGGTCTATCATTGATCTCATAATTGTTGATTTTGACAAGTTTGGTAATCTACTAATATAATGGCGTCATTATGACTTTCCAATGGTCAGCCACTGACACTCCATTGAAAGAAATGGCACTTATTGGTAATCTCGTACATAATGACAAATGAATGAGTGACTTGGGCGGTATCATTGGTCGTATTGTACGACAATGCCATTATAACACAATTTCTATTACAAGACCATTGACCGACCAATGATCGACCATTATGAATTTAGCAGATTACGAACTTTTAGCAAAATGACAATGGGATCGTGTTGGAATGACGAATTTATAAAAATAGCAGACTTGGGCCCCTGATCCGTTGTAAAGTCACAAATGCCAGCATTACTTTAGTTACACATTGGCAACAGCTTGAACAACTTTCTCAATGATATCAATTCCTTTCTTATAGATGTCTATATGTATTTTCTCATCGTGGGCGTGTAGTAGCATCGGGGAGTTCATGAGTGGAGAGAAGCTGATGGCTGGGATACCTTGAAGGCGAACGTAACGCAAGTCCGTTGCGCCTGGGCAGGTCACGCAGCGTATTGAGTAGCCCCTGAGGAAATAAGCTTAGATATAAAAATGTTGATGACCTATGACATGTCGGGAGAATACTCGTTGGTACTTATTCTTACTACTTATTTAGATAAGTGCTGCACACTACGTGAAAAGGGGATAGCCCAAGAAAGTAACTACCTAAAATTAAAAATTAGACAAAAAAAACTTGACGTATAAATTCTCATTCATTCACACGCACACACAAAGTCGGGTTTAAAGCACCGCCATCTTTTTTTTTTTCAACACAATTTCTGTGACAATATCGGGTGTATCCCACTATTTCTATTAGGTATTTCTATTGATAGAAATACTGGGCCTGATTCAGACTGATTGTCCCACTATTTCTTTAATTTTATTATCTTAAACTACCGATAACGATAAGAGTTGATTTATTTTTTAAAGTAATACCAGAAGATGAAGGAATGATGCCAATGGAAACATGTGAGGAGTACAGTCACAAACAATCATCCATACATCTGCGTAGTGACGAGGTGGCTTTGTGTGATTTGTAATGTGGAGTATGTGGTGGAGAATTATTTAAAAAAAATGGCAGATGATTAATTTGTTCTCCATTTATTTATTTTTTGAATACCGAAAAGTCGTCTTTTAATTTTAATCTATTCATTAAAAGTGGTAAACTTTTCAAATAACATAACTGCGTTTTTTTGTCGCAATAGAAATAATGGGATATAATTTGTAAAAAACACTGGTCTCACTTTTTCTATTTTGTATTTCCATGGAAATAGTGGGATACACCCACAATATCACAATAATGTTTACCAATAACAATCAACGTCGTTCAGGCGCAAAAAATCCTTGTAGCACACTAAACTAAATACCTCCATTTGCGTCTTAGCTTTCTTTTACGATCAATATACCTGTCAACTTTAAGTCCAACTTACATATCAGCGACTACTTTCTGCATGATGTTCCAGAAAGGCATGTTGTCATCTATTTTGGTACTCTTAACTTGTGGGTTCTTTACTATGTACTCAAAACTCACGCCTTCACCCGCTTCCTCGCACCATCTCGATATCTATAGATATTTAAGCATTATTTGTTAGGAAATAAAAAGCGGTGGTTTGGGAACTCAAATCAGTAATTACTCTTTGAAGTTGCTCTATAAAGCCAAGTGCACATTACAGCCTTTTTATACGAAAAAGTGCGATGCGGCCCGCCTTTACCGTGCGTTGTTTCATAGAAAATGTAAGAAAGTGATGAGGAAGAATTTGTGCAATGCGTTGCAGTGCCCAATCTGCTTTAGCCTTAACACTGTTCTTTGTCTACTACGTCATGTCTATGAACCTAAGGGGTGACTCGCTGTTGATGTCAAAGTTAAAGTCAAATCATTTATTTCAAATAGGCCCATGCATAGAGGAAAGTAATATAGTACTGGGCCCATGTATGGCACTTTTGAACGTCAAAATTTACAAAATAATAAAATTGATTTTAGTCGCCCCTTCCAAAAGGCAGTTTTCATATGGAGAAGAATGGGCAAGAAACTCCACCGTTACTCTTTTAAAATGTTTTACAATTGTTTGTATAGGTACGTACATTATTTAAATAATTATATGTGAAGACGATGCACCTAGAATAAAAATACTATACCACAATAGGTAAAAAGAATTTAAAATGAAGCAACGACAGATAATTTAATATGTGATAGATACATGGTGCTCACATATTTACAAACATTGTAAAAGTAGACGATTTTCCTAAAATTTTGTAATTAATAAGTCAGTATGTGAGGAAGTAATCACAGAAAAATCAATGTCATAAAACACAAAACAATAAATTTTACAATTAAATTAGCAACCAATTTGATTTTGTCTTGATTCTAAATTGTCCTATGGAGCAGGACCAGCATGTTTCCAAGCACTCTTATCTTGGATATAATCCTCTAATTTGTAATATGCTTGTTTACAAAGTGTACTTTTTATATGAGTTTTAAATTTTCTTTCATTTAATTGCAATAGATGTCCTAGTTTCATGTTAATGATAAATAAACTACATATATACTTACCATTCTATCAAATTCATCGTGGTCTACGTCTGGAGCAATTCTTATGTCAAATGATACTGATAGCGTCTCTGGCAATACATTAATTTGTACTCCACCCTAGAAAAGAAGAAAAGTTCTATAAAATGAGACGATTCATTATTCGATTTTACAATTACGAGCAAAACTAATACCCATATTAGACTCCGCTACTGAATGTCGAAGTTTGAAATGTATGGCGCATGAATGTTTCTTTAAATACTCTTAGGCATAGGTACTACACACTAAACTTGTTCGGATCGGCATGATTAGGCATGATTAGGCGTGATTTGGCATAGCTTGGCGGCAAAATATATATTCGACTAGCTTCAGCCCGCGGTTTTCACTCGCGTGGACCCTGATTCTCTTTCTATAAAAGTAGCAAAGTTACTTCTTATAACATCACCCCCCGACCCTTGCTCGAAAACGAGGTGCCAGCAGTTGTTGCAGCTGTGCACGTAGCTTTAAATTCCCCGACTAATAATAATGATCAAAACCTTTTGATCCAGCCCGTCCCATCTTTTGATGTCCTCCCTCCGGATAACGCCCTAAGCCGAGGCTCGTACCCCGCAGGGGGTGCCCTTAGCGAGCGTTCATCCTTAAATCTTTAGCTTAGTTTATTTGTGCCCTGGCTGGAGGCTTTGAGTGTAGTAGCTTAAGGCAACCACAGGATTGACCGGTTAAACAGCAACGGTTTTTGGAACCAGCTGTGAGATGCCCAACAGAAAAAAAAATAAAAAAATCTTATAACATCATCTATCTGCCAGTGAAAGTCCCGTCACAATCGATCCAGCCGTTTTAGCCGGAACAAAAAGACAGAGAGACAGACAAAAAGACGGACAAAAATTAAAAAAATATATATATATTGTTGTAAGTACCCCGTACCCCCAGTAGGCTACTTTCATTATGCATTTGGTAAAAAGCTGTTATTTTAACATTACAAACAGATCTGGTCGGCAGAATTACTATCAGTGTTGCCAGTGCCTTTCATTTTGATAATTCAACAACATTCATTGCGTTATTTACACTGTCGAACAGACGAATTTTCAAACATGTGAAGAGGTAAATACAAACATAATATGGTGCGGATCAATTTCCTTCAAACTCCTTCGAATTGTGATTGCAAGAGTGACTCCTGTGGTGCTGGTTCTTATTATAAAACTTACCGATAACTGGGTCAAGTTGATGGTTGTGACGTCACCGAACCAGACATTTTCTGTCTTCTTCAACTCTTGAGCGCGAAAAGTCATAAACTTATCGATCATGTAATATAACTGTAAACAGAAAATATATAGTACGCTATGTAAACCAAAGTGCCTATAGATTTGCTTTGATTTTTTATCAACATTTGAACCGAATAAAATTAGGTAAATGTGTAAGCAGCCGACGACCCAGATCGTCCTTAAAAAAAAAAAAAATCGGTCGCCGCTGTGGATTGATCGATAACTCATGCCAAATAAAAAACTGAAACATAGCGCTGCGAGCAATACAGTGAAGCATGCCAAAACTACACCTCCGCTCTGTGTATATACGCTCACATGCGATTTACAATCAAACTACACCTCACTAAGTGCACACGTTTACGAAACCGGCCCCACGTCACTGTTGACAGCTCTATGTCTTGGTTTTTTATTTGGTCTGAGATCGATAAATCAACAAGTGATGTCTACCAAATACCGATTTCAACCTTGATATTTTACTATCGCTAACAGGCGACAGTAGCGATGGATAAAATCGAACAAATCTGTAAGGAGCTGACAGATCTTATAGATCGTCAAAACACAGCATATCTACTAACAATAACGAATGTCAAAAATCGATAATATGGGCATCTTTGGGAAATCAATTTCAGTAAAACATTCGGTCCCTACCAAAATAGGTGGTCTAATTTTAACACAGTGCCACAGTATAAATAAGTAACAGTATCTTGAAATTATAGCCTTGTGTTGGTGGCGCGGCCAGGGAGTATGCTCTCTGGCCGCGCCACCAAGAGTTATTAGGCGTACCAGAACATGGTATACACTAAATAATTGAACCGGAATTGTTCTTTTCCGTACGCTATAAAGAGATTCGCAAATTTAATTACTTTAGAAATTATAGCCAAAAGTTGTTAGGCGTACCTAGACATAGTATACACTAAATAATTGTACGCATTATGTACTACCCAAAAACGTAATAATATTACGGAAAAAATTAATATCTTAAGAAAAAACATCAAATCAAGATTAAGCGCATCCGCTGACTTGCTGATCTTTGTAGTTACTAGATGTGGCCTTCAAATTAGAAGTACAGGGAATTATCTCTGTGAGATGGTCGCATAGAAGTACTAGAATTATGAAACACAATACGAATCTAGATGCATAACAAGAATACTTGACCTTCAAGAAGAAAATAAGAAGTTGATAGGTAGTTTTTGTTAGGTACGGTCAGCAACAAAAATCGTTAACACTGCTACTTTCACATCACATCTACATCTAAAATTACACAAAACTAAGCCGCGGCAGCGGCGGGCGAGCGTTACTTCCAGGTTGGTCGCAGTTGCATGTCTATTTAGTATTTTTAGGTCTTGTCCTGCAATTTTGACACACTATTTTTGAATAGCGAATGCATTTCGACTTTAAAGTGTAATAATGTTTTTTTATGTACAGTAACTCAATAAATTAACTCAAATTCAAATAATTTATTTCGGAAAAAATATCCATATTGTGTTTAGTATAAGAACTTACAAAAATATGTTAGTAGAACTAAAATCGAAAACAATATTACAATAAAACCATAAAATTAAATTAAAATCAAGATTACAATAAAAATATTAAAACAACATCAAATCAGAATTTAAATAACATTGAACTAAAATTAAATCAAAATCAAATTAAAAATATATCAAAATTATGACAAAATTAAATTAAACTAAAACATGAACATAACTTATATTCTACATCAAAATCAATTCAAATATCTTTCCTCAGCAACGGGACCGCAGCTATGTCTACGGGACCAGTGCATCAGAAAAGGGCAGTCTGACCTCTTCACAATAAAACGAAATTAACGACGTATGATGGCAGGGCAAATAAGAAAAGTCCTTTCCTAATAAAATATTTTTCTTTCTTTCTTTTTAGTGCCACCAAAAGTGGATGAACATTCACGTTTCAAAAAAGCTAGTGACTAAAATTGTTTTTTGTTGCCTATTGTTTTCGACGGCCATTAGCGAAACTTTATTCAGTTAGTAGAAACACGAAACAAAGGAAATATTGTTTAACGGTAAATCATAATAATCTGTCTATCATAAAAATGCATTCGCTATTCAAAAACAGTGTGTCAGAATTGCGGGACAAGACCTAAAATACTAAATAGACATGCAACTGCGACCAACCTGGAAGTAACGCTCGCCCGCGGCTACCGCGGCACACTTTTGTGTAATTTTAGATGTCATGTAAAAGTAGCAGCGTTAATGACTTTCGTTGCTGACCGTACCTAACAAAAAGTACCTATCAACTTCTTATCTTCCTCTTGAAGGTCAATTATTCTTGTTATGTATCTAGATTCGTATTTTTGTTCTAATTCACGAGAATATCCGTCAAGCCATACAGTGAAACAGCCCACAGACGATATTAGCCATTATTCAGCAGTAGAAATAGATGTGTAAGTCGCGTGTATGAGGTGACCCTCATGAGAGTCAACGGGACTTTGTCTTTTTCGCCATACTTGTTTAGACTAAGTTACTCCATTCCCGATTACCTTATGTAAGTATTATACGTGCATCATACCATTTTAGTATTTTATTGAGAGTATTATACCTATGTTATTAAGTATATTCTAGAAACATAAATTGCTGCGTTAATTTTATTTTATTATTTTATTAAGGTACACAAGCACTTACATTATAAGAATACATAATTTATTAAGATTGGAAAACACAAAAATACAACTGACATTTCATCGGACAATACTCTCGGTCATGCGTATAGTCCGTGCAATCCACGAAGACGCGCCCTACTCCGAGATTACTGTACTGTAAGCTGTACTCTAGTACGGAGCGGAGCGGAGTGTCTTAATGAATTGTACGGACTGTATTTCTCACGGTCAAGGTCTGGGGGCCTACCACCAGATCAAAAACAGTATTATTTTAATATTACTTCAGTGGGAGAAAGAGATGGAGCTATACGTCCTGTAGAGCTTCATCTCTTTCCCACACTGAAGTAATATTAAAATAATACTGCTTTATGAGCTTGTGGTAGGCCCCCTGGACCTCAAGTCTGCTATTACAATAGTGTCACAATGGTCTATCATTGATCTCATAATTGTTGATTTTGACAAGTTTGGTAATCTACTAATATAATGGCGTCATTATGCCTTTCCAATGGTCAGCCACTGACACTCCATTGAAAGAAATGGCACTTATTGGTAATCTCGTACATAATGATAAATGAATGACTGACTTAGGCGGTATCATTGGTCGTATTGTACGACAATGCCATTATAACACAAATCTATTACGAGACCATTGACCGACCAGTGATCGACCATTGTGAATTTAGCAGATTACGAACTTTTAGCAAAATGACAATGGGATCGTGTTGGAATGACGAATTTGTAAAAATAGCAGACTTGGATCCCTGGACTCTAGTATGGCGCGGAGTGGACTGTCTTCGTGGATTGCACGGACTGTTTTTCTCACGGTCAAGGTCTGATCCGTTGTAAAGTCACAAATGTCAGTATTACTTTACTTTAGTTACACATTAGCAACAGCTTGAACAACTTTCTCAATGATATCAATTCCTTTCTTATAGATGTCTATATGTATTTTCTCATCGTGGGCGTGTAGTAGCATCGGAGAGTTCATGAGCGGAGAGAAGCTGATGGCTGGGATACCTTGAAGACGAACGTAACGCAAGTCCGTTGCGCCTGGGCAGGTCACGCAGCGTATTGAGTAGCCCCTGAGGAAATAAGCTTAGATATAAAAATGTTGATGACCTATGACATGTCGGGAGAATACTCGTTGGTACTTATTCTTACTACTTATTTAGATAAGTGCCGCACACTACGTGAAAAGGGATAGCCCAAGAAAGTAACTAAGTACCTAAAATTAGACAAAAAAAACTTGTGAATGTCAGGTTGGCGGGTGTATTTTTCAGAAATGGTCAAAATATATCTCAAAATTTAGTACCTAATTGGTACCAAATTGTACCACTTGTGAAATAATTTGTACCTCGTGGGATCGCAAGTTATTGCAATAGTTTCATACACCCGCCATTCTGACGTCAGCTTGGCGGGTGTATTTTTGTGTAGCCAAGATTACTGAGAAGTTGGATATAAAACATATATGGATATTTAGTACCTAATTGGTACCTCTCTAAACATACCTCAAGTCAGTGAAATATCATTGGAATTCGACAAAAAACTAAAAAATCACTTTCCCATATACAGGTTGTTACAATATTTTGCTTATTTGACACAAAGAGTAAGAGAGCCTACGACCAAAACCATGTCGCATCGTTTTACGACGAAAACCGTCTAAAATCGTTTAGACGGTTCTTAGCCCAACTCGGTGGGTAGTACTGATCAGAAACGTCTGGGTCAGACGGTTTTACCACAATATGTCTGATATTAAAAACGGTAATTGGATTCGTTATTTTATTATGAAAAAAATTGTTTTCAGACATTTTGCGCGTCACATGTGGCCTGAGCGACTCTAAAAAGATACATGTTACGTTTAACAAAAATTGCTATTTCTAAAATATACATTGCCGGAAATGTTAACAGCTTTAGGGACTTAAACACTGGAAAACAGCTATCAGTCGATTTCATATTTAACATCGACCTCAAACAACGTTTTTGGGCTTTGAATAGGTACCTGTTCCCACAGGCAAGAATTTCCCCAGAAAATTATACTGTATTTCAGAATGGAAGCTACGAGACCATGGTATGCAATCAAACTTGTGGTGATGTTAACTTTCTTAGTCAAATTGAATAGGACATAAGTGGTTATGCTAAATTTTTCATATAGGTAACTTTTTCTTCTACTTGAGGTTTCCACGTCATTTGACTGTCAATTACTATGCCTAGAAATGTTGCTTTTTGTACTTGGTCTATTTTAGTTCTAATAAATTCAATTTTTAAATTTGGTAATTATGTCTGCTGATAAAAATATATTATGTTAGTCTTTCCTAAATTAATTACAAATTTATTGTCGTCATGCCAATTTACAACGTCCACGAGTGTATTATTTATGTCCTGTTCATATTAATTTGCATCAGAACAACTGATTAAAGCAGCTCAGGTAAGCTCTTTATTAATCGTACGTAGGTAAATACCTACGCCGCAATACGATTTTTAATCATTTCTGATTATGGTAAAGTTGGTCTGATTAGTAACGTGATACACATAATTTGTCTGATATAATTGCTGTGTTACCGATCGGAAAAAAATAATCAATACATTCAAAATGGATTCAATACATAAGTTTACTTCTGAAAAACCATTTATTCGACCAATGTTCACTTGAAAACAAGATTTTCAGACAAGGCAAATTATTTTATTTTCGCAAATACTCTTCTGGGTATGTATGACGCTAATGATGTCTGAAAATTGTCTTTTCGGTATCTAAAACATTTATTTAAATTCAGAATAACCAAAAGACTTTATACGGTTTTGGTCGTAAAACGATGAGGTAAAAATTTTGGTCATGAGCTCTCGTCGAATACCAGTTGAGGAAACCGGGGATACTTGAATATAGGGATACTTAGCATCAGGTGGAATGACAGCTTACTTCACCTGCGTGAAAAAAAGAATAAAAGTAGAATAGGGTCAGTTGGTGATGGTAAGTTATTTTTGTTTTTTCAGGTATTGTTTATACTTAAGAAATACTTTTTTCTCGTCTTCTAGTTTAATAGTAGTTTTACGACCACGTTTCATTTTAATTTAGATAACATTATTTCATATTTAGAAGAATGTAGGAAAGAAAGAGGCAGGTCGGTTATCTTCAAACAGATGTCAAAATTATGGCCACTTCGATCATGGTAAATGTAAATAAATATATAAGATAACATCTATGATTGCCATCCATGATTTACTTTGTAACGTGAACTAGAAACAGGTAAAAGAAAAAGAAAATACGTCTGCGAATATACCTACACCTTTTTCAAATAAATTTTCATGTCATGTGTTTTCAGGCAACTAAACGACATGCCAGCCGGCCGGTCTCAAACTTAAAGCATTTATTTCAAATAAACCAATTACAGGTACTTTTGAATTGTCAAGGGGTCGGTCAGTCAGAAAAATGAAGCTAGTTGCCCATTCCAAAGCGTAGTAGGTACCTATGGAGGAGAACGGGCAAGAAACTGGAGTATCGTTTACTCCATCCGGTCTATTCAGTAAAATCTCACCGTGTAAACGTAGGTGAAGTGAGCTTTAAGTAAGCTGTCAATCTCTGGCATCACATGGAATGTCATATCGGTTGATGCTAGGGGTTGACACTATTGACAGCTCACTTCACCTTATTTTACACAGTGAGATTTTTACAGAATAGATCGGCTGCTGCGGTCTATTCTGTAAAAAAATGAGCCGTCGCGGGACGAATGGCAGATGTGAAAAAGCATATGCATAAAAGGATAGTTTACGACAGGAAATAAACATGGCAACTGTTGGCGTGGCGATGCGTCGGCGACGCGTCGCCACGCCAACAGTTGGGCTGACCCGCCGCTATAGATGTTTCACATCAAAAACTCACCGTGAAAACACAGGTGAAGTGAACTGTCATTCCACCTGATGCTAAGTATTCCTATAGTCAAGTATCCCCGCTTTCCTCTACTTGTGTCAAACAAACAAAATATTGTAACAACCTATATATGGGAAAGTGAATTTTTCATTTTTTGTCTAATTCCAATGAGATTTCACTGACTTGAGGTATGTTTAGAGAGGTACCAATTAGGTACTAAATATCCATGTATGTTTTATATCCAACTTCTCAGTAATCTTGGCTACACAAAAATACACCCGCCAAGCTGACGTCAGAATGGCGGGTGTATGAAACTATTGCAATAACTTGCGATCCCACGAGGTACAAATTATTTCACAAGTGGTACAATTTGGTACCAATTAGGTACTAAATTTTGAGATATATTTCGACCATTTCTGAAAAATACACCCGCCAACCTGACATTCACAAAAAACTTGACGTATAAATTCTCATTCATTCACACGCATATACAAAGTCGGGAATAAAGCGCCGCCATTTTTTTTTTAACCGACTTCTAAAAGGTATCAATTCGGTTGTTTATAAAAAAAATATGTATGTTCGGGCATAACTCAGTCATATATAGACGGATTTGCAAAATTCTTTTTTTGTTTGAAAGGATACACTTTCGAGGTGGTCCCATTACAATCAAATCAGGATCTGATGATGGAATCCTGGAGAAATTGAGGGAACTCTTCAAATATTATAGGTAAACCTATAGCGATTTGGGTATTTTTTATAGTAACTCGTGTAATTGCTCTTGAAAAACACCATTTGGTGAAGTGGAAGTGATAATGAAGACCACAAATGGCCACCAGAATTACTCAATAATAAGTATTTCACGGGTTGGGATTCGATTACTTTAATATGATCGCAATGCAATTTATGCTCGTCACAATGCATATGGAGAAGTGGAGCTGTACCAGGTGAACTCCTCAAAGATTAACGTCCCTGCATCGGGAAAAGCAATATTTTGCAAAAGGTGATGAGCAGTTGGCATTAGGCTATTGTAACTTAAATAAATTACAAACTGACCCACTAAAAAGCAAGAAATAAAAACTTTTTTACAAAAAAAAAACAACCGACTTCCAAAAAACCACTACAAAGTGAAAAATAACTTAAATTTCGGAAGTCGGTGGCAAATAACGAAAGTACAAAACCAAAGACACCGACTTTCGAAATTTAAGTTATTTTTCACTTAGTAGTGGTTTTTTGGAAGTCGGTTGGTTTTTTTTGTAAAAAAGTTTTTCAATACAATTTGTGTCAATATCACAATAATGTTTACCAATAACAATCAACGTCGTTCAGGCGCAAAAAAATCCTTGTAGCACACTAAACTAAATATCTCCATTTGCGTCTTAGCTTTCTTTTACGATCAATATACCTGTAAACTTTAAGTTCAACTTACATATCAGCGACTACTTTCTGCATGATGTTCCAGAAAGGCATGTTGTCATCTATTTTGGTACTCTTAACTTGTGGGTTCTTTACTATGTACTCAAAACTCACGCCTTCACCCGCTTCCTCGCACCATCTCGATATCTATAGATATTTAAGCATTATTTGTTAGGAAATAAAAAGCGGTGGTTTGGGAACTCAAATCAGTAATTACTCTTTGAAGTTGCTCTATAAAGCCAAGTGCACATTACAGCCTTTTTATACGAAAAAGTGCGATGCGGCCCGCCTTTACCGTGCGTTGTTTCATAGAAAATGTAAGAAAGTGATGAGGAAGAATTTGTGCAATGCGTTGCAGTGCCCAATCTGCTTTAGCCTTAACACTGTTCTTTGTCTACTACGTCATGTCTATGAACCTAAGGGGTGACTCGCTGTTGATGTCAAAGTCAAAGTTAAAGTCAAATCATTTATTTCAAATAGGCCCATGCATAGAGGAAAGTAATATAGTACTGGGCCCATGTATGCCACTTTTGAACGTCAAAATTTACAAAATAATAAAATTGATTTTAGTCGCCCCTTCCAAAAGGCAGTTTTCGTATGGAGAAGAATGGGCAAGAAACTCCACCGTTACTCTTTTAAAATATTTTACAATTGTTTGTATAGGTACGTACATTATTTAAATAATTATATGTGAAGACGATGCACCTAGAATAAAAATACTATACCACAATAGGTAAAAAGAATTTAAAATGAAGCAACGACAGATAATTTAATATGTGATAGATACATGGTGCTCACATATTTACAAACATTGTAAAAGTAGACGATTTTCCTAAAATTTTGTAATTAATAAGTCAGTATGTGAAGAAGTAATCACAGAAAAATCAATGTCATAAAACACAAAACAATAAATTTTACAATTAAATTAGCAACCAATTTGATTTTGTCTTGATTCTAAATTGTCCTATGGAGCAGGACCAGCATGTTTCCAAGCACTCTTATCTTGGATATAATCCTCTAATTTGTAATATGCTTGTTTACATGAGTTTATATGAGTTTTAAATTTTGTTTCATTTAATTGCAATGTATGTCCTAGTTTCATGTTAATGATAAATAAACTACATATATACTTACCATTCTATCAAATTCATCGTGGTCTACGTCTGGAGCAATTCTTATGTCAAATGATACTGATAACGTCTCTGGCAATACATTAATTTGTACTCCACCCTAGAAAAGAAGAAAAGTTCTATAAAATGAGACGATTCATTATTCGATTTTACAATTACGAGCAAAACTAATACCCATATTAGACTCCGCTACTGAATGTCGAAGTTTGAAATGTATGGCGCATGAATGTTTCTTTAAATACTCTTAGGCATAGGTACTACACACTAAACTTGTTCGGATCGGCATGATTAGGCATGATTAGGCGCGATTTGGCATAGCTTGGCGGCAAAATATATATTCGACTAGCTTCAGCCCGCGGTTTTCACTCGCGTGGACCCTGATTCTCTTTCTATAAAAGTAGCAAAGTTACTTCTTATAACATCACCCCCCGACCCTTGCTCGAAAACGAGGTGCCAGCAGTTGTTGCAGCTGTGCACGTAGCTTTAAATTCCCCGACTAATAATAATGATCAAAACCTTTTGATCCAGCCCGTCCCATCTTTTGATGTCCTCCCTCCGGATAACGCCCTAAGCCGAGGCTCGTACCCCGCAGGGGGTGCCCTTAGCGAGCGTTCATCCTTAAATCTTTAGCTTAGTTTATTTGTGCCCTGGCTGGAGGCTTTGAGTGTAGTAGCTTAAGGCAACCACAGGATTGACCGGTTAAACAGCAACGGTTTTTGGAACCAGCTGTGAGATGCCCAACAGAAAAAAAAATAAAAAAATCTTATAACATCATCTATCTGCCAGTGAAAGTCCCGTCACAATCGATCCAGCCGTTTTAGCCGGAACAAAAAGACAGAGAGACAGACAAAAAGACGGACAAAAATTAAAAAAAAATATATATATTGTTGTAAGTACCCCGTACCCCCAGTAGGCTACTTTCATTATGCATTTGGTAAAAAGCTGTTATTTTAACATTACAAACAGATCTGGTCGGCAGAATTACTATCAGTGTTGCCAGTGCCTTTCATTTTGATAATTCAACAACATTCATTGCGTTATTTACACTGTCGAACAGACGAATTTTCAAACATGTGAAGAGGTAAATATAAACATAATATGGTGCGGATCAATTTCCTTCAAACTCCTTCGAATTGTGATTGCAAGAGTGACTCCTGTGGTGCTGGTTCTTATTATAAAACTTACCGATAACTGGGTCAAGTTGATGGTTGTGACGTCACCGAACCAGACATTTTCTGTCTTCTTCAACTCTTGAGCGCGAAAAGTCATAAACTTATCGATCATGTAATATAACTGTAAACAGAAAATATATAGTACGCTATGTAAACCAAAGTGCCTATAGATTTGCTTTGATTTTTTATCAACATTTGAACCGAATAAAATTAGGTAAATGTGTAAGCAGCCGACGACCCAGATCGTCCTTAAAAAAAAAAAAATCGGTCGCCGCTGTGGATTGATCGATAACTCATGCCAAATAAAAAACTAAAACATAGCGCTGCGAGCAATACAGTGAAGCATGCCAAAACTACACCTCCGCTCTGTGTATATACGCTCACATGCGATTTACAATCAAACTACACCTCACTAAGTGCACACGTTTACGAAACCGGCCCCACGTCACTGTTGACAGCTCTATGTCTTGGTTTTTTATTTGGTCTGAGATCGATAAATCAACAAGTGATGTCTACCAAATACCGATTTCAACCTTGATATTTTACTATCGCTAACAGGCGACAGTAGCGATGGATAAAATCGAACAAATCTGTAAGGAGCTGACAGATCTTATAGATCGTCAAAACACAGCATATCTACTAACAATAACGAATGTCAAAAATCGATAATATGGGCATCTTTGGGAAATCAATTTCAGTAAAACATTCGGTCCCTGCCAAAATAGGTGGTCTAATTTTAACACAGTGCCACAGTATAAATAAGTAACAGTATCTTCATAGAAAACGGCCGAAACAACGCAGTTCGAAATCTCAGTGCATACCAGTACGCAACAGTATCGAGTGCGCGGCAGTTACGCACGGATCCTAAGGTTTATCTACTGAGCGGCCGTAGGTTATTATTTCACGGTCACCGCCGAGACATAATACTGTTACTTTACTATACTGTGACAGTGCTGAGCAGTGGTGACCCAGTAAAAGCAGTCGTGGCCCAGTGGTAACGGCCGCGACTTGCGAGTTGTATGTAGGTCGTAGGTTTGAACCCTGACAGGCGTTTTACTTTATGTAAATTATTTAATCACCACTGCTCTCAAAACGGTAAAGGAAAACATCGTGAAGACACCGGCATTTCCTAGAACCAAAAAATCGAAGACATGTGACATCTACCAACTCGCTCTGGGCTGGCGTAGTGAATTATGTCCCACTCCCTCTCACAGAGAGGAGGCCTGTGTCCAGCAGTGGGAACATTATTAGCTGATTATAGTACGCACTGGATTTTCAACTCTCGAAGTTGAGCCAAGCGTTAAGAATCCAACAGAGTGCAACCCAGTGCGTCGAAAAAACATACTAGGATTTTCAACTCTTGGTGCTAAGCAAAGCGTTGAAAATTCAACGTGCAAAAAAAAATCGCTGCTTAGGATGAAGAAGATTTATTAAATTGCTACTGACCTTTTCACCAGCAGTGCCGGTGTTGAGTAGTGAGCCATGTCCGGGCTCACCACGACACGTTACTATGATTTCTGCAACACAATAGCAAATACATTATCATAACAACATCTTGTAGTATACATAACGTATCACGCCTTGTTTCCCCGAAGGGTTGAGCAGAGGTGTACCTATAGTTCACCCACATTTTTAACCGACTTCAAAAAAAGGAGGAGGTTCTCAATTCGACTGTATTTTTTTATGTTTGTTATCTCAGAACTTTCGACTGGGTGAACCGAATTTGGTGTATCTTTTTTAGGGCTCCGTAGTAAACAAGGAACCCTTATAGTTGCGTCATGTCCGTCTGTCTGTCTGTCCGCGGTCTAGCTCCGAGACCCTTAATACTAGAAAGCTATAATTTGGCATAGGTATTAATTACGCCGACAAAGTGGTAACAAAATTATGAAAAACATTTTTTTTTAGGGTACCTCCCAAACACGTAAAGTGGAGATGTTTTTTTTTTATCATATCATGTGGGGTATCATTGGAAAGGTCCTTCAAAAACATTATAACTTTGTGAAAACCATTTTTGGATTCAAAGATCCGTTTGCGAAATATTAAGCTTTAAAGTGCAAATTTTTGTTAGAGTCTAGTGTCCCCCCCCCCCTGCCAGCTAAATGGTTGGTTTTGGATATGTGAAAAAAATCACAGTAGTAGTTTATATAACGAAATTAAAAGGAAAACTATTACAGCTAAGTAAGCTTTACAAGTTAACGAGTAATAATCGACCAACTTAACTACACACTAACTTAAAAACACGTTTTCCCATACATTCTGTATGGGAGAACATGTTTATCAACTACAAAGTTAAGTTTGTTTTTGGGATAAATTCATTCTAACTACGGAACCCTTCATTGTGCGTGGTCCGACACGCACTTGGCCGGTTTTTAGGGTTCCGTAGTAAACAAGGAACCCTTATAGTTTCGTCATGTCCGTCTGTCTGTCTGTCTATCTGTCCGCGGTCTAGCTCCGAGACCCTTAGTACTAGAAACACAAGAATAAAAAACGAGCAGAAGGCAAGCTTCCTAACAGAGTTCAAAATTCTTACTTACTTTCATAGGGCTGTCACTCGGTTATTACAGATTAAAAAACCGGGTAAGTGCGAGTCGAGATTCGGCGATGAGCACAGACGGACGGACGGATGGACAGCTGGACAGACGGACAGACGGACAGACGAACGGACACGCACTGTGACTGAGGTGATCCCGTGAGTTTTCCGTTTTCCAATTACGGTACCGAACCGGTAATTATTTTAACAGTTTGTTTAAAATTAAGTAATACCTATTTAATTAATCATACTGTGAAATAATTATACACACAATGCGTGCATCGTTGTTGAACTGAGACCCTCCCATTTTTGAAGTCGGGTAATAAAATGAGCAGTGGTGGCCCAGTGGTAACGGTCACGACTTACGAGTCTAGGGTTCGAACCCAAGCAGGCACTTTATATAAATTATTTCATTACCACTGCTCTCAAAACGGTAAAAAACATCGTGAGGAAACCGGCATGTCCTAGAACCAATAATTCGAAAACATATGACATCCACCAACCCGCACTGAGCCCGCTTGGTGGATGAGACCCAGACACAGAAAGAGGAGGGCTATTTCCCAACAGTAGGAACATTATACCTAGGCTGATTAAGCTTATATGCTAATAAAACACGATAGTAAAGTAGGTAAGTAATTATTTATACTGTCAAATAGTTATACATAGATGCATACGTTGCTTGCTTTTTTTGAAGTTGGTTACTTATTAAAATACCGTGACTTATAGAAGGACGGACAGACGGACATGGCGAAACTATAAAGTTTCCTTTCTGGTTTTACTATTTGACGAACGTAAGTGGTACCTACAAACCTACTAAAACAAAAATACGAAACAATTAGGAGACAAACAATAACTCGCTAATATAGGCGGTAAACCATAAGATTAATAAATAATAATTCTTATGGGAAAACTTTATGGCCATCTTTATTTAGGATACTACCTATCTCGTAACTAAATAATTCTGCAATAAGCATTAAAAATGAGTAGGTATGGGTAGATATAGATAATAACCTGACAAAATCCTTTGGATAAAAAAAAATAAACCTTGCTTTTCCTAATATTATTGATACACACAGTGCTTACAAAAATTTTCCATTTTTATTAACCTAAATGTCCGCGTCACTCGTACCCCTCTGGCACACGGCGCGCGGCGTACCCCTGAACGTTGGCTTCCGAATGAGCCAGCTCAAACCAGTTTGCCTCTAGCGGGCGCCGGTGCACCCCCCGCACGCCTTGTCTGTGACACTGCACGCACACAAAGCTGTGCGTGTAGTAGTGATCTCGCGCAATGCGTTAGTATGAAGCTTGCAGTCTGTTCCTTTTTTAGTCTTGTGCTAGAAAGCTGTAATTTGGCATAGGTATACATATTAATTACGCCGACAAAGTGGTAAAACAAAATTATGAAAAACATTTTTTTTTAGTGTACCTCTCATACACGTAAAGTGGTGATGTTTATTTTTTTACCCCATGGTGAGGGGTATCATTGGAAAGGTCCTTCAAAAATATTGTGAGTTTATGATAACCATTATTGGATTCAGGGATTCGTTTGCGAAATATTAAGCTTTAAAGTGCTAATTTTTGTTAGGGTCAAAATCCCAACAGTAGTTTATATAACGAAATTAAAAGGAAAACTATCACAGCTAAGTAGGCTCTACAGGTTAACGAGTAATAATCAACCAACTTAACTTTGCAGTTGTAAAAACATATTTTCCAATACATTCCGTATGGGAGAACATATTTTTCAACTACAAAGTTAAGTTTGTTTTTGGGATAAATTCATCCCAACTACGGAACCCTTCATTGTGCGTGGTCCGACACGCACTTGGCCGGGTTTTATTTGAAAGCTGCTGCTTCCTGTGTGGTTCAATTTCAATTTGGTCCAGTTCTGACAGTGGCATCCATGAGAAAACCATATAAGTCTTTAAGTATGTGTGCGATAAATGGACGAATAACTCTTCCTGTCAGTGTTCCTGTCTATGTAAATCATAGCAGGTAGTGGTGTTCGAATTTGTGTGGGGTAGGTACCACAACTAAAAAGTGAAAAATAAAAACTTTTTCCAAAAAAGTAAACAACCTCATCATCTGCCTAGCCTTTTCCCAACTATGTTGGGGTCGGCTTCCAGTCTAACCGGATGCAGCTGAATACCAGTATTTTACATGGAACGACTGCCTATCTGACCTCCACAACCTAGTGACTAGGTAACACGATACTCCTTGGTAAGACTTTTTGGGCTTCTAACTACCCGTAACGACTGTCAAAGATCTACAAATGACAGCCGGGACCAACGGCTTAACGTGCTTTCCGAGGCACGGAGGGGACTTGGTATGTAAAGATGGTCACCCATCCACGGACCAACCGCGGCAAGCGTAGCTTAACCTGATCGATCGACCCGTGCAGCTGTTATTACTTAGCCACATACACATTATAATTAACATAATTAATGTATACAAAATATTGTAAAACATTTTAAAAGAGTAACGGTGGAGTTTCTTGCCCATTCTTCTCCATACGAAAACTACCTTTTGGAAGGGGCGACTAGAATCAATTTTATTATTTTGTAATTTTTGACGTTCAAAAGTGCCATACATGGGCCTATTTGAAATAAATGATTTGACTTTTGACTTTGACTTTGACCACAAGCCCCTCAAAAAAGTAAACAACCTGATTTCCAAAAAAAATACTACAAAATGAAAAATAACTAATTTCAAAAGTCGGTGGCAAAAACCAAAAATTCAAAACCAAAGACATCGACTTTCGAAAGTAAAGTTATTTTTCGTCGGAGGTCGGTTGTTTATTTTTTTTGTAAAAAGTTTTTACGTTAGTTATCTGAAATGACGCGCCCCAATATCGCATTACCCATAGAAATCCGCATTACCGTGTGCGTCAATGCGGTAGTGGGGCGCGACATTTTAGAGTGGACAAGCTTTACCCACTTTCCAATCATTCAATCAATTCAATTTTCTTTTTCAATTCCAAATTCAATCACAATACAAAAGGTTATAAAAAGTAAATTGCCAATTCATTGCTTTGTTTAAAAAATTCATCTGCAGAGCAACGTAAATAACGCAATGAATGTTGTTGAACTGTTTAAATGAAAAACATTGCCATTGTAAGTGTGTCACACAGCTACCCCGCGGATGCAGCTGAATACCAGAACTAAATATGGAATGGCCTGATCTCAATCCTAGTTTCTGGGCAACACAATACCCGCTACTGGGTTTCACGATAGGCTACTGCAACAAATTCATATAATAGAATAGAATATAATAGAATACTCTATATTATATACACCATAAATATTACAGAAAATGTAGAAATTTTACATAAGGTGACACAATGGGCGGTCTTATCGCTAAAAGCGATCAATGTACATACAGCAGTGATAACCTAGTGGTGTGACCGTCAGACTGCCAAGTCTCGAGTTCGAACCCAAGGCACGCACCTCAGACTTTTTGAATTGTATAGTTATCATACATACATACATAAACTCACGCCTTCTTCCCATGGGAGTAGGTAGAAACTACAGAACGCCACCTGCTACGATCCTTACATACTATTTTTGCCTCGTCCACGTTCATACATATGGTCATACACGAACGCCGGTTGCGAGTACTACGCACCTGGTCTTTCTGAAGAACATCACTAATAAGGTTATTTCCTCTTAGGGCCCCGACCGGCCTTTCCCTTCACATCAGCCTTGTAAATACATTTTGTTAGTCGCCTTTCATTCATCCCATAGTTATCACTTGCTTCAAAAACGGTGAAGAAAAACATCATGAGGAAACTGGTATTCGTGAGAGATACTTCACGAGATGTGAAGCCAAAAACAAAAGCACACAAAAACTCTGACACCAGGTTAGTCACTGACTACACGAAAAAGAAAGAAAGAAATTTACATTAATTCCGTATTTTTCACATAACGAGTAGCAGTTACCAAACGCAGCACATAAATTAGTTTCACAAGCAGGAACTCTGCCTAGGATTTATAACATTATTTTACCGTTGCTACACTACTGACGCTATCTCAAATAATTATATGTATATTTCACACACTTAGGCCATTTAAATGGAGACACAGAGCATTAATATACTGATTGTGATCTAGGAAAAGAGCTAACGCGACGAATTGAGCAACCTTCTCTTCATGATCTTGTTTCAAAAGAGCGGTTTTGCTTTCGGTTAAATATCAGTAGGTGATTAGATAAATATCACTACATATATTGTGAGACCCAGCCTGTGTCCCAGCAGAAGGAATATTATAAGCTGATTATGCTACGAATATTTCAAGATTTGCTCCGAAAATCTTGCGTAGCGCTACCAATGTCCTGCAAGTCACAACTAATGTCCTTCGAACAGCTACGTACGTCCCGAGCATCGCTACGTGTGTTCCATGTGTACTTCGTGTGAACACTCAAGCCTCAAGAGCTGCAATGGATGTCCCGTGAGTCCTGTGACTGCGAGTCATCATTTTTTAAACGACTTAAAAAAACTGGTCAAGTTAGACCACGCACAAAGAAGGGTTCGGGATAGTTGGGATGAATTTATCTCAAAAACAAGCTTAACTTTGTAGTTGAAAATCATGTTCTCCTATACATTTTTTTAAATTATTTTTTTATTGATTAATGTTTACTATGTTAACATATAATATACACAAACATATTTACAACTAACTACTATATATATTGATATAGGTACGTCACCGTCAATTCTCCAACTGCAAATGTAAGTTTGTAATCGCAAAAACATACCTATTTTGTTATGTAATAAAACTACAAATTAATGATTTTCTCACAATTTTTCTAGGAAAAAAGGCTTCCTGGTAAACATGATTCCAGGTCAATAGGTAGTACCTACCCAGTAGGTTTTGATTTTGCGAGTATCAAATTATGTCACATAAATGTCCATATTTTTTTATTGCGTTGACTTAGAAGCTTGATTTTTTTAGAGATCCAAGACACTATATATATTTGATATTAATTTCAACTTGATAACTCTACGCGTTCCTGAGAAAATGGGTCTTGACAGATTGACAGACGGACAACGAAGTGATCCTATATGGGTACCGTTTTTTCCTTTTGAGGTACGGAACCCTAAAAAGGAGGAAGATAAGCATTCGACGAGTTTATTTTTCATATGTGTAAATGCTAAAATGATATTCGTTTCGGTAAATTGGTTCAAAATAATATTTTTACACGTCAAAATTAAATTATGTTTTAAAACTAGATGAGTTCGTGGTTTCCTATTCGACTACTCTGAGAAAAAAGACCGAAACAAACTCGAGAGGACACAGCATTGGTGCCGATTCCCTTGTTCACAAACTAAACTAAATTTAAGTTCAGTGCATCTTTTTCTTTCTATTTCATTAAAAAAGGACAGAAGATAAATTTTAGTTTAGTCCTGTCAAATTAATCAGCGCCTGTCACTACTCCATACAAGTTTAGACGTGATTAAAAACTTGCCGACTAAAATTACGTCAATTTAGGTCAAGCGCAGATTAATTTGACAGGACTAAACTAAAATTTATCTTCTGTCCTTTACTTAATGAAATAGAAAGAAAAAGATGCACTGAATTTAAATTTAGTTTAGTTTGTGAACAAGGGAATCGGCACCAATGTCTTTTCAAGTATAGACATAATCTTAGTCAGGCCATATGAAGACCGTACAGATTAGTGTACACCGATTTTTCCGTCGTTTTTAGGCCGATTTACGATATTTTCAATTCCCTTGGTTGACGAAACCCACGTGGTGGTCCTATGTAGATTTTATCAGGTATCAGGTTGATTGAGAAGTTTATTATGAGTTCGCTTCAATAATACTTATTTGCTGAATGTATATGTAATATTTACATAGCAAGTACTGATTCTCGAATTTGTGTGGGGTTTCTACCATAACAAAAAAAATAAAAAACGTGTGGCACTCGGGGAGTGCCGCGGTAAAGCTATCGCATAGCATTTGTAACCTCCATGACAACATCACGTTGTCATGAGAACCGTCATTACATGGTAGGCGGAGTGGGGGGTGTTAGGTTTTATTTTCGTTACGTTACGGAATTTCTTGATTCAGTCGTCGCGCTCAAAGCCCGCGATAAAAGGTATGCAATAGCTTAACAATCATAACCTCTAAAAAAACAGCCAACTCTAAAATAAAAATAAACACGAAAATAACTTTAGTTTTAATAAAAAGACAGTTTGTAAACCGTATGGGGTCAAAGCGGTGTGTTGAAGTTTGTTTGAAGAAAGGCTCCCGGAGACAGGAAGTTTGTTAAATAATGGCTCCCGCAGACAGGCGTGATGCGACATCAGTAGAACAATTTCCGTGCAGTTTTCATAGAAATTGTTCCACAAGAGTCGCGTCGCGCCATCCCGTCGCACCAGTTTGCGGGAGCCTTTACTAAAAATCCTATGTACGAAATTCCGGACATAAAGCTAGAAGGGATTAAAGCAAGATCTCACGTGCACATGTTCTTTCTCCATGAAAAGCCAAGATCTCCGAAGGATTCGGGTCGGGCCCACTCTCGTCTAAAGCAAAACCAATATTCAGTGCCTTAAACTTTGGAGATTCTGAAAAAGCGCCCATTCCATCTACGCCGCCGATTTCTTCATCTGAAAAAGGAAAAATAATTTTAAAAATTCGTCAGCTCAATAACATAAATAACGCGATGGACGTGCCTGTACTGTCAAAATGAAAGACATTGAGATCGATTGCCATTTTATGTGGGTTGCGTAATTACCCCGCTGTACTTAAATAATTGCATCTTTTTTTTTAATAACTATTGTATGCTGACGGCGGTGGCGGTTGACTTAAAAACAAAACCTGGGGTCCTAAAACGGCCCCTTTGGCAGAATCATAAATATTATCATATACATACACACAAATACATATACATATACACAAATTGTCACAAACTGACAATTCATAATATTATCTGCGTTCAGTTCATAATATGCAATTCATCTGTTTGACAGTTTTGTAATATAATGAATTAACATTTAAACTGTAAAGAAAATTTATCCGGTAAAATTACGGTCTTCATTTTTTCATGCGGCAATATTTACACCAAAATTATGATTTTGATATGAATTGAATTGAATATGTTTCATCTAAAATATTTGTGTCACGATAGAGGAATTGCTGGGAATTTAGAAAACTAATTGCTTTTAGAGGAATTGCTAATGTGGCCGTTTTAGACCCGCTTGTGTCTTATTGTGGCGGGCTAATGTTGTAATGTTGATAATGTTGAATTTATGCTCCACGCAAGATAGTAATTAAATAACTGTTGAAATCTGACGGCGGTTGTCTTAAAAACAGACACAAGGGGCTAATGTTGTAATGTTGAACCCAAATTACATAAAATAAAATTACACAATTGTGCAACAGAATAGATCACAATAAAATAAAATGTTAATGCAATAAATAAAAAAAATTGGTACAAATTATAAAGGCCACAGAATTAAATTTTTTGATTATATTTCAATTATACAATACACTCGAATGAGTAGATGACACAAATGATAAAGGTCACGTTGGGTATAACCAATTTCATCTTATCCAATACTAACCAGGAACAAAAGATATATGCACAGTCCTCTTCAGCCTGACTCCAGCGTCTTTCAGCCTCCTAACGGCTTCTAGGTGCATCATCCCTATGCTCTTCATGTCTTGGGTGCCTCTCGCGTAGATGTACCCATCGTCTGTTACGACAGCGTCGAATGGAGGGTAGGTCCATTTATCCTGAAATATTTTAATGAATGTTAGTTGTTCACTGTTTTATCGAATCCCATAAGTTATTACTTAGATAGAGATATACATTAACGGTATTAAGTGGTAGGTAATATAGCCTATTTGACGGTTTTTAAGGAACCGATTAATACAGAGTGGCAGGGACATCGACACGCAAACTGTAACCATGGATTAAGCAATAGGTATGGGCGTTATTTAACGTCACTAGTTACAATAACTGGCTACGGGGCATGTAACCAAATAACTAGTTTCGAGTCACACATAAAGACGTGATTTTTGTAACTAGTTCCATCACAATGCAGTGATCGAATGAATAGAGTGAAACGAAACAAAAGTATTCGTTCCAAAAATAACGTATTACGTAGGTAACCATTTATATTTTCGTTTCGCAAATAACTGTAACACTTCGATAGAATCACCGTGTTGAATCACCGAATAGAATTTGAAAAATAACTAGTTACTAAAATCACTAGTTTTCAAAACCGGTGACGTCCTTGTAGTCACTAGTTACGTTACGTTTCGCAAAAATCACGTAACGACCCACCCCTATTAAGCAATTTGCCGCCGGTTCTTAACAAAAAAAAATCTGCTGATTTATGGACAAGTGCACTACCTACGCGGTCAAAATGTACGGAACAGCAAATTTTTTGTTCTATAACCGATATATCTGAAGCCGGTTCAGAATCATGTACAGCAGCTGCCCACTAAGAAATGACGCGTCCCACTACCGCATTGACGCACACGGTAATGCGGATTTCTATGGGTAATGCGGTAATGGGGCGCGTTATTTCAGAGTGGACAAGCTATACTCCCTGTCCCAGTAGTGGGAACATTTATAGGCTGATGATGATGATGAAGCTATACTGAATCAATGGTAACAAGTTGCGCATCGATGTCCTTGCCACCCTGTATTGTGCCTTTTGGTAAACCCTCTAAATTTGAATATTTCAGCAAAATAGTAACTGCCACGATGGTCTAGTAGTCACAAGCGTTACTGCTGAGCATGAGGTCTTTAGTTCGATTCTCAGGTCGGGCTGTTATTGTGTTTATCAATTAGGAATTTCTTAGTAGCAGCTCGGTGTCTGGATTGGTACCCAGTTGATGGCAATTGGCTCGTCCCCTATACATGGGACTTTTAATATACCTAAAGGGTATACAAGAGTGATATTGTGTTAAGTTATGTTATATGAACTTGGAAACTATGTAACTACATACATAATTTTTAGATAACTTCTATCTTTAGAGTAGATTACCTCTAATTGATAGTAAACATAGTATTTATTTTACTGATGTACTTTGTGCTCACCTGGAAATATTATCTTTCCCGATATCAGAATTGTTTACAAGCTAATAATTTTAGGATTACTTTGTCGAGATAAAGTTTAATATCGCAAATGTCTTATTTATGTAAAATATATCCGTTTTCAGTTATCAGCGTAGGGAATTTACGGTAGGTATAGCTTCTCCACTCTGAAATGACGCGCCCCACTACCGCATTGACGCACACGGTAATGCGGATTGTTCGTAAAATGTGGTAGTGGGGCGCGTCATTTCAAAGTGGACAAACTTTACATATGGTAGGATCCAAGAGATGAATATACATGAGCAATGTCTAGAGGACTCTGGGTTTCCGACCTTCTACCAACTTAGCTGGCCATCCAATCTTTAATTTAGTTTGATAAATTAATGAACGAGCACTCCTATAAGAGAAAAGACTCACTTTAAAAACACCGGTCAAGTGCTTATCGGACCACGCACAATGGAGGGTTCCGTAGTTGGGATGAACTTATCCCAAGAACTAACTTAACATTGTTGTTGAAAAACATGTTCTCCGATACATTTCAACTGCAAATGTATGCTTACGCACATTGGGCGTTTTCCATGTTATTCTAAGACCATGGACTTCTTATAGGTTATCCGGTAATCTAGACCTATTTCTATTTTTTTTTTCAAAATTTTTGCTGAGGTGAGAGCTCTGCAGAGGTATGCAGTATACATTTGAGCTGGTCGAAGTTAAGCTAGGGGTCAATTTATTCATCTGCTGGGGAACCGAACCAGTAATAATTTCTATATGCAACTCCAAGCCACAATTAGCAATAACGCATAATTTTCAACTATAGTCTCGGAGGAGCTCGTCGCTGAGTAATAACAACCGCACGGCTCGATCCATAAGGTTAAGCTACGCTTGCCGGGGTTGGTATGTGGATAGGTGACCATCTTTACATACCGAGACTCCTCCGTGCCTCACACGTTAAGCAGTTGGTCCCGGCTGTCATTCGTGGATCTTTGACAGTCGTTACGGGTCGTCAGAAGCTTGAAAGTCTGATAACCAGTTACCAAGGGGTATCATATTACCCAGTTACTGGGTTGTGGAGGTCAGATAGGCACTCGTTCCGTGTAAAATATTGGTATTCAGCTGCATCTGGTTAAAAAGGCTAGGCAGATTGATTTCAACTATAGTCTCGAAGCTTGATTTCACAACCTTCACAAATGTGAGGAATGAGGGACATAGCGGGGGAAAAATTTGGAGTATTAATGTGCTATGGCTATAAGAATAGAGGGAGAAGGCCAAAGAATCGACATACATTGTTTCCTTGGCCATCTGGATGGATCGTATAAAAGATGAGAGTGGAATATAGAGATGAGGACTGATGTACCTATACTTTTATATAATGAATATTTTTTATTGGATAATAATAAGTTTCCGAAAAGTCAATATGTTCTGCTACAAAAGTTAATGACAGAAACAAATCGCTGCAAAACCGACTCCACGTAGTCTTGTCTGTCCTACCCCTAGAGTGTTATTTAAGCTCGCGTAGGCGCGGAGGAGTGAGGCGGTTCGCGAGCTGAGGAGCAGGTGGTTTTATCACCACTGCAGCTTCGGCCTCAGCCGCGGGCGGCGAGAGTTAGAACCGTCTGCGACGATAAGCACGAATGGGACCGCCGGAGCCTCGCAGCGCCGAAGCCGTGACAGAAACCATGCCTGCTGCATAATGCATGCTCCCTTGCATTCTGCATACATAGTGTATGCTTGTTTGCATGTTTGTAAAATATTACGTCAGCAAATTTTGTATTGATTTTTCGGAATTTATAGTATTTTATTCGGTCGGTTCTTTATTTGTATTCGCATATAAGCTATCGGAAAATTTGTATTTATAGCAGTAAATTTCGTATTTTGAGTATGGACATTTTTTTTCCGGGGCGTTTATTACTACCCTTTTTTAACCGACTTCCAAAAAGGAGGAGGTTATATGTTCGTCGCGTTGTTGATGTTTGTTTTTTATTTTTTTTTATGTATTTCCACCGATTTCTCCGTCAATTGTGGACCGATTTTGAAAATTCTTTTTTTGTTTGAAAGGGTGTGCTCTCAAATTGGTCCCATATAAATTTTATTAACTTTGCTTGGATAGTTTTTGAGTTAGCTACAAAATACGTATTTTTTCCCACTTAGTATGTAGATGATATGTTAAGTTTCTGTCATTGGTAGCAGATAGTGGTATTTGAATGTATGTGGGATAGGTACCACAACTAAAAAGTGAAAAATAAAAACTTTTTACAAAAAAAAAAAACAACCGACCTCCAAAAAAAACACTACAAAGTGAAAAATAACTTTAATTTCTGAAGTCGGTGGCAAAAAACGAAAATACAAAACGCAAGACACCGACTTCCGAAATTAAAGTTATTTTTCACTTTGTAGTGTTTTTTTTGTAAAAAGTTTTTTATTTTCCAAGAAAAAGGAATCTGGTACAAAACGATCCAACCACATCCCTTGAACTCACCGTGGATAGATAATCAGCTGTTGAATAGATATGATGCTGATAACGCAGTAAGACTTCGTTCCGGACACAATCCGTGTAATAAGATTTTATACCTAATGGCAATCAACACTGACTAATTGTGGTTCAAGTAATAATTCCATTGATGATGTTTATCACATAACCGAGCGTGTCTGCAACGAGGAATTTAGAAATAGCTTGGATTGTAGAATTAGAGAGGTAGGTTACTGTAATAATACTTTAGCTGTGCCATTGTCTGATGCAGCTAGAGCACTTCACAAATTAGCTAAGCTAAAGTTTTGATAAATGAAAATAAATAGAAATTAGTATGATTTTGTTAAGCCAACCAGGGCGGTATAATCGCATGTGCAACATAGCCAAAAAAAACACACCTATAAAAGTATACATCAGCTATACTTTTATAGGTATAAAATAAGAAATATTCAGCGCTTATCGCAAATTAATTGGGGTCAGGACGGAAGGTTAACGGAGGTTAAAAAAAATCTCACCTCGTTTACAGGAACAACATCCATATGAGAATTCAATAGTATTGAAGTTAGTCCTGGCTGCAAACCTTCCCATGTTATCACCACCACTGGTTTCTTGGGCACCAACTCGTAAACGACAATAGGCAAATCTATGAGACTGGCTTGTTTCTTCAAGAATTTTACACAGTCACCTGAAAAAGGAGAACTTCCTAGTTAAAAGCAGTTTTCAAATACAAGTTACTGATTACATTTTATTTGTTCAGGCAAAATTCACAATGAGCATTGTGCTGTGTATAATAATTTGATTAGAGTTATTAGGTATTGTTTAAAATCTGTCTACCGAGTTAAACCTAGGTATTTTCCTTATCCTGCTTGTTAAAATGACTTGTGTAAATCATGGGAAAAATTTACTTCTCGAACCTATTTTTTCACATGTTTAACCGAATTCTAAAAAAGGTGGAGGTTCTCAATTCGGATGTTTAAATTTTTTTTTTAATGTAATTGTGTTCGATTGATTTGCAAAATTCTTTTTCGTTTGAAAGGGCAAATGCTATCAAAGTGGGCACATATAAATTGTATTAACTGTGCTTGGGTACTTGGGTATTCGAATTTGTGTGAGGACGTACCACAACTGAAAAACAGAAACTTTTTTTGAAGTGAAAACTTCTTTAGGCGCGTTTGGCATTTTTGAGATGGGAAAAAACAATTGAAGTCGCGATACCGTAACCGACACCTCATTTTTGTAAACGCGATTGTGCTCTTTATTTATATCGTGTTACGGATCAATGTTCTGTGTAAGTATTTTTACTTTAAAGGTTTGGAAGTATTTTATTTTTAATTGTTCAAGTTTTCGCTTCTGTCGGCAATCCGGGAGTGCCACTGTTTTTTTTAAGTTTTTTTTTTTTGTAAAAGAGTTTTTATTCTTTCGTTTTATTAGTTATTAGCGTTTGCCTGTGACTTCAGCCACGTTCCAAATTTCATCTAAATCCGTTAAGCCGTTAAGGGTCGCCTATAGAAAATCGTATTAAGGGTAAGTTTATGTAGAAAACTTAAAGTAGATAACAAGAGTTTCACTAGTACCTAAGTAAAAAATCGAATTGAGGATAAACCTTGTATCTATAAGGTTTATCCTCATTGTCATTGTTTAAAAAAATATATTACTAAAACCGTGTAAAAAGCACCGCCGTATAACAACATAACTTATCAACGTAAATAAGAAGTCACCCAATTAATATTGTACTTAAATAAAGACAACAACGAACAGTGAACCCACAAATTTTTGCAATTTTCTATAACATTACATAAATTTTCAGAAATTTTCTGAATTTTCACCGTCAAGTCAATGTTACATTTTTGTGACAATGAAAAGACCGAAAATTTCAGAAATTTTTTAGGCGTGAAAAGATATCAGACAAACATACAGACGGACAGTTATTTTCACATTTATAATATTAGTATGGATTGCAAGTTTATTCTTTAAATCTCACCATAATCGACATCCGGATGGACGCTGGGAATTCTCAAATACTCCCTAAGCCTTTGAATGACTTCATCGTTGTCCCATTTGGTAGCCATTGTACACGTTCTTTTTATTAAAATACTTTTTTAATCGAGCACAGAACGCGTGTTGTTCTTCCCGTTACTAAAACGATACTAAGCAAGTCAAGTGATCGAGTTTGCAAATTGTGTTATCTGTGATATTATTTGTCTCTCGCTAAGTTTGATTACTTTGTTATACTAATCTCCTCAGTGCGGTGCACGTAGGTATGGAGGTACCATTGAAGATCTAATACGTGTTACTTAACTTTATTTGTGCAGTACTTCGATCAACAATACAAAGTTTATTAGTGATGTAGTTAGGATTTATTCGTTAATTAAGTAAGATTTTTAATGTACTACCTACAGGTATCATTGAAGATGAAACATATGTTACTTAACTTTATTTGTGCAGTATCTTCGTGAGTTTATTTTATTATTGATGTAGTTAGGATTTATTGGTAATTATGTAAGGTTTTTAGTGTAGGTAGTCTTTTACACATTTTCTTGATTTCATTATATTACTGGCACATAGACATTTCAATGATTTCAACTTTGTCTCTTGGTGACATTATATATATCGGAGACGGGTATGTGACTCTTTCGTTAGGTATTATCAGCGATATTTTAACTACTGTGGGCGTAGTGTGGGTAGTGTTGGTTAATGCGCAATAGAAAAACCGTTTGCAGTTCAGATCACATTATAATTTACTATCAAATTAATCACACTAGGTAAATTATACACAAACTGGGTGCGACGGCGTTTATTAAAATCACCAATTAACACAATGATCACAAATTACAACTAACACAATAACTGAGCACCATGAATCGAGAACAGTTCCGCGACGTCTTAACTCCGATGCGATCAGAGGCTCAATCCCTCCTCGCCGTGGCCTTAAAACATCACGACTCTGTAGAAGTGCGCTTTTTGGTGTAGGTAGATCACGTCCTGTTGCCAGCGGCGCACTTGCGTCATTTCGTGTCCATACTAATGACCGAATCCGACATATAAGGGACCACATTTGGATGACCAGAATTACCAGAAAATTGTCTACCAACCAATAATTTTTTCCTGTGTTTTTTCCACGGAATAGAAAAAAAATAGAAAAAGCAGTTTTTTCTATTCCGTGGTTTTTTCCATAAAAACCTTTTTTTAAATTAATATTTTACTTATACACGGTTATATTACCATTACCTAATACTGAAAAACAATTTCAAATAGCCAGTAAATAACAAAAACATTAATTATAACATAACACACGCCTTGTTTCCCTGAAGGGTTGGGCAGGGGTGTCCCTGAAGCAGGTACACCCACATTTCGCCCAAACATTAATTATTTGTTGAAAATATTAAATCAATGTTATTGGAAAGATTTCATTTAAATTCAAAGTTCATGCAATCATGAATTTTGAATTTACTAACATCTTGTGTCATTGACTTTGCACTTGTGCACATTTATAGACTTCGATCACTAATCTTGCACAATAATGTACAATTTTGTTCTTGACTACGCATTATTAATGTAATATTTATTTTATTTTACAGAGTATTTAAAATCGTTTAAACATAAAACAGTCGTTACTTTTATTTTATCCTGGTTACAATCAACAACAAAAAATAGCTTATTTTTAAATTTTAAATAAAAAACCTCTTTTTAGGGTTCCGTTGCCAAATGGCAAAAAACGGAACCCTTATAGATTCGTCATGTCTGTCTGTCTGTCTGTCTGTCCGTCCGTATGTCACAGCCACTTTTTTCCGAAACTATAAGAGGTATGCTATTGAAACTTGGTAAGTAGATGTATTCTGTGAACCGCATTAAGATTTTCACACAAAAATAGAAAAAAAACAAATAATTTTGGAGTTCCCCATACTTAGAACTGAAACTCAAAAATTTTTTTTTCATCAATCCCATACGTGTGGGGTATCTATGGATAGGTCTTTAAAAATAATATTGAGGTTTCTAATATCATTTTTTTCTAAACTGAATAGTTTGCGCGAGAGACACTTCCAAAGTGGTAAAATGTGTGTCCCCCCCCTGTAACTTCTAAAATAAGAGAATGATAAAACTAAAAAAAATATATGATGTACATTACCATGTAAACTTCCACCGAAAATTGGTTTGAACGAGATCTAGCAAGTAGTTTTTTTTTAATACGTCATAAATCGTAAACTTGGGCTTGTGGGGCTTGTGGCTAAGTAATAATAGCTGCACGGGTCGATCGATCAGGTTAAGCTACGCTTGCCGCGGTTGGTCTGTGGATGGGTGACCATCTTTACATACCAAGACCCCTCCGTGCCTCGGAAAGCACGTTAAGCCGTTGGTCCCGGCTGTCATTTGTAGATCTTTGACAGTCGTTACGGGTAGTTAGAAGCCCAAAAAGTCTGACAACCAGTCTTGCCAAGGCGTATCGTGTTACCCAGGAACTGGGTTGTGGAGGTCAGATAGGCAGTCGCTCCATGTAAAATACGGTATTCAGCTGCATCCGGTTAGACTGGAAGCCGACCCCAACATAGTTGGGAAAAGGCTAGGCAGATGATGAAATCGTAAACCGCAATTTACCTTTCATTCAATGTTACTTGCTGCTACGGAACCCTTCATGGGCGAGTACAACTCGCACTTGGCCGCTTTTTTTATTTTGTTTCCTTGACCTTCTTTTATTTAATATAATTTTTATATCGACTACTTTACGTGGTCTTATCTCCACACCGTAAACCTAATTTGTCACATTGGCTTTGGAGAGATTATTTCTCTAGTGTACAGTACCGAATTTGGTTTAGGTATGGATTAATAAGACAAAATCGTCATCTGCCTAGCCTTTTCCCAACTATTCCATTTTGACCGGATGCAGCTGAATACCAGTACTTCACATTATGTAGCGTCTGCCTATCTGACCTTCACAACCCAGTTACTGGGTTACACGATAACTCTTGGTTGTCAGGCTTTTGGACTTCAGACTACCCATTACGACACACATTACACATATTTTATTCGACATAAATATCGAACATTACAACAGTAGGTGAGCGTCAACATAGTGTGTAGTAACATTAATTAGCAAACATGTCGAGTTCGTTGCCTAGTCAGTCTTGCAAGTCAAATAACGTTCTAGTATTATCGTATTAGTCTATAATCTAGACTAAACATAGGTGCTCTACTTTGTATTACCTACCTATGTTAATTCAGTAAAATTAATTGTTTAGCAAAATAACAAACAACTAAAATCATCTTCATCATCTTCCTCCTCTTGTCTCAAGTTACGTGGGGTTGGCGCATACGTTTTCTTCTTCCACTCTCCCCTGTCAACCGTCACGCTATCATTCACTCCCTTCTCTTTCATATCATTCCTGACACATCACATATCCATACCAAGCCAAACGATTTCCTTTCAACTTTTCTGTCACTGACACAACTTTCAAACTTCCCCTTATAAACTCATTTCTTTCTTTATCCATTTTCGTCACTCCAAACATCCATCTCAACATTCTTTTCTCCGCTGCATGCAATCTTTTTTTCATCCAACCAAGTAAAATCAATCCGGCGTGTTGCCACACCGAGCGCTGGGTCTGCACTCAGCGCTCGGTGTGGCAACACGCCCCGTGTTCGAGTTCGCAACAAGTCGATCGTCATCCTGAGGATGCCTCGTTTAGAGGTGAAACACGTGTCGATTTATTTCAGGAGTTTTTTATGACTCTTTAGAAATAGCTAAGCGGAACAGGTTACTAAATATATCCACGTCTATTTTAGTGAGCAGTGGTGGCCCAGTGGTAACGGCCGCGACTTACGAGTTGTAGGTCGTAGGTTCGAACCCAGACAGGCGCTTTACTTTGTGTAAATTATTTCATCACCACTGCTCTCAAAACGGTGAAGGAAAACATCGTGAGGAAACCGGCATGTCCTAGAACCGAAAATTCGAAGACATGTGACATCTACCAACCCGCACTGGGCCCGCGCGGTGGATTACGGCCCACTCCCTCTCACAGAGAGGAGGCCTGTGTCCCAGCAGTGGGAACATTTATAGGCTGATGATGATGATGATGATAATTGTATTCTATGGCTATATTACGGCAAATTGACATAGAGTGTCAACTTGATAAACAATTAATTTCCTTGACTGTATTTACATGATATTTATTTACTATTTTAGTTTGCTTACGGTATCTTGTAGATCTTTAACGATACGCCCGTCTGCGGGATGTGTGCTAAAGTAAAATGTTGATTTATCGCAGTACTTAAGTAATACACAAACAAAGTAGCGGAATGATGAAAACATTTTGATACTATGAATTTCAGAGAGGTACCTACCTAATGATGAACGTCATTTTGTTAGCTTTTAGCACTCTGGAGCTCATTTCTCGCGGAACGGAGTTCCGATGTGTGTTTTTGCGATGTTAAGAGGGTTTATCCTAAAAGTTGGCAACATCGAAAATAGCTGTCAAATATTTACCTGTTTTGATTAAATTTGTAATATTACCGTATGGAATTAAGAAATGTGGCTAACTAGGGAACTAAAATATTGATTATGAAATGCAATAATTAATATCGTAATACCTACCGTATATTTAGTTTTAGATGTAAAAAAGTATTTGGAAACTTTCCAAATACCTTTTTTTACACCTAAAATTGTTACAACACCAAATTCAGTGTTATAATTGCAATTCATTGTTAATATTTCAGGGAACTAGTTAGCCACATTTCTTATTTCCATACAGTAATATTGCCAAATTAATCAAAACAGCGACAATACAATATTGATATTTGACATCTATTTGCGACGTTGCTGTCTACCACACCGTAAACGGGACGTCAACAAGAACGAGATGATGTAGCAACGGTACATTTACTATGACCGCGTAATGTAGTGCTAGGGAACATCGCAAAAACACGCCTACAAAGAGCAGAGGACGTCTTTCGGCTGAATGCCCATGATGATGTCTCATTCGCCAGTTTGGATATTTCATTGCCAAAGAATCTAAAAAAATGGTAAGTACATAATATTGACAGATATTCAAGAAAATAGACAGCAGTAGGTATCTATTGTCCTGTTACCTATACCAACATAATAATAATGCATCCTCCAGACTGAATTTCGGCCATGGCGATCAATCTCAGTAGAAACCAGCCTTCGGCGCGGGAGATATTTTAAGCCCCCAGTTCAAACGTTTCATTATCATCATCAGCCTATCATGTTCCCACTGCTGGGACACAGGCCTCCTTTCTGTGAGAGCGAGTGGGCCGTAATCCACCACGCGGGCCCAGTGCGGGTTGGTAGATGTCACATGTCTTCGAATTTTCGGTTCTAGGACATGCCGGTTTCCTCACGATGTTTTCCTTCACCGTTTTGAGAGCAGTGGTGATGAAATAATTTACACAAAGTAAAGCGCCTGTCTGGGTTCGAAGCTACGACGTACAACTCGAAAGTACAAGTCGCGGCCGTTACCACTGGGCCACCACTGCTCTCTACACTGTTCAAACGTTTAATGGGCCTATTTGCGTAATTTGCTGTTTGATTTGCGTGAAATTTTTTGACGGGCTCGCACAACGTGTACTGGTGGCTTTATAGTGCACAAGCGTGTGCGCAGACACAGCAGGTTTACTCTCTCTCTCTCTCTTCCATCACTTTTATAATCCGATGGGACGGCAATCCGACACGAACGTAGAGAGATCAGGTGCAGGGCCAACGGCCTAACGACCACCAATCAACATGCTACCAACACAAACATACTGTGATAATGATTATGATAATATGACCACGTCAGATCGACATCCAAAGGCCGATAACGAAGAAGTGAATGATAGTGATCGCAAGTTTAACGGTGTGGGCAGAAAGCCAAGCAGGTTGTGCCAATATAAATAGGTACGTTGGAAACATTTATTACAATTCGAGGAAAGCGACGAGCCTGGGAACAGGAAACAAAATAGTTTATTGTAGGCAGGGATACTCTGGGTTTTAACCGACTTCCAAAAGGAAGAGGTTCTCAATTCGACTGTATGTTTTTTTTTTTTTTTGTATGTTTGTTACGCGATTACTCCATCAATTATGAATTGATTTTGATGATTCATACTTCAGAGGTGATCCCATATAAATTGTATTAACTTTGCTTTAGTAGTTTTTGAGTTAGCTTCAATAATACGTATTTTTTCCTCACTTGGTATGTGGATGATATGATAACTTCCTGTCACTGTTATTTACATAGCAGGTAGTGGTATTTGAATTTGTGTAGGGTAGGTATCACAACTAAAAAGTGAAAAATAAAAACTTGTGTCTTTGGTTTTGAATTTTCATTCTTTGTCACCGACTTCCGAAATTAAAGTTATTTTTCACTTTGTGGTATTTTTTTGAAGTCGGTTGTTTTTTTTTGTAAAAAGTTTTTATTAAACTACCCGATTTGTCTCGTGGGTGCAAGCGCGACTGCTGAACGTTTCGATTCCCTCCGAGGTTTTTCTATAAGGAATTCCTTAGTAGCATTCCGGAGTTTCGAAGCTGGTGGCGTGACTCCCACGTGCATCGGAAAGCACGTATCGCCATTGGTCCTACGTCTGATCTCTCCCCGGTCGTGTCGGGTTGCCATCCCATTGAATTATGAGATTGATGGATGAGAGAGTGCACTATAATATCTCCTGCGTACTTGGGTAATCTCCGTTCAGATTATTTTGAGATATATTTTTACTCTGGGTGTAAAAAAATGCGGCACCCCGGTAATCAACGCGTTGATGTCTTTTACTCCACGATCCGCGGTATTCAACGCGTTGATGTCTTTTACTCCACGATGTCGGTAACAGTGTCGAGAAAACAATGTTTTAGTCCCATCTCAAAAATGCCCAACGCGCTTATAGAAGTTTTCACTTCAAAAAATATCTACATACCTATTGAGAATTAGTTTTGAGAAGCCTCCATATATGAAAAATGGCAGTACCTACCTAAGCTTGTATCTGAGGCATCCATCCGAGACATTCAGCCACGCTACCAAACTGTGGACTGGTTAGTCTTTTATCAAACTCAAAGCATTTATTTCAAATAAACCAATTACAGGTAGGTACTTTTTAATTATCAAGGGGTCGGTCAGTCAGAAAAATGAAGCTAGTTGCCCATTCCAAAGCGTAGTAGGTACCTATGGGGAAGAACGGGCAAGAAACTCCACGGACACTCTTCTAAATCAAAATATTGTTACAAAAAATTGGTTACATCATTCATGTTGAAACTATACATGTGAGAACAGTGTAGAAAGATGTGCACGTTAAAAGAGTCCGTAACAAAAACAAAAAAAAAAAAAAAAAACCGTGGTAGCTAAGAGATACCAGTCCCTACTGACGGCGCCCGTTCACGAACATGACGCATGGATCAACACCATTTAGCTCAACCATTATCACGACATGAGTTAACGTTAATTTCCACATATCTCGTGCCGATACAACAGAAGATGAAAAGTAGGTACATACGTCTCATCTTTTGTGTAGAGAAATTGTAGACAACTACATAGGTATTTACAATTTCTCACACTTAGAACTTTTTCAGAATGATCTTATCTAAAGGATTATGAATTATGATAATGAGCTGTACTATCGCAGAAAGACATAAGTAACCACCGTAAGGACTATTCTTGCTTGCAGCGCTCGGCTTCTATAGAACTGGGGCGGTAACAGATGTGGTCATCGTGTGCACGGGATTTTGTTTTCAAAGTTGTTAGTTATGGACTTCCGCGATGATACCTACTAAGTTATAATGGACATCGAACTACTAACTCGACACCGCTGATAATGTTACTAAAAAGTCCGTAGACGCCTTGAAAATCTAAATACTTCGTTTCAGCTCACGTGAAACAATGCGGTTTAAAAAACGGAAGGCGCAGTATACAAGGTTTTATATATTGGTGCCGATTCCCTTGTCCACAAACTAAACTAAATTTAAGTTCAGTGCATCTTTTTCTTTCTGTTTCATTAAGAAAAGGACAGAAGATAAATTTTAGTTTAGTCCTGTCAAATTAATCAGCGCTTGACGTAAATTGACGTAATTTTAGTCGGCAAGTTTTTAATCACGTCTAAACTTGTATGGAGAGTGACAGGCGCTGATTAATTTGACAGGACTAAACTAAAATTTATCTTCTGTCCTTTTCTTATTGAAATAGAAAGAAAAAGATGCACTGAACTTAAATTTAGTTTAGTTTGTGAACAAGGGAATCGGCACCATTATCGCCTTTTTTTTTCACTAAAGATATTATAAAACTATTCAAGGTCAGCCTCCTCGTATACCTTGGTGTACATATAGTCGGTTAAGTAGAAAACTGATTATTATAGCGCGCAGAATCAGAACAGGACATATTCCATCAAACAAGTTTGCCTTTTTGATGGGAAATATTCCTTCCCCTAAATGTGATGCTTGTGGAGTAATAGACGATGGTGCCGATTCTCTTGTACACCGAACTAAATTAACTAAACTATCACTAAAATTCCTTACTTTTGACTATGAGAATCTCAAAGCTATTCTGCAAAATAAATTCTCTAAATTTAAAAATAATTTTGACACATCTAAATCGAATTTGACAATCGCGACTCCACACGTGATACCTAACCACGTGAATCTTTTTAGAGCCAGAGGCGCGCAGGGGGGGGGCAGCCTCGACGTGCTTTATATGGATTTTTCACTTTTTGTATGGAAAATAAGAAAAAATAATACCTTCATGTAGTGTTAGGGGTTTAAGAGTTTTATAAAGGGTGTCGAAATTTTCATTATTTTTGCGATTGGACACACCGTTTTCGAGATATAAGCAAAAGAAAAAAAAATATTTAGTACTGTTTTTTCATCTGAAGTCGAGGTGTTGGTGTGAATTTTAGTTCATGACAACCAATTTTATTCCACATGTTTTTAGTCGCGATTAAAAATAGTCATATTTAGTTAGAAAATCTAAATTTTAGGCTAAAAACGTCAAATTCAGAATAGTAAAATTGCTATTTTCACTAAACTAATATCTCAGTGCCATCTTAGTGCTGTCAAACTAAAATTTAGTTAAGTTGTGTCGCTTTAGTCTATTTCAGAATAGGAAATCGTCGTTTGACAGGAATAAACTAAATTTTAGTGATTTTTAGTTTAGTTTAGAGGTATTTGTGACAAGAGAATCGGCACCGATGTATACCATTTGTTGATGGAATGTGTTCAATTTCAAGCAGAGAGAGTAGAATTATTGGACAAATTAGATCTGAACAAATTGCAGGTCGGAATTATGAAGTCTATAGGTACTTTCAAACCCTAACAGTGAAGGAGTTTGTCTTTTGTTTCAACTATTATCATCTTAAGTTAGTTATGTATTGAATAAGATTAATCGGACTGGCATATACATGTAGTATAAAAGTCCAAAAAAAAAGAATTTAAAAAAATCACCAAAAATAACAAAAGAGCATAGATTAAAAATAAAACGGTAGGTAAACATTCAACAGGCAGTAAAAAAAAAAACAAAAATGGTTTTATTCAAGGAGAAGCGGTAAATGATATGCTTGTTAAGTAACATTATTATGTTACGCAAATATTCACACTTAATCGATTTTCCTCTCTTATTAAGATTACTGTAAACCAGTAAGCAGACGTACAATGTTTACTTATGTTTATGCTTAATTAATGTATTATTTAATAATAGAACGGTACTTTCCTTAAAAACTTTGATAAACTTTTAATTGTATTATGGCCAGTAAAATACACGTCTTCAACCTATTAATTTTGCGTCCACAAGTTTAATAACTGGTCAGTTGACAAACAAGCACAAATTCTGTCTGGTCCTTACATCACTTTATTACCATGAATGAAACGGAACGCAAGCAGAAATCGGCGCGAAACCCTCCTACGCGGGCCTTTCAAAAATCGTCACATTCGCGAGTTACGTTCCATACCGCGACCGGCCGTGCACCTTTCGCCGCACGCCGCAAACACTGATAAAAAAAAAAACATTTTGAATTTCGAACGAAGCCACAAACAAGCTCGCATTAAAATTATTTTTTTCAAAGCGAGATAATTGGCCGCTGTTACAGTTAAATATTTTTGTTTATTTTGATTATAAAGAAATAAGTGTTTGTGAAAAATGGTTCGCAAAATCGGTGGACTCTTGTGTTGCCTCTGCGTTTTCGGTATTTCATTGAGTGATAGCGCTATATCAGCTGATACCGTAAGTATATTTTCAAAAATAATTTATAATAATCTAAGATCCTTACACACAATGGCCAATATTGGTGAATTCTTTACGTCCATTGATAGTTTAGTAAAGACTGCATTCGCTGTTCTATCAATGTATGAATCAATGATATAGTTACTCTAATGTATCTACGTAAATCATATCGCTTATTGTGTACGAGACTTTACAATATTAATTGCCAGTCCAATTATATCAAATGCAGGAAATTGGCTTAATAATTACGTTGAAATTGGATTTACGCATAGCTATTGAATTATGATTTTACTTTCGATTTAACGCATTTTATATACCTAAGCCCATACATCTAACATGTAATGCATGGAAATAATAAATATTCAAAATGCATTTAATAAAAATTTGTTTAGGGTCATTGAAAACTCCTGAAATGATTACTGTTCTAACTTATAAATTTACTTTTTTAACTCCATTATTTTTTTAATTAATGAAAACGATAAGATTATAATCTGATTCCCAATATATTATTAATCTTATTTCATTAAAATAAATCCTTATTATAACGTGTATGACCTTAGTTTGGCACATATAAAACTGCTCTAGTAACTAGGCTGGCCTTGAGTATTGAATGTAGCTTGTCATACGGGTGGACACTATTATTACTAACGACATAATATTAACTATACTTTAATTTAATTCCAACACAGTTTTTCCTTGTAAAGGTAGTTATACTTTTAGTGACTGCCTTGTATTTATGACCTTTAAATTTTTTATAAGTCGCCATGTAAGGCGCTCTAGATAGTAAAAATATGTATTTAGTGTCAATGTGAAGTTAATCAGGAACTTTTACAGTTTTTAACACAGCTAACTATTTACATTAGGCACTAAATTAAAAGACTAACTAACTATCTGTATAAATAAAAATGATAAAAACAAAACGACACTTAGGCGTCGAAGTATTCGTCCGCATCGCTGTCATCCGGAAACGTGCCCAGAAGACTGGCAGCATTGCCACGTTGAATGGCAATGCAAATTCTTTGGCCAAAGAACGAGCCAGAACTCTGGTCACGAGAAGTGTCGACCAGTCGACGAGAAATTTCCTTATACAAAGTTATTATTATTAATCTGCTTGAATATGCTTACAATGAAACAAAACGGTTGATTTTTAAACGGTAAATAAAATCTTAACAGGTAAATAATTATGTGGGCGTCAAACGTGGCTAATGCAGAGGACCTGTGATTCATGCACGATACATATTCAAAGATACACAGGTAGATTAAACGAACCTAACATAAACCTTGAATGGGCTAGGCCTGATTAGTTTTACAATTAACTCAATTGTGTAAATTGAGCAAGATAGGTATAAACAGTGCCATCCACATCCAGCTTACAGAAATTATAAGCTGTAGGAAGCGAATAGGAAAAAGAGTGGAGCGCGTCTTCGTGGACTAGATATTGCTTTACTTGGCGGATAAAACTACTTAAATGAAATCGAATGAAATGAAAGCTTTAATTGTCAAGATGGTCAGATCAAAGGCTAAATTAAGTCCACAGATAAACTTACAATATTCCTCAATAAACTCGTGAATGTGTCAAAAGACATCAAACCAATAAGACTATTGAAAAAGATACGTCGAGGACTGCGGAGAAGGTGGTGTGACGATCATATCGATAATCATGTTTGCGGGGCCAACAGAGATCACCTAAAATAGAGTATGGAAGGAAAAGGGGAGGTCTTTGCCCAGCAGTGGGATACAATATAAGCTCACAACAAAAGAAAACCTACTTCAGAAACCAAGCATTAGAGACACCTAACAGTTATTTAGTTAATTACTCAAAAATCCTAACTTTAATTTAATATTATAAATGAGGGGTCTAAGTGCAAATCCGCCACTGTCCATTAAAAAATAAAATGTGTTTTTTTGCGTCTGGTGACACTTAATCACATTATCTATGGTTCTGTAAATTCAGTTACAGTCAAAACCACCTCTATCACATACAAAAAGACAGAAAAAGTAACAAGTGAGATTCAAAACCTACACTATCCAGTTGTGAATTGGAAGATTTATTAAGCCACGGAACGTTTTTTAACTGCTGTGAACATTTTTAGAAACTGGATAGAGGCGGATTTGCACTTAGACCCCTCAAATGCGAAAGTGAGTTTGTTTGTTTGTTACGCTAAAACGTCTAAACGGATTTGGACTAAATTTAGCACATCGGTAAACCATGACCTGGAGAAGGACATTAAATACTTTTTATACCCATATTCCAACGGGATCGACACTTATGCGGGTGAAACCGTGGGGCGCAGCTAGTAAATAATATTTCAACCAAAAATGAGAGCCCGGGTATGATTTTTATGATGTGTTTGCAATTTTATGTACAAGAAACGAGAGATGAATTCAAATATTCCATACATTGAATCATATATTCAAACAACACAAATTATGCAAATAAATTCAAAGACCCGTTTAATTAACAATGAAACTGAAGGAAACACGCATAATGCAACTTGTATATGCAAATGTTTACCAATAGCAGGTGTTGTCAACAATTGGTGCGTGCAAATGAAGCAAGGTGAAAGTGCTCAGTGAACGCACTCGAAATATTATGGCATATGCTAATTATGGAGCTGCTATTCTGAAAGCAACGCAATAATTAGAAATGTGGGTAATGAGTAAAGAAGGTAATATTCGAAAGAAACAATAGATATTGTTATAGATACAATTGTAAGAAAGTAATGGATTTTGATATGCTTTCACGTTGAAACGGATTAACCGGTTACGATAATTCTTGTAATGGTTGTGTTTCGACTTTCTTGGTTACGGTGGGTTAGTAAAAACACTTTAGTCATTTACGGAAATTTATATAAATGCAATGTTTCTCAAAATAATGAAATCGTTTTTTTATATTTGTTTAGCTGATCGTATGAAAAACACAATTCCTAAGCGAATTATTAGAATGTCTGCTTAATTATATGGTTAGTTTTATTTGTTGATATAGCAATCTTATTTATTAGATTTACGAAATTATGCAGGCAAGTTCTTGGTCTGATTAACTTCAACTGCATTTCGTAAAGCTAATAAAAGTTTAATTTAGACCTCAGTGGTTTGAATCCAACCAATAAAGTTAAATTGGCATATGATTTCGAATACCAATAAGACCTTTCACTACCCGTAAATTTCGTAAGAATGAAGGATTATAAACATGATGAACCAATCTATAATATTGAACCCAACATGTAAGCATTGATAGAAGAGATAAAGATTACGGTCCAGCAATGAATTTACTTGTAATAATTCGATTAATTTTAAAGTACACATTTCTCGGAGATTACTCTAAAAACAGATTGAGAGATTTCCCTTTAAAAAGTTCGACGTACGATTACATAATGATGTTGCTCCAATGCCGGCTGTGGCCTCCTTATTACCGTGGTAAATGGTAATCCGCAGTAACCGAGCTACAAATCAATTACTTTACACCACAAGCTAGGTAACTTGTTACAAGATAACTACATTAAGATGCGCAAAACTGTTCAATAAAACAGATAAAAATATACATTTCCCCAGCACAAGCATCAATCAAAACTACACTCATTTTAATGTATAAAACTGGGACTACGAGTTCTTTTAAAATATATTTTAGACATAGCAAAATATTTTGACAAATATATGGGAATGGCTAATCAGGTAAACTTTACTATTAGGTACGTAATGTTTATTATTGTATGTATGTATGTGTGTATTAATGTTAGTGTTAGGAGTTCTGCAATAGAGCTTTTTTAATTAACATCTCCGCATGCGTAAGTTTATCATCCCCTTTTTATAACTTCTGGGTCATAAAAACCTGTGATACATCAACTGGCGACGACCAAAGGTTTTACATCTCTGACATAACGTCAATTGACGACTGTCAATTGAAAGTAATCGTATTATGTATTTTATTAAATTCCAGGTTATTACTGACGTATTTTATTGAAGGAAACGTTTGTATGATTATGGTTCTTGATGTAAATATCATCTAGTAAAGCCTTGCTTAGAACTGTTCGGACATATCTCTCTAAGTATTGACGTCTTCGTGTGTTACTGGATCTCTAGCCAATCCGTGCCGGTCTGAAATGAAGCATACTTAGGCCCCGAACTTTTTGTCCTCTTTGCCAGCAGTAATTTGAATTTTGTTGTCTTCCTATGATCAAATATATAGTTCAGTATATGGACTTTTGAATTTATAGATTAAAAAGAAAGAAAACTTGTTTATTCTGCACCTAACTCATCTAGCTTAAAGTCAAAGTCAAAGTCAAATAATTTATTTCAATTAGGCACAAAAAGGCTCTTTTGAACGTCAAAAACAAAAAATAGAATTGATTCTAGTCGCCCCTTCCAAAAGGTAGTTTTCGTATGGAGAAGAATGGGCAAGAAACTCCACCGTTAGTTACTCTTTTAAAATGTTTTACAATATTTTGTATACATTAATTATATAATTATATGTGAAGACGATGTACCTGGAATAATATTACTATACCACAATAGGTAAAAATAATTAAAAATAAAGCAATGACAGAAATAATAATAATTATGTAATGGATACATAGTGTTCACATATTTACAAGCATTGTAAAAGTAGGTACCTATACGATATTTCTAAAAAAATTACAAGTGATACTAAACTGTAAATAACTGTAATATATCACAAGGTATTTTGTTATAACATTTAACACAGTACCCCTTATTTTTAATAAAAAAAATTATATGACGTGTAAAAGTGATTCCGATATCCTATTTACAGAATAAACAATTTCATTTCATTTGCACAAACAAAACGCACATAAAAAAATAGGCTAAAATACACTTAAACGTAACTAGCCAAAAGCCTCGTATTCAATCAATGAAAGTTTGACAATTTCGTTTATTGCATAGATAAAAACCTGTTCATTGGTTGATTGGATTTGGAGTTGGGTCTCATTTAAATCTGATTCTGCTGCATTTTATACAAACCTGAGTATCGATAACTTTTCCAATAAATAATCTGCAAACTATCTTCCAATTAAGACGAATGGAATTCATAACAATAATAAGAAATTGGCTAAAACACCGTTAATCGATTAAAATCTTGCTTTTACGTCAGCTAAATTCGATTTTATGTTGCATGGTAATTAGTGAAATGATTAAATCAATCAAAAGGTGTTTCTATATGGCCCATTTCTTAGATTATTTTGATTTTGAGAGAGAAGACAGAGGGTATCTTCGATGCTTCGTGTCACATACTAACGTCTATACGAAAAATAATAAAAAAACACTTCTTTGCTGATCAGCCTGATTCAATCTGCCTACCCATCTAACCAACTATATTGAGGTCGGCTTCCAGTCTAACTGGATGCAGCTGAATACCAGTATTTTACATGGAGCATCTGCACTTCCCAGTAACTGGTTGTCAGACTTTCGGGCTTCTGACGACCCGTAACGAGTGTTAAAGATTCACGAATTACAGTCGGGATTAACGGCTTAACGTGCTTTCCGAGGCACGGCGGAGTCTCGGTGTGTATAGATGGTCACCCATCTACAGACCAACCCCGGCAAGAGAAGCTTAACCTGATAAATCGACCCGTGCGGCTATTATTACTTAGCCACGAGCTTCTCCTGATCATCCTGATTATTGACACAAAATGATATTAAAATGAAAATATCTCGGAGGGGTCTTGGCTAAATGAAAATAACAGCCGCACAGGTCGATCGAAGGTTAAACTACGCTTGCCGCGGTTGGTTCGTAGATGGTTGACCATCCATTACAAATAGTGACCCCTCTGTGCGTCGGAAAACACGGCTGTCATTCGTAGATCTTTGACAGTCGTTACACCTGTAACCGGTTGTCAGACTTTTGGACTTCTGAAAAAGAAGAAGCCAGAAACCAGTCTTACCAAAGGGTATCGTGTTACCCAGTTACTGATACCTATTCAGCTACCTCCGGATAGACTGGAAGCCGACCTAGATAGATTGATTGGTTGAATTAAAAGATCGAATAAAGTGAGAATTTATCGAATAGTAGCTAATAAACGAAAGTATCTTCTATTATTAAGGGCTAGGTCGGTAGGTCAGACAGTAAATCTGCTTCCAAATATGCTATCAGTAGTTTCACCTATCGATCACCTTCAAACAAATCAATACAAATAAGGAACCTTGGTACTGCAAAGGTCGGCAATGTCCAGGGCCAGTCAGCCGTCACTCCTTAAATATGATCAAGAAATGGTGTCGACTATAATGTAATGTAGGTAAGTAGTCATAAATCAATGTCTAGGTAGGTAATGATGTTACGGAAGAAATTGTAGATTTTCTTATCCTAAAATCATCGCCATTTTCTTGTTCTTTACTTGGGGCATAGTATAAAGAGTTCCTAGTAGGCTATCTCCGGCCCAATCCGCGATATAATTGCCTACCATACTTGCCTGTCTCAGGGTTGCCACTTTTAGCTATCTGATTCACAATTCGTCAAATATTTAAAATTACGATTTTATAACTATAAGTACTTCGTTACTTTACTATACCTACAATACTGAGAAATCGGCATGACTAAACGTAAACAAAGCATTAGCGGCATATCAATTGACAGATCAAAAGTAGGTACCTAATACATTTTAGTGGGAAAGTAGGCCTGCCTACTTCGTCTGTCTGATAGATAACTAATACAACAAAAAATAAGTAGGTATCTCATCATCAAGTAAAAATTATATGCTAGAATAAGTGACTTGGTTACCTTTTCTGTTCTGTAGGTAATCTGAACAGAGACAACTCTGGAATCGATGAATTATTTAGACACCCAAACGCATAGCAATAATTTCTCCTGCGATTATCACTCATTTTTCATACATTTAGCAGTGCCAAAAAGCTGCGACGAGCAAACCTTTTGCGGCGTTAGCCCCGACTGGCGCATTCTGAAACGGGCGAGATTTTGTTAAGTGTGCCTGCGGCGACGCATAGATACAAGCCGCGCACACATACAAGACGCGCGCGGTGCGTTTGTATGAAGATAGCGTACTTCCTCTCTTTATACTATGCTTGGGGTAATCGCAGTATGACTTTTTATTTCTCTCATCATCAGCCATCAGTAAGTCATCTCTGTGTTTACTTCCTTCCCTGCCATATCATCTTTTACATAGCCTTCCATCTTTTATGAGCTCTACCCATCGTCTTATCACCTATCTGCATTCGTTTTTAAAACTGCTTGTGTGTTGCTATTTTTATTTCAAACCTAATACCGAATCTTATTCATATACCTTTTATGAGTAATATAAGGTTTAAAAACTGTCTTGTTAGTCCGTCATTGCGGCCCACACAATGCCTTGTAAAGCGACCAGATAGTCTATACAGCAAGGCCGCACCCACTCGGGCCGAGGTGACTGATTCACATACACCTTTTGTTAGAGAATTTACACCAAAATGTTATCTTGATCACTGCTTGTGAATATTTGAAGAATTATTACGTTCTGACTACATTGACGAAATTCTTCAAAATGAGCAACCTTTCATCATCTGCCAAGCCTTTGGCAACAACCATGTTGGGTCAGCTTCAGTCTAATCGAGTAAGAATGAGTGTCTTAATAGGTTAAAAAATAATGTATTTCTAAAAGTACAATTCCGTAACCAACTGCAGCCATCAGCAGCAGGTGAATTGTCGTCGCGACACTGCTGATTTCTAGTATAACTATGAAATACCGTGTCGCTAGCTACGGAAGGTATTTCATAGAAATACATAGCATACCCTCTCAACACTACACACACACGCACGCACACACACACATACAGACTAACACAAAATACATCACACCCTCTCCTTCATCCCACATCACCTTGAACTCCACTACACTTCATACAAATTTAACATTTTATTTTTTTTGTTGTTTTCTTCTCCAACAAATAGTTGGTTATAACATGAAAATGTAATAATGGCTTCATTAATGTTTTTAATTGGTATTTTTACCTGTAGGGGGGAGTCCCTGGTGTCCTGAAATACAAGTCACGGCTTAGTTTAGGGTTTAGGCACCAGTCTCCCGCAAATGAACATTGTCCTGCATGATAATTTTAATTTTTTCCATTTTTAAGTTTTAGTTTAGGTGTTATTTGTGGAAGAAAAATAAACATTTTTATTATTATTTTATTATAGAAACCAGTAGTGTCGTGACGACACGTCGCTTGCTGCTGCTGCTTGCAGTCGGCTACGGTCCTTAACAACCTTAACAATGGTCGTTCAATAGTTTGTGATTGGAATGTCGCATATTTGAATGGTCAAACTTCAGTCAAAAGCAAACAGTCAATTAGTTGTACATTATTTCTTGTTCTAGTTTGGATAATTTCGAGCTTGACATTTTTGCTTATTACGAGTACGATATCAGAAACAGAATGTTTCAATAAATTCGACCACAATCATGATAATCTTATTTTGCCTTGAATAAGCGAGTAGAAGCAAATGATCTTACTTAATGCTGCACTGTCAACCGTCACGGAAAATTTTGCAAGGGACAATGTTTCGATCGTATACGTTGCACATAGTTGGTGCATAGCGATGAGCACAGCATACTTATTGTATTTCAAATATCCTGCTGTGTTTGTGAAACTGAAAATACGTTTTCTTCGATAGATAGCTTTTAAATCGAAGAACAACCAACCACTCATAGAGAAACCAGAGTCGAAAGGGAAAATAAAAAGATTAGTCAAGATGTGCTATGGGGGTCCAGGGGTATCCTACTAGGCTTTATAATAAACTATATGACCCGACAGACGTCCTGTCCAAATTGTAATAGTTCATACAATACTCCCATAGAAAATGCACTTTAAATTTTCCCGAATTTCTCAATATTCCTGGCAACTTTTCAATTTTTTTATTTCCGTAAAAACCTAATTTTGACTATGACAAACATTTTAAAACAAAAATTTGCTAAATCTGTCCAGCTGTTCTGAAGTTATGCGCCAAACGAACAGCTTTTAATTTTTATAATATGAAGAAAGAAAGAAAGAAAAATAGGTTTATTTGTCACAGAAATACGTGCATACATAAAAGACAAGAGTAATCAGAGAACAACACAAAGTACATAACAAATCACGAGCATAGAACAGAAATTACTTAGGCGGCAGCTGCACGACTTGACTGTCACAAGAAGGCTTCCACTCAGCATGATGCAGTGCTATGGGGGACCCACAGCACAGCGCTGATTTTCAGTGGTCACCCGAAAAAAGAAAAGATATACAGAAATCAAGTCAGGTTCAGTGATTTTTCTACTAAACATGTAACAAAACAAAATAAATAGAGCTTAGAATATAAGACAACTATACAATAAGTTATAAGAAACATAAAAAAACTATCCGCAGGCATCACCCTACGTGCATAAATAATACAGATATCTAACTAAAACATATTATCACTACACGAGGATAACCTTTCAACTGTCATTAACGAGACACAATAGAATTTTAATTGTTATCCACCTCAATGAGGCGTCGTAACAGATGATGGGATATAGAAGTGTTTTGTCTCGCTCCCACCCTCACTCATGCTCATGGATAAACTGTTCTAATCAATAGGTTTTAGGAATTTTATTGGAATAGCAAACATTTTTACATCGAGTTATTGCATTCTTAAGACCAACGACAAGCGCTTATACATAGATATATATGCTATAGTGGAATGTTAAGCACTTAATAATAAGTGTCTTATTATTATGTCCGTCTGTATTACCTCTACACATAAAACTTAAATCTATTACAAAACAACAATAAAAACACTAACATAAAAATTCATATTCTGTTCTCAAACTAATATAAAAGTTAGTTGATAATACTATTAGCATCGATGTTCCGCTGGTTACATAAGTAGTCGTTCAGGCGAGTGTTGCGCTTGCGCCGGCAAATGGTTTCAAGTTGAACCTATTGGTTAAGAGACAGAGTTCAGTCTCTTGCATCATGAGACTGTATAGCTTATATACGGAGTTAGGCAATTAGGACTTAGGATTGGTATGGAGACACTAGATGCTAAAGTATGGCTGGAGTTTTTTACTAAGATATAAACTTTGTTTGACATAATACTTTCTGCCAATACTAACCTCGACCCAACTCATTCCATTATTATAAGACTAACGCGGATGCACTGAGATTAACATAGTGTAGAGTTTTTTGTTATCGAAGGAGAAAGCTGGAGTCAAAAACCAGACGCTCTGTTACTAGAAAGAGATGTTATAAATGTTGCCAATAACATTATTGGCAACATTTATAACATCTACCGAAATCAAGTGCTTTACCAACTGTCATAAAATGGGGCCAGAGATTATGTATGTACATGTGTAAATATTTCATAAAGGAACTTTGTGGTACGGTGCTCAATGGTTTGTCTCAGAAAATTCATAATCTCTGGCCCCATTTTATGACAGTTGGTAAAGCACTTGATTTGGTCCTTCAAGCCGTTTAGTCTTACATAGGTAAAGATAACATACATAAACGAAACATAAAGGCTGTCTTCGAAGGGTTGGGCAATTGTGTCTAGTCTAGTAACTTTCACCAGTTACATTTATATGTTAAAGTCCCTAATAGTCCCTAGTACCTAATAGGAGACGGGGGTATAGAAATAGTCATCTAATTAAAAGTAGCAGTAGATACAGGTAAGTACTGTAAAATCAATCATGCAAATTGCACACCAAGTTCATGTTTCTAGCTAGCGTGAAAGATAAAATTACACACTAATCGAGTTTTCCCTCGATTCCTGGATTCGAATTAAAACTTTCCACTGGTTGCACATTATAGCAATATAGCAAAATACACCCGTTATTTGATAGCATAAAACCTCTTGTAATGACAACTTTCTACCACTAGTGCTTATAAGGGGCAGGTATAAATTAAACCAGTATCTAATCGTCAATGTCTTATGATTTCACATCGTCAAGATTTCGCCTACATGGATCTTGCGCCTTGAATATTTTTAGTGTTGATGGTCTTGTAATAATGGATATCTCGGATATCTCTTGTCTACTAGTTTTGTGGGGTTACCTGCTATTATATTTTAACCTAGGTTAAGTTGTATGTTTAGCAGATGAAGCATAGTAGGTTTAAAGAGGTACTTTTCTCTTGTATAGTTTACGGTGCTCACAGACAATAATTTGTAATTAAACAAAATCTTGTCTGCACTATTGGAGGCCACATAACAAACAAATAACAGATTTTAATCAAATTCTTTGGAAACCATAACCACATTTTCTCACCATATCCATTAAAATTTTGACTAAGATCTGTATCCATTCATAACCGCATTCTCACGTTCACAATGTTCTAATGTTCATTATAAATGTTAGCAACGATATTATGTTCTATGATGTAAACGTTGGTAAGACATACCATGTCCCAGACCTCACTGAAATCTGCATTAACAAAAATATTTGTAACAATTTCAAAATATCTCATTTGCATACTAATCATATTATAATTTGTAATCTTTTACTTTGTGGAGTAACTTCTAAATTTTGCTAAGTAATTTGGGAGCTTAGCTTACGAAAAGTTTTTTTGCAATACATATTAGTGACATTTCTTTTGAAATTGCTCTTGTTTTAGATTGGTCGAGATGCTTTGGAAATACTTTGAGATTTACTCATTTTTGTGCCAAGGTCGATTGTGTTTTATGTTTTAGTATCTAGTGATAGGTCTCACTGAGGAACTGGGACTCGTATGTTTGCAAACCTATTTGTAACTTTTTCCTCATGATCAGTTACCAAATTTTTTCTTTCTTAACTTTTATCGTTTTGTTGATTTGCTAAATCTTTATTGAACATCAATCTTCTCGTTGTTAAACTTACTTAACCTATCCACTTTTTGCTTCTATTCATATTTTAAGCGATTTGCTCCGTTTATTTCTCACAGATATTTGTTCAGGTTATTTTATTTATTAGCTAAAGACTTATCAATTTAATAAGTTAATGAAAAGCAAACTAAATCCCGGTTAATGGCCGGTCAATTGGACCAAACATTCGAGTATCCTCGTATATAGTTTTTTTTTGCTTGTGGTTTTGACTAACCTGGTGTCAGAGTTTTAATGACGCTCATGGGCCTCTGATTTGGTTTCACATGCCGGCGAGAAATATCTCTCAGGCATGTCGGTGGCAGTGCTGTATTTAGGTCAATCAGTCTGCCAAGCCTTTTCCAAACTATGTTGAGGTCGGCTTCCAGTCTAACCGGATGCAGCTGAATACCAGTATTTTACATGGAGCGACTGCCTATCTGACTTCCACAACCCAGTAACTGGGTAATACGATACCCCTTAGAAAGACTGGTTGACAGACTTTCGGACTTCTGACGACTAACGACTGTCAAAGATCCACGAATGACAGCCGGGACCAACGGCTTAACGTGCTTTCCGAGGCACGGAGGAGTCTCGGTATGTAAATATGGTCACCCATCGACGGACCAACCCCGGCAAGCGTAGTTTAACCTGATGGATTGATCCGTGCGGCTGTTATTACTTAGCCACAAGCTCCTTTAGATAATTCTAAATTATTTCATAACATAAAATAACTTATAGTTCGGTAAATAGCTAACTTTACGCACCAATAGTTGTTAAGTGACATTGATAACTTGCACAGTGTGACGACGGTATTATACTCACAAACTCGATACTGAAGATTCCACTCTATTAATTTCTGAATGTCAAAGTAAATCCCACTCGTATTGTTTCATATGTTTTTATAAATAAATACTTACAAGATCATATAACACGGGTATGTAACGTAACAGATTTCAATACGGATACAAAGTAAGCAAAGTAAGTCTCGAATCAATACAAGGAATTATAACAACCTTTTGCTTTGATTTGGGTTTTTACTTTCCGGTTTTTAAAGTGAAGACCCAAATAAAAATAAATCTTTTGTAGCCTTTTAGTGCTAATGAACCCAGCAGTCTTAAGAAACATTACACATTAGTTTACTGCCGGTCCTGGGCCCATGTTACTCCGGAACAGTGCCACATGTTTTTCTCTTCAACAATCAACTTTTAGGTACCTACTCCATATTATATTTTAGAGGTATGAGGAACAGGGTGTAAAGTTCACTCATCCTCTATAGGAAGGGGAGAATCTTCCGTGCAGACGGGTGTCGTGTATGGCGGGCAACTGCCCGACGGCTGAAGTCGGAATCTTATATATGTATGTCGATCGCGCGGTAAACAATAATTGCGCGATGCAGGATTTGTGTGACGTCATGTCTTTGATGCGTAGTTCGTATGTGGCGGTGTAAACGCTACAATATTGCCACTCAATTAGTCACATAAATTCATTTTTGATAAACAAAATGCCAGATAATTCTAAACCAATCTCAAGACACTTGAAGTTGATGAAAGGTTAGGCTCACGATGCCTCATTCTCCCACGTCCAACAAACTTGTGCACCTAATTAAAGATCCTTGACACACCACCGCTAAACAAACGGTCTTTCAATATCCGATTAGTGTAATCTATTGTCTTTCGATTGTTAGAACAATAGGCAAAGGCTCAGATTGTTTCGTTACTTTGTGGCACGAGCATTGACCATGTCTAATCTTCCGTATCTGTGCCAAAATTTTTGCAACTAGCAGGACTTTTTTCTGCATGAATTTGAACTCCACCTTGCCAAAATTAGAAGAAATTGCTCTCACATCATGGATACTGTAACGATACAATTGGATTGAAAACTACATACAGTACAAATATGTTCTTAATGTCCCTCGGCAAACCTCGTGTTTCGTCAGTCGTCGGATTTCTATCGGTTGTCCTATGCACTTGGTGCAGACCGAACGCTCTCAATCGACTTGGAAGTATATTGAGTTGTCAATACTCTTTTAACTTAATGTAATTTATTTAAAAATGGAAGGATAGCCGCTAAAGTCGCAGGCACGACAGATAGGAAAATAGTTTTACAGCTCTATATAATTCACACGGAAATCAAGACAAAACAACAATAAAGTACTTAGTTCTGATTTCCAATTATTGTACACGATAAATCTTATAATTGATGGACATGGAAATTAGCATTCGTTTATATTCGGAAATCCGATGATATCCGAGGGACATAAAGAAAATAGAAATACTATACTTAGTAGAATTTTCATAGACTTATACAGCATATATCAGAAAGATGTGGTAATATTTAAGATTGTGGTATAGACCATCAAACTGAACATCTGTCTCCATGGGACCAACATTGTAATCTCGAAAAAATTATCAGCCGTCCCATACATTTGGATCATACATTTGGGCTTGTGGTAGGTATTGAAGTTTTGTATAAGACAGTAGTTTTTTTTTTCGCGGTTACTATATTAGTCCCATAGAGTAAGTTGTTACGTTTTGTCAATATTTTTTGTGTTACGTTTTGTGCAGTCTGCGGGTCATTTTTACGCTGAGGGCATACAACGCCCTGCGTGTCCAGTATAACAATGTATTCAGGATGCTGTTGGGTCTACCACGCTTTTGTAGCGCTTCCAGGGATGTTCACCGAGGCTAGGGTTGATAGTTTTCATGTCATTATACGGAAACGGTGCGCTTCTATTCTCGGTAGAATACGTGCTAGCTCCCACAGCATCCTGAGTGTATTGTGTGATAAGTGGGACAGCCCCATGCTGGTTCTTAGGTGTCAGGCGTTTCAATTTTGTAAATATAGTGTTTTTAATAATATTAGGTTCAGACCTATACTAACAACTTATGGATCGTGTAATTTGGTCTAAATATTTAAATATAAATATACAGTTCAAGGACCAAGGTTTCTGTATCAGTCGTTGGTATACTGCTATAGGGAAACCAGCGTTTTTCTCGATCCAAACATACTCTCCTACTTATTAATATATGCGTGCTCAAGCCATATATGCCTCAGCTTTCTACTAATGAAAATGAGAAAGTGTAACAAAACCATTTTAAGAATTTCTTTGTTTCACTTGTACACGTAGATGATCTTTACGCATTAGAGTTCGTTTGATGGTGGTTAGGTTTGTTTGGTGGTGTAATTAACTTCATAGTTGAATATTATGAATATCTTTTATGATTTTCGGATTCAAGTTTCTTATTTACTTTATTATCTTCATTAAAAACGTGGCTATGGATGTAACTCCTTTATTTATAATATATACTTTATTGTACACCAGAAAATACCCAGCAAAAATTAATTTAACACTACAAAAATAATTATAAGACAAGTTTATTTCGCACAAAACACACTAACTAGTGCAGTAGTGCTCAAAGTCAAATAATTTATTTCAATTAGGCACAAAAAGGCACTTTTGAACGTCAAAAACAAAAATTTTTATTGATTCTAGTCACCCCTTCCAAAAGGTAGTTTTCGTATGGAGAAGAATGGGCAAGAAACTCCACTGAAACAAACTGCTGCACTAGGTAGTGCATATTGCATAGCATGCTGTGCTTTTCTATAAGTAATGAGGCGCTTAGACTTAAGTTTGCAATGTACTAATTATAAAGCAATAGTGTACTAATTGTTCAAGAGCCTAATAATAAATAATTCACTACAAGTAGGTAAATACCTTAAAATAGAAGTCAAATTCGTCTTTATTACATATTTTCTAAATCGACACATCTTCGAGTCCAAATGTACTTAAAAAAATGTAAAAATCAAACTTAGCTACTATTCGCATTTCCCATAACAATTGCGTACATATCCACATGATACTCAACTTTACCGTGCATAGAAACAATAGATTAACGAAGATTTTCTACCACAATTGTAGTGGCAAGTGAAAGTGCAAAGTTCCCATGCGTAGGTGCAATTTTCAACACAGGCAACACTATAGTACTAACGTTTTGTTACTGCAAGTGTTAAACAATATTATCTGTTGTCTATTGTACCTACAGAACCTGGAGCTAACGTAACAGGCTGTGAAACTTGATGTCATACATATTTACGTACATTTGTATGTGTGAAGACATTTTATAACAACCGTGTACTTTGTTCTGCTAAATATCATGTTCTCCCCATAATACGTTACTCGCTTCCTAGATATTACAAATTGAGCAGAATTTTTTTAAGCTATGCATAGCTTTTATCGCGGGCTTTGAGAATCACCGAATCAAGAAATTCCGTAACGTAACGAAAATAAAACCTAACACCCCCCACTCCGCCTACCATGTAATGACGGTTCCCATGACAACGTGATGTTGTCATGGGAACGTAATTTTTGTTTTATGTCATCACGTCATCATCCCAAGTGTAGCGTTGACAAATAGGAAGTATGGAGGTTACAAATGCTATGCAATAGCTTTATCGCGGCAGTCCCCGAGTGCCACACGTTTTTTTTTTTCTTTAGTCTCTTTCCCAATCGACGAAAGAGATTTTAAATGCATGTGTTTACTGGCATCTTTAAAATAAGTTTATAAGAAAGACGTGACATTTAAAACAAAGAAACGAGTTTATATAAATTAATTAAATGAATGTGACCTCTAGTGTTTGGATATCTAACTAGAAACATTTTTAGTTAAATGTCCACTGTCTAGTGCATGAAAAATTAAATCCTATACTATTAAACGAGCAATATTTGTATATATATTTGTAATCACGTTCTCGAAAACGGCTCTAACGATTTCGATGAAAATTGCAATAAAGAGGTTTACAGGGGCAAAAAAATTATCTAGCTAGGTCTCATATCTCCGTATTTTCACCCGAGCAGAGCTCGGTCGCCCAAAGTTTAGAACAAGATGGCTACCTACCTTAGAATAATGACATGCCAGCATGGAATTAGTAAGTACTTACTATCATGGCAGCATGGAATTAGTATGTACTATACATGGAATTAGTTTGAACTATCCTATGCTATTAAATAAGCATTCTCTCTATTTTCACCAGAGCAGAGCTCGGTCGCCCAGGTACTATATAGTAATAATAGTAAATATTTGTTGCCACTCTACTTTTTATAGATTGTATCTTAGCCAGTTTTATTTTGATTATTTCGTTTTGCTTAGAAAAATAAATGACCGTTAACGATAATTTAAAATCAAGTAAAACATTTTTTAAGCTATTGCATAGCTTTTATCGCGGGCTTTGAGCGCGGCGACCGAATCAAGAAATTCCGTAACGTAACGAAAGTAAAACCTAACACCCCCTACTCCGCCTACCATGTAATGACGGTTCCCATGACAACGTGATGTTGTCATGGAGGTTACAAATGCTATGCAATAACTTTACCGCGGCAGTCCCCGAGTGCGACACGTTTTCTTTTTTTTGGGGCTTTAGTTAAATAGAAGAAAACTTTTTTGCTGTATTTAGAAACTAAAATGTTACATAGAAAACTACTTCCAATAAATATCATTTATTAATAATATCTATATATTTTTCTGCTATTTCTGTGTTCTGAGCGGTTTTGTGTATTGACTTCTTATTTTTCTATTTCTAGGAATCAAGATGCCGAAACCCACCCACCGCGCCACAAAAGATAGAACGAGTTATAACTCTGTGCCAAGATGAAATTAAAGTCTCCATTCTTAGAGGTAAGATATTAATTAATCCTATATTAGGTTGATTTACACTGCCTACACAATTATTACCTATTTTAGCCATACTTCCATACCAATAATAAAAATACGAAAAGAGACAGAGAGTCTGTCTGTCTATTACCTTTTCACCCCTTTTTTTTGGGGTGGGAAAGTATCAAATAACTTCTCCGGCTCTGGGCGGAGCGAGAGGGCGTGTCAGACTCTTACTGACTAAAACCCACCCGTGTTCCTTCAGTTGCCATGTTGCCGGGGACCACGATTTCCCTTTCAGTTTTATTCGCAACCCCGGCAGGCATCGGCCCTAGCGGACCTCATCAATTCTGCTGACATCTCTTTGAGGCGCGCGTGGAACACAACGCGCTGTCGACCCGGGCCTGGTCCTTATCGGACGGCGAGCTACCCATTGCTCACCGTCCGCAAGCCCGCGCCCACGGTGGCCGGAAATCGGCTCGCGATTCCCGACGCCCAGGGCGTCTCCTCCTGCGGCGGTTAGGGGCGTGAGGGCGCGAATTTTGCATCTCCCTCACGCGTTCCGCCTCCTCCTTCGCGAGCATTACTGCTTCGCAGAAGGAGGTGACGCCCTCCCATTTCCTCTCGCTCCGTACCATGGCCCGAATCAGGGCCGGACGCGAGAGATCACCGCTGCCGACCGCCTCCACGAGGACACGGCGATGCTCCGCCCAAGCCAGGCAGACCTCCACCGTATGCCCCACCGTGTCCTCTGGGCAATCCACACTATGGTGACACCCGGGCGTTTCCTCCCGATTACCTTTTCACCTCTTAACGGCTAAACGGATTTGAATGAATTTTGGCCTGGGTTAGGACTAGGATACTTTTTATCCCGGCAGTATGTTCTCGTCGATTTTATAGGATATTTTTGAATAATCTACCTGACGAACAAAAAACAATTTTTAGTCATCATCCCTGTTCTTTTATGTCCAAATAGGTACTTATGATGATCGGCACAATGTAGGGTAATGTCTGGAAAGAGACAAGTCCATCTGCAATGATCATAGTAAATAAACTACCTATACCTATGATGCTAGAGGAGCTCGTGGCTAAGTAATAACAGCCGCACGGATCGATTCATTAGGTTAAGCTACGCTTGCCGGGATTGATCCGTGGATGGGTGACCATCTTTACACACCAAGACTCCTCCGTGCCTCGGAAAGCACGTTAAGCCGTTGGTCTCGGCTGTCAATCGTGACTCTTTGACAGTCGTTACGGGTCGTCAGAAGTCCGAAAGTCTGACACCAGTTTTACTAAGGGGTATCGTATTATCCAGTTACTGGATTGTGGAGGTCAGTTAGGCAGTCGCTCCATGTAATAGTATTCAACTGCATCCGGTTAGAGTGGAAGCCGACCCCAACATCGTTGGGAAAAGACTATTTACATACGATGCTAGAAGAATTACCATCAATTCAAGTGTGTTCACGAATGTTGCCTACACGCACGATTAATAAATTGAGGTCTTTGTTCATACTACAATTTACAATATAGCAATCATGTTTATTACTCTTAGCATCAAAAGATTTTTTCTCACAATTGAATGGAACCTTGTGCATACTGCACTCGTAACAACATTTTTAAAATGTTAACGTAATTCTAGTGAAGGGGACGATCAGTAATCGTAATACTAACATATAACTGAATTGGTACATACAGGTAAACCAGAAAAAGTATGCGCTTCGGTAATCTTCGTGTTTCCGAATTAGTACGAACGTCTTCGAGACACAGGCAAAGCTTCTAAGTTTTCAACTGCAGTGTTTTGTCGTAGTGCATCTATTATTACGTGTTTGTACGAAGCTTTTTCTCAGTTGGGTTACCTACTCTGGTCGCACCTTGTCATATGTCACTCATAAGTCTTTAATTTTTTTTTGGAATATCACAGAGTTGTTAATTTCAAATTCTGTAGCCATGGTAATACAAAATAGTTTACTTTCATGGTTGTAACAGCTCTATATTAGATCTCATAATCAAGCGTTCGTATTTCCGAAGATACACGATAATTACCGAAGCGCAAACTCTTGCTAGGAGATCTGTAGGTAGGTATGTGTATAATCTCACCTTTGATCTTTTGTTTTACTAAAACCGATGTTATGTCGGTGCGAGTTGCTGTTAATCTTTAATTTACGGAATTCTTTTCGAAATAGGTTCTCATACCTACTACTACTATATTTATGATATTAATTTATCGAAAACATGAACCGTTGATTTATTGTTTTTACGTGAAATTAAATAATTTTATAGAACCTACCTATCAGTCGTTCAATGGGTACCTAGTTTCTGTATCAATTAACAAAATGTTACCTAAGACTGTCTTGTCTTTTTAGTAGAATCATAGAGAGCTCTGATTTATACGATTATCATGCCAATCATTCATAGTGCATAATAATTCAAATAAATATCGAACAAAAAATCATGCTTCCTTTAACTTTCAAGCTTCGTTGTACCGCAGCTAGTCAACTAGTATCAAAACACGATCACTCGCGGTCACGCGTTGTCAAGGTCGGCGCATGCGCAGTGAAAGTAAACGCTCACCATACGTAACGAGACGTACTCGACACACAGTTCTACATTTAAAAAAGATCTGTTACGTATTTATTTACACTAGTATTTATCAGATCTTATCTTATAAATATGTAAACAAAAGTTCTTTATCACCACAGTTGACTCTTTGGAATTGCTTTAGGGATGAGAAGGACGCAACGCTCACCAACTCATTTGCAGCAACTACATTGGCTTTGCAAAATTACACTTTATTGTCTGTTAAATAGACTTTAATACTTGACTCGCCCAGTCTGGATCTGTGCCCGGTTGATAGCAATAGGTTGGGCCTATAACATGGGATTTAAACATAACTGACGTGCCTAACCCTTCGAGGATTACAGGCATAATGTTAACTTGACTGTCTCTATATTTAATATTGAAGGTCTGTTCACAAACATAAATGAATGAAAAAATCTAATGGATTTGTTTTAAGCCCTTTGAAAAGAGTCATCATCTTTACAGGTCAATCCTATTCAAAATACATTGATGACAGCCCGCAAAGATAGCTTTACAATAAATTCATAGAAGAATTAAGACCTACCTCTATTAGGACTTTTAAAATAACCAATAATTTAGATCACGCACATATTCGGAGATGCAACAAAACAGAAAGACGAATGTTTAAAAAGAACTTTCTAGTTCCATGCTCTGTTCAATATTTGAATGCTCTTTTGTGCAAGTACGCTTGCGGAATGCTAATGATTTCGTTCAATTAGCTCTTACAGCTGATATTGCTAGTCGTGCATTGCATTGTTATGTGACCTCGTCGTACATTTAGAGTTCTAGTATCTGCATTAAAGTCTTTTGTTGCTCTATAGCTTGTTTTATTTAGTGAGCTAGAAAAGAACACTGAAGGCGGTTTTAAAAACCTATTTTTGACTTTCGGAACATTAAACTTTTCTAAACGTTTCATATAAACATACTATCTCAATTATTTAGATTCTTATACGATAAACCGAAATATCGTTTTAGGGATAGCGTTCGTTGGGGAAAAGATTATTTAGGACTCACGTTATTAGAGATAGCGTGCATGCGAGTTATTGATTCGGGATTAGGTACGTTCATTCGTGATTACGTTTTTTCGAGATACAGTTATTCGGGCTTTCGAGTTTCAGTCTAATGTATAAATTAAATCTGTCTAGCCTTTTGCCAACTATGTTGAGGTCGGCTTCCAGTCTTACCGGTCTAACATTATAAGAGTCATTAAGTTCATGGAAGAACTTCTAAGGCTTCTAAAATATACTGACACACAATGTAAAGCCTAAGCCCACGTATGCGCGGACGTAAAAATATCGCGGCGGGTTTTACCGCGCGCTGGATTTTCAACGCTCTGCTTAGCGCCGAGAGTTGAAAATCCAACAGAGTGCAACACAGCGCGTCGAAAAAACACTGTAGGATTTTCAACTCTTGGCGCTAAGCAAAGCGTTGAAATCCAAATGTGCGATGAAAAATCGCCCGAGCGCATCTGGGCTAAGGAAGGATTTTTAGACAATTTTTCTCCTGAAGGGGTTAAACAGGGGATGAAAGTTTTTATGGTATGTAGGTTTGTTGGAAATCCCGTCGGGCTTGTATTAGATCAAATTTATTGACTGCGGAAGTAAAATTAATTAATAAATGACTGATTTTAGAATGATGGATGATCTAGATTTTAATGACCTAATACATAAAATTAACATTAACATTTGCCACAAAATAGATCAAATTAAATTCGTACACGAGTGACCTTATCTGAAATTATCGGATATGTTCTAAAGGTTATAAGTATTTTCAAGATCGAATTATAATGCATGTACAAGGAACTTTTTGACTGAAAGCCTTGATATTTATCTCTGTGTGTGTATGTGTGTATTATGAAGAAGCTTTAGGCACGTAGATCATAAATCTATTATTTAATTGATCTACCTACCTAAAATACTAGATATGCTACTTCCTATGAGCCTGTTACTCATAAAAGAACTGAAGATTTTAAGCTCAGTTTGTAATATAGTTTTTTATACACGTTATTTTTTTAAATAGCATCGTTTTGTTAAATCTCATTTCGATAGTATTTTACCAAACAAAGGAAAAATATTATTCCGTTGAAATCATGGCATTAAAGATTAATTGTTAACCAATTTTATTAGCAATCGCATTGCTAATGTAAGTGCTATAATTAACACCATCTATAACATTATCGTCGACATAGATCTTTACTTGACAAATGCTGTTGTTTCCAGCTTTCTACATACATGCCCTGTTGGATTTTATATTAAAACAGGAACTCTATAATTTATCACGAGATTGATTTCTCCACCTTATCTTTATCCAAGTTCATTGTGTTCTAGTTTCAAGCGTAACAAGATGCTTCTGAATTTCAATAGTTATGTGACTAGTAAGTTGATTTACTTCGACTCCTCAAGGCGTTCTTTAGGAACCATGTCCTTGATGCATCCTTAATTCCATTCCAATATTAAAAACTGATCCAAACCATTTACCCAAGCCTCATTCTTGACACAAAGTAAGTAAATCAGGTCTAATACCCCATAGAAATGAGGTTAACTCACTATAACGGTAAATGGTTGAAATCTATAAGACCCACATACATAGTGTCCTCGATGCATATTGACAAGTATTGCAATACAAAAACGTATGGGAAGTTAGTTTGAATAGTGTGGAAAAATATTGAAAATTGTGTAAATAGTGCTGTGGCGAAAGAGACTTCTGAGTTTGCGATTACAGATGGTAAAAGAATTGGAAATGTTTTTTTCTAGAATTGGTAATCTTGCAACATTGGGAGTCATGGAATGTATGTACCTATTTCTAAGACAATCATAGAGTATCCTCTATTATATAAGTAAGTAATTTCTTTATTTCCCAAAAAACATATACAGAAAATCGCACTATAGGTTTACAATTTTTAATTTATGGTAGAGAACATAGACATAAAACATTTGGATGTTGCAGAAATCTGTACACAATAGATTGAACTCTGTCTCTTAAACTAGGGTATCCTGTATCTTAAGAGACAGTGTATCACAATGAGGTTCCAATTGATATATGTATGAGTGGACTGTGTCGATTTACGTTCAGAAGGGAAACAAGTTATAATTTACTTTATTTTATGGTGTATTGTTTTGGATAAAATCTAGTTATTGCTAAGAGTAAACACTTTTCTGATTATATTTTAAATCCGCAATATTTGTTTATATATATATTTGTAATCATGTTCTCGAAAACTATTTCGATGAAAGCAATATAAGGGTTTACGGGGACAAAAAATCGATCTAGCTAGGTGTCATATCTGGGAAAATTCGTTTTCTCCGTATTTTCATCCGAGCAGAGCTCGGTCGCCCAAAGTTTAGAACAAGATACCTTAGAATAATGACATGGCAGCATGGAAATAGTAAGTACCTACCATCATGGCAGCATGGAATTAGTAAGTACCTACTATCATGGCAGCATGGCATTAGTATGTGCTATCCTATACTATTAAATGAACATTATCTATTTTCACCAGAGCTCAGCTCGCCAGCTCGGTCGCCGAGTCGACCGAGCTGGCCGAGCTGGCGATTGGTACCTGGGTACTAATATTAATAGAAGAAGGCGTTATTGCACCGGTAATACCAAAGCATATAGAATGTTACTCCATATTTTTGGAAAGGTGTTTTACATTTTCTTGCATGCGTTAATGGCACAAGATGACATTTTTCACGGAGCACCTTACTCGGCGAAAGTTTTAATGACTGATAAAAATCGACTCCAAAGCAGTTTTTGAACGCCTTAGACTGTAATATCCATTAATTTGACAAAGAGTGTAATCATACGAGGCAGGTCACACTGATATGCATAATAAGCATAGTAGCTAAACAAAGGGTACTAGGGTAGTGTAGTAATGCCCACTGATTAATGATGCCAATGTCATTATTACCATCACACTCAAATACAATGTTCCAACCGATGTCATTATAACAATAAGAATGTCCGCTATGGTGTTAACGCAATGTCCTGTTTTGTGTCATTTTTTAAATGCCTACATTGTTCATGCAATCATTTAGGTTATTGACATTTATCTATACTAATATTATAAAGAGGTAGTGTGTTTGTAGGTATGTAGGGGGGTAATGTTCGGAACTCCTAATCCGATTGCGAAAATTATGTTAGTAATGGGAAGCTACAGTATTGCCAAGTGTCAAAGGATATATTTTATGTTAAAACAAGAAATTTCACGCGGATGAAGTACCGGGCAGAAGGCGAGTAAACTGAATTTGTGTTTTTCTAAAAACCACAAGAAATGCTATATATTTTAAACCACAATTCTGATATTCTCGCAGAAGGCTGTGCAATATTTTTTTAGGCACCAAATGGTGACCATGAGGAGAGTGAGTGAGAGAACATGCCCGAAAGTTCGTAGTGTCTATTTTATTTTATTTATTTATTAAGGACAAAAAACAGTTACATGCTACAAAATACAGAGAAATAATCAAACTAAGATTTAACAGACATGTGACCCACACCATTGTTCACGTTTTAACAAAAGGTTAAAAGAAGTGCTGAAGCAAGTGATAAAAAATGAAAATAAAGCAATAGTTTTAACTTCAATTACTCGCTAAACAAAATATCCAGAGCCGTTTTCTTAAATAATTGCTTAGATAAACAAAATATATCCAGTTCTATAAAAAACGTGTTGTAAGAATCAACAAGGCGACGAAGAGGTGCACGTTCCCCAGCGTTAGTCCTCTATGTTCAGACTTTCCAAGTTATGTCGATGTCAGCCGTATTGTAGGTGGAGTTTTACTTTTACGCAGCCATTATAACGATTAAGGCATCCTTAAGGAAACCGTTACAAAACTCACGAAAACCCTCCAAAAGTTTACCAGATTAAAATCCTAGTCATAACCTTAGTTAAATCGAATGTTCGAAAAATCTGCTTCTGACAATTACCTGTGCAACGATACGGTGTAGGCACGTCACCGGTAGCAAATATGGAAGGTTGAAACCCGTAACTGTATAAACTGAGATCATTTTCTGACTCATGAGTCCATTTTAAACGGAAAATAGCCATACTTTGCAAATAAACGCTAGTTTTATGACATATTGTCTACATACGACGTCTTTGAAAAACACTTGAACTAATTGACAGGTTTTTGAGATGAATTGTTAAGTGGAGGTAATTGAGTCATGCTCGTGAGCAAACAATATATACTAATACAGAACATGACAGTTTATTTCCTTGGTGTTTCATAAATATATACTTAATTAAGACGTAACAGTTAGTAAAAATCGTTGTTTGCATAAGATTTTCATCAGAATGGATATCTCCAACCGGAAATTACTACAGACTTTTTAATTTTTGATAATTTTGTTACTCAACAAACTGACTATCTATTTACTGACGGATGCTGAACATTAATTCTAACATAACATGAATATTCAATACATACGCAACTATAATGTCACAAGTTTTCGTGAACTGATTCTGAGGTCACATACAAGTACAACATCACACGCATGGCCATTGACCACCAAATATGGCGATGGTCGTCCGCTCTCTTACGGCACACCAGACATTTTCACATTACATCGCATTATTTCACGTTATTAGCGTATAATTAGCTTGTGTAATACACCCTAAATATTCTGTCATTAACATTTCCCAAAAAATCCGGTCAGTTTTTGAGAAAAGAATGCCGTAACAGAACTTAACCGGTTTTTTTCTTTACTTAATTTTGTTGTCATTATTTAACGTAACGTTTATTTGTAAAAGGAAAACGTTTAATTTATCGCATTTTCTTTATTTCCTGCTCTTAAAATCTTTAGCGACATTCTAGGAATAGCTTTTGGAGGAACAATTTAAAATATTTGCTGAGCGAAAAAAAAAACAATTTAAATATTTAAAATACATGCGGATATTAACATAATATGCTTGACCTTCGTCCAATTACATAAAATTAATTTTAATATTGCATACGTCCATCTGTATTTGCTCATGATTTTCGGAGAGGGTATATTCTGTTCAGTCTTCGTGCAGTTTTTATTTGCTAAAAGCCTCGTACATCAATCACGAATATAGGTACACACGACTACACATCAAGCTATAAATTTCCAGTATAAGCTGATCTCATATTGTACGAAAATCTTATACAATGCGAGATCAGCAAAAACTAGAAATGTATAGCATGATGTGTAGCCGTGTGTACATGATCTTTAGGTATCTGCTTACTCCAAACAAAACGATACTGGATGTAATTTCTTGAAATATTATAATGAACACAAATCTTAATCTTACCTATCAATGTAATGGACAAAAACAGGATACATAATATTTTAGCCAATTCAAAAAAAAAGAACATGTTACCCTTTCCCGTCAAAATTATAGGATACTGTCCAATTTTGAAGGGAACGATAATATTTTTTTGATTTTTATTTATGTTAAAGCAGTACCTGGGCGACCGAGCTCTGCTCTGGTGAAAACAAAAAATGCTCATTTAATAGTATAGGATAGTTCATACTAATTCAATGCTGTCATGATAGTAGGTACTTACTAATTCCATAGCCATCTTATTCTAAACTTTGGGCGACCGAGCTCTGCGCGGGTGAAAATACGGAGAAAACGAATTTTCCCAGACATGAGACCTAAGTAAATCGATTTTTGCCCACGTAGACCTCTACATTGCAACTCTCATCAAAATCGTCAGAGCCGTTTTCGAGAACGTGATTACATTGCTTATTTAATAGTATTGGATGAACTATTCGAATTGTGAACTGGACGAACATCCATAAAACAATTTCTCAACACAAAGATCTTTTGATAACTCAACTGAGCAACTGACCCATAAACAAACAACATTCTAAACCGCGTCGGTATGTATGAGCAACTGACCCATATAGTTCCGTTGCGTCACGTTGCATAAGTCGCAGGTTGCTGCACCGCAGGACATGCGATGTGCACTCGACTGTACCTGACTTGTGGGTTTGCGAAAGTGTGCAATTGCTGTGTAGACAGCTGAGTTAATTGGGTACCCTCACGTTGAAAGGGGGTAACTGATTAGTGCAATTGTCTCTACGCGTCGCGCACCTGTTTATTATAGTTTTATGCAATTTGTAATAGCGGAAGCTGCTTTAATTGGGCGTTACCCCTTACGTATTACTGGTTAAAAGGGGGTAACCGATAAGTGTAATAATAATTGTCTCTATGTGAACCTGTGATGCAATTTTTTATGGCAAATTATATTTTTACGAAATTGTAGAATTGGAAGGGTTGTGCGGTAAAAGATGATGGATCTAAATAACATTAAACTCGAACTCAAAGCATTTATTTCAAATAAACCAATTACAGGCACTTTTGAATTGTCAAGGGGTCGGTCAGTTAGAAAGATGAAGCTAGTTGCCCATTCCAAAGCGTAGTAGGTACCTATGGAGAAGAACGGGCAAAAAACTCCACGGACACTCTTTTAAATCAAAATATGGCTACAAAATATTGGTTACATCATTCATGTTGAAGTTATACGTGTGAGAACGATGCAGAACGTTAAAAGCGTCCGTAATAAAAAAAATTAACAATTCAAAAATTTAGTTCGTAATTAGGTTAGTCAATTATCATTCTTAATATTTCAGTAGATGTTTGGCTTGTTGCCATCGCGGGTAGGGCCTGCACCTTAATTGCGTAACACACAATCAATCATAATCAAAATAATTTCGAAGGATATTGCAAATCTATTGCTTCTTCTAAAAAACATTATAATCAGCAACATAACGCAATGAATGTTGTTGAACTGTCAAAATGAAACCCATTGAGCAGTTACCCCGTTGGATGAGGCTGGCAGGAGCTTGGGGATTGGCACAAGCAAAGAGAGAACCCAACAGTAGGTGAAGTAGGGCTGTAGATGATAAGCAGTGATCGGAGTAAGTAGATTGATTTAGAGTCAATGAACTGGTACGTATATATTAGTATGGATATGCCTCCGGGATTCCGGGATTTTGAAATTATTAAGATTTTTTTAAGGATTTTCAAATGTTGTATTTTATTAGTATAATATAGGTGATCGGCCTTCTATAGTATTAAAACTATGGTATGACTAAACTTGAATAAAAAGTAGCAAACGTAAAATGGGATTCTATTAATAATAGTTACTGTGGTGCGTGCGACGAAAGATGGGACTTACCTCTCCGCTATCCTACTGACGCACGGTTGTCGAAATTTCTAATGTAGTAGTTTAAAAATCCTTACTTTTACAATATTTGATTCAATCCCGTAAGTACTAAAATGAAATCTCGGAAATAAGGCTTATCCATGTTACGATTTCTATGACTATTCATGATGCGAGTACGTAAAATCAATCTACCTACTCCGATCACTGATGATAAGAATAAGAATATATTTATTTGCATTAAACATGGTACAATAATGGTCTTAATAATAGGGTTATGATCTTCATGTCTCGCCATGGACAAATACACACAAATATACAAAAAAAGGATTGTGTGGTTTTATGAAACCACGGTAAAACAGAAACTTCTATAGGCGCCGCCATATTGGTCTTGGCTGCTCTGACGAGCGCCTTTCACTTTATCCCTACTCCGCGGCCGACCGTCACGCGACATGCAACACACAGACGAAAAAGTTTGAGACGATGTAATAAAAGTTTCACTTTAATACACAAATTTACAAATATTTTAAAGGAAACGCGTTCCATTTATAATTATGCAACTAGCATCAATAATAATAACAGTGTAGGTAACAGTTATTAATTTATTATACCTACTAGTACAAAATTGTACCTAATTCTAAAATGTTTACAATATTTAATAACAGTTTTAAATCTATGCAGTATCTATCTATCTTAAATATCAGTTAATCAGTAACATTATTTATCACTTACTTTTTTATCAAATTACCTATGAGCCATTTATGTAATTTAGACTATTTAGAATATTTCAGAGGGAGTTCCTAGTTGTCTAGTGGTCGCAAGCGCTACTGCTGAGTATGAGGTCTTGGGTTCGATTCCCGGGTCGGGCAAAGTGTTATTGGGTTTTCATATCTAGAATTTTTCAGTAGCAGCCTGGAGTCTGGATTTGTGCCCGGTTGATGGCAATAGGCTCGCCCTTATTACATGGGACTAAAAAAAACATAACTGGCGAAATGTGGGTGTACCATAGGTACACCTCTGCCTAACCTTTCGGGGATTATAGGCGTGATGTTATGTTATGTTATGTTCCCTACTATATTTTGGAATATTGTTAAAAAAAATTACTGCTGTGATAAAACAATTTTTATGGCATAATGTAGGTACAGACGCCAGCACATCAAGCTACCCGAAACTGTCAAATTTTCCCAATTAACTTTGAACCTTAGTCTTCAGCGATAAAGTTGAAAATCTATTAAATAAATTTGACAGATTGTAGTAGCTTGATGTGCTGGCGTCTGTACTTTGGTGTGTGTGATTCTTAATCTTGATTGATAATAATGATGATTGGCTTGTGTTCTTTCATCACCATTTTCAGTCTCGTCTAAATTCCAAAATATATGACGAAAAACCAGCTCTAGCAGCTTCTCTAGAATGGAGTATTAAAACCAGTATTACACTAGTAAATGCCACAAGCCTTACAAAATCTACAGGTGGTTTAGTTTACCAACCGCAGGCGGTGACGGCAAATCTTTGGTGTTGTTACGTAAGAAAGGCATTTAAATCTGATCGTGTACCTTAGTCTTTATACACACGTCTGGGGCTCTATTGCTTTTACGACCTTTAATCTTTATACGTGACTGCCTTATTAAGTGTTGCTATTTAGACCTTGGGTTGTAATCACTAGAAGATCTAGGGCAATCCAAACAAACTTGCAGTCCTTGTCAACAATAATTCAGATTGTATTACATAAGGAAAAATTAGTAAATTGTGTGTTTTTTACTCGAGTGCGCGGCAGCATAGGGAGGGGACAGCAAGAACTAAAATTACTGCCACCGACTGCATCAGACTGCTTGAAAAGTGATCTTGTTTTGATATTTTTAGTTGCAGTCGGATTTTTACTTTCAAAGTCAAAGTCAAATCATTTATTTCAAATAGGCCTATGTATGGCACTTTTGAACGTTATAATTTACAAAATAATTAAATTTATTCTAGCCGCCCCTTCCAAAATGTAGTTTTCGTATGGAGAAGAATGGACAAGAAACTCCACCGTTACTCTTTTAAAATGTTTTACAATAGTTTGTATAAGTACGTACATTAGTTAAATAATTATATGTGAAGACGATGCACCTAGAATAAAATTACTATATCACAATAGGTAAAAAGAATTAAAAGTTAAGCAACGATAGATAATATAATTATGTGATAGATAAATACATGGTGCTCACATATTTACAAACATTGTAAAAGTAGATGATTTTCTTAAAATTTTAAAATCAATAAGTCAGTGTGTGAGGAAGTAATCACAGAATGTAAAATCAATGTCATATAACACAAAATAATAAATTTTACAATTAAATTAGCAACCAGTTTGATTTTGTCTTGATTCTAAATTGTCCTTTGGAGCAGGACCAGCATGTTTCAAATACTCTTTTCTTGGATATAATCTTCTAATTTGTAACATGCTTGTTTATAAATTGTACTTTTTATATAAGTACTTTTTGTTTACTCGTTTCGACTAAGCAGACCCCATATTTCACAGGATATTTACACAAGTTTCTGCTAGATATGAAAAAGAATTTACCCCATTGTTTCTAGGTAAAAATATCATGATATTTTAAAGACAGATTAAGTAGTTTTTTTTTAGTACTGGTGGTAAACTTTTCAGCCTGAGAATGGCTTGAGAAAATACCTACAACGAATAATGCCGCGAATATTAGCGCAGCAGATTATATACAGGGTAGCATATCATCGCGCAAACTGTAACCATGAATTCAGCACCTGATTCTAGACCCCCTAATGACCTGCGCAGACTGGCGAAGGGGACAGTAGAGGATTAAAAATTTGTCAATTGAATGTAATACTTATCCAATCGAAATATGGTATATTACAATGTTCGGTGATATACCTTGGAACATCGCAGTGCAGTTTTCTCTCGATTACCTGCTAATCTGCTGATAAAAAATATCTGCTGTATTATACAAAAGTGCCATATCTCCACAGTTGAAATGTATGGAACAACTAATTTATTTTTTAATAACCGTCGAAAAATTTCAGTGCGGTGGGGTTATATTATATGTCAATAAAATATTTTTTATTTTATTATTATGATCTGAGTCCATGATAACAGGTTTCGCGTCTATGGAGTCTGTCGTCCTGTATTATAACCTTTAATAAATTGTTTTATAACATTACCTTGTTTCAAACGTAATTTCTCGCACTTAATTTATCTTTTTATCTATCTTTTATGACTACCAACCACTTAAAAGGCATTAAAACTAGACCGTACCTATTAATTTGTTGTAATCGTCCATTTTATTAACTCCGTTCTACATATTTTTAATTTGCAGGTGACCTCATACATTTACGATATAACATTTATGATGAGCCGCAATAACTGCTCAGTACCGTTAAATTGCATTAAAAGATTAGATTCTAAGACAGCACACTGATATTACACAAAATACTAGCTATTAGATAGGTAATATGGTAGGCACCATCCTGTGTTTAATTTGCTAAATATGGAGCTAACAGAGCAATAAACTTCATATTCCTGTAATAAACCAAAGTTATTTATTTAGTGTATATTAGTATTTAATAACATGTAGTATTATTATGTTTCATATTATAGGTAACACTGCTCTCAAAACGATGAAGGAAAACATCGTGAGTAAACTGACATGTCCTAGAACCAAAAATTCAAAGACATGTGACATCTCCCAACCCGCACTGGGTGCGCGTGGTATAAGGCTGGTTTCACAGCTGTCCGGGAGACCCGTGCGGGCCGCCCGTACGTGCTACCGGAACGGAGACACACGTGCGGCGCTAGAACTAGATTGGTTCGTACGTGACCCGCTGCGGGTAGAGCTCGTACAACGCTAGCAACCATATCGTACTAACTCCCTCAAAATTATAGACAAAATCAAACTGGTTGCTAATTCAATTGTATAATTAAATATTATAACATTTTTTTTTTTTTTTTGCATTCTGTGATTACTCACACACTGACTAATTAGTGTCACCTGTAATTTTTTTAGGAATATCGTACCTACTTTAACAATGCTTGTAAATATGTAAACACCATGTATCCATTACATAATTATTTTTTCTGTCATTGCTTCATTTTTAATTATTTTTACCTATTGTGGTATAGTAATCTTATTCCAGGTGCATCGTCTTCACATATAATTAATGTATACAAAATATTGTAAAACATTTTAAAAGAGTAACGGTGGAGTTTCTTGCCCATTCTTCTCCATACGAAAACTACCTTTTGGAAGGGGCGACTAGAATCAATTTTATTATTTTGTAATTTTTGACGTTCAAAAGTGCCATACATGGGCCTATTTGAAATAAATGATTTGACTTTGACTTTGACCCTCGTTTCAGAGTACTGCAGGCGCTACTCGTACGGGTCTCCCGTGTGCGGGCGGCCCGTGCGGGTCTCTCGGACAGTTTTGAAACTCGCCTTATAGATTATAGTCCACTCCCTCTAAGAGAGGAGGCCCGTGTCCCAGCAGTGGGAACATTATAGGCTTATTATGCTTATCATGCTTCACACGGCTAATCGTCTAATTAGTTTTTTGATAGAAAAGTAGTGTCGTCAAATTGCACCCTAATTGCGTAACACACGAGCACTATCCTTTAGAATGATTCAGACTGTGATTGATATTGTGTTACGCAATTAGGGTGCTGGCTGGAAAAGGGAACTAAGGAAAATACATCCTAAATACGCGAGAGCATAACTGCTTATTTTCCAAATACAAATAAATTACTTTATTTTCACAATTAAAGTCGATCAGAAACTTTAATAACTCCTCGACCTCGGATTGTTGAGCTCTTTAGTTCTGTGTTGAGCTACACGTTAACTGACAAATGCGTACACTGATTGGACAGTAGTGCTATTCTGTAAAATCTCACCGTGATATCTTAGGTGAAGTGAGCTGCCAATAGTGTCAATCCTTAGCAACTGGCAACTCACTCCACGCTCACTTCACCTAAGATAACACGGTGAGATGGTTACAGAATAGCACTGCAGGTCCACTCAGATATGTGTGGGTCTCACTTCAAAAAACTATCTTCGATACTAATCTGATATGATCCGAGCAAGATAATGTCTGGACTTTAAAAGAGTGTCTGTGACCTGGGTACCTATGACCAGCTAATAAAGCAGTATTATTTTAATATTACTTCAGTGTGGGAAAGAGATGAAGCTCTACAGGACGTATAGCACCATCTCTTTCTCCCACTGAAGTAATATTAAAATAATTCTGCTCTATGAGCTGGTGGTAGGCCCCCAGAGTTTGTTTCGGTATTTCTTCTGAGAGCAGTCAGATAGGAAACAGTAATCACATCTAGTTTTGAAATATATTTTCTTGACGTGTAAAACCACTTTGCAGAAATAAATTCCATATATCATTTACCAGGGGCTAAGTAATAACAGCCGCACAGGTCGATCGATCAGGTTAAGCTAAACTTGCCACGGTTGGTCCGTAGATGTGTGACCATCTTTACATAACAAGACCCCTCCGTCCCTCGGAAAGCACGCTGAGCTGTTGGTCCCGGCTGTCATTTATAGATCTTTGACAGTTGTTACGGGTCGTCAGAAGCCCGAAAGTCTTTCAATCAGTCTTACCAAGGGGTATCGTGTTACCCAGTAACTGGGTTGTGGAGGTCAGATAGGCAGTCGCTCCATGTAAAATACTGGATGACCCCAACATAGTTGGGAAAAGGCTAGGCAGAAGATTTATCTGAGAATCGAATGCAAAACTGCGGCTCCGGCGCAGTCAAACTGCGCAAAAACTAGTTGTTGTTAAAGAAGGAAGCTTGCGGTAATTGAGTTTCCTTTGATTTGCAGGATATTGTAACATAGATAAGTGTCCAATCATTATTGGTTTACTAACATTCCATATGGAGGCCAATTACTGTGTGATTAGTATGCTTACACAATCTAATAATTTATCCGGTTCTGCTACTTGCAGATCTTGAGTTTGACTACAAGGTCTGAATTAAATCGGTTACTTTTCATTTTTGATTGCAAATTTTTTGGGTCAATGAATCAGCCTTGCCATCCGACGTGGCAACGCTGTCAGCCTTTTGGGCACTATTCCCACTGACTGATGAGCTCTTCCTAATTTTTTTTAGTGTTAGATTGTATAAAATATTTGTCAAGTATAGGTATATAATAAAAAATAAATTTGATTGTTATATTTGCTACTTCTCATAATTGGGGACATTAATCAGTTGCTGGTTCTGTCGGTCATCATAACTATCATAAATTTTTATGAACTTTCATTATTCTCCCTCAAATATTGACACAACAACCGGTAGGTACTACTACACTTTCCATATCCAACATATTTATCTGCTCAACAACGTAAATAACGCAATGAATGTTGTTGAGCTGTCAAAATGAAAGCCATTACTGTAAGTGTGTTACGCAATTAGCCTGCTGATCTAATCATACAATTTAAAAATACAAGCCCTGGCTTAATTTGGGCATCAGTTTCAGTACATAAAGCAAAAAAATAAATAATAACAGTATTATTAATTTTTTCATTTGGCTTTCATTTTGACATCTATGTATCAAATTCTTGTAAATGCTCTCACTATTTTGTGACAATAAACTTTTTACATTTTTGAAGTGAAAACTTCTTCAGGTGCGTTGAGCATTTTTGAGATGGGACTAAAACATTGATTTCGTGACCTGTTACTGACACCGTGGAGTAAAAGACATCAACGCATTAATTACCGCGGTGTCGATTTTTTTAAGTGAAAACTTCTTCAGGCGTGTTGAGCATTTTTGAGATGGGACTAAACCATTGATTTCGCGACCTGTTACCGACACCGTAGAGTAAAAGACATCAACGCATTGATTACCACGGTACGTGGAGTAAAAGACATCAACGCGATGATTACCGCGGTGCCGATTTTTTTTCAAGTTTACACTTCTGTCGGCGCTCTTTTTTTACATAAATCATCAAGAATTTAAGGGTCACTGACTAAGAAATAGGAAGATAGGAATTACAGAACACAGACCACCCTGCAGAGATCACTGACTTGCTAACTATGTTATATTACTTAACTAAGCATTTATCACTCACATATCTATAAGAACAGCATGTAATACCCAGTTTCCTTTACGAGCTTTTAATTAGGTATTCAAGTTTCCAGTTAATGATTGCCACAGCGAGTTTGTGATAGATTACAGACCGGTTACTTTGCTCGATTTACATAATGTGAGGCATAATTCTTTTACGCGTGATTAATTTTTTATTTTGGCGAATGTGCATTGGTGATATCAATCTGCCTAGCCTTTTCCCAACTATATTGGGGTAGGCTTCCAGTCTAATCGGATGCAGCTGAATGCCAGTATTTTACATTGAGCGACTGCCTATCTGACCTCCACAATCCAGTAACTGAGTAATACGATACCCCTTGGTAAGACTGGTTGTCAGACTCTCGGGCTTCTGACGACCCGTAACAACTGTCAAAGATCCACGAATGACAGCCGGGACCAACGGCTTAGCGTGCTTTCCGAGGCACGGAGGAATCTCGGTATGTAAAGATGGTCACCCATCCACAGACCAACCCTGGCAAGCGTAGCTTAAGCGGATGAATCGACCCGTGCGGCTGTTATTACTTAGCCACGAGCTCTATATATCGTCGTTTATATCGTCGCATTTGTTAAGTGATGATGTTAACTGTATTGTTGTTGTGAATGAAAGTCGTGCAATGTCTTTGTATCTTTATTAATCTAGTGAGTACCTTCCCGGGCGACCGAGCTCTGCTCTGGTGAAAACAGAGAATGCTCATTTAATAGTAGGTATAGCAAAGTTCAACTAATACATGTATAGTACTTACTTATTCCATGCTGTTATGTCATTATTCATATCATGTTCTAAACTTTGGGCGACCGAGCTCTGCTCGGGTGAAAATACTGACAAAACTAATTTTCCAGAAATGAGAAGGAAGACTTAAAGCAGAATTTTTACAGACTGGTCGTTATAAATTAGACACTAAGCCTAACCTACTCCATATTAAAAAACTTTTTATAAAAAAAAAAAAAACAACCGACTTTGTTGGGAATCGAACCCAACACAACACCTTGCACGCGGTCTGCATACGCAGGCATCGTGATCAGCGCGTCATCGGGTAGCTGAGGTGCGGCGCGGCGGCGGCACGGCTCGGCCCGACGACCACTCGCTTCCACGGACTCCACCGCGACGGACGACATTCATCACATATTTAAACCTTTAATAATTGTTTGTCCGGGATTTTATAGTTTGTAAATATTAAGACGGCATTAAACCATTGCCTATTTAATACAGTCCACTATTTTATTGCTCCACGCGCTAACATTGGTCCTTCAAGGATCTCGCCGTCTTATGTGCGAATTAACGGTCTCGGAAAAAATAAGCTGCAACCTGGAAGCTCATCAGTTGCGGTCTTCAGCGGCGACAGTTCCTGCAGGAGTCATCAAGGTCCTGTAGAAGAAACTTCGCGTAGCACCCGCACACGCCTAGAGGAATCAGAGGTCATCCAGAGGTCGACCGGCGTCGGACTTCGGACCCGTCGAATGTTCGAGTCATCGTCACGTATAAAGAAAAACGACTTGCAGATCATCGTTTACCCAGTGGATGGTTTAGACATTTTGTGAGTTCGTTCCAATTTATCCCTTATTTATTCCTTTTTTTATCATTTATTATATGTTTAAATAGCCATATTTAAGTGAGTGCATTCATTCAATTTCAGTTTAAGTCGTTTAGTGACAATCATTTCATAGCCTTACATTTCTCTAAAATCACCTTTCTGCTTATTTAAGCTATAGTATAACTTCATATTCCCATCTCTTTATGCAAATCCTTAGCTTTTAATCTATAACAGCTGATCGCTCCGTGCCATACTTGTTATTTTTGCGCCAGCTGTTCATTTGTTCGCACTGTCGAGTCATTCATAACATAAACTCATTAGCAACATTTTATTGCTTTTATTTAAAAAAAAACTGGTTGTTATCGCATTAGCTTATTTACTAGTTTGCTACAGGATTTTCGATCGCTATGGCTGACGAAAAAGTCGAAAAATTCATTAAAAAACGCAGCTGTATGAAGTCCAAGCTAACCATATTTAGCAACTACCTTCACAAACTTAATAGTTGCACCGAACATAGCAACATACAACTTTTGGATTTAGAGGCCAGGTTCAATAAATTTGAAGGCTTATATGTGGATTTCGACAGGTTACAGTGCGACATCGAGGTGTTATTGGAGAACCCCGATGATGAGAGCGAGGAACGTGAGCAGTTCGAGAACCAGTATTATAAACTGGTGGCGACAGCGCGGAGTCTGCTCGGTGCTCGTCCCCCCCAGTCTTGCAATCTTCGAGAAGGTTCCGTAACGGGTATCGAGGATGTACAGGCAGGTGGTTTTAAATATAACTGTGTGAGATTGCCAAAAATTAATTTACCCGTTTTCCACGGTCACTATCAACACTGGCTAGAATTTAGAGATACTTATATTTCACTTATTCATTCACGGTCGGACATCGACAACATTAATAAGTTGCACTACTTGCGTGCTTCTCTTAAAGATAGTGCACTACTAGTTATAGATAATTTAGGTTTTAGAGCTCAGAATTATGAGTCCGCTTGGGATTTATTGTGTAGTAGGTACGACAATAAAAGATTGCTCGTAAATAATCATGTTCATGCATTGTTCAACGTTGAACGTATACAGTGTGAATCTTGTTCTGCTATTCGAAATCTTATAGATGTCACAAATAAAAATCTTCGTGCATTGAAGACTTTAGGTCAGTCGACTGAATATTGGGATACCCTCATAATTCATATGATGGCAGAAAAACTCGACAAAGTCACACGTAGGGAATGGGAGGAACATAGAAACACACTTAGCGATCCACCTTCTTTACACATTTTAACTAATTTTCTTAGCAACAAAGCTGACTTATTGGAAACTTTGCAAGAACATAAGACACATAGCAATAATATACAACAATCAGAAACTATTCAACATAATTCAAATATACATACAACCACAAAATCGAATGAAAATATAAATAACATTAGCACTAAAAATAAAAAACTTAATAATAATAATAAAAAACTATTTACATGTCGTATGTGCAATCAGACTCATTTCTTATTTAATTGTGAAGCATTTAGAGCCCTGACTGTTGAAGATCGTCTTCAAAAGGCCAAAGAAGCAAAGGTCTGTCTTAATTGTCTTCGACCAGGGCACGTAGAATCTAAGTGCAATCTTGTTCCTTGCAGACATTGCAAGAAAAAGCACAGTACTCTGCTTCATTCACATGAACGTACAACCCCTTCTATTGAGCCAGTTACCCCCGTTAATAACTTTGCCGGTACAACGAATGTTCAGCAGTTTACTACTCCTCCGAATGTTTTGCTTTCCACAGCACTCATGAGAGTGGTTGACACCAATGGCGACGTCCGCACTGCTCGAGTACTGCTCGACAACGGTAGCACGGGTAACTTCGTTGCTGAGTCATTTTGCGGTAAGCTGGGTTTGTCGCGACGTAGTGCGAGCGCCACCGTGACAGGTATAAATAATAATACTTCTCATAGCACACAGTCTTGCAGCCTTACTATTATGTCCATCCATAATGACGACTATAAACGTACTATAGACTGCCATATTTTACCTCAGATCACTAACGCTTTACCGTCTTCTTTCGTAAACATCGATAATATTCCTCTTCCTATGGGAATATGTCTAGCTGACCCTTCTTTTAACATACCGTCAGCTATCGACATCTTAGTTGGGGCTGAAGTATTTTGGTCCGTCTTATGCAATAATTCTATTGACCTGGGTAAAAATCAGCCCAAGTTATATGAAACCAAACTGGGTTGGCTAGTGTCAGGGTACGTCGCCCGTCATAAGTCACACTCTTCTTCTCCCGTTTGTCATTTTTTAAACGTGGATGCCGATCCAGTCTTATCTTGTTTCCCGGTATCAGATACCATTGCAGCCAAGCACTCCCTATCTCCTGAGAAACGTTCCTGTAAGCAGAGCTTTAAGAAACCCACCACTCATAAGGACGACCGACGCTTTGTAGTAACCATGCCGCTGAAGGAAAAACCTTCAGTCTTAGGCGGTTCGCTTCAAAAGCCAAAGTGTCGGTTCATGTCACTTGAGCAGGTTCTTATAGCTTCTGTCTTCAAATACAGGTACAAAAATAGGGAGCCTTCGCCTAGCTGTCTTCATAAAATTTGTATTTTTTAATTAAATAGTATTTATACCTGTCACGCGTGTAGCTACCGTCGTCAGACAAACCGGCGGATCTTGTTTCCCGCGGGCTGAAGGCTGATTCCATCAGTGTTCATCCTTGTTGTGGGCTGGTTCTACTTCGCCCAGAATGCTCAATCATAACGAGAGACACGATCTACCAGTATTGGTTTCTTGTTCTGTTGTACTTACTAACAATATTTCTTAAGTAGATTCTATAGGTAGTGTAGTTAACTATAGGTCTTAGTTAATGTTCATAACATTTAATTGTTTTTAAAATTAAATAATTTCCTTTTCCCTTTTTTATCCTCCAATAACCTTTGTGTATTATTAAATAATTTAATTCATTCATATTACTTGTGATACAAAGTATCCATTTTTGTAATATAGCGTTGTTAACGCTGAGCCAGTGATGCTAGCAGACAGGATAAGCAGAGAACTGTAATCTTATTATGTCATCTTTGGCAATCTTATTTGCAGTTCTACACAAGCCTGTCATTTCGATCTCGTTACTGTGCTATTTATAAAGTGAAGCTTACCTTTCCGCTCTTCTGTTATTTGTCGGAATTCACAATACGCCTTATAAATTCTCATCTTTATTCTCTTATTTTTATTCTTTATTTCCTTGCTTATTATGAGAAATGGCTACCTGCCTCACGCAAATGAAGGCTAGTTTAAACTTCCATCCTCTTATTCCTCTTTCCTCAGAACCCTTCTATACTTCCACTGTCACTCTTTCTGTTTCCATTGGACGGCCACTTAATTCTACTCTCATCCACAGGTCTCTGATGGCAATGTGACACAACTGCTGTACTTTGGCTACGAACCTTATATGGAAGAGTCCTGAGCGTTTACCCTGAAAGTGACGGGAGTCACTGAGGTGAAACCAACAAGGGGCATCATTTAGAGGGCACGCATTCATATTTGCCCCCTTCCAGATTTTTGAAGTCTACTCTTCAACCCGGGCAGCATGTTGGGAATCGAACCCAACACAACACCTTGCACGCGGTCTGCATACGCAGGCATCGTGATCAGCGCGTCATCGGGTAGCTGAGGTGCGGCGCGGCGGCGGCACGGCTCGGCCCGACGACCACTCGCTTCCACGGACTCCACCGCGACGGACGACATTCATCACATATTTAAACCTTTAATAATTGTTTGTCCGGGATTTTATAGTTTGTAAATATTAAGACGGCATTAAACCATTGCCTATTTAATACAGTCCACTATTTTATTGCTCCACGCGCTAACAGACTTCCAAAAAACACTACAAAGTGAAAAATAACTTTAATTTCGGAAGTCGGTGTCTTTGGTTTTTAATTTTCAATTTTTAGTTGTGGTACCTACCCCACACAAATTCGAAAACCACTACCTGCTATGTAAATAACAGTGACAGGAATTTATCATATCACCCACACACTAAGTGGGAAAACGTACGTATTATAGAAGCTAACTCAAAAACTATCAAAGCAAAGTTAATAAAATTAAATGGGACCACCTCGAGAGCATACCCTTTCAATAAAAAAAAGAATTTTCAAAATCGGTCCACAATTGACGGAGAAATCGGTGGACATACATAAAAAAAAACATATGCGACGAACATGTAACCTCCTCCTTTTTGGAAGTCGGTTAACCATTGTATTCGCTCAAACCACCTTATATATCTCCAAATCCAGAAACATCTTAGTACTTGCAAAGGTATCGAAAGTGAGCGTTGGTTAACTTGTGGCTGGATCGTGACCCGCCTGGCCTACATACTACAGTACTTACCTACTACTTAATAAATACTAACGCAACACAATTTACGAGTTTCTACGGCTAAGTGTCGCGTTTCTTCCTTATGAGGCAAGATGCGCCTAAAACATTTAATCGTTTATAGCTGGATAAAATGCCAGTGTTTAGAAGGTTGTTGTAACACAGTGACATTTTGTTTAGAACGAGGTAAACCTGTCCAAAAACAATGTAGCGTTCTAGCCACTGAATGCACCACTGTAAAGATGTTGTGTCCACATTTGTATGTACCATTTTATAGCATCAAATCTCTGAATACCATATCCAATCTAGGGAGCATGATAATTTCGCATGTGTCAGTAACACGATTACAAGACGGATATTTTTTACATCTGATGATACAATATGTATTGGTATAAGAAGCAGTGTTTTTTTCCTTTCTGCTACTCTATATTATATTACTATATAGAGTAGCAGAAAGAAAAAAACAGCTTAATACCAACTACAGCCTCTAATATTGAGCGTTCATCGACCTACGAAAATAACAGAGGTCAACACGTATTTGACTTTATGTATGAAATATCGATCGATTTATCGATAGATAGACGAAAAAAATATATGACCTGAAAAAGTTTGCTTTTGTATCCAGCAGGCCTAACATGACACACGCGACATATATCCACTCTCGCGCGACAAATTTTTGTCTATTTCTGTAATTTTATCTTTTTCTGACAGCTACGCCATACAAAATACTCGACTCGTTCTGTCAAACTTGATGTTTTGTCGACAAACCCTAACATGACACGTTATTTTTCTCGATTTTTGACAGTTCAACATGAGATAATCAGTCATTTTGTCGTATTTAGTCGTTGTCGATTTTGACGACGATAAGAGTAGACAAAAAGACAAAATTATGATACATAAAAAAATCGAAAAAAAGATGGCAGATTCATAGTCGTACTTTATTGTAGGCAATTTTTTTTTTTTTAATGTGTGTACACCGGTGTACTGTAGTGGAGCGAAGCACTATCACGTAGATGACTATTACTTTCAGTAATAACCAGTCGCTTTGCCAATTATGGTGATTAAATAAATAAATAAATAACCAAATCTAGGGATGGCTGTATGGTAATATCAAACCTTCGCAACATAATTACTAAAATCACCAGTTTATTTCCTAAGGGTGTTGATTAACAATTTTTATGGTTATAATAGCGGAATCAACTCCACCTGCCAATTTATTTGAACGTCAGTCCTTTTGGTAAGTATGGTGATTAACAAAATTTGCAATGTCATGGACTTTATGGTGACTATTACAATAATAAACTTCTATTTGTCAAATTGCAATCGTCGGCCCATTTGTCATTTGTGGTGATTATCTAATGAGTATAGATGCCACTAATTTTAATTTCCGTCATTTTGTATTTTAATTTCAGCAAAGAAATCATTTAATTTTAATCAAAAAGTCGGTCACATAAAAACGAATCATAAATAATTAAAAGAGAGAACAATTAAGAGAGAGAGACGTTTATTCAATAAAGTACATAATTCCATGCATAAAATTGAACGAATGAAACAGAACTTCAAGCCGATGTTGCTATCATAAAAATAATTTGTTTTTAATAATTTGCAACATCGGTTTATAGTCGCGCGATAAAGAAGTGTCAAAGTGCCTTTTTCGAGTTTACTGGTTGTTTGCGGTCAAGTTAAATGACGTCAGAATCGTAGACAAATTACGATAAAACGAGAAAAAGAGCGTTCTCGCGCTTGTCATGTTAACCCTGCAGGAGAATGGTTGATCAATATTTTATAAAATCTATAATTTAAATTTTTATTTATTGATATATCTAAACAAATATAAGTATTGCAAAATCTTAAAATAAATTTTAGGATAAAGAAAAATACATTTTTTTGTAGTTTGTGCTAAAAGTTTGAAAAAATTCCGCAACTATCAAAACTTAAAGCTCTCTATAAAAAACTCAAAATTTCGATTGCCATACAAGTAAAATGAAAAAGATATGACAGCTTTTTCATTATAGGCAAACATATGGCGCCAGGCGAAGTTAGGGCAGTTGACGGTATGTCATAGACCGCACCTACCTTAAAAAATCTCTTGTGTTATCTAAATAGTGGCACAATTTTCCCAACTTCCATCAAAAACCTTAAATGATATTGTTTTGTTTTCTGTTGGATCAAAAAAACATGCAAACAAACAAGCCTCACCCATTCTCTAAAGCGATCGTTTATGACGTAAAATAATCGTACACCACTTTACTCCGGGTTGGTATTAAAGCAATTATGATTGCCATGGTAACTCACTGATTTGATTTAAACGAGCGCCGTGCATTCGTCTTGGAGTGCACATAAGTGCATTATGTATGGAGAAATCTAAGGTCGGAAGTTGTCAGAAAAACGATGGATTGGAGAACCTATATAGACGTAGTACATATCGGCATTAAATAGTAATAGAAAAAAAATGTATAAAAATAACTTCAAGTGACTAATGCTCGTATTCACAAACAACTAAGTGACACTTAAATGAATCTCTCTTGCTGTACAATTCTCTATTAAAACCTATTTGGTCATACGGCATCCAACTATGGGGAGTGGCCAGCAAAAGTAACATAATGTGCCTCCAAAGAGCTCAAAACGCCATCTTGAGGAACATTGTCAATCCACCATGGTTCACACGGAATGAAGAAATCCATGAGTATCTCAACACTCCTACTATTCTTGAGGAAATTATAAAACATAAAAAGCGGTATGCTGATCGTCTCGCCATCCACCCAAATCCTCTGGCTGTTAAATTACTGGACAGCAGTGAATCTGTCAATCGACTTAGGAGAGGTCAAGTAATATATAGAGGTAGCAGTGGCAATGGCCCCTGTACCTGAAACGCCAATTATATTCACGCAACCAAACTGATAATAGTCCAGAAAGGACTGATGGCAGTTGTTAAATGGGAAAAAAAAAGAAAAAAAAATGAATCTCTAAATAAAAGTGCATTGTTGGATTTTCAACTCTCAACGCTGAACCTAGCGTTGAAAATCCAACAGTGCACTTTTATTTAGGGATTCATTTAAGTGTCAGATAGTGAAGGTGTAAACAGGCACAGGTCTTTTTCTTCTTTTCGTGTGGTTAGTGACCAACCTGGTGCCAGAGTTTTTATGCCACCTATGGGCCTCTGACTTGGCTTCACATGCTGTCGAGAAATTCTTCACAGTCATGCCGGTTTCCTCACGATGTTTTCCTTCACCGTTTTTGAAGCAAGTGATAATTATACAACACGCACCTGAATCCGAAAAGTCAGAGGCGCGTGCCTTGGGTTCGAACTCGAGACCTATGACTTGGCAGTTCGACGGTCACACCACTAGGCTATCACTGCTTAAAGTACTAAGTAGGTACTTAAGCTTAACTACTTAAGTAACTAAGAATGTACACGCAAAACATGAGCGTAGACCACGTGTTCAGACCTGTTTACTGAAAATTATCATTTTAAATTTTTTTGTTTTATTGCTAAGTATTAGATACCCATACCAATAGTCTGTGAAGTTTTGTTGATAATTTCAAAATGTCCTTTTCACAAATCCGATTAATGCAAGCATGTTAGTGCTCCCCGTCCTTGTGGCTAAGTAACAACAGCTGCACGGGTAGATCGATCAGGTTAAGTTACGCTTGCCGCGGTTGGTCTGTGGATGGGTGACCATCTTTACATACCAAGACCCCTCCGTGCCTCGGAAAGCACGTTAAGCCGTTGGTCCCGGCTGTCATTTGTAGATCTTTGACAGTCGTTACGGGTAGTTAGAAGCCCAAAAAGTCTGACAACCATTCTTACCAAGGGGTATTGTGTTACCTAGTTACTAAGTTGTGGAGGTCAGATAGGCAGTCGCTCCATGTAAAATACTGATATTCAGCTGCATCCGGTTAGACTGGAAGCCGACCCCAACATGGTTGGGTAAAGGCTAGGCAGATGATGATAGTTCTCCCCGTCAAGTCATTGTTCATTTCACGATAATATTACTACCTATCTCTATTTATCTCTTTCTTTGCTAAAAGTTGTACTCTTTCTATTTCCAGAGGCGTTAGACGTGATCAAAGAAGAGCACACGATGCCGGCACAGAGGCGGCGTGACAAGAGAGAGGTGCCGTTCACGCATGACGAGAAGAGAATCGCTGGGGTGAGAATATTATTCATCTATTATCAGGATAAATCCTTAATTAGCCTTTACCTATCCATAAAAAGCTATCATCATCATCATCATCATTTTCTTGTCCCTTCCAATTTATTTAGGGTCGGTGAAACATGTATTTTCTTCCATACTTCTCTATTAGAAGAAAGAAAATTCGTTTATTTGCAGAAAACATGACGCAAAGCATGATAAAAAAACACGTAAAAAACAAATTGGGGGAAATTATGCGTCACATCCACGCAAAACGGCTATCGCTCAGCATAATGCTGCGACCCCATGCGAGACGGAGCCCCAGCGCTGGTTTTCAACGACAGCCGGCGCTGATGTGATGACGTCAACCGGTGCAGCATATAGTGAAATAACAAATCAAAAATAAAATAAATACAATACTTAGTCATAAATGTTTATGTAAATATAATATTTAACATGGCAACATTTCGTTCGAAATATTTTTTTTTTTTGTATAAAATACTTCAAAATATACTCCAAGTGACTCAGAGTGCACAACAATAAGATCACTGCAGCTGTTTAATAATTTACATTGGAGATTTAGCCCCAAAAACAGTTCTTTTCAACTAACGTTCTGTTCTGCGGGCCAGTCCTTTTGGTAGGAGACAAGTTCTCCCGCCATCTTCGCCTTATATCGGTGTCTGTTTATTATCAAAGACCTTAGCATGACCACAATAGAAACGGGTTTTGTCGACGGAAGAATAGACAAAATCACAATCTATCATTTTTGAAGTGAAAACTTCTTTAGGCGCGTTGGGTATTTTTGAGATGGGATCAAACCATTGAACTCGCGAAACTGTTACCGATACCTCATTTTTGTAAACTCGATTGTGCTCTTTATTTATATTTCGTTACGGATCAATGTTCTATGCATGTATTTTTACTCGTCAACAGACGATCTGTGGAGTAAAAGACATTAACGCGTTGATTATCGCGGCGCCGATGCAGGTGATGTTATGATACCTACATAGGAACATGGTCAATTTTTTTGTGCTCTTTATTTATGCAAGTATTTTTACTTTAAAGGTTTTCACTTCTATCGGTACTCCCGGAGTACCACAATTTTTTTCTATTGTTTCGTCGACAAAACCCGTTTCTATAGTTATCATGCTACGTGTGCTGCGGGGTAATTGCGTAACACACTTACAGTAGCAATGGTTTTTTTTTGACAGTTCAACAACATTCATTGCGTTATTTACGTTGTTGAGCAGACAAATTTTTCCAACAAATGAAGCAATGGATTAAGCAATATCCTTCAAAATCATTCATTTTGTGATTTAACGTGTACTACACGATTAGGGTGCTGATTTTGAAGACCAAATTGAACTTATTTTGGAAGTAGTTTACCGAAAGTCCAAACAGAAATGACATAAAGTGAACGTATTTATGATATCAATTTTCGATCCATCAGGTTAAGCTACGCTTGCTGGGGTTGGTAAGTGGATGGGTGATCTTTACATACCGAGACTCCGTGGCTCGGAAAGCACGTTAAGCCGTTAGTCCCGGCTGTCATTCGTGGATCTTTGACAGTCGTTATGGGTCGTCAGAAGCCCGAAAGTCTGACAACCAGTCTTACCAGGGGATTTCGTATTACCCAGTTACTGGGTTGTGGAGGTCAGATAGGTAGTCGCTCCATGTAAAATACTGGTATTCAGCTCCATCCGGTTATACTGGAAGCCGACCCCAACATAGTTGGGAAAAGGCTAGGCAGATGATGACTTTAAGACTGTATCTGCTCCAAATATAACGTGTTTCTCCTTTCCTTTCCTTATACAAAAATTCTCTTGCTTTCAAAATTCCTTTATTTTTCTTTAATCTATGTCTATGTTTTTTTTTTTCTTTTTATCTAACCAAACATTATGTTTCGTAATTCCAGTGCCTGCTGCAGTGCGTGTACCGGAAAGTGAAAGCTGTAAGTATTAACCCACTGTCCCACTGCATCCATCTGTTTTATCTAAGTAACTGCTAACTTGTTTACACCGATTTAACTGATAGTGAGTAGGGTTGTCATCGCTAAAAAAACGTATATAAGTTACCGGTTTCTCTTCATTTGAAAAAAGAACTGCGCGGTAATTACCGCGCAGTTCTTTTTTACTCACAGTCCCGACGCCATTGTTTTTTGACAATTCAACAATATTAATTGTGTTACTTACGTTGTCCAGCACACGAATTTTTCATTAAAATTTCCTTGAAATCCTTCAGCTTTTGATAGAAACTGTGTTTACAATAGGGTAATTGCCTAGGCAAAAAAAAAAAAACTATTTAGTCCGTCTTTCAAATAATAAAAAAATATTAGACATGTATTTTTTGCTTTATCATATTAATCAAAAATAACTTAGAAAACACGCATTAAAGGGAGTGGGGGCTCGCTACGTCACAACGCAGTATTAAATCTAGCAAAGCGTGACGTCATGCCACATTTTAACTTAATGTATCGCCGTAATCTTTTGATTACGTCAAAAAAGAAAAAATACGTGTTCAATATTTTTTAATAATATACAAGACAGACAAAAGTTTTGGACACAGGCCTATTTGAAAGAAATTGCTGAAAAATACATTGAAATAAATATACTGAATTGAGCTGTGAGTTTTTTCCAAAAAAAAAAATGAACTTTAAACCATTTGTTCTCACAATCGTCACATCAAATTGGATGCACATAGCAACCCTGATTGTCATCGATGCAATCCACTTTTTGTAGAGCAAAGAATGATCAAACGCACTTTCTGTTACACTGAGTATGAAGCACTTTTTATGTACCTCGTTAAGGAGAGAAATTCATATTGTTCGTCGTGGATTCTGGGTTTACGAACCACATGTCATGTCTGATGAAGTGGTTGAGACTGTACGCTTTTTATCTTGATGGAAATTATGGTACTGTGTTAGAAAATTCTCACAGTTATATTAAATTTAGGTAATCTGGTATTGTGCAGAAAGTGGTACCTACTTGCTTAAGACTGATTGATGGAAAACATCGACTGAGAAATGAAATCTGCTGAGTTAAAGCATAACAGCTTTATTTAAATGAATGATTGCATAATCAGCCTATAATGTTCCCACTGCTGGGACACATGCCTTCGAGAGGGAGTGGGCTGTAAACAACCACCTGGGCCCAGTACGGGTTGGTAGATGTCACATGTCTTAGAATTTTTGGTTCTTATAGGATATGCCGGGTTCCTCACGATGTTTTGAGAGCAGTGGTGATGAAATTATTTAGACACATTATTTAAACCACTGCTCTCAAATAAATGATTATAGGTTCGTTACTCTTAAATTTACTGGCATTTACGTTCAAGTGAACCTTAGGTCAGTAAGTCAGTAAAAAAAGCAAACAACATTGTGAAATGTACTTACGTGCCCATTTCGAACTCATCAAAGCAATTACCCGCAAGTGAAACACAACAACATCAAAAAGAATAAATTAAAAAGTATTATGAAAATCTCCGCTTAATGTTAGGCGGTTATTCCCATTACGAGAACCGAGGTCAACCCTACTCGTAAACGAAAAATAAAATAATTTTAATCGAGTTTTAATGCTTTATAGTTCTGTCACGAACTGATTGCTCCAATTTATTAACTATAAAACATGAGGGGTAAACTCGTAAATCTGAAAAAGAAAAATTCGTTGCTTATTTATTATACTTGAAATCCTTTGAGCAGGAATATTACGGCCATAAAAGATCTTCGGTACATGCTGTAATTTATATTTTATTTGTGTTATATAAAAAAACGGTATTGAATTTAATAGTCAGGGTCCGGCCCATCAGTTTGTGCTTGTCATACCTTTTTTCTATATTTATATTTCTTTTGTATGAAATATTTTATTGCTAGTATTACACTAGTTAAGATCGTACAATAAAATCTCAAACGACTTGCTATGAATTGGTTTCAATAAATGTTATTTTTATCCTCGCAGTCATAAGTGTAATTTTATAATTTAAGTGGGATAGGTTTTCGTTGGGATCTTTCGATTTCGGCTTTATGAAAAAATTGTCTGTGAAAAGAAATAAATCTTTAAATCCTTCGTCGAAGTCGTCTTCACCATTTTTTTTTTTTAATTCTATTTTAATTTGGGACTTTTATAATCGCAATGCGTATGACAGTCCCATCATACCCTAAACAAATAGTAACAAATCACATTGCTATGGATTACATTTGGGCCATAAACCTGAACAGACGTCTTCGTCATTGTACTGCGGTGGACAGAATATATCCATCTTAAGCCAGCTTTAGTACCTTTATATTATTGGGGTGTTATCTGATCATAACTTTGATCATAATTTATCATTTTATAAAACTAGTACCTGGGCGACCGAGCTCTGCTCGGGTGAAAATAGAGAATGCTCATTTAATAGTATAGGAAAGTTCATACTAATTCCATGTTAGGTACTTACTTATTCCGTGCTACCATGTCATCATTCTAAGGTAGCCATCTTTTTCTAAACTTTGGACGACCGAGCTCTGTTCGGGTGAAAATACGGAGAAAACGATTTTTTCCTGAGACCTAGCTAGATCGATTTTTCGACGATCGATTAGAGCCGTTTTCGAGAACGTTATTACAAATATATATTTGACGATAGACAAACGGCCTAGAGTGCGGAAAAAACGGTTTCCTATGACAGAATAGCATTACAAAAAAAAAGTGACTGTATTCTCCGGAGTAGACTAGAGATATAGCGCACACATATTTCGCTAGCATTATGATCAAGCCTCTTGGAATAGGAGCAAGCCTATTACCATAAACCGGGCAGAACCAATCCAGCCTCCTAGAAATTCCCAACGTCAAGAAGAAAACTCAAACTCAAAGCATTTATTTCAATTAAACCATCTACAGGCACTTTTGAACTGTCAAAGAGTCGGTCAGTTAGTCAGAAAGTTGAAGCTAGTTGCCCATTCCAAAACGTAGATCTCTATGAAGAAGAACGGGCAAAATCACACCCTATTAAATCAAGACAAGACTCTTGTTGTTTTATATTGTGAGAACAATGAAAAAAAAATAAGAAGCAATTCAAAATATATGATTAAAAACAAGATAGAAAACCTATCTTAACTAGAATTCTTACTAATTCTAAAATCTTATATTTCCAGGTGGATGGCTACGGTTTCCCGACCCTGGAAGGTTTGGTGGGCCTATACTCTGACGGCGTGAACGAGCGCGGCTACTTCATGGCGGTGCTGGAGGCCTCGAGAGAGTGTCTCATGAAGAACCACGACAAGTTCTCTAGAACTATGCCTATGGGTGAGTTATTTGCTTGCTTCTCTTCTCTAGTGACTTACAAGGACACCTTTGGTAGTAATAGCCAAATCGAACCCAAGGCACGCACCTCTGACTTTCCGGATTCATGTGCGAATTGTATAATTATCACTTGCTTCAAAAACGGTGAAGGAAAACATCGTGAAACCGGCACGACTGAGAGGAATTTCTCAACGGTATGTGAAGCCAAGTCGACCGACGGTATGTCAAGAGGCCCATGAGTGGCATAAAAACTCTGGCACCAAGTTAGTCACTAACCACACGAAAAGGAAAGAAGAAAGATCATGGTAAAAAAAAATGTGGCCAATAAAAGGGTGGAGTCAATTATACCTTATGTGCAATTGCACACCCAACAAAGAGAATTGCTCAGTTTGTTAGGGTGATCTGGCTAAGCGTAGACAAGATCTTTATTAATAAAAGATTTGCATTTTAAAAACTACTTATGTATAGAAAAGCAAATATAGTAATAAACTTGTAGCAAGATGCAAGAATATATTTCAACTGTCATGTGAAAAATTGAAACCTTGCCGGGTAAAATCTTTGTAATAGCTGCAACGTGTGTCTTCTGCGATGCATTAAATCAACACCACAATTAACATATCGCAATGGTTCCTCATTCTCACTCGAAGTACGTGTAGCAGAGGAGTCCAAGTTTTTGCCGTGGTTGTTATTTAAAGCCGGTCCGAGGTCCATAATAGCGCCAGGTTCAACGTGAGGTGCAGATTCAGTGTCTGAGGGCCGGGTCATCATGAGGAGCGGTATCGGAGTCCATGGTAAGAAAAACAAACGTTCGAAACAGCGAGTAAACAAAATAACATCCACAGTGCACGAAACCAAAGCGAATAGTTTTTCATTGTTGTCAGATGTCATTTCACTTGGCGTTAGGGTGTTCGATATATTATATCGAAACTTAAGTGGGCACAACGGGATTTGATTGATTTGTTTGTCATCTCGTCCACGCTTAGCCGAAACTGGTGATTCCCTTTAAAGGGTACATGTCATTGATCACTAACGAGTGATACCATTTCATGGTGCTCATACAAAACCATGACGTATTTATCCAAGTACACTTAAGAGGGTTTATCCTAAAATTTGACAACGTCGTAAATTGCTGTTTTAATTAATTTGGCAATATTACTGTATGGAATTAAGAAATGTGGCTAACTAGGGGGGAACTAAAATATTGATGATGAAATGCAATAATTAATGTCGTAATACCGAATATTTAGTTTTAGATGTAAAAAAAGTATTTGGAAACTTTCCAAATGCTTTTTTACACCTAAAACGGTTACAACATCAAATTCAGTGTTATAATTGCAATTCATTATTAATATTCTAGTTCGCTAGTTAGCCACATTTCTTATTTCCAAACAGTAATATTGCCAAATTAATCAAAACAGCGAAATTTTTGACATCTATTTGCGACGTTGCCCATTTTCAGAATAAACGCTCTTAGGGGGATTTTTTTGCAATTTGCAGGTCAGTGTCAAGTTGTATGTTGATTAAAATATGATTCGCGACCGTAACAAATAATGACTTTACAGAATTATAATCATTAGAATTCAGGCGTGACCTTGCGGAAATCCATTATAACATACAATAGACGTTGATATAACCTGTTCCGCTTAACTATTCCTAAAGAGCCATAAAAACCCTGAAAGAAATCGACACGTGTTTCACCTCTCAATGAGACATCCTCAGGATGACGATTGACGTGTCACAAACACGAACACGGCGTGTAAAATATAATAGGCGACATGTTGCTTGGTGTGGACCAAGCAAAATGTTGCATATTGTATTTTACAACTCCTTAAGTTAGAATTGGCCTCAAATATCATGATTTCATGAAATAGACATTCAATAAGGTATTATGAACTTAGAGAGTTGCTTAATAATTCATATGCAAGTTGATTCTTTGACATTGTCTCATAATTCCCTAGAGTTATGAAACATCAAAAGGAACACGTTTTATATACTTTAGTAGATCATCATCATCATCAGCCTATAATGTTCCCACTGCTGGGACACAGGCCTCCTCTCTGTGAGAGGAAGTGGACCGTAATCTACCACGCGGGCCCAGTGCGGGTTGGTAGATGTCACATGCCTTCGAATTTTCGGTTCTAGGACATGCCGGTTTTCTCACAATGTTTTCCTTCACCGTTTTGAGAGCAGTGGTGATAAAATAATTTACACAAAGTAAAGCGCCTGTCTGGGTTCGAACCTATGACCTACAACTCATAAGTCGCAGCCGTTACCACTGGGCCACCACTTAGTAGATCGTATTTAATATTTGTCAAGTGTACCTAAATATACTTTATTTGAACATATTTTAAAGGAGTTTAATCTCAATCATCTGCCTACCCTTTTCACAACTATGTTGGGGTCGGCTTCCAGTCTAACCGGATGCAGCTGCATACCAGTATTTTATATGGAGCGACTGCCTATCTGACCTCCACAACCTAGTTACTAAGTAACACGATACCCGTTGGTAAGACTGGTTGGAACTGTAACTACCCGTAACGACTGTCAAAGATCTACAAATGACAGCCGGGACCAACGGCTTAACGTGCTCTCCTTTTCTTTTTTATATGGCATCTCGTAGTTGACCTCTGAGATCATGACTACTTAACCGGGCTTTCCTGTGGGTGCCTTAAGCTACTACACTTAAAACCTCCAGCCAGGGGTTATTCAACTATGCTAATTAAAACTAGGTGAACGCTCGCTAAGGGCACCCCCTGTGGGGTACGAACCTCGGCTTAGGGCGTCAACCGGAGGGAGGACATCAAGGATGGGACGGGCTGGATCAAAGTTTTGATCATGATTATTAGTCGGGGAATTTAAAGCTACGTGCTCAGCTGCAACAACTGCTGGCACCTCGTTATCGAGCAAGGGTCGGGGGGAGTATCGTTTACTCGGGCACGTGCTTTACGAAGCACGGTCTTGGTATTTAAAGATGTTTCAATAAAGAAATAAAAAAACCTAACAATATTTTTTTTCTGTTTTCAGACAACGGTCGCAACTGTGACATATCGTTCGACATATTCGAGTGTATTTCGGACCGCATCGGCGAATACTGCGGGACCACTGGCCTGTAACATAGTTCATACATTGATGTGATACACTGCCTTCTTTATAATGTCCTAATAAAACTGTCGATGTAGGTATAACTGATAAAAATTAACCGATCGAATAACTATTAAAAATTCTTTAATTTGTGACATGTTAGAAATTCTGATTTTTTAAATTGACTTTGTTGTGCACTACCGTGCTCTCAAATTAGTAATAATTTATATTTTTTTTTGATGTCGTTGATCCAGCTTTAAGGCTCCCGCAGACAGGCGCAACCCGACTGGTGGAACAATTTCTATGACAACTTCACGGAAATTGTTCTGTCGGTGTCGCGTCGCGCCTGTCTGCGGGAGCCTTTGCCATGTAATTGTGTAATTGTATTTTGCCAAGCATATTTTTGTGTACCTACCTATTCTAACTATTACCAATTTCAATGTATCTTTTGTAAGTACTTAAAATTTCACATAAGTTACCAACACGAAACAAACCACTAGAATTAAGATACATGTACATAGATTGTAATTAACTATACTAAAATGTGATGCTCAATAATTTTAGTTGTAAGGTAGCTCCATAGATTTCCCACGAAGAATTTTTCTATTACACATCTCTATGACTTTCACGGCCCGTTTCACATGCACTATCATTTGGCACTATTTGTCAGATAAATAACAGAATTTGTACTAAATTATTTCCTGTATACGTAAACACGTTCACTGCGTTATCAGGTCTGTACGACCTGATGTGTAACAGTCTGATGGCGCGGGTGCAAAAGACTTCCCACAGAAGCGGGATGAGATCGGATATTCTATAGAGTTAAAAGTGGATAGTTACTGTTTAACCATTTTTGAAGTGAAAACTACTTTAGGCGCGTTGGGCATTTTTGAGCGACACTGTAACGACACCAGCTTTTGACCATTAAAAAGACACCAACGTGTTGATTACCGCGGTGCATGGAATAAAAGACATCAACGCATTGATTACGGCGGTGCCGATTTTTTTTCAAGTTTTCACTTCTGTCGGCACTCCCGGAGAGCCATTGTTTTTTTCATTAATTACTCTTTATTCATTTAAAAATATCATATCAGGTTCCTTTGACCCGATACCGACCACAAAGAATATTTTACGTCTGGTGCGTGTTTCGGATATTACAGATCTCCTTAACGTGTTAACAGCAACTTATGATCAGGAGTCGATGAAACAGGCCGTAATTTTTTCATAAACGTAAACATGCCAACTATATTTTATATTTTCACGAAACTATGCAAATGCTACTATGACTACTTTTACTTCTTAAATTAGCTGATCCTTAACGAACTGATAGATTTAACATAGCTTTAAGTTTTATGTAATAAAGTTGTGTATATATCTACTGCCTGTTTTATTTTTGTCTAACTACATATCGTCGTAGAAGTTTTTTTTTTTGCATATCTTCGTAAATAATTTGTTCAACATTGTGTTCCGATAGAATATTGGTATAACTAAATTCTGACAGGAATACATACAATTCATCTTATTGGAATAAATACTTCCTTCCTCCGAGCACGTTTGCTCTTGCGAATCTCCACTCAAGCCGGCCAATAAAGGCAAAAAAGAGGTGGGAGCTCTGTTCCTCGTCAGTGGTGACAAGACTTCTCCCGGGAGATAGGGTCCGTGGGGTCGCTACTACCCAACAGCTCGCTACATGCTGCCCTGCGGGTTTCTGTATCTCTCTTGGTCTGGCTCCTCATCCTAGACCCGTTCCGGCAAAGTAATCTCTACCGGCACAGACCTTGAGTTCGAAGCGCGCAAGCCCCACCACGACGTCAACGTAGAAATACGGTGGTGGAGTTATTATTATTTACGTCTTTAACATTTCTCGGGACCCTAGGGTCCTGGACCTTTGGAAGGCGTACGAGGGGCCAAAGCCAACTCGCAGAGGCCCCTTAGACGTTTTTTAAAATGAAATGAGGCACCAACCGACGATTATCCCTGTTCACACTATGCTAGTGCACCCAAGGACAACCCCCGGTTGGTGTAGGACTATTGCAGGATATGGAAACAAAGATAGGTATTGGATTATGGGTTTCGGTGGCTAAGTGAATGGGTTATCTAGAACTATGGCCCCTGCCTGACCAATATTTTATATGAAATACACAGGAAAATGGCAGGGGGTTACTTGCACACTCAATAATGGGCCCCCAAAAACGGTCGTTAGCACAATGTGTCGTAGCGACAAGGGGGCAACACGTCCTAAGGTGCTTATGAGGAGTGGAAAGGTATTCCACGGCTATCAGTGCAATCCCGGAAATACGATCAAGATCCCTACCAACATCTTACTGGAATACTTCCTTCCTCCGAGCACGTTTGCTCTTGCGAATCTCCACTCAAGCCGACCAATAAAGGCAAATAAAGGGGAATGTCGTGGGAGCTCTGTTCCTCGTCAGTGTTCACTCCAGCCGGCCAATAAAGGTAAGCCAGAGGTGCGGAACAAGACTTCTCCCGGGAGATAGGGTCCGTGGTCGCTACTGCCCGAGCTCGCCACGTGCTGCCCTGCGGGTATTATTATTATTTGGTCAGATACACTAGCAGCTAATTAACTGATGCGTGTGTATCAAATAGCTTGGAGATGTTTAATCTGCCCAGTCGATTCTTGAAGCAGTTCAGTGAGGGAGCCGCCACAACATTCTCCGGGAGCCTATTCCATGCTGTTACAACTCGGTTAGATAAGAATTGCTTCAAAGGCTTAAATAATGATAATACAAAGTATAATGTGGTTTTGAAGCCAGTCACTCACTACCATTTCCGTTTGTCATTGTTTCAAATTTGAAATCGGAATATTAATAAAGAAAACAACATTTAAAACGACATTGCTTTATTTTTAACACCATTTTCAAGAATCATCCCAATCCACTGCTGAAAATGGGCTTTTGAAACACAGAGTAACTTTGAATGTTGTGGAACTAAACTCTCATAGCAAACTGAATGCTATGCCTCAGCCTAAAGGCGTCATGCTTTACAGGCAAGTAGGTACCATACCGCCTGTTCGAAGTCGGTTAGCAGATTATAGCAGCTCTCTAGAATCAAACGTACATGGCAGGCACAAAATGTTTAATATCGTATAAAACATTTTGTGCCTGCCATGTACGTTTACTGCGGACCTGTACTTATCTACAAAATGCATTTACATATCAATATTTTTCCCCACACTACTTTTTTTTCAGTTGAGGGGACGATAACCGACTTTTAATGATTTTATACTGAAGATCACGTCTAATCTAAACGAGTAGTGTTAATGATTTGAAAAAAAATGGTGACAGAAAAATAATTATTAAACTATTAAGCTATTGCATAGCTTTTATCGCGGGCTTTGAGCGCAGCGACCGAATCAAGAAATTCCGTAACGAAAATAAAACCTAACACCCCCCACTCCGCCTACCATGTAATGACGGTCATGGAAACGTAATTTTTGTTTTATGTCATCACGTCATCATCCCAAGTGTAGCGTTGACAAAATAGGAAGTATGGAGGTTACAAATGCTATGCAATAGCTTTACCGCGGCAGTCCCCGAGTGCCACACGTTTTTTTTTTTTTTACTACTCGGTATCAGAAGCTTTGGGACATTGTCTAAGTAGAAAATGAAATCAAAAGTTTAGGTTAGACTTCAGACTAACCTAACCTACCATAGTATTTTTTGTAGTTTCAGAAGGAACTGAGTAAATAAAAGTGATGCTCTGCAGCGTTTACGTAATAATGTTGGTAGATAGTTGAGATTTCTAGTTACTAAACAGTGCCTATAAATAGGTCTGAGGAAGAGGATGTAAAGTTTACTCATCCTCGAAAAAAACGGAGAATCCTCTGACCAGACGGGCGCTGTGTCTAGTGGGTAACTGCCCCAACGATTGATGTCTGGACGTTGTAAATATGCTAGTCGCGCGGTAAACTTTGCTTGCACGATGCAGGATTTTGCATGACGTCAGTGTGATGTTCGTATGCGGCGATGTACACCTACCTAACTACAAAAACCTACCTACCGTAATTGAATATCCCTTCACAAGTAATTATCGCAGCGATGCAGCGATGGTGGTCATTAAGAAGACAAAATGTTCATATCAGATAATGTGATGTGTTTGAGGATGTAAGTGGTTAGTGAAGGTAAAACATTAAATTATACGTAACTAGTATATCACCTTTAATTCGAATTAAAATAATATTTCGAAACAAGCCACTAATAACCATAATTCGTCTCCCACGAGTTTTTGTTTCCTGATTCAATAAAATTTGACTTTATCAGCTAAGAAATATCTATTGCGTGTTAAAATATAAATTATTGTTAGGCTACGACTGTTCAGATCGTGAGAGATCTTTGAAACTACGGCCAATTAGCTTGTAAGGCTTATGGCCAATTTTAAACAATGACAGTTGATTGCTGGAACTCCTGAAAGGACTGGTTGTGCAAGCGTATACTGTTGCTCAAAGAGGTAATAGATCCGTCGTCTTTTAGCAAGACCTACTCAAAAAGTCTCATATTCTTCCAGAATGTTTACAGAGCATGGAATCGCCGCGCCGACAGCTTCTAGATACGGTAGTACAGATAAAATTTGTAGCGCCGAAAATACGTTCAGCGCACAACTTCAGTCATCTTCGCCAATCAGTTGGTTTCTATATGTAACTTGTGAGAGGAAACTGTTTGGTTTTAAGCTATTGCATAGCTTTTATCGCGGGCTTTGAGCACGGCGACCGAATCAAGAAATTCCGTAACGTAACGAAAATAAAACCTAACACCCCCCACTCCGCCTACCATGTAATGACGGTTCCCATGACAATGTGATGTTGTCATGGGAACGTAATTTTTGTTTTATGTCATCACGTCATCATCCCAAGTGTAGCGTTGACAAATAGGAAGTATGGAGGTTACAAATGCTATGCAATAGCTTTACCGCGGCAGTCCCCGAGTGCCACAGGTTTTTTTACTATGGAAAGTGTTGACAACGCAGTTGCCGAGGCGTCTCCGCACGGATTCAGCCTCGTCTGAGAGAATTTTATTACAATTTGAAAGACTTAAAAATTTATTAAGTTCTACACTTTTGGATTCATGTGAGAGACTCTACTTATTTCAAACTACTACAAAGATATTATATAACATAACATCACGCTTCTATTCACCGAAGGATAGGGCAGAGGTGTACCTACACTACACACGGCCACACATCAAGCTATAGTTTTCCAGTATAAGCTGACCTCGCATTATACGGAAATCCTATACAATGCGAGATCAGCATAAACTGGAAATGTAAAGCTTGATGTGTAGCCGTGTGTACACCCACATTTCGCCAGTTATGTTTGAGATATAGATAATAGTGTCATGCATTAAAGTTTTTACTGAGAAATACATTTATGTTGAGTGAGATTATATTAAAGACTTTTTGCGCTTGCGTCAGTGCTTCACACTTTTCTGAGAGTTTCTTGAAGTTATTAAATCTATATGCAATTTGGTGCATCGTGCAAATCAAAATTCTTATTTTATTGGTCGTAGATAATGGTACCTGGGTATTCCTACAGAGTCCGAAGTAAGCTTACGTGCCGCAAAGCCGAATACACCGGTGTACATCTCCCGCCTATACTACACCACTAAGGCGGAGGACATCGTGGAGTACGTGCGCCAAAAGACGAGGTACACGCCGAGGGTGCAGGTACTGGAGTCGCACCGCAATGTCAACTTCAAGGCGTTTGTGGTGCGAGTACCGAATTGTTTTCTGTCCATCGTCATGGAGGAAGACTTTTGGCCACAGGGCGTGGTGTTCCGTCGCTTCCGCGGACAAGTACCACAGGACAGCACAAGGATAAGCTAGTGAAGTGAAGTGTTACTAACATAGTTTTAAGCTATTTATTAACACAAGTTTTTAAGTTTTGTTTTAAATATCAAGATATGTATCTTTAGGTATTTTTCTATGGGCCTGTGAAGCTTGAAATAAATGGTATTATTATTATTTACAGCAAACTGAATTTCTTACGAAGACTTGAATAGTTCATGCCGACTAGAGAAGATTAACTTGTGCTTGTCCAATCCTAGACAACATCCAACTCCTCTCAAACCACGCTGGCACCAACACTTTATACATAGGAAAAACCTACATTTATGATAATTAAACAAACGTAAAAGGTGAACCTTATCATGGTTGTACAATTGAATTTTGAATTTAAGCTGACTCGTATTTAAGGTCGTGGGACATACTGACAGACACAATGACTGATAGCAATCATCAATTTTACTCAAGCTTTGTATTCTACGACGCATTATGACTAGGAAACGTGTAAGTACTATTATGTATGCTGATTGAGTACGTAACACTTCAAACAGGAATTTGTTTTATTTATATGAAGTGAGGGAAGAACATAGTTATATGATGAGATTGGAGGTTGATTTTAATTAGCGAAGATGATGTCATTGGGAAATTTATGGTTGTCGTTAATTTTTAGGGTTCCGTACCTCAAAAGGAAAAACGTTCCGTTTTTCTTTATAGGATCACTCGTGTGTCTGTCTGTCAGTCTGTCTGTCTGTCTGTCCGTCTGTCACAGCTAATTTGCTCCGAATGTAATGGACCGATTAAGTTCAAATTTGGTACACATATGTATTTCTGTGACCCAAATATGAACGTGTAACGTAAATAAATGTATTATGAATATAAGGGTCACTTTTGGGGGGCAAACAAGAAAATTTAAAAAAAAAATTGCTAACAGTACCGTGTGACATATCAAATGAAAGGGCTTGTTGGGCGGATCTTAAACATATTTTTATATAATTTTATAATAAATACTTTTAAAGATATTTAAGAAATTCGATGAAAATTGACCATCCCCCCCCTTTATCTCCAAAACTACTGGACCTAAAATTTTGAAAAAATTACAGAGAATGGTTCTTTACTCATAGATTACAGGAAAACCTATAAGAAGTCTATGGTCTTAAAATAACATGGTAAATCTCTCAATATTGTGCGTACAAACTTACATTTGCAATTGGAATGTATGGGAGAACATGTATTTCAACTACAATGTTAAGTTTGTATTTTGTATAAATTCATCCCAACTACGGAACCCTTCATTGTGCGTAGTCCGATATGCACTTGGCCAGTTTTTTTTTTATTTAACTCTGTGTCAGCACTTATCCTGATGGTCTTGAATCAAGAAATCTGCCTAGATTTATCCCAACAATGTTTGGGTCGGCTTCCAGACTAACCGGATACAGCTGAATACCTGTATTTTACATGGAGTGCCTGCCTATCTGACCTCCACAACCCAGTTACTGGATAACACGATACCCCTTGGTAAGACTGGTTGTCAGACTTTTTGGCTTGTAACAACTTTCAAAGATAAGATAAGATAAGATAAGATCATTTATTTGTCCAAAACATAAGTATACACACATGGCATGCAAGATGTTACATAAGATTATAGCACAGTCAGATCTAGGAATAACAGTCGGAACCAACGTGCAACGGCCGACCAACGGTGCTAAAGCTCGTTTTTTATTCTTGTGCGTAAAGGTCTTAGATACTCGTATATAATGTTCCCGTTTCCACAAGTGATTATTTTAGATTGTCCCGTTAGTCTTGTGGTCGCAAGCGCGACTGATGACTGTGGGGTCCTGGATTCAATTCCCGGGTGTAATTGGGTTTTTCCATTTAGGAATTTCTTAGTAACAGCCCGGAGTTTGGAAGTTGGCGGTGTGATACCCCCGTGCCTCGGTGCGCACGTTCAGTCGTTGGCTCTACGCCTGATCTCTCTCCGGTCGTGTCGGATTTCCAGTCCCATCGGACTATGAGAGTGAGGGAAGAGAGAGTGCACCTGTGTCTGCGCAGACACGCCTGCATTATAATATCTCCCGCGCCGAAAGCTGGTGTCCGTTGACAATGGTTGCAATGGCCGAAATTCGATCTGGAGGTCTATATAATTTTAGTCTAATGCTTGGCACTCATCATCATCTGCCTAGCCTTTTCCCAATTATGTTGGGGTCGACTTCCAGTTTAACCGGATGCAGCTGAATACCAGTATTTTACATGGAGTGACTGCCTATCTGATCTCCACAACCTAGTTACTAGGTAACGCGATACCCCTTGGTAAGACTGGTTGTCAGACTTTTGGGCTTCTAACTACCCATAACGACGGTCAAAGATCTACAAATGACAGCCGGGACCAACGGCTTAGCGTGCTTTCCGAGGCACGGAGGGGTCTCGGTATGTAAAGATGGTCACCCATCCACGGACCAACCGCGGCAAGTGTAGCTTAACCTGATCGATCGACCCGATCGATCGACCCGATCGATAATGCTTGGCACTGACACTTTTAAATATGCAGGTATACTATCTTCGAGAGGTAGTTCCATGGATGTGAAAATATACCTATCATCAGCTAAATTTGTTGGTTAACAAGATTATTAAACCAGGCGAAAATGCCTTATAAACTCAACAACTCTTTTATTAATTTACTAACGAGTTTTTCTGAGTAAGAATCACGTGGAAATCAAGAAACTCATTACAAAAACACTTAATTTTTTGCAGCAAACTGAACAGGATCCTGCTTATCAGTGCTATCTTTTGAGGAAGTTATGTTAAAGAACATTTTATCACGCAAAGGAAGTCGATGTTCAGAGCGACTATAATACCTACTACGTATAGAACAAAAATACATATTTATGGTGAGATAATGCATACTTATTACATAGGCTGTGAACTGTATAAGTGTTTCAATGCCTACGTCAAATCTTGCAAAATGGATCGACAAAATCGACAGCTAGCATCTATGTTGTTTTATTTCCCCTTGAAAAGAAGAAAAAAGAAAATAGTTTTATTATTTGCGCCCAATATCATGCATAAAGTAAAAAAAAATACGACAAAAAATACAAACATGGGGACAACTTTGAATAACAATAATAAAATTTATTTATTTTCAAAATGGGTTACAGACGAAAATACACTATTATAGTTGTTATGATTAAAAATTAGGTAAAAGATAGATTACAACTGGTTGGCATAAGAGTAAAGACAGGTATTACATAATTATGCTGTGACCACAGGGTCTGTACATGAATTGGGTGAGCCCTGCCTCTTAAACTAGGGTGACCTGTATCTTAAGAGACAGTGATCAGCTATATGGTATCTTATAAATTAAACAAAAACATGTTTATGAAGTGTGTCAGTTGCCATGTCATCATCTGCCTAGCCTTTTCCCAACTATGTTGGGGTCGGCTTCCAGTCTAACCGGATGCAGCTGGATACCAGTATTTTACATGGAGCGACTGCCTATCTGACCTCCACAACCTAGTTAGTACTAGGTAACACGATACCCCTTGGTAAGACTGGTTGTCAGACTTTTTTGGGCTTCTAACTACCCGTAACGACTGTCAAAGATCTACAAATGACAGCTGGGACCAACGGCTTAACGTGCTTTCCGAGGCACGGAGGGGTCTTGGTATGTAAAGATGGTCACCCATCCACAGATCAACCGCGGCAAGCGTAGCTTAACCTGATCGATCGACCCGTGCAGCTGTTGTTACTTAGCCACAAGCCCCTCTTGTTGCCATGTATGTGTCTATAAAATAAATTACTTTTGTATGTATCTTACATAAACAGATACACATTATATAGTATGTATGTTCCTAAACACTTAATTATTGTAAGAATGAACTGCTGAGCTTGCTAATTCAAGCTGAACCTTAGTATCACTTAGAACTGTACACACATTCATGCACCTATTTACAGGTTCCCTTTTTCTTAAAGGTAAGGTGCACTTTAAATACCAAGCCACTTTCAACAAAACCTCAAGGTCTCACACAAAATTTCCCAACATAATTGAATATCGGTTGAGGAGGACGGAGGTCGTAGGGCACAATGGCCGGTCTCGAAGGGCATCTCGCATCTTCACGGTGTTCGGGCACCGGCGCGGGCGCCGCACTGTGGGAAAGCCCCATACAAAGCCGTCTCAAAACCGTTTTACGTGAAAGTCGTTGTAATGGAATAAAATTAATAAATTAATGTAGTCTAATAAGTAAGCTTTCTTTTCGCAATTTTTTCGTTTTTTTAAATTTAATCATAATGTATATAAATAGGCATCAAAGCTAACTCATGTTCAATGAGGTAATTTAAACGCAATACGTTACTGTAATTCAACGCCACATTACTCAAAAGTTTTAGATATAAATGTACAAGTATTATACAGTTTTGGAATGCTTATAATGTGCTCATAACGTTTAGTAAATAATATTATATACATTGGTTAATAAAATAAAATTAACCAATATAGTTTAAGATGGTATATTTTTTGTGTATTTCTTAGTTTTAACGAGACTTTTTCCCTTTACCGCTGCTTGCCGCTGTCGAGATATTTATTGTATTAAGATCTTTATACATTAGTATATACAAGGAGAAAATAAAAATTTGCGCATACTTGCGCTTTTTCTGACACGGGATCAAAACATATCGCGAGATAAAATTATATATTTTTTTTTCATTTTCGTTTTATTTCTCATAATTTTTTTTTTATCTATTAAGGTCAATATGATAAATTATTTTTTATTTATTTATTTACCTCAGACACAATGATCCATATTTTTGTTAGTAGATATACTTAAGAGTTATGTTAGTATTCAAATACACACCACAATCATACTATTACTAAGACAAAAATAATAAATAAAAAAAATCTGAAACTAAATTATTAAAATGTTTAAAATTATCAATAATTTTACAAATTAAAATTAAAATTCATTGAAATCTTTAAATTAATTAAATTATAAACAATAAAATAAATGCATAAAAATAAAAATAATTTAGTCAATTAAAAACATGTAACTGTATACAATGCCACAATATTGGACAGTCAATTCTGCCAGCCACAACGCTAAGAATGCTGTTGCCACTGGCGCGGGCACGGCTTAGCAACGATACAGCTCTCTTTCTGAGGATGGCATGGAAACCATCAATACGAGCGTCGGCAAACATGCCCGACGCGCTGCAGTGCCTCGACAGCCGCATCAGCATCCTAAAGGCATTGTTGTACTGAACGCGCAGGGCGTTGATTGCCTTTTGCGTATAATTGACCCATAGACTGCACGTATAAAAAGATTGGCAAAACGCTCGAAACAAAGTAACTTTTACTGCTTTACTGCAGCGTGCAAATCTACGAGCCAACATATTGCATCGGACAGCCAACGCCCGGCGCTCTCTCTCAATATCCTCGCAGTCTGATAGGTCATCCGAGACCCAGTGGCCCAGGTATTTGAATCGCGAAACTCTGGGTAAAGGAACACCATCTATGAGGACGGGTGGTACTTGAGTGACCTTATGACCTGGTGATTGGAACACCAAAAGCTCGCTTTTCTGTACATTATACCTGAGCCCATGGGCCCCGGCGTATTCCACACAAATCGCGAGGAGTTTACGAACGGCGCTTATAGAGGGACCCAGCAACACCATATCGTCTGCGTAACTGATGTTGTTGATGAATTTTCCGTCTATAGAGCAGCCAACATTGGTGTTGCTGAGTCTCTCGATGAGTCCGTTTACGTACAGATTGAAGAGACGAGGCGAGGTTAAACCTCCTTGCCTTACACCACACTTCAGTCTGTACGCATCGGAGATCTCGCTCGCCCACTTAACAACATTAACTTGGTTGTTGTACCAATAATGAAAAATGTTGACGACTTCTGCTGGGAGGCTGGTTTCTGTCCTCATTTTGTGCCATAGCACATCATAGGACACCAAATCGAAAGCTTTCGAAAGGTCTAAAAAACAAGCGTAGACCGGAGTCTTTCTATCGGTGTAGTACCGGACAGTGTGCTTGAGGCATAAAACTGCCGTTTCTGTCGACAGCCCGCGCCTAAAACCGAACTGAGCGTCATTCAGCTTTATGTGGCTGTTCAAAATGCGATCAAGCAGACTGTCCAGCACTTTCGCCACGGTAGTAGCTAACGAAATGGGCCTATAATTGCTATTATCTGATGCGTCACCAGTTTTATTTTTGATTATTGGCACAACTACGGTCTTCATACACTCATCAGGCAGGTATGAGTGTCTTAAACAAAATGTATAAAACATTGCCAGAACCCTTGGCAGATGAACCCCTGCATGCTGCAAATGCTCAATACTAATTCCATCGTGGCCTGGGGACTTACCCCTCGTCATATGTGTTATAACGGTAGAAATGTGTTTAGGGGTAAAAGATGGTATAACTGCCGTATAAAAAGTTAATTACAGTGATGAGTATTATTAATGGTTTTTTGTGGTTTTAATACAGTTTTGACCACCTTACTTGATGAAATATGGCCAATTATCTATTAGGGTCGAATTAAAAACAGGTTGGTTATGGGAAGAGTGCAAATTATCAGTTTCTTATCTTTTTGCACATTGCACTATTTCATTGGTCAATAAAAGGAAGGCGAACCCTGAAACATTCACAGTTGTTGGTCAGATATTCAGTTGCCCTAAAAAGCAGTTATTGCTTATTTTAAAATATTCGCAGAAGTTGACTGATTTGAAAAATGGGTGAATTTGTTTGTAGTAAACGAGAGTTGTGCAATTTGTTGATAAATGGGCATAATGTAGAAGACTACTTACAAGAAAATTTCAATTTGTCACCAGAGGATATGGCTACTGTGGTCTCCTACATTCAAATAAACTTATTAGTATAGTACAGCCCAACTGTACGTAAATAATTATAACGTATTATATGCCTTCCTCTGTGCATAAAATACTTATTTACGGCGAAAAAATCATTGAGTACTATGCTATTTTACCTATCGGACAATTGTGCGAAGACGCGCAAGAATCCCGAAATAAAGATTACAAAAAATGTTTACTTCATCATTCTAGAAAGTGTTCAAGAGTGGCTACCAATGAAGACGTGTTCCATACCTTATTGTACACTTCTGATCCATATATATCAAGTTTGAGAAATATCTCAGAAACAATATAGAAAGAACTTTTAGATGAAGCCAAGGCCCTTCTTGTTGTCAATGAAAATCTGTATGAGCTTGCTAAATTGTGTACATATTTTGTTTTCTCGTTTGGCACTATGTATATTCCGTTTTATGTAAATTAAACAAATATATATTGTATTTTTTTTTTCATAAAAAATGTATGTATTTTTTTAAGTTTAATTTTAAAATTAATTAATAAACAGAATTTTTAAAATCCAAATTATTTCAATTAAACTTTATACATCCAAGTATATGTGTGCAAAATTACAGCTCATTTAGTTTTGAAACAACTGAGATACAGAGTTTTGAGACGAAACATACGCGATTTTCCCACTGTGCGCCGCTTGTCCGTCCACCGGCAGTTGTCAAAACAAGTTCTTAAATAAGTACATGCAAATGATTGCATGTACCACAGTCACATAAGTAAACTTTGTCGATCTATCTATATTATTGTGACCTTGAAATAAAAAAGAGTTAAAAAAAATGTAATGATGTTCCTCAGGAACATAATTTACCTATTCTTCTCTGAATTGACGAATTAGGAAGCTTGGTATGTCAGGAAGGCAGAATTAAGAACCGGAAATTAAAATATGCAAATCAATAGAAGATGAAGAAGATAGAAGGGTTACTAAAATAATTAATGTTACATTTCCAATGCACCTATGACATGCACACAAAAGCATTCCGATCAATGTCCAAGTCAGAATTAAATAGATTAACAAAATATTGGTACAAATATCTAATCAAGAATGTCCCATGACTATGGGAATAAATAATGAAATATTCAAGATATTATGAAGGCAATTACTAGTCTAAAAGGAATTTGTTAAAAGGAACATGGTAAAGTTAAAGAATACCGTACCGTTTAATTAGATACTCAACACACAAAATTTTCTTGTTAAGACAATCTGGAAAATCCAGGTCAAAAGGTTATATCAACAAATTTCAATATCAGGTGTACCTACATAGCCGAACCATCGAAGCGTTCAGCAGTTGGTTTAACATTGAATGGAGGGTAGGAACAGTAGGATGTTGCCAAACTCATACGAATATGATGCTGATACATTAGTGATAACTTCTACCAAGCTGCTACCATTGTGTGAAGCCACGCATTGTTTTTGTTAAATACAAGTACTTGAATATTATAATTGAGCTGAATATACGTATAATTAATTTATCTCTGATTTAGATTGTGTCCGGTTAGCTGAGAAGCTGTAGCTACGATATCTTGACTTTTTGGTTTTTCCCGGCTAAACACAAATAAAATTTGTTTTCAGATCCAGGTTAATACCCGTAGTTAGATCTAGTACTTTACTCTGATAATTAAAACAGAAATTATACATCAGCATCTCGTTTATAGAGTGGACAGGAAACTCATAGCCGATCTGATCATATCCACCAATGAAGCATGCTTGATATCCTTTCTTCTAGTATATTTAAGAGATGAAATAGTATGTCCTGGTTAAGCGTAGTTATTTCTTTATTTAGTGTAATCCAGCTGACTAACCCACCAACAAAGCTTCCACCTTAATTATCGCAACTGACCAGCAAATCGCTATTGTGCTGCTACCTATCATTATAAATCTTCGGGGCAAACCAAACTTATATATCGCGCAAAACAATAGTTCGGGTGGAAGGACACATGCAAATGCCCCACGAAGAACCAGTTTATCTTGAACTGCGTGATTAAAAGTAGCTAGAACAATTAGATGTAGCATGTGAGGTCAAGTTAGATGTTCGCTTCACAAGTCAGCGAGTACAATTCGACACTATAATCCGAGATGATCGCACCGGAACGAGCATCGGAGATACTGTGTTCGTTGTATTACGAATACGGTTGTAAGCCAGCGTAGCATCTGACATTATTTATAGTTTTTGAAACTTATTTTTCTAATCTGATTTTGTTCTTTTTTTTTTAAATCATCTCATCGTAATCATCATAATCATCGTCATTCGTTACATCCCCACAGATTCAAGACGTCATCCTAACTGCTTAAGAATTGTTGCACTGCACAGTTGATGTAACTACAAAAAAAAAAAACAACTTATTTCTTTCTATTTAACCAAGCACTCAGCATCCATGTCCTACTTATAAATTGCCCTAGATTACTAAAGCTTTACCTTTTTAACAAGCAATGCATCTCATCCGACATCACGTGGTACCATGCAACCACTCCTAACAAAGGTCTCTCATCAGAATTAGACATTTATTACAGCATTGTGCTACATCCACAAGGCTCCTCGGACAGGGAAGTAAAACAAACGCCGGACGCTAATATTAATTAAGTCGATAATGAATAGAGAGACCATTGGCGATGGTCCCAGTATGCGTCCTTGGGGTATGCGATCAAAATTGCCGCTTCAGGGAAAGACTAATTGAAGGAAATATGTCATTAAAATATTAATTGTTTATTGTTAACCTATAAAAAAGTGGTACTATTACTTTTTATATTAAAACAACTTGATTGTTAATAAACACATCATCATCACATCACATTGACATCATCAAATGCTTTAGAGTAGATTCGATTAAACAAAATCATAAACTAAAAATATCTTAAAGACGTGATTTTCGCTAAGTAGTATCTTATTCAAACAAATGCATACATAGGTGACTATATTATTTCTGTAGGTGTCTTTTAATTAACTAAAATGTTAATAATGCTCATTGTTAGCATACATGGAGTTATTGTCTGAATGAATGCCAGTCTGTAAGAGCATTTAAAGCTTGAGAACTTTAGTTATTCCAGCAGTTATTCTGGATACGCATATGTTGGTGCATTAAGTATCTGTCATCTTCCAATTATGAGCACAATTAGTTGTCTAGAGGTGTGATAATTTTGTAAAGTATTTCATCGTGTCAGATTTTTAATTAGTGGGATTTACCAAAGCATATTTATAGCAACCAATGTCCCAAATAAAGTTTAGGTACTTTTCTCCATATTTCGATGACCTAGTTTAGATAAACATTTTGATATCTTATAAACATCTTTACTTAATTTCTTACCGTCTGGAACTAGCCATACTTTTATTGATCAAAGTCGATCGCTACTTTTATATGGAAAGTGCAGATGGAGAGTATCAATAGTAGCCCTGGTGAAGACCGCTGCACTCGCTATACTCGTATAATGATTCTAGTAAAAAATATATTGCTCATTAATAGAATCTTTAGTTGTCATTCACCAGAATAAACCAGCTGTTCTACAATATGAAACGTAATATAACTATTCTGTTTCTGGTTATCTGTGTCGACCTCAATCTAGTCTAGAAAAAAGATAAGTCTTTATTATGTTTTTGTTTCAGTCGCATTGGTGTTAGTTTCAGAATTTAATAGCCTATTATGAATGTATATTACACGAATTATCAAATCATTAGTGCATTGTGTAGTTCGTAAGAGTTTAATGGTCTGTATGACTTTGAAGTGATTGAGGATCGAGATCCCATTTGGTCCAAAAGTTAATGTAGCAATTATTTTCTTTAGCTAATTTTCATTCCTGGGATAGCCCGGGATTCATTCATTGGGCTCTGTTTCTTTAAGTATTGGGAAGTTGTTAATATTCCGGGAATCTGAAGTTATTATTTCATCACGAGCTTATGAAGATGGATAGCTTTTATTTGTATTTTCCACCATAGCAGCAGCAAATACCATTATGGACTTCAAAACATCAATAATTATTTTAAAATTTGAAGTCTATGATGAATTAACTGCTCCTAAAACAAGCATGTTTAGAAGAATATCCAGGAATATGTCCCTTGGAATTTGAAATTACAATACTTTAAACTGCAACAAGAAATAACCACTAAGTACCATATAATTAAAGTTCACACAATCCGCCTTACGGTCTTATCTGTAGGCTCTAAAGACGCGTTATTAATTTCTGAGCACATAATTACCACCATTTGGGCGAGTATTATAATGATCGTAAACGATTTGTTCCTGGTTGGTTCTATAGAGGATGTGGCCACTGTATTTCGCGGCGCTACATCTTGTTTAGGCTTTGTCATAGTGCAAGATATGCTATGGAGGAAATATGCGAGTGGTTTTTGTATTCACATGGTGTGTTTTTGTTTAATAATTTTAATACACGATTATACGCTTGCTCTAAAATAAAGGTACTGTATTACTGGACAAGAAAGGGGGAGAAGGATGAATACTTATTCCTCTTAATAACCTTTGGAAAAACAACGAGTTTTCCAGCAGAGTCATATTATATATTATGATAGTGAAAAATTATTGAAAACGTTACGAATAAATATTTCATCTGTAAATTTTCGCATCCTAAAATAACTTTTCCTGCCGGAAGCTTTCTTTCTAGTGTTGTATTTTTAATGGTTTCATCGATATCAGCATTTTGCTAAAACCATTGAAACGACAGAGTTAGTAGCTCACATTATCTATGTTCTATGTTCTTATGTTCTTACAGCCAGTAGCTTTACGTATTTTTCTAATATGCTCATCTTACTAGACTTTACTGCATCAGCTTTACAAGTTGCAAACCTACTACCAACCAAGCGATACTTCTTAGCTTCCACTACCACACAGCCCTAATATTAATAACAATGACGTCCGGTCGTTTTCACGCGCTATGCCTCCACTGGACGTCCATTTTTACCGCCATATATAAGTGCAGCCATGTTTTTTACCTCCACAGTTACCCCGAATTTGAACGAATCAACATATAGTGTGTGATGCAATAGTAAAATAATAGTAATCAGTGAAAATGTATTGGACTTATAGAAGTGTGTTTGTAGTGTGTTTTTGTGCGGTAGTAAGGACTCAAGTTATTCCTGGGAAAGCTAGAGCCAGTGATGGAGATTACAACAATGTGAATCCTGATGGATCGTTCGATTTTGGGTAATTATTGCGTTTATTGATTGGTTCTTAGGGCTTAGACAAGTGGCAACAGCTTTCAAAGCGTTTTACGACATTCAACAGGAATTTATATCAGCTTTGCAGTAACATATTATGTTAATCCAAGACATTTGTGACTTTTCCGTAGTTAACGCTGATAAAATGTCACTTTTTGCGTGGATGTGACGCATATTTTCCCCCAAATTGTTATTTTCGTGGTTTTATTCTTTTTAGCGCCATGTTTACCGTAAATAAACTTACATTCTTTCGTTTTTTTACTTTGTTTTGGCCCTCTTGTTTTTTGGATTAATCTGAAATAATTTGAGTACTAAAGATATTTTTGTTAATTCATGTTACGATGATACTGAAGTTGAGATTTGAGCTTTAAACGTTTGAAAAAGGGTTGGTTACTTTTTGTTTGTGTTTTTAAATATTTTTGTTTGCTTGTTAAGTTAAATGTATCCATATATCCACCTAAAATAATGATTAGGTGGTGAAAATTATTTCAACATTAATATTTCAAATTAGAAATTAAGCTGCTATGTTCTTTTATATATTTTTACAATTAGACTGAGATTGATTTCTAGACAAAACAACTATGTGTAGGTTGACATCATTGTCTAGTAAGATAAAAATATTTTACTAAAATATTTTTATCTGAATTATTGTAAAAAGATTATCTTTACTTTCTTACTTTGAACCACCTCACCTCATAAAACGGGGTTACCTACCAAGCACAAAAAAATCTAAAAACAAAACGAAAAATTATCTACAAATTAACATCCAAGGATTCTCAAACGGTCTATTGTCAGCAGCTTAAGGTAGTTTTTTTAGAAACATTAACTTTATCGCTATACCGCATACAAAAGCCGCAAATTAAGGCCGTTGCAAGTGAATGATATCTGATCGTAGGTACGCCAACAAGGACCGGGGGGCCAGCTATCATTTGGCACATGCCAACACTAATGGAGTCGTCGGTGGACGGTTCGGAGCTAAGGACCCTGCTACTGATACTGTGAAGGAGACTGTTTATACTGCTGGTCCTAGAGGGTGAGTAGATTGAGTTATTTTTTTTTTACCGTCGAGGAACATGTAACGTAGAAGACAAAGCTTTACAAGCTGTACATAGATAATAAACTGTTTCATAGTGAAAAAATATATTTTCACTATGATTACTTTTACAGCAATGAGTTTAACGGAATAGCAGGACAAAAGGACTAAAACAATAATTTGGTAAAATTTGTTGAGTATTTTATAATAATAGTCAAAATTATGATGTCTCAATATTTTAGAACATAATACTGAAAGTCCAAACTGATTTCTAATTATAAAATAATGCCTGCTGACCTTAGAAGACTGAATTTATAAATAAGAACTTGATAAAAATCAATTTGATAAAAACTAACTTCAATAGACTTTTATCGATACCGCTCTTCCGCCATAACAATCTTATTTACACAGATTCCGCGCGAAAGGACCAAATGTACACAGAAACATGGACCTGGACCAAAGACCCCGGGGGAACATTGGCAATAAGGATGATCCCTACTTTGACCCCAGTGAAGATCCTAGCTACTCGTTCAAGATCGACACTCGGACTTACACGAAGAATGAGAATGCTGATAGCAGAGGGGATGTTACGGGTTTGTAGATCTCTTACTCATGTACACTAACTACATTTCGCCAGTTTTATTTCAGTTCCAAATAATAGGGGGCCAACTTGTTGCCATTAACCTGGCACAAAATATTTAAATATAGATAGCAACACTATAAAAAAGAACGCATAGCATATATGCTATGCGTTCTTTTTTACAGTGTTGCTATGCCAATGCTTACAGGCTATAGCCTGTAAGCATTGGCACAAATTCACGCTGCTACTGAGAAATGTTTCTAATGGAAAAACTCAATAATACTTTGGCGGACCTGAGAATTGAGTTTAGGACCTCATGCTTAGCAGTAGTCCTTGCGACCACTAGACCAATGAGACATAAAAAAAGAATTCATCAATAATTAATTTATCTTAAACGATAGTACACTATTATTGACGATTTCTTCGCGCATCTATCATTATCATCAGCCAAAAGACGTCCACTGCTGGACATAGGCCTCCCCCAAGCACCGCCACTTCGACCGGTTTTGTGCTTCCCGCATCCAGCGGATTCCTGCGGCCTTCTCAAGGTCATCGGTCCACTTTGTAGGGGGCCTTCCAATGCTACGTCTTCCAGTACGAGGTCGCCACTTCAGAACCTTTCGGCCCCATCGGCCATCTGTTCTGCGAGCAATGTACCCTGCCAATTGCCACTTAAATTTGACTATTCTTCGCGCGTCTATGTAAGGTGCTTAATAATTATTTTTTATGCTCTGGACTTCTAACAAATTGCCTCTAAGTACTGCAAAGCGTTATACCTAAAGCGAAAGCTTGCGCCCTCTTATCTAGCAGTAGTAATTCAGGTTCTGCCACAGATTAGTATAGATGAGTTACCCCGCAAAATCATTTATAGAAAAAGGGAATCTTGCTACGACACAATAAAGTGCAATTCAGGTCGCACAGCGTTAATTACCGACAGTTATATTCACCTAGAAGTTGCCTCTCTTTCTATCGCGTAACTCTTAAATCTTCTGACTACGTTACGCTCACTGAATTGGCCCGACTAGTCGAGCCCGCCGCGTACTTATAGCTTCATATCTAAAATGCGGAGTGACCATCTGTATTTATCTGTAGTTCTGCTAGAAACGAAGTTAACCACTTATTGGTACAGTGAGCAATGGGTAGCTCGCCGTCCGATAAGGACCAGGCCCGGGTCGACGGCGCGTTGTGTTCCACGCGAGCCTCTAAGAAATGTTAGCAGAACTGACGGGGTCCGCTAGGGCCGATGCTTGCCGGGGTCGCGGGAAAGTCCGAAACGGATACTGGTGTCTCTGGCAACATACAGGCAACTGAAGGAACACGGGTGGGTTTTAGTCAGTAAGAGTCACTTCTAACGCACCGCCCCACCCAAAAAAAAAACGGGCTAGACATTTCTTCAGTGATAACGATGACGGATAAGTCAAAAATCTATTGGATTGACTGCTACCGACAAGCTTTTGTCAATTCTGCTGAAAGTTGTTACAGAAATAAGAAACGCTTTGAAAGCAATTGCCACTTGTGTAGGCAGGCCCTCTGCAACCAGTGCGTTATGAAGATCTCGAAGCTCTTTGCGTATACTGAACGCTTCTTAGGGTTATACAGGTTGTATTTTGAGACAGGGTAGTAAGAACAGGGATTGCAACTACAGAAAAACGTTAATAGAAGTGTCTCCTTAACTTTTTATGTAATTGTATTCACAGATTTTGTAAAACTGGGACACGACACCAACTAAAAAGTTCAATGCTCTTTTCAAGCAATTTAATGCAGTTGGCAGCATATATTTTAGCTTAATCTCAGATTTGATGCTTCCATCTGCCTCAGACTTATGTATTAAAATATCCAGCCGTTAGGATGCTTCGAGGGTATCAAGCATCCCATATACAAATATACATAGACACGCATGAAAAATATAACCTTGTCATTTCTGTCGCGCTGTCGGGTAAAAATAGTACCAGGGGCGTAGCTACCGCCGTATCTGCCGTATCAATTATACGGGGCCCCCGGGCCACAGGGGCCGCTGACGTGCGTAAGCAAAACATAATTAAAATCAAAGAAATCTTTACCCTTCATAAGGGCCCCCAAACAAATTTTTATATGGGGCCCCGCCAAGGCACGCTACCAGCTAGAAAAACGTCAATTCATATCCTATCCTATCCTGTATCATACTATGTTCTATGTTATAGGGTTTGGTTTCCGCACTTAGTCCGTAAAGTGGACCATTGTGCGTGGGCCATGGCGGCCGTTTGGTGGTTATTCCAACCAGCCCACCTCCCTCCAGAAGCTAATTAAATCTCCTAGTCTGTTCAGAACATCTGTGTAGGATCTGGGTGACCCGAGGGTTTTTGTTCTAATCTGGGTGACGCCTGTGCATTCGAAGAGCACATGCGCTACGGTTTCCTCAGCCTCCATGCACGCCCTGCACAGAGGACTGTCCGTTATGCCTATTGTGTGGAAGTGTTTATTTAGCGAACAGTATCCCGTGATGGTACCCGTCACCAGGCCCAGGCCGTTCCTGTCCAGACGTAATAAGCGCCTGGTTAGCCTGCTATCCAAGGATAGCAAGGATGGCATCATACTATTAAATGAGCAATATTTGAACAATATTTAATAATATTTGCAATATTTTTTTTGACCTATTTATTATATTTAATAAAAATAAAAAGACATATTTATTAAATCTACCAGTTCCTAGTCTCAGTACCTGAACCTACTCGTTTTTTTTTGTGTCTGTGTGTTTAAAACACTGCTTAACAAAACTCCACTTACCAGGTCACTACTCCTTCGTTGATGACGTGGGCGAACGCCACGAGGTATCCTACATAGCTGGTAGGGACACCGGCTTCCACGTGTCCTCAGCCGTTCCTGATAACCCCAGCATCATTGGGTCGCCCTTCCACCGGGTACCTCTTGTCAGGGGGGAGACTAAGGCCAGAGGACGGACTGCTGTGCAGAGGGGAAGGGATGGGTCTTATAGGTATGGTGTTTCTTCTTTCAATAATGAGTTATCCAGTTAGGTTAAAACAAAGAGAATCAAGAGAGAAATAGAGTCTTCAAGTTAAAATTTCGCGCTGTCGATATTATAAATTCAAAAATATATTCCAAGAGCGAGACTGCTTGTTGTACATCTATGGAAGCAGCCCCGTATCTAGGGGGGGCAAGCCGGGGCCCGTGCCCCGGGCGCCAACTTCAGGGGCGACAAATTCAAGTGTAGCAGACAAGTGCACTACCCAGCACACAGCAACTTTGCAATAAATAAGACGCACAGCACATTTACCTATAATCTGTCTATTTTTTCTTTTTTGCAACAGTTTTGATGCCTCTGTTGAATTTGCGCATTCTCGATCGATACAATATGATTGATACGATTAATATGTTGATGCCGACTAATTTCGCGGGGGCTAACTTAGCATAACCCCATTCAAGATTGGCGGGGGGCGGCAGACGGCAGCTTTTGCCCCGCCTCAAAAAAAAATCTACGTCCGGGGCTGTATGGAAGTTTGAAGAATTGAACTCGAAAGAAAATTTATAATAAACATAAATTCATCTCAGGCACATGACCCTTTTAAAAGCATTAACAGCAGGCAAGACTTCGATGCGGGTGGCCCAAGATAGGGTATTATGGTGTGCAATGTAGGAGGCCTACACTCAGCATTGGGTGGATACGGGTTGAAGAAGAGAGAGAGAGAGACAGAAAGAAAGACATGACCCATTTCAGCTTCGTTTCTAGGATAGCCACGCATACACCATGGTGGCCAGACGGTGGTGACTCCTTACTATAAGTTGTGCCGTCGTTGTTTGCCATCAAAATACTTGTAGAAAACTGTTCAAACTGGATAACTTGAAACTGTTTCTCTTTTACAAAATGCGCGTGTTACTGTTCATATTATTTTTCCATCAGGTTTATATCAGCGGGTCCCGACCAGAGGAGGACTGAAAGTAGCGACTCACAGGGAAATGTCAGAGGATCATACACTTTCTTAGATGATAAAGGTGTTCAAAGGTATGTTGTCTTCCAAACAGCTTTCGAGGGTCAAGAAGAACTGGAAAGGATACAAAATATATGACTTAAATTTATTTGTACGAGGTTGGAGTACCTCTACCTATGATAATTGATTAAGGCAATGGGGGTTCAGTTTTGTTGCTCAAAACAAAATTTGGGTAACAGATTATCAGACTCATGTCATTGTCAAGTGACCAGTTAATTAGGTATTGTTATTTAAGTCAGCCAATCACAGCCGTTTACGTGATTGTGAAAACCGGTCAGCAAATTTTTGCTATCTAAGCATGTCGATAGCAATCTAAATGACCCAGAATGCGGCTACGTGTTTGGCGCCATTACTCTAGGCCGCCCGCTTAACTGAGTCCGTTCCTGAGATAGCTGCACGGTGCGGGAGGGGTGTGTGGTGTCGTGATGCGAGAGCTCAGTGATTCATCAACGTGTGACAATTGTCACCCCTCTCACCTGTCCCCTCTCGCACCGCATAGCTACCTCAGGAACGGCCTCAGTAAGGCGATTAACACACGGCACCGCGCACCGCCGCGGAAGTGAGAGATGAGAGCACCCTCGACCGCGCAGTCGGGCGGTGTACGTGTGTTAGGCATCAACGAATTTATTAGAGGTCAATGCGACATGAGATCCGCTTCACCGCCTACCGCGGCGATACGCGGTGTCGTGTGTTAATCGCCTTAAGCGGTCGGCCCATAGCGTCCATCAGTTTCTGTAATTTTTCCCTGTGATTTTTTATCCAGTTCCAGTCAATTTTAGTCATGCCTCTCAGAAACCTGTCCAAGTTTTACATCACCCTCTCACTTTTCGATAATTTTATGATTAATTTTCTCATTTTCCACCCTATTTTTTACAGGACAGTAAACTATATAGCGGGTCCCGGCATCGGTTACCGCATAGTTAAGAACAGCAACGACCCTTACATTCCACCATACTTCCCCACGATACCCAGTCAGTATGACCCCGAGTTCGTCAATGCTGGCTCCAAATATGGCGCCGGAAGCCCACCTGCTGCTGTTGCTGATGATGTGTTCAAAGGTACGGTTTATTTTTAAGCATCCCTTATTTCCGTAGGTTATAAAATAGTGGGTAGTTAAAAATGTTTTGACCGGTTCCCAATATATCATCATCTGTAATGAAAATTACTATGTTCAGAAATGTATTTATAAATATGCATCCTCTGCTAGCCACTCCTCAAATTACAGCCTCACTTTAGCATCAACAGCAGTTAACAAAATCCTCTCTCACAGGACCAGATGGTACCGCAGCATCAGGCCACGTCAAACCGCCTCCATTCCCAGTCAGCGACTCTGACAGACCTAGCAACAGTGTCCCAGCGTCAGGACCAGAACCCCCAGACGCTAGCCCTGCCGATGGTAGCGAACCCCAGTACAACCCGCCCCCAAGCTTCACTCAAAATGCAGGAGCCGATGACACTTCAAGCTTCATAGACGAAGACCAAACACCCACAGGACCATTTGGACCCCCTCCTCAGTCGACGAAAGGACCAGGTGATGAATAGCACCGGCAATGATTGATGTTAGTGATCTTGTTAATAATTGTAATAATAATTACCGCTCAAATTCACGGTTTTCAAAAACTGCGCCATGCGAAGGACCAAAATATTGTTTGTCCGGTCCTTCGGCACTGCGTAGTTTGTGAAGTCTGTGGTTCGAGCGGTTGTATCGACTTTTTGGACAAAACTTTTTACGGAATTTTCAACTTGTATGTTGGCTTGTAACTTGAAAATTCTGTTGAAACTTTTGATTCTTGTTTACCTTCTGAGTCAGACTTGCGATTTTCAAAGGAAAGTCCATGCATTACCTTTCGAGAAAAGTTAACAAAAATCCAAAAAGTCGATCGTAATCAGGTGACACAAGATCACGAGTTTCAATCCGCTTGCGACGCCTGAAGATGCACTCGAATATTATTTATTATATTTGCTTGAACGCAATAAATATTATTCACAACCAATTTGGTTTTTATTACACCAACACCTTACTTACGGCACGCAGCACATACAGCACAGATCGTAATACTAAACAAGGAAATTTGAAATTATTAAACAATTGCAGGCAAACCGGGCCGACCGTCGAGCAAACCGTATAGGCCGGCGAAGAAACCGTATGTGCCACTAAAACCTTTCCAGACACCAAATGACATAAGCGACGAAGTTGTAGATGAAGTAATACATGATAAAAACACACCAGAGTTTGCTATAGGATTTAATATAAACCATAATAAGCCTGGTACTACGATAATTAGGAATATAGGAAGAGATTACTTTGGGGTACCTCCCGGGGTGTCAGTCAGGGCTCATGTGCAAAGTATTGACTTATACCCTTTTGGTTCTAAGCCCATATCGCCTGCTGAAGCGCTAGAACACGATCAAACGTAACGTTTTGTGAAGTATACGGTTTCTCCAAGAACATCGAAGTATTATTTTAAAGCTGTAAGGATTGTAATTTAAGCAATAAAGATTTCTATAAATTGTGTAGTGTTTGATTTTATGATATCTTGGTCTTTTAGGGCGATAAATATTTAATCCATATATGTGAAAATATCTTGCTTTAAATTCCAGTAAACGTAACTAATCTAAAATGTATAGGAAAAACCGAACTTTGAACTATTCATTAGAAAAATTATATTTCTTTAGTCTACAGACAAAATAATTCTAGAATAGACTAAAAACGAGCTACACAAGTACCTACACAACACCAACTATTTAGTCTTCTGAAAACTGCATTAAAATAAGAATAAATAAAACACATCCAAAATAATTTTTAAAAAATTTATTCGAACAACACGACTGTAATAACAAAATGCAAAATAGTAACTGTTACAAGGAGTCGGGTTGTATGTATGTGTGTGTGCGTGACGTCATTCCGTGCCCCACTCCCGCAGTCCCCCCATAAGTCATAACGATAGGAAATAGTATGCAAAAAGGTGTAACAAAGATAACAAGAATAGGATATCATTGGAAGGGTTAAATTTGGCAATCTCAAGTAGTGAAATAGTAACAGGAAAGTTATTGGTGTTAAATTAATTTATGCTAAATAGATATATTTATTTTTTATAATTAAGTACCTAACTACTCGATTGTGAAATTTATCAAACAATGTCTAATATTTTTTTCCTTAATAATTTCAAAAATGTATAATTATTGGTTACAGTTCGCTAGGATATTCAAATAAATTTAATATTAATGTGTAAATATTGTAAGACTTTAATAAATAAATAAATTACTATAGTTATATACGTTTGCATTATTTAAATAAACTATTTTTAAACAGAATTTGTGACTATTAACTAAATTGAATGTGTGCGATATTATTTATACACGGCCAATATTTTTACCAACCCGTAACTGCTCACTGTACTCGTATGAGTACCATATATATCCTCATTTGAGGACATCATAGGATGTCCTCAAATGAGTACGCTAAGTGAGAATGGGTTGAAAAACAATGTTCGACTCCTTTCTTACACCAAACTTCACCATCAGAATTTTATAATAACTAACTACGACTCTACAACAGACGATTTTGACTATTTTCCTTTATTAGAACTAGAAGACTTTTAGAACTTTGTGAACATATCAAAACTTAAGTAGTAAAAATATTATCACTTATTCGAAAAATACAGACGCAAAACTAAGACCACAGATTAATACAAATGGTTCAGTCCGCAAAATCATTTAAATAACAAGCGACTCTTGCTATAACACAATAAAGTGCAATTCAGGTCGCACAGCGCTAATTACCTACAGTTATATTCACCTAGAAGTTGCTGCTCTTTCTATCGCATAACTCTCATATCTTCTGAATACGTTACGCTCACTAAATTGTCCCAACAAGACGGGCCCGCCGCGTACTTGTAGCTTCATACCTAAAATGTGGAGTGCGCCTTCTGTACTATTCTGTGCTAAGACATTGATATACAATAATATTAGTAAATGTAATTTATTCGATACTACAGTAAATAAACTTCAATTAATAGAAGCTTTGCTCCTTAACCTTATCGCTAGGGATGTATATAAAAATCTATTTATATAGATAGAAAAACATTACATAGAAAAGGACTATAAAAGGCAAATCAGCAAATCACGAGAAGAAGCCGTTATTGAGCGAATAATTTTATGTGCGTGCTTACGATTAGATACAAGGGCTATATACAAAGAATTTTAGACCGAATTCTCAAGGCCTTAAGAGTCACAATACCTTTCAATACATTCTTATCATACCCGACAAATCGAAAAAGCACTTTTTAGTACACTGTTGATTAGATAATCGCAGACATGTTACTTCTTTTAGTATTTTTCCTCACCTAATATATTTATGTAGTTATATACGATGAGTTAAGTGCTCATACACTCGAGTGACACGCGGCCGCCGTCGACAATATACCGCTCGTGTAATTGGTTTGACTGGCACTGGCATGGCCATCATCAGGGATTTTAATTTTGATAACACAAAAAATTTGTCGCTAATTAGTCGAAATTTGTTGCCAAATATCAGAATTTGTCGGTCACTGGTTCAAAAGTTATAAGGGTTTATAGGTGGTCGATCTGGGGAGCATCTCCCTAGCTTAGCCCAATTGAATCTCAAAAGCTAGGCCACCTAGTGAATATCTGTTTATTAGCAAATGTAGTCCAAGAACTAGAACGAAGATTTTTCGTAAACTCTTCGATCTAGCTCTTGGAATATACTTAAAAATTGAACTCATTATATCTTCTAAACTAAGACACGACTAAATCTGTGACTAGGTGACAAATTCGACAAATTAGCGATAAAATTTGGGACAAAACAGATCTTTGCTAGATGCCCTAGCTTTTGAGATTCAATTAGTTATAAACCCTTATAACTTTTGAACTAGTGACCGACAAATTCTGACATTTGGCGACAAATTTAGACAAATTAGCGACAATTTTTTTGTGTTATCGAAATTAAAATCCCTGACGGTGGCCATGCCAGTGTCAGTCACACGTGTATTTGAGACGATTTGGCGTCGACGGCTGCAGTTGCCTCTGCCGTTAACGCGTGCCGCTCGTGTGTATAAGCACTTAGACGACAGACGTTCTACAGATGAAACATTAGACCTTAAGGTGCAAATCTACTGAATCTGAAAATCTACCTTTATGATGTCAATGTATTTGAGACTTATGGGTCTCTAATACATCATTGGGCCCAAGGCTTTAAAATATACTCTATGCTAAACTTGGTCAAATATTTTCATCCGTAGAAGTACACAACGCTAGACTTACGGTACTATCGTGCTATTTCTATCTTTTTTCACTTTAAATCTATTATATGAAGAGACAGACGTAGAAACTTTCTTCTCTCGGTTTGAGTAATACAAGTTGTTGTTATTACTTCCTTTTTCATAGCTTATACTAACCTGTAATTCAGATCTGGTGTTTTTTACTTAGTGTTTGTTTATAACATTGACATCAACACAATTTAACCAATTGTCTATGCCTTTGAACTTCTCATATTTTAAGAATTAACTGCTAAGCAAATCATTTGTTCACACTTTGAACTCTATATAACTTTTATATCTCTCATCGATCAGTTAAATTGTGCGAGATATTAAAACCAAAAATGTACATTTTTAACTTCGATGTGTTATTAGAAAATCATTTACGTATGTTAACGATTATTTTATTTATTCTTCTAAATGTATCCAATAAGTACCTATATTAAAATGGTACTAAACTTTACTATGGACTGAATAATGCTTGTTACACATTAAATTCACAGCCAATATTTAACCTACCGAATTTACTTTTTATTATTTGACGAATATAATGCAAATTATGAAGCTCAAGCTACTCTTAGCATATTTATTATGAATAAGCTAGGGTATATAAGCAGAATTGTTTTTATACAGCGGTTTACTAACTACGTACTGGGGATGAAACATAAACGCTATTTAACCTCTGAGTTTGTTTCGGCCATTCTTCTCAGAGTAGTCAGATAGGAAATGCCGACCTCATCTAATTTTTAAAATATGATTGTATTTGTACAAACCTACTTACGTAAATAAAATCATTTAACATTTAACAGATTATTCTCGATCCAGTAATGAATATACATACTTCGACTGTAGCAGTTAACATTGTCTGATCTACATTTTTGCGATTTTTAAATTATTGCTTTAAAGGTCTTAGAATAAATTATAAATTTAAAAATCGCAAAAATGTAGATCCGACAAAGTTAATTGCTACAGTCGACTTATTTTCGGACTTTTTAAATTAATTATTTTAATTAATTAATTTTGGATTTTAAATGAGGACAAATTAAAGTAGATATGAATCAGTTGAATATTGGGTTATTAATTTTTAAATCATGTTCTGACCCTTCAATGCCGCGTGTACTCAAATAAGAACAAAACGAATTACTGTTTCTCGAAGCCACTATTTTCCTTCTTTTAAGAATTAGTGGATCTCAAAAATTATTACATTTCAGGATTTAGTCGAAAACCTACCGAGTCATCATGTACTACTGTCAGGTAGATCTACATAGATTTGGGGAAGTTAGTATATCATGGACATGTTAGCCACTAAATACACGGCATATTCAATAAATTTTAATTAAAACAATTGGCAACACTATGCAATCAAACTAACAAGCCTCCAATCACTAACTAAACAAAACTATTTGTGCAATTATTTGGCTTAAAACTAAGAAAATTAAGTATTTAACTTAACATATGAAAATATTGATTTTATACATTAAAATAATGAACAGAGGATTATTTCTAATCGATACGACAATCATTTTTATTTGTAACACTAGCGTAGCTTAGCAATTGCGAAAATGATAAAATAAAAATGCAAAAAAAATATAAATGAACAATGAAAAAAAAATCTACTCTACCTGCTTTTATGTGGTTCTTAACATAAGAAAAAATTTAATAACAGTTTTAAAATACTGACAAGAAAAACCTAAATATTTCAGGACAAATTCGACTTTTTTTCTTTTTAATAAAACATTTCACGCACACTTAGATGCTTTGTTGACCACCATCGCCTAAAAATGAGTTTTTGTTTTACCGTAGTCACAGTATAAATAAGTAACGGTATCATTTCTTCATAGAAAACGGCCGGCTTCGAAATCTCAGTGTACGCAAACGCAACAGTTTCGAGTGCGCGGCAGATACGCACGGGTTTAGCTATCGAGCGGCCGCTGCACTGCACGATCACTACAGAGACATAATACTGTTACTTTATTATACTATTTATTAGAAATCGATCTACAAACAACATTAGTTAAAAGACTAGACTTCGTAAAACTATGTTACAAAATAAAACACATCTCCTGAAGTTAAAAATTTGAATATCTAATTCATTGGCACCTATAATATTGTAGTGTTAGTTTATTGCACATTCTCAAACAGAAACGCAGAAATCAATATTTTGTTACTTAATAAATAAAAATATTAATTAAATTAGGAAACCATTTTCTGAGCATAATTCAAACTTTAAAAAACTAAGGCCATTTGTCCACCGAACCGTGAACAGGACGTCAACGAGAACAAGATGACGACGCCGACGTAGCGACAGTACATTTACCATGGCCGCATAATCCCGTTTCTCGTTGACGTCCTGTTCACGGTGCGGTGGACAAACAGAGTCAATATTTAATTAACTAACATTTTAAATAGAAAAATAATACAATAAACTCTTTTTTATGTTTGTAAATTTTACTAAAAATCAAATTGAGGCAAGAGAGAATATTTTCACTTTGGTTCTTAAGAGACAAACAATGAACAACTGCTTTTATGAACTATGTATACATATCAAAGTAAAAAACATTACGGTTACATTCGGGAAAAGGAATCAACAACTATTTCAGTACGATTTTACAACAGATTAACTTACAAAAAACAAAATACTCGATGTGGATGTCAGCGCGTTGATCACTTACTTTTAAATAATGATAGTGGAATAACAAATCAATGTAAATTAAGATATGTATCTGAAGTTCTTAGACAACATCATTATCATTTTAGATACACACTCTTGCTAAATCAAAACAACACATTTGTGTACTTAAAATACAAAATTATTGAAATTCCTTAAACAAAACGACGATCAAAGTATAAAATCCAAAAACAATTAACCACTTCAACGACCCATCGCACACGAGCAAGCAAGTTACAGTATATTATCAACAAGCATTATATTATCCCTATACAACCGTAGCACTGCGCCTTACCGTTTGGTTCCCAGGCGCAGGAAGTTCAGCCAATATTACGTGATTTTCATCTTCTTGCTGGTCTCCTCCAGCATATCCTTTATTTTTGTTAGAGGAGAACGCTTACTATCTCCCCCCTTTCCGACTGGAGGCGGAAGATGGATGTGAAGGGGGTCGCGAAGACGGCCCAGGTCTTTTTCTAATTTTGCTACCTTTAATTGAAAAAGTAGTGGTGTGTTAAAGGTGCTCAAATTAACTTCTTGATAAAATCACATTCGAACACAAAAAAGACAGTGTCCTCAGACGAGGACGGCTGTGCTCGTCTGAGGACACTGTCTTTTTAACCGACTTCCAAAAGGAGGAGGTTCTCAATTCGACTTGTTTTTTTTTTTTTGTATGTTTGATACGCGATTACTCCGTCAATTATAAATTGATTTTGATGATTCTTTTTTTGTTTGGTAGATCATACTTCAGAGGTGGTCCCATATAAATTTTATTAACTTTACTTGGGTAGTTTTTGAGTTAGCTTCAATAATACGTATTTTTACCTCAGTATGTGGATGATATTAAATATGATAACTTCCTGTCACTGTTATTTACATAGCAGGTAGTGGTATTCGAATTTATGTACAACTAAAAAGTGAAAAATAAAAACTTTTTACAAAAAAAAAACAACCGACTTCAAAAAAAACACTACAAAGTGAAAAATAACTTTAATTTCGGAAGTCGGTGACAAAGAACGAAAATTCAAAACCAAAGACACCGACTTCCGAAATTAAAGTTATTTTTCACTTTGTAGTGTTTTTTTTGAAGTCGGTTGTTTACTTGTAATGTACTTGGTATTCAAAGCTTTGAATACCAAGTACATGGTATATCTTGATAGGCCTACACTGTCCTCTCATACCTATTGTTGTACACTGTAATTTGAAAACATTGTAAAACCATTTATTAACCGACTTAAAAAAAAAGGAGGAGGTTCTGAATTCGTCGGGATATTTTTTTTTTTATGTATGTTCCCCGATTACTCGAAGACGGCTGGACCGATTTGAAAAATTCTTTTTTTTCTTGAAAGGGTATACTTTCAAGTTGGTACCATTGTCATTTGGTCACGATCTGATGATGGGATCTTGGAGAAATCGAGGGAACTCTTCAAATATTAAAGGCACATCTACAGCGATTTGGGTATTTTTGATGAGCAGTTGGCATAAGGCTATTATAACTTAGATAAATTACAAATCAACCCACTAAAAAGTGAAAAAAAAACTTTTTTATGAAAAATACAACCGACTTCCAAACTACAAAGTGAAAAATAACTTTAATTTTGGAAGTCGGTGTCTTTGGATCAGTAGTTTAGTTTTTTTTTTCAGAAGTTCAGTTTTTTTAAAAGAATAACCGCAGTTTCTTGCCGGTTCTTCTCCATAGAAAACGACCAATTGAAACCGTGCACCTAGCTTCTGACGTTTCATAAGTGCCCATGTAGGTTTATGTGAAATAAAATATTTTGAAATTTGTTTTTTTTTTATTTTTGTCTAAGGACTGTGTTGACATATTTAATTTTGGTCTATTAAGGTGTTAATGAAATGTCTAACACAGCCTGACACTTAAAATGGACCACATCCTTTAAGTGATGCTATCATATTAAGAGTAGGCGTCCCACAAAATAAGATTATCACTAGCTTAAAAAAGGACCAAGAATTATTATCAAACTAAAATATGCTTGACACGCAGCTGCTTAAGAATATCTACCAAAGTTCCTATCAAAATAACTGTCCTAAAAGAACTTAAGGAAGCGTACTAATTAAGATTATAAGGATAATTAGGGTCGTGCTCACCTCATCCTTGAGATTATTATAGTGGTTGATGTTCAGTCCAATCTTTTTCGCCTTTTTGTGCAGAGTCAACAGGTGCTGTCTGTCCTTAACATCGGGTAACACGTACTCCTGGAAAGATAAGTGACGTTTTAAGAAAATAAAACTGAAACTGACTATCCGCAAACGTAATTATTTTGGACAAAATATTGCTGGCAATCTTTTGCACCCATACTTCGCAGTTAGAAATTGGGCTTGAGGGGCTTGTGGCTAAGTAATAATAGCCGCACGGGTCGATGGATCAAGTTAAGCTGTGCTTGCCGCAGTTGGTCCGTGGATAGTTGACCGACCATCTTTACATACCAAGACCCTTCCGTGCCTCGGAAAGCACGCTAAGCCGTTGGTACCGGCTGTCATTTGTATATATCTTTGACAGTCGTCCAACCAGTCTTACCAAAGGATATCGTGTTACCTAGTAACTAGGTTGTGGAGGTCAGATAGGCAGTCGCTCCATGTTAAATATTGGTATTCAGATGCATCTGGTTAGACTGGAAACCAACCCCAATATAGTTGGGAAAAGGCTAGGCTGATGATGACTTTGCAGTTAACAATTATTTGCAGTTTAGAAGCGCTGTGCCTTCATACTTTCGTCCTTATCCCAATTAATTTAGGGGTTACTTTGGGGGGAGGGGTTATTTATGGGGTTTTGGGGGTTATTGTGGGGTTATTTGGGCGTACTATTTTTTGTTAAAACATTATTTTTTATTTTTCACTGTGTTATTTTTGTGTTTTGTGTTTCACGAATTGTGTCCAAATAAATGTTTTTCTTTCTTTCTTTCTTTTCTTTCACGTCATTTTCTTCCATACATCTCTATTAGCCGTAATCACAGAATCAGAAGCGCCGTTTACGTATGCTAAACAAATAACCTCACCTGTTTAGTCAAAACGAAGTAAGCGTAAGCGGCCATCGCAGTGCCGTAAGTAACGAAGTAGGTGACTGGCTCCATGATGTCCCAGGAGTACTCCCACCAGGTCAGGCGGGCTAGTACCCCGAACTGCACGCCCATCAGTCCAAGACCAACCCACGTCAGAGCTGAGGTGCGACGGGTTGTCTCCATTTCGAGGCTCGAGCGTTTCTGGAACATTGATAGAATGGTTTAGAAATTTGCGTCGTTGTTGGGGTTATATTAGGCACAGAAAAGACTATGGAATATCTACATTTTTTAAAGTCTACTTCCAGACAACATCAGTAGAAAATCTTAATTTTTAGGCAATAAAATGTCGTTAGGTTCAAGGGGTTAACAGTTACACTATTTTTCTTATTTTTATTTTCATGTCAATATGGTTTTACGGCAGAGATATCATTTCAATGGCACTTCCGACATCACGTATCACTTGAGAAGTTTGCTAAAAATAAGAGTGGAACGGGATATAACCATCTTTTTCTTGGAAAGACCCGTTGCGTCAATCGCAAAGAAAGAACACACACAAAAAAAGAACAAGTTGAAGCAAAAATGCGTCACATCCACGCAAAACGGTCATCGCTCAGTATAATGCGACCCTATGCGAGCCAGAGTCTCAGCGCTGGGAAGCCGGACTAGCCAAAGGCCTTACCTCCTCCAGCGGCTGCAGCTCAGTGGACAGCTTCTCAAGCTGCGCTTTTAACTCCCTTTCCTTCCTTATTTGATGTTCGCGCACATTCAGCGCTTCATACAGCTGGTTCACTAAGTTCCGCACGTCGCTGAGTCGTGTCACCTCCTCTTGACTCAGGCGCTCCTGGTAACAAAAGAAAATGTTTAATTATAAATTGAAAAAGAATAAGATGACGTCACGATTACTTTGCCACTAGTAAATGTATCAATCCCAGACAGTCTTTTGTTTTCGCTTTCGGGATTTTAGTCGAGAAAAATACTTTGTTCTTTAAACAGGACTATAAATAACATCCCCTACAAAAAGGAATTATATCTTATTCTTTTACATCCTCACATAAGGAAAAATAATGAACCAATATAAAAACCAAATGTATTACTTGACTTTCTGCGTAAACAAGGCCTTCAAAACAACATAAACACGATAAAAAGTAAATAATTTAATGCACCTGACGTTTACGAGCTTCCTAAGGAAAATCTATTGCGACTCAAAGGTCATGGAACTTGTTGTTTATAGGTACAAAGGTACCAATATGTAAGGAGGAGCGGGAAGGAACCATTTTGTTTCCTAACACGGAACGTCTCATGTATTATGGAGGGATGACGTTGTAGATTAGGAGGAACACACGCTCGAGTGTCAATGTTTTCGATTGAGATTGTGTTGTTCTACGTAAGTCTATTAAGAGCTTAACTTTTACCAAAGAGACACAATTGATTTTTTATTGTTATCGACAGTTGAGTGGTTAAGAAGGTATTTTCTTTATTTATTGTATAATATTTGGATGACCGAGCTTTGCTCGGATTTTTTTTATTGAACGACGTTTTCTAAAAATGAAACCTAGCTAGATCGATTTATCGCACCCGAAACCCCCTGCATACTAAATTTCATGAAAATCGTTGGAGCCATTTCCGAGATTCAGATTATTACAGATTATTTATGATTACACCAGCATTCTAGCAAATAAATAATTTGATTTGACAAGAATTGTTCGTTTAAAGGTATACTATATATAATATTTACTTAGTAGTATATTCTTGATTGATTTTCCTTAGTTAGATTGTGTATAGTATACAATACGGGAGATATTGTCTGTTTTATTATAACAAAAGTACTTTATATTACTCTGATTAAATGCTGCTGCAAAGCCAGTCAAGGAAAAAATAGATCGAAGAGAAATTCGCGGAGCGATGGACCAATTTTTAAAACTTTTATTTTCACGATGATAGAGCGAGCAGATTACTATTGGATTGATAAAAATATCCCATATCAAATAACAGGGATTAGGCTGCGTTTCCACCAGAGATGTGAGAGGATGTGTAGCGAGGGATGTGTTTGTTAAGAACCAATAGAATCGCTTCATTTACCTAACCTCGGTCAGTGCAGCTCCGGTGGAAACGGCTTAGCGGTGCGAGGTCTTTGTACGTACAAAACAAGCGAGGGATGGGTACGAGAGATGTGTACGAGAGAGTGCGAGAGATGTGTGCGAGGAATATGTGCGAGGGATGTGGGCTAGGGATGGACGCGAGCGAGAAATCGCATCTGAAAAGAGCCCGCTACACATTCTCGCACCGCTCATCTGCGCACCGTTTCACAGCGTCGCTACGCATCCTCGCACCGCTCAGCGGCCTAGCACATCTCTGGTGGAAGCACTCACATAGTTTCACAACTTCGTTACGCATCCTCGCACCGCTCAGCTACCTCGCACATCTCTGGTGGAAACGCAGACTATATTTTTTTGGTTTCGATTCTATATTTTTTCCAGTACGACCTTTTTCACACGACAAAGCGGATTAAAACCGCTTTGACGCGAAATCAATGCGGCAGTACTATGTTATCGCTAAAGCATCGCCCACAGATTGCATTGAAACGTTAACAAATAAAGTCGGTCGGTTTGGTTTCAATCAAAAGTGAATTCAAAGCTAGCACGGTATAGTTCAGAGTTTCATTTGACGAATAGTTATTGGGAGTATTTCGACTAACGACGAATAAATTGTCCCAATGCAGTGAAAAGAAGCGGAGATACAGCGTTGATCATCGCACGCTTACTTATTAAGAGGAGGCTCCCTAAATTGTATGTTAATTTGCATTAATATTCTGAAAAAGTCACGCATACAATCAAAATAGAACTTTAGTATATGATTTATTGGATCTTTTTCTTTCCAAATATAAGACAGTTACGTAATTGGAACATTTTCGCTCGATCCACTTTTTATTCGAAAATCATGTCTTTTTAAAGATTATTTGAAACAAAACGAGATTTATCGGATTTTATATCTAATATAATTATTGACAGTAAGGAAATATAGTTTATTATCCAAATATAAGATATTTTTTCTCTAGATCAATTATTATTACTTCAGTTATAAACGAAATAAGAATTGAGACTTACGACATTTAGTTCCGTGCTTGAACACGAGCAAAGAGCGCACGCGATATTCAACCTTATTACTGATGTGTTAGCGTTTAGCACATAGTGGAGTGGTGGGGTGTATTGGGGCGGAGCTTGCGTGGAAATTGTCTTTGGAGTGCCTGGTCTTAACTACGATTTATAGATTTCGGACCTGCCAACACGGGTCCAGTGTCTCATATTTTTATTCACCGTCTCCTTAAGTCAGAGACTGATGTCCTACAAGATAAAACTTTTAACAAAAAAAAACAAACCACTTAAAAAAAAAAAACACTACGAAGTGAAAAATAACCAGTGACAGGAACTTATCATATCATCTACATATTAAGTGGGGAAAAAAATACGTATTTTGTAGCTAACTCAAAAACTACCCAAGCAAAGTTAATAAAATTTATATGGGACTAATTTGAGAGCATACCCTTTCAAACAAAATGGAATTTTCAAAATCAATCCACAAATGACGGAAAAATCGGTGGACATACATTTAAAAAAAAACAAACATACGCTACGAACATATATCCTCCTCCTTTTTGGAAGTCGGTTAAAAAGCAGCTTCAGAAGGAGAGGTTTGATCACTATAGCAAGCTTGACTATGTTCAGAAGTAATTACAATCCTTTTGCATTTGAATACAGATACAGAATACAGATGGTTCACTCCGCAAAATCATATAAATAAAAAGCGACTCTTCACTACATAGTATAAAACAAAGTCGCTTTCTCTGTCCCTATATCCCTATGTATGCTTAAATCTTTAAAACTACGCAACGGATTTTGATGCGGTTTTTTTAAATAGATGGAGTGATTGAAGAGGAAGGTTTATATGTATAATAACCCGGTTTATACCCGTGCGAAGCCGGGGCGGGTCGCTAGTGTTACAATACAATAAAGTGCAATTCAGGTCGCACTGCGATATTATCTACAGTTATATTCACCTAGAAGTTGCCTCTCTTTCTATCGCATAACTCTTATATCTTCTGACTACGTTACACTCACTGAATTGGCTCGACAAGTCGAGCCCGCCGCGTACTTGTAGCTTCATACCTAAAATGCGGAGTGAACCGTTTGTATTAATCTGTGCCTTTCGTAAGAAGCATGTGTCCAACAGTTGGCTTATATTGATCGATAAGAAATTGTCCTTCTGCATGCAAATGGATCAACAAACGCAGCAATTAGTACCTATGGTTGTTGAGTAGCATTGTATAATTGCGTAACACATATCTGAGTACTATGTACCTACCATAAAGCTACCATTTATTGGGTATGTCTTTCATTGACTTGAATGTGCCCTGGCGGCTGAGAGTATGTCATGCTCACTCAAATGTCTCGCTGACGTGTGTGTTGGATCAGTTAGCTCCCTTCAAAATGGTTGAGTTGAATGGTGCTAATCCATGCGTCATGTTCAGTGATCGGAGTAGGTAGAGTGATTTTATGTACTCGCGTCATGAATAGTCATAGAAATCATAACATGGATAAGCCTTTTTTCCGGGATTTCATTTTGGTACTTACAGGATTGAATCAAATATTGTTAAAGTAAGGATTTTTAAACTACTACATTAGAAATTTATAGAATGCGATAGATAAACATTTAAAATATATTATATTATTATATTGTTTTATAGTATACCTATCCTTTTCTTGGAGTCCGATCACCTATATACTATTAAAAAGACAGCAAAAGGGTTAAATATTTCTTATTCATATTGATATATTCTTTATTCTACACATTACAACATTTAAAATTCCTTAAAAAAGTCTTAATAATTTCAAAATCCCGAAATCCTGGGGGCATATCCATACTAATATATACGTGCCAGTGCATTGACCCCAAATCACTCTACCTACTCCGATCACTGGTCATGTTCGTGAACGGGCGCTGTCAGTAGGGACTGGTCGTCTCTTAGCTGCCACGGCTTATTTTAATTTAATTTTTGAATTGTTTTATTTTTCTATTACGGACACTTTTAACGTTCTGCATCGTTTTCACATGTATAACTTCAACATGAATGATGTAACCAATATTTTGTAACCATATTTTGATTTAAAAGAGTGTCCGTAGAGTTTCTTGCCCGTTCTTCTCTATAGGTACCTAATACGCTTTGGAATGGGCAACTAGCTTCATCTTTCTGACTGACCGACCCCTTGACAATTCAAAAGTGCCTGTAATTGGTTTATCTTATATATAAAATTCTCGTGTCACAATGTTAGTTACCTTACTCCTCCGAAACGGCTTTACTGATTTTTACCAAATTTTATATGCATATTCAGTAGGTCTGAGAATCGGCTACTATCTATTTTTCATACCCCTAAGTGATAAGGGTTGTCCACCCCAAACAAATAATTGGCGAAACAACGTTTGCCGGGGTCAGCTAGTTTGAAATAAATGCTTTGAGTTTGAGTACAATCAGCTTCAAAAATAAGTAACCGTTTTCTAACTTACTCATTAATTTACGACGCTGACTGTACCTACAAAAGCCGCAGTTTCAGGATTATTCGTGTAGACATATGTGTACAAATTGATGTAGCTAATGCATTTAGTGCTTGCACTTAGCACTTAGAACTCAAGTGGGATCGTCTTGTGATGGCATTAGTGGCATTTCGTATTAGCTGGTACACAAACTCAAGTAATGGCACAATTATTCATGAACTCTTCATAATAAATAAATGTTATACTTGGTTGATATTTGCTTCTTTATAGCATCTTATATTTATATGGTTAGGTATCTGAAAGAATTATGGGATTAAAAATTCAAGATATATAAAATTTTATGGGCTCGAGAAGAAAACCTTTGACCTTCGCTCCGAACAAATTTATAGGTTTTTCACGCACCATTAAACCCTTTGCGACGATAAAATTTAAATATTTAAATGTGCTAAGAAACGTGTGTACGTTTAGGGTTGTAGAAGGTAAGTTTTACCTTAGTTACACGATGTATTCTTCTTGGTAAAAAGGTTACTAAAATATAAAAGTGTGCTTAATTAAATAAACGTTATTTATCGGGGGGCACGGCAGTGCTCCCGCCAAGTTGAACAAAACAAACAAAGGCACAGCCGTACCATATTTTCTCGACCCCCTGTAACTTCTAAACTGATAAAGCTAGAAGCCTGAATTTTCAGTGACCAAGAGGGTTTAGTATAACTATGTATATTCCCAAATTACATTCAATTTGAACCTGTAGTTTAAGAACAGGTCAAAGTTCCTTAATTTTGTCACTGATAATTATTTTTACACTTATCTTTATCAAACAAAAACCTTGACTTGACTTTAATTTAAAAACAATATTTCTATATTTACTATCAAAATGTATATATGTCGTGGCCAGATCTTAGATTTGATCATTTCATGAAATGATCGACCATATCATGAAATGGTTGTGTTTCATGAAATGGCCAGCTAAAATTGACCATATCATTCAAACGTCAACGTTTAATGATATGTCAGTCAACGTTTGGCCATATCAATAAGTAGGGTATCCATGCAAATATTACTGGCATTCATTAACTTTTAGTAATCTGGGTCAATGGATAAATAAAACATTTTAAATAACTTTAATTTCAGAAGAAAAATAATAATTAATAAGATTTGAATAGTTAAATACTAACCTATGAAATATGTTCCAAACTCCATGGTTTTTTAAGATTGCGCTCGTTTTTCGAGTGAATTTCATAAAAGTCACGTAGCTTGGTAGAATAACGACACTTCACTGAACTTTCATCTTCCGTTTGCATATTTATAATTGCTTTTCCAATCGAATTATCGTTCGCCGGCATGATGCACCACAAAAACAAAGCGACATCAACGCCTCTACCGGTGGATAATCTAACTATTTTACGATATGATCACTAATGTTTGGCCACATCATGAAGTAGTCGCGCGTTTAACTGTTCATATCGTCAAACGTTGAGTATTCAATGATCTGGCCAGACCACATCATGATGTGGCCAGCAGTCGATGTTCTATTTCATGAAATGCAACCATTTCATGAAATGATCAATTCTAAGATCTGGCTACGACATATATACCGCAAAATGAAATTACCTTCTATTCTATTTTCTGCTGCAGTAGCAAAAAATATTGCTGTTTTACAAAAGCATTTTTGGATTCTTGTCTGGTATTTTTCTTTTTTGTTTATAGAGCATTCTCATTTTGAAGCAGCAGACGCTACTTGGCAATATACAATATTGGGTCAAGCAACACCTGGTTCACAGCAAAAACTTATTTTAAAGAAAATATTTGAAACTGCTTTTTCCTATTTTCGATGTAGGATCGGTAAACAGCATAGTCTGAAAAGGTTTTGAAATACCGACTGAATTGTTCACATAAAATAAATTATTTAAGAACTCCACGAGATGAATTTTCTGAAAGAATTTCATTTCGTTTCATGTTAGCCATTTCATCTTGTTTCTACCAAATAATTCCTAAAGTGCTCTAAACGATCTATCTTAAATGATCGATTTTTAAATAAATGTGAACTAAACTGGAATTCCAATATGTAGTAAAGACCCTCTAGAAATCGTCAGACATTTTAGAGAAAATGGGATAAGATGCCATTTTGAGACAAGAAGATTATTTTAGTTACAGTTCTTATTATCTGTAATGGTCGCCTGAAGGATTCGATTTCGATATTTTCATAGCACACCACCCACGCCTATAACTCTAATCTATTCTCATTAAAATACGAAATCTAATAAGAAACTAATCTTTTGGAATAAAAAGTAATAGTGTCATTTCGAAAAAATTGAGAAAAAGAATCTGGATTTGTCCCCGGTTGATGGCAATAGGCTCACACCCTATTACATAGGACTTAAATATAACTGGCAAAATGTGGGTGTGCTATAGATACACCTCTGCCTAACCCTTCGGGGATTACAGGCGTGATGTTATGTTGTGTTTTGTAATATAATTTTCTTTGTTTACAAAATCTGCCAATTTTTTTTCGCGTTCCATAGTTTTATTACACACTAGCTGACCCGTCAGACATTCTCTTGTCAAATTTTCGATTTCGATTTTTCGGCTGTTGTTTTTAATTTTTTCTAAGTTTCTTTTTTTTCTAAACCACCCCAGGATACAGGCGAACAAAAAAAAAAAACTAAAACAAATCGGTCGACCCATTTTCGAGCTTTTGCGAGACTAATGCACGGCAATTGATTTTTATATAAATAGATAGAAGATAGAGTACCCGAGCGACCGAGCTCTGCTCTGGTGAAAATAGAGAATGCTCATTTAATAGTATAGGAAAGTTCATACTAATCCATGTATGTATAGTACCTACTTATTCCATGCTGCCATGTCATTATTCTCATGTAATTGTTCAATATCTTGTTCTAAACTTTGGGCGACGGACGGTGGCGGACGGAAAATACGGAGAAAACGAATTTTCCCAGATATGAGACCTAGCTAGATTGATTTTTCGCCCGTGTAAACCCGTATATTGCAACTTTCATCGACATCGTTAGAGCCGATTTCGAGAACGTGAGTACAAATATAATTATTTACAAATATTGCTCGTTTAATAGTATAGGATAGATAGATTTTTTTTCGATTTGTTTGATGTTAGTGTTTTTGTTTTATGCATATCTACTCACCTTTTACTTTCATGAACCGTTACCTACTCGGATGCGGATGTAAAATTTTCCTTAGTAAGCAATCGTGCCTACCAAAGTGTTCTTGTAAGTTGGCAAGAGGGTCAAAGACCCGCCAAGTTCTATCGCATTTTAATCTTCTCTTCTACTCGGACAAATTGCTGGGAGCTCGTTGGCTAATACTATCTTCATTTGTTTTGGAAAGATAACTGAAGGATCAGCAAATAGTTTTGTTTTTTTTCGCTTCGCAGTCAACGGAAGTGTCGTAGACATACTCAATATGTATGATGTAAGCAAAACCTGCAGTAGTTACAGAATTGAATATCCTTAATATTATAAATGCGAAAGTAAGTTTGTTTGTTACGCTTTCACGCTAAAACGTCTGAACGGATTTGGAACGGAAAGGACATAGGATACTTTTTTTTTCCCACGGGATCGAGCCTTATGCGGGTGAAACCGCGGGGCGCCGCTAGTACATTATATAGCGACCTACCCCTTCCGCACGGTTTTTACAACTTCGTGCACATATCGAAATGTTTCACATATCTATGCTTAATTTCATCGACAGAAAAACTGTTTTTCAATATTTTTTAGGGAATTAAAACAAAATTGTAACAAAACGGAGTAACTTTTAAACTAAATGATCTATCGCGATGAAACAAACTCCATGATGATTAGAAGTTATTAGGCGTCCTCATAAAAATAAAAATAAAATAAAAAATGTGAAAAAAAACTACCCTCAATATTGAAAATAAACAAGTTTTTTTGGCAAAAATCTGGTTTTTGTTTCCATAAATTTTAACAATAATTTCTCAATTAGACGCCAAACAGAACAAAAAAAAAAGTTTTTTTTTTAAATACTTTTTGCGTCGATAAAATTCTATATGTGCACATTATAAAGAGACTGTATGTCAGTTTAATATTAATGTTTCGTACACATAAACCTTCCAGAATAAATCTAAATGATGGTGAAAACCGCATCAAAATCCGTTTTATATTTTAGAAGAACAACGCGGTTACACAGACAGACACGAAAATCGACTTTAATTTATAATAAATATTGATTATACTCCTTGTGTACCTCTCAAAATCGTCGGATGACTATTTTTCCTCACTACGAACAGAATAGTACAGAAGGCGCACTCCGCATTTTAGTTATGAAGCTACAAGTATACACCGTGAATTTTGAATCACAGTTTTGCTAGAACAAACGTTATTCAGACCATGGTCTACTACCATTCTGTAGCATCCAATAAAAAAAAACATAATTGGTTTTTGAAATAAGACAAAGTTTAAAATTTGAAGATTATCATTACTCCCTACAACACAGACACCACGCACGGGACACAGCATTGTCTACAGGGAAATGTACCTCCATAAACGAAATTTAGTAAGCAGTAGATAATCTTGACATTTTAAACTTTGTCTTTTTAGTGTTTTTTTCAAAAACCAAGTATGTTTTTTTATTGGATGCTATAGAATGGTAGTAGACCATGGTCTGAACAAACGTTTGTTCTAGCAAAACTGTGATTCAAATTTCACGGTGTAGATGATGCCATCCACGAAGACGCGCCCCACTCTTGTTCCTTATTGCTTACAGTACAGCTTACAGTACAGCTTGCAGTACAGCTTGCAGTACAGCTTACAGTACAGCTTACAGTACAGCTTACAGTACAGCTTACAGTTCAGCTTACAGTTCAGCTTACAGTACAGCTTACAGTACAGTAATCGCGTTTAGGTGAGCAGTGGTGGGCCAGTGGTAACGGCCCCGACTTACGAGGTCGTGGGATCGAACCCTGTCAGGCGCTTTACTTTGTGTATTTAATTTCATCACCACTGCTCTCAAAACAGTGAAGGAAAACATCGTGAGGAAACTGGCATGTCTTAACCAAAAAATTCGAAGACATGTGACATCTGCCAACCCGCACTGGGCCCGCGTGGTAGATTACAGCCCACTTCCTCTCACCCAGAGGAGGCATGTGTCCCAGCAGTGGGAAAATTATAAGTTGATTATGAAATCACGTTTAGGAAGAAGTGTGGGGCACGTCTTCGTGGATGCCACTATCTATACGCGGCGGGCCCGTCTTGTCGGGCCAATTGAGAGAGCGTAACGTAGTCAGAAGATAGAAGAGTTACGCGATAGAAAGAGAGGCAGAGAGGAATGAACCATCTGTATTAGATAATCTGTATCTACACAAGACTTTTTTATTTTTTATTATTCAATTTTGTGCGTGTTTTGTGCCACATAATAATTATGATGTGCTTCTATATTAAGAACGACCTTATCTTAACAATAGCTCGGTGTGCAGAAAACAAAGCCATTCAAAAGGCCTTCCAAGGCTACCGAATTTTCCTCCCATCATTATGTCAAAGACGCTAATATACACATTTTAAGCCAAGTGAAGGCAACCGCCATTTTCCTTAAGACCCCACATTGCAATTTTGTGGAAGAGATAATCAGGTGACACCGGATTACGACCTGAAATTACGCAGTTTTAATACTAATTCTTTACATTTTTATGTGCGAATACCTTGTTACTACTTACTAAATATCCTGGTGTTATTTTTTATGAAAAAAAAGATCAGGTATTTCCTATTGTTCAATGTTACCTTTGGACATTGACTCAGCACTCGGCCCGGCTCAGGCGTGGCGCAGTTAAAATAGTGATTTGGTTGCATTTACACGCATAGAACACAAATAATTTGTATAATAATGTGTGTTAAGGAGCTCCTGGCTAAATAGTAACAGCCGCACGGGTCGATCTGACAGGTTAAGCTACGCTTGCCGGGTTTGGTCCGTGGATGGGTGACCATTTTTTCATACCGAGACTCCTCCGTGCCTCGGAAAGCACGTCAAGCCGTTGGTCCCGGCTGTCATTCGTGGATCTTTGACAGTCGTTACGGGTCGTCAGAGGCCTGAAAGTCGACAACCAGTCTTCCAAGGGGATCGTATTACCCAGTTACTGGGTTGTGGAGGTCAGATAGGCAGTCGCTCCATGTAAAATACTGGTATTCAGCTGCATCCGGTTAGACTGGAAGCCGACCCCAACATAGTTGGGAAAAGGCTAGGCAGATAGATAGTGTGTTAAGAAAAGTAACATATTGTTAATAAATCAGATTTGAATTTTATATTCTTGTCTCATTACCCCTCACTGTGGCCAAGACACCTTTAGCCATCTCTGATCAGTCTCGTGAGTCTGCGGGACTGACAGTGAGTGTACCCTTCCCGAACCTGGAAATCCTGTCTACTATCCGTCTGTAACATTAGGTCGCACCTTAGGTGTACACCTATTCCTGGCTAAAAGTAAGGTTTTTGAACAAATTAATAATGCAGTTTTAGGCACTTTGTACGCGGCACGGTTTCTTTACGGTACGGCGTATAAACCACGCCGTATAAAAACGTGTCGGTCACCAAGCATCCGTTGTGATCCATACAACACTGAAGACCGTGCCTACACACGGCGAATAAACCGTAGTTTTTCACGGCAAGAAAAACGTGTGTGTACAAAGGGCCTTACTCTTCTTCAAAATCGAGTTCATAGTTTCCTCGACCAATTTATTCTTTTACATATCTTAGCTTGAGTACCTTTTTGCCTTGAAATGCCGTCTCAAAAAATTCAGCCCGTAGGTGAAGTTTAATTTAAATTCGCCATGCTGTCACGAGAAAAAGCTCGTCGCCAAATATGCAAACAGTAAATTGTTTCATTTTGTGTCCCGACATGTTTCATACAAAGGTTTGCGGATTGTTTACATCATGTTTACATTACGTCAAACGATATGAAATCTCTAGAGTTTTGATTAAAACCGAGATGTTTTGAAGTTTATAAACGGGTTCAAAATTAGGGTTGAAAATAAACGGGGTGAATGTGTTACTGCTCGATTTATGACGGGTTGTTTGTTTATTTAAACAGGTACCTACGTAAATTAGGGGTGTCTTATTTTTTATTGTTATCTTGACCGAACGTTTGTTTATGATTGTTTATTTATATCTGACAGCTTTTAGTGACCTATTATTGAGCTTGCAGCCTTTTTAAGTAAAGCTTTTTAAAGGCGTAAGGAACACAATATGATTATTAGAATAAATATGATTTCATTTGATTTAATGGGTACCTTTGCATATTTATTTTATTCAGTCAGTTGCTAGTTATATTTGAAACTTAACCTTTTAACAAACATTAAGTCAAAGTAAGTAAAAAAAAAACCACCTAATCAAATATTACAGTTAAATTATCTTTTGAATAATCAAATCTGAAGTTCTGCTTTTCAACCCTCCCAATGATATTGAAAACCGACCCCTGTCACTTCCGCTAACTTAGTATAACTTAATGCATATTCTACGGCTGCTTAAAATGGTCATAATGATTACAAAGTCTGGTCGAACCCAACCCTTCTTGCGGGCAATGTCTAAAGAGGCTATCGAGTTCGGGCATTAAAGGACGTTCAAGTATTCATGGTGCTTCTAAATAAGGGTGTTGGGGGGTGAGTAGGCCTGTTGCTATTTATAATTTCGGGTGCTTTGAAATTGTAATTTTTAAGGCGGTTTTTGTTTTTAGAGCTAACTTCTTAAGGATGAAATGAAATTGTTTATTCTGTAAATAGGATATCAGAATCACTTTTACACGTCGTATTAAAAATAAGCTAGATGAGTTCGGCGTTTCCTATCTGACTACTCTGAGAAGAAAGACCGAATCAAACTCAGAGGTCGCAGTCTCTTTTAAAGTCCAGACATAATCTTGGTCATATGAGGACCATGTAGATTACTGTCTGAAAATGGTCTTTTGAGGAAAGAACCACACAGATTTGAGTGGGTCCGTGCAGTCAGTGCAAGCATTTGTCAGTAATCGTGGAGCTCAACTCAGAACTTGTGGAGCTCAACTCGACGAACAATACCAAAGAAAGGACATTTGGGAAGGCCGCATAAACTACTCAAACTGCTAGACTGATGGTCTAGCAGTTTGAGACGAAAACTAGCTGAGAAATAAAAATAATAATAATATCCACATAGTCCTCACATTTACAATAATTAAAATAGTATAATACTTTACAAAGTAATCATGTCATTTTGAATATTGTATTGTGTATTTGATGGTATGGGGATGGTTTCTTACTTAAAAACTAAATCACTTTCACGTTACGTCTGTATAAAATCGCTGTACTTTTACGTACTTACAGCCAATTATGGTATTGGTTTCTAAGGAGCGAAGGGTAGCGTGTTATCGAGTAGGTAATTGCCCGAGCGAGTGAAGCGTCTCTGCTGCAAGTCTGGCAAAATTTGCTTTCGTGTGTCAGTTTGTTGGTACTCCTCTACAGGTCGTATTTTACAACTGATCTGGACGAAACTTGCTATACAGGTTTTGCGACTTTATAGTTTTTTTCGTCGTCGGGAATTTTTCATTGGAGGGGTACTTCCTCCAAAAAGGGGTAAAAAGGGGGGCTACTGGATAACTCCGCTTTCTGAGACCCGATTTGTCGTTCTTTTTTATTTTAAAGATAGTAACTTTAAGTTGGTCTCATACAAATTTGATAAAGATCTGATGAAGATCTTCGGCGTGATGAGCAGAATAGCTCCTCAAAATTAGCAGTAAATTGCTCACTTTTTAGATTTCTCCCAGTGGAATCGGCCCTTTTTAACTACTAGGTAGAGATTGATGGAGCACCTGAGACCACCTTCTCATCACAAAACTAGAGATTTCAGATTTTTTTTTTCAGAATTCTCTAATAACGAGGCTTTAAAACCAATATTAATGTTAGTTTTACAATAAGGTCACTAGATGGCGCTATACAAAAATGGTATATATTCCGTTTTAAATAACTTTGGTGGTCTAGTATTAATTGTTGCAAAAAAGATTGTACTCGCGAGTTCTACTGTTCGCAGAACTGCTTAAGTCTTAATTTTGGTTAATCTTTGTGCATCAACCCTAAAATTGCCTCACAATATCTTAACAAAGCTACACTCAGAAACCTTACATTGTTCAAGTTGAAAATTAAGTAAACAAACTAAAAAGAACAAAACTGTAGACCACCTAAACACCAAAACTACACTGTATACTTTTTACGACTCCCTACAATGTAAGCATCAAACTATACTCTACATGAAGAGCAGTAAACTAACAAGCAGACCGAGCTACTTAGTTAGGATCAAATATTCAGTTGCAGAGGCAGGTGCACCGACACATGTTATCGCGTAATACCAGCAGAAGTTCTACACGTGCTAAATTGTGAAAGTGAGGAGGTTTGAAAATTTTGCTACGGAGAGAGGTGCTGCTTTGTAACAGTCAGAAGGTTTTATTTAACTAGACTTGTTCGTATGTGGAGAGTTCTCGTTTCTTTTTGGCACCTCCCGCTCAGACGTAGAGTTCCTACCATTAAATCCTTTCGATAATTTCAAATCACATAACACTATTAGTACCTGGGCGACCGAGCTCCATTCTGGTGAAAATAGAGAATGCTCATTTAATAGTATAGGACAGTTCATACTAATTCCAAGCTGCCATGTCATTATTCTAAGGTAGCCATGTTGTTCTAAACTTTGGGCGACCGAGCTCTGTTCGGGTGAAAATACGGAGAAAACGAATTTTCCCAGTTATGAGACCTATGTAGATCAATTTTTTGCCTCATAAATCCCTATATTGCAACTTTCATCAAAATCGTTAGAGCCGTTTTGGAGAACCTGATTACAAAAAATTAAACACACATAACATAACGCCTTGTTTCCCCGAAGGGTTGGGCAGAGATGTCCCTGTAGCAGGTACACCCACATTTCGCCAGTTATGTTTCAGTCCCATGTAATAGGGGACGAGCCTATTGCCATCAACCGGGCACAAATCCAGACTCCGAGCTGCTACTGAGAAATTTCAGATAGAAAACACTTTGCCCGACCCGGGAATCGAACCCAGGACCTCATGCTCAGCAGTAGCGCTTGCGACCACTAGACCAGCGAGGCAGTCAAATAACACAAATAATTATATTTATATATATACATATATTGCTCATTTAATAGTATAGGATATGAAGCAATCATGAGTGTTTTAGGTGCCATTTTTCGCAAATTCTCACCCCTGTATAAATGATTTTTCATTCAGGGTGAAGGGCTAGTGACAAACACTCGCCTCTTAAGGCATGCGATTATTGCTCTTGAACGTTCCAGAAACTAACCACGTGTAAACATGTCGTCTTTTTTCTTTCAAACACCGCTGATTCTCACCCCTGTATAAATTATTAAGAATGTCTGTGTGAACGATTTTGTATCCATGAGCTTTAATGTAATCGATCATAGATCTTATTGTGAACTTCTGCTAGTACTTTATCACGACTAGCCTCGACAGCTTTCAAGTGACGTCACAATATACGGTGTCGACAGCACGTCGATTGTCAGTCTAATAAGTTGGCAGGCGACGGGTTTATGAAAATTTCCATCGAGTTTCCAATGTTTAATATTTTCATACGAGATTTAAAAGATTAGAAGGTTTTAGTTGGATATATTCTGTTAAACAAAATTATTTAAAATATACGCGATCTTATAAAAGTATGAAGTCTGGGATAACAAAATAAAATAAATAGTTTTATTATATATTTTGAGTTTTTCTTACTGTTTCTTACGATTAAATAGAACTATTTACAGGTTCTACTAGAATTACAACTGAAAAACTAGACGAGCACAGTTTTTATTATAAGACGTACCATATTGATACCCCTTTATTTATTAATTTTTTGGGTGGGAAATTATCAAATAACTTCTCCCGCTATGGGTGGAGCGGGAGGACGTGTCAGACTCCTACTGGCTAAAACCCACCCGTGTTCCTTCAGTTGCCATGTTGCCGGGGGGCCACGATTTCCCTTTCGGCCTTATTCGCAACCACGGCAGGCATCGGTCCTGGCGGACCCCGTCAATTCTGCTGATATCTCATTGAGGCGCGCGTGGAACACAACACGCCGTCGACCCGGGCTTGGTCCCTATCGGACGGCGAGCTACCCATTGCTTACCGTCCTCAAGCATATTGATACCCCTGATAATATCGAAATACTTAATGGAAATTAGATTGCCCCTGTGGGGGGTAATCTGATATTAAATAGTGTTGTAGGTACACCAACATTTCAAAAGCTGGTACTGTACATAATGACAGACAAAACTACCCTATAAATACAAAGTATAATACTACAATAACACAAGTACCTTATATCTATGTTTCTATAATATTAAACTACCCTTATAAATACCCTACCAGGAATACTAATGATCACTTCACCGTAGATACTCCAAGCTAACAATACACTTTGCGTGTCAGAACTATTTTAACGTTCAGGGTATAATTTTTAACGTAATAATTGCATGTCAACTTGTAGATAATGTTGGTATGATAGTGGCGAGCAGAAAATATGTATACACTTCGCAAAATTCAAAAGCCTTTAAGACCTATTTCATAATAGTATCAATCTGCCTAGCCTTTTCCCAACTATGTTGGGGTGGCTTCCAGTCTAACCGAATGCAGCTGAATACCAGTACTTTGCAAGGAGCGACTGCCTATCTGATCTCCACAACCCAGTTACTGGGTAACACGATATCCCTTGGTAAGACTGGTTGTCAGACTTTTGGGCTTCTGACTACCCGTAACGACTGTCAAAGATCTACGAATGACAGCCGGGACCAAAGGCTTTTTTTTTTGGTTGGGAAATTATCAAATAACTTCTCCCACTCTGGGTGGAGCGGGAGGGCGTGTCAAACTCTTACTGACTAAAACCCACCCGTGTTCCTTCGGTTGCCCTGTTGCCGGGGGCCACGATTTCCCTATCGTATAACATAATAGTACGTAGCAACATAAAATTACAAGCAATACAGTAAGACATTTTTTTTAAGTTTTTCAGTTTATACATTACCTACTAGTGCTCGTGACTGTAGTGTACATGCTTTAAATTATTTTATCGTCTATCACATGAAAGGGAAAATTGTTTATTATTGGCAAAACGTAAACATGTTTTCATGTAATACCTTGACATTACTGCATATATTTTAATATAAAACGGCCAAAGTCAATTATATTAGTAAATAAAAGACATTAACACATCAGTTAAGTACAATAACAAAACGTATAAACTACTCGATAATCACATGCATTCCCAATACTCTAGATATACTAAGTTCTTCTTCCATTCATCCGCTTACACATCACAGTTAGGCTAAAGCTAATGTTTCCTAGAAAAGCATTGACTACACTTGACGGCCGCAGTGACAGCTTTCATGAAAATAATGACAGCGGCAAATATTTAAATCGTTAGGTTCGCCCTACCGCGTCAAAAGATAGTCGCGTTTCTGTTTCGTTTTGACACCTCTGACACACAATGACGCAGTGACTACACTTGTTTGTCATGGAAACGTGATTTATTAATGTGTGAGCCCACTCTTCTCAATGTGGACACCATTTCTTGTGACTGTGAGGGCAAATCTAGCGATTTAAATCTTTGGAGGACGGGGTTTGCGTTACGGTGTCAACAACGCTCTCTAGGAAACCACACCAACTTACTTTCATAATCAACGTTTCAGTGACGTCATTCACCAGTAAATTGCGGACGCTACGTGAGCGGTCACCGCTCTTCTAGGAAACCGTAGCTTTAGCGTCTTAGATAGCGTTGAGCGCAGAGATAAAATCTATCATTTGTTGGAATATCAACCCAATGTAAACTTGAAACTATGTAGATTCGGGTTAACGTTAGATTATGATACTATGATGTGACTGTGACTTTATAATATAACACATGCATTGGAAATCCTAACCGATCTAGTCTGGATGCAGCTAAATACCACTATTTTTTCATGTAGTGGCTGCCTATCTGATCTCCACAACCACCACTTCTTTTTTTCGTGTGGTTAGAGACTAACCAGGGTAATTTTAAAGCCACCCATGGCGCTCTGACTCGGCTGCACAAGCCGTTGAGAAATATATCTGTCATGCATGTCGGTTTCCTCACGATGTTTTCCTTCACCGTTTTTGAAGCAAGTGATAATTATACAATACGCATATGAATCAGAAAATTCAGAGGTCAGAGGTCTCGAGTCATAGGTCTCGAGTTCGAACCCAAGGCACGCCTTGGGTTCGAACTCGAGACCTATGACTTGGCAGTCTGACGGTCACACCAGTAGACTATCATTGTCCACTGGAACAACGGGTTAATGTGCTTTCCGAGGCACGCAGGGGTCTCGATATGTAATGGATGGTCACCCATCCACGAACTGACCGCGGCAAGCGTAGCTTAACCTTCGATCGACTCGTGCGGCTGATACAGCCAGGCAGCAGCAGAATTGAGTATGGTTGTAGTATGTCCTAGGACAAACAACTTTATAAGAAATTCTACTACTAATAATATTCGTACGCACATACGGAGTGAGAAGATATAAAAGTTACGCGATAGAAAGAGAGGCAACTTCTAGATGAATATAACTGTAGGTAATTTACGCTGTGCAACCTGAATTGCACTTTATTGTGTCGTCGTAAGAGTCGCTTTTTATTTAAATGATTTTGCGGAGTGAACCATCTGTATTCATCTGTGCATCTACACTATATCACAATTCACATTATTCGTTCTTATGAAGCCTAACGGAATCTATATACTTTGGTTAAAACTTATTACCATCTACCATACTTTCGTAAAACATAAAAAGTAATGGAAATATGTGGAACATTATTACTCTGACGTGATTTAATTCATGCCTCATATGAAGATGGATAGACATCGTTTACAAGATTGATCGTATAAAGAGAAAATTTAGTTGAAAGCGTTTTCACACGCAAAAATCTTGTAGATTTGTTGTAAATTGGAGATTTATGAAACGGTTTTATCTACTACTATGCTAAGTTTTAATTTATGATAACGATCCTAGCAATAACTATAAAATTAGGTATAGTTATGGCATTTTAGCATCGCAATAGCGGTCATTGACCCTCATCTACATTTTTTAGCATTTTATATTCGAAAAATTTAAATAAAGTCCGTTTACGTCCCGAATCAATATCTATCGTGATCTTCAACATGTTCCAGTAACGAAAAACCATACACAGTTTATTGTTTGGGTTCCTTCAGGAAGATAGGAAAGGGCAATGACCGCTGTTGCCAAGCTAAAACGCGACAACTATAGAATCTTCATTAGAATTCCCTTTTGAAGAAAATCTAATACGCTATCATAAAATTCAAGTATTTCGGGGTCGAGGATTTCAGGAGATAATTCACTATAACAACAGTTTTTCAAGTATTGAGACATTTCCTCCTATAAAAATCACGCTATAAACACTGAAAATCACCCAAAATAAAAACCGTATCCACAGTCAGGGTTACAAAAGCCACCCTGGCGAAATAACGAGCGACAGTAACCGGCTCCATAAAAGAAGGCTTTACTCTCAACTGACATACCGTATAGTTTCACTTTATGCTGTAAAAAGGTCCTTTTAGGCTTATTTACACGAGTAGTTTTCGCCTGTCGAGAGGCGAGACTTTCCAGGCAATCATTGCACTTATGTTACTGTAAACTCCCAAGAGCAATAATCGCCTAGCGAGTAGCAAAAATAAGGAGGAGCTCGTGGCTAAGTAATAACAGCCGCATGAGTCGATCCGACAGGTTAAGCTACGCTTGCCGGGGTTGGTCCGTGGATGGGTGACCATGTTTACATATCGAGACTTCTCCGTGCCTCGGAAAGCACATTAAGCCGTTGGTCCCGGCTGTCATTCGTGGATCTTTGACAGTCGTTACGGGTCGTCAGAAGCCTGAAAGTCTAACAACCAGTCTTAACAAGGGGTATCGTATTACCCAGTTACTGGATTGTGGAGGTCAGATAGGCAGTCGCTCCATTTAAAATACTGGTATTCAGTTTCATCCGGTTAGACTGGAAGCCGACCCCAACATAGTTGGAAAAGGCTAGGCAGATTGATTGAGTAGCAAAGATAAATAGAAAAACAAGAGAAAAACAAGCCCGAATAGACGCGATTATGTCATACGAGATTCGTTTCGCGTAGTGTGTTTTGACCATTTGAAGTAGAATTCTTGTTTGTCAATGAGACGCTTCCAATTTTGACAAGCGATTTGATTATTGCTTTTTGACATACAATCGTACGTAGTTACCGTTTACACAAGTCAACTTTTTATCTCCTTTCAATATAAGCAAATTTGAGGTGAGAATCTCTCTCCATGTAAATGCGCCTTTATGCTGTAAAAGGTCCTTTACAGGGAAACTCGTTAAAGCCAGACACTCATTACCGGCGAACAGGTGAGAATGAAGGAACTATTAAAGTTTGCGCTGTTGTGTCGAGTTTATACCGCGAAATTTTTTATTTGAGTTTTTATTTTGTGTTTTTTTACCCGACTACGGCAAAGCCAAAAGGAAGGGTTATGATTTTAGCAGTCTATGTATGCATGTTTGTATGTATGTATGTTTGTATGTATGTATGTATGTTTGTTTTTACGTGTGTTCCACCGTAGCGCCTAAACTGCTGAACCGATTTTGATGAATGAGGTATCAATAGATTCGTAATAATAGTCCGGGTGACATAGGCTATATAATTTTTCCCTAAATTTAATTTGGTGGACCTTACACGTAAATTTCTAACCTCGAAAAAAATTAAAATGGGATGATCATGACATGTTTGGTATCAAAAGAAAGGTCTTGACGAGCACATTACAAATATGTATATAATATTATATTTTCAAAGTAAATAAATATGTTTTAATCGTTAAAAACAAACAAAAGTGAGACTGCGCTACGTAGTAGGTATCGCAAGATGTTACCAACGTGCAGTTAATCAAATCTTAATAAATAGTAACGATTTGTAATTCCACTCTTATGAAGAAAAACAAGTACAACGAAATATTTATATTTTGGATTTCTTCGAAGCTCGATATCGATATATGGTGTTGGCGTTGAAATAAATCGCTCTATGGTTTCATCCAAAGCACTATGCATTGCTATTGGAATTTAAAATAGGTTAATTACTGAACTATTGTATTACTCTTATTTACGTTTATCAAGTGTAAAAACGGAAAAGTATACAATAAAAAAATAAAGTTTAATAAAAAACTGTAACCCGACTACGGGAAAATAAAAATGATCTAAAAAGTACGAAACAAGCAAATATTTCAGACAGAAATCAAGACATAGGTGCAAAAATGGTCCAGGTAAAGCCGTGGTCGCATGCCTGTATACCATGTTGGTGCCAGGAACACCTATAAAATTAGAATGGCATGCGACGACGGCTTTACCTTGACCATTTTTGTACCTATGTCTTGATTTCTGTCTGAAATATTTGCTTGTTTCGTACTTTTTAGATCATTTTTATTTTCCCGTAGTCGGGTTACAGTTTTTTATTAAACTTTATTTTTTTATTTGTGATTATTATTTTGTCTTGCACTAGGAGCTTCTATTGCATCGCGGGTTTACGATGGAATCGAATGATTGCAAATTCAAATTCAAATAATCGCACATTGTACAAGTACCTAATAGTCACTGGCGACTGAGCTCTGCTCTGGTGAAAATAGAGAATGCTCATTGAATAGTATAGGATAGTACCTACTAATTCCATACTGCCATGATAGTAGGTATTTACTAATTCCATGCTGCTATGATCATTATGTCAATAATGTCATGTCATTATTCATTATCTTGTTTTAAACTTTGGGTGACCGAGCTCTGCTCGGGTGAAAATACAAAGAAAACTAATTTTCCCAGATATGAGACCTAGCCAGATCGAATTTTCGCCCCCGTAAACCCCTATATTACAACTTTCATCGAAATCGTTAGAGCTGACTCGAGAGAATGAGTAGGTAGGTACAAATATATATACAAACAAATATACATATATACATACAAATATTGAGGTGGTATGGTGCAATACGAGGTGCGTATGCACTGCAACCTGCTGGCATGTTGATGTGCCATCATTCTGCAATTTGTTTAGTAGTAATGACATTAGACCGTAAAACTGCAGTGGTAGATCCAATACAGCTGCAATGCGGTGTCTTGTTTTACGATGACAGAGAAGTTGATGGTCGCAGTATAATTTGACTACTGCAAAGACTGCAACATTGCATGCTGTTGAATTTTGATAGTTTTCATTACAAAAAAAAAAATCCAACCTCCAAAAAAAACTCTTCAAAGTGAAAAATAACTTTAATTTCGGAAGTCGGTGTCTTGTGTTTTGTATTTTCGTTTTTTGCCACCGACTTCCGAAATTAAAGTTATTTTTCACTTTGTAGTGTTTTTTTTGGAGGTCGGTTGTTTTTTTTTTTGTAAAAGTTTTTATTTTTCACTTTTTAGTTGTGGTACCTACCCCACACACATTCAAATACCACTACCTGCTACCAGTGACAGAAACTTAACATATCATCTACATACTAAGTGGGAAAAAAATACGTATTTTGTAGCTAACTCAAAAACTATCAAAGCAAAGTTAATAAAATTTATATGGGACCAATTCGAGAGCACACTCTTTCAAACAAAAAAATAATTTTCAAAATACGTCCACAATTGACGGAGAAATCGGTGGACATACAATAAAAAAAAAAAACAAAACAAACATACGCGACGAACATATAACCTCTTCCTTTTTGGAAGTCGGTTAAAAACTACTTTATTACAGTTAATAGACTTGTGGTTGTTAAATTAGGCTGTTACGAAGCTGCTCTAAATTAGATATTGATTTAAAATTCATTGTTTACTTTCTCCTGTTTTCAGCGTTAACATACTAATCTCATAATTAAGGATGTAACGATACATAATTTTCGATACCGATACCGATACGAATGTGAGGACTATGTGGATATTATTTTTATTTCTCTGCTAGTTTTAGTGATGGTCTGGCAGTTTGAGTAGTTTATGCGGCCTACCCAAATGTCCTTTCTTTGGTATTGTTCGTCGAGTTGAGCTCCTGAAGTTCTGAGTTGAGCTCCACGATTACTGACAAATGCCTGCACTGATTGGACAGGTCCACTCAAGTCTGTGTGGTTCTTTCCTCAAAAGACATTTTCAGACACTAATAGATTAGTGTAGACATGGTCCTCATATGGCCTGACCAAAATTATGTCTGGACTTTAAAAAAGACTGCGACCTCTGAGTGTGTCGGCCTTTCTTCTCAGAGTAGTCAGATAGGAAACGCCGAACTCATCTAGTTTTTTTTTTTAATGTGACTAAAAGTGATTCCGATATCCTATTTACAGAATAAACAATTTAATTTCATTTCATTTCATTTTACCGATTATTGTAGTAAATAATCGATATCGATGGCTTGGTAGATAAAAATCAAATAAATAATGAATTGGTACCTCGGGCGTTTGTATGTCTTTATTATGGACGGGAAACCATTTTGTATGTCGGGCACAACTGTTTAATAGTGCGTTGAAACTCCTGTTATTTACTAAATCAAATTTCTCCATGTCTATGCATATTTGTTCAGCTATTGTTTGCGTGACCTCGCTTTTGCTCAAGGACCATCAGTGTCATACATAACACTTTTTTCCAGAATGTGCTCTAAAGTTGTCTTTGAGGTAAATGGTGTCGTTTCCCAACTCCTAGTCATAATAGCGCGATAGCGCGAACTGTTTGATATCGGTTGTGGGTATATTATCGGCGATATCGATATATCGGTATCCAAATCGGAATCGTTACATCCCTATTCATAATTATAAAACCGGCCAAGTGCGTGTCGGACCACGCACAATGAAGGGTTCCATAGTTGGGATGAATTTATCCCAAAAACAAACTTAACTTTGTAGTTGATAAACATGTTCTCCCATACGGAATGAATAGGAAAACATATTTTTGCAACTGCAAAGTTGGTCGATTATTACTCGATATAACTAGTAAAGCCTACTTAGCTGTGATAGTTTTCCTTTTAATTTCGTTATATAAACTACTGCTGTGATTTTTTTCACACATCCAAAACCAACCATTTAGCTGGCAGGGGGGGGGGACACTTGACTCTAACAAAAATTAGCACTTGAAAGCTTAATATTTTGCAAACGGATCCCTGAATCCAAAAATAGTTTTCACAAACTCATAATGTTTTTGTAAGACCTTTCCAATAATACCCCACACTATGGAATAAAAAAATAAAAAATAAAATATCACCACTTTACGTGTATGGGAAGTACCCTAAAAAAAAATGTTTTTCATAATTTTGTTTTACCACTTTGTCGGCGTAATTAATATGTAAACCTATGTCAAATTACAGCTTTCTAGTACTAAGGGTCTCGGAGCTAGACCGCGGACAGACAGATATGACGAAACTATAAGGGTTCCTTGTTTACTACGGAACCCTAAAAAACCCACACAACACAAAAATTACTGTTTATATTGATTAAGTATTTTTAAATCTCTGTAAGCTATTCACTTAGCCAATGGAACAATTGACGAAGATGTTATTTCAGGTATTTCACTAAAAACTAATAGTTTTCTAATTCTCTCGACTCAAGATTTTACATGAGAACTTTCATATGAATCTATATTCTTTAGTTTCCGATCTTCCTTTCTTTTTCATGTGGTTAGTGACTAACCTGGTGTCAGAGTTTTAAAGCCGCCCATGGGCTTCTGATTGGCTTCACATGCCGTCGAGAAATATCCGATAAAACAACGACAAAAACAAAGTAGGTAAACATAACAACAAATCACTACCAATTAAATTTATTATCGCCACGAGTAGATTTACCGGTAACCGCTGTTCATATATTCAGTAAAGTACACTAATTTTGTCCAGTAATAAACAAATTGGTAGATTTACTAATGAAAATCTGATATGTGCGAGTATTAAATTTGCTATCCAATAATAAACGTTTGTATGTATTTTTAAACGAAGCTTAATTCGAAATCAATTAGATGGTTCCGAAAAAGAATCTTTATAATCGAATTTATATAAAAATAAATAATCAGGATAATAAACCATGCAATCATTCAAAAACTGAAGCAAAGTTGAGGTATATCATCAGTACCATGTTTGGTAAAGGAAGTACAGTATCTCTATTTTCTTAATATTCCTCGGGAATCATCGCATTTCCGAATACAAACGAATGCTAATTTCCATGTCCATCATTTATTAGATTTATCGTGGATAATAATTTGAATCCAGAACTAAGTACCTTATTGTTGTTTTGTTTTGATTTCCGTGTGAACTATAAGACTATTTTCCTATCTGTCGTGCCTGCAACTTTAGCAGCTTTCCTACCGTTTTTTAAATAAATTACATTAAATTAAAAGAGTATTAACAACTCTATATACTTCCAAGTCGATTGAGAGCATCCGGTCTGCACCAAGTGTAAAGGGCAACTGATAGAAATCCGACGACTGATGAAATACGAAGTTTACCGAGGGACAAATAGAAATACTGTACAAGCTTTCAGTTCAAAAGCCACCGAGGCACCTACCTACGAGTACTGGCCAGGAACAATTAAAATTGCAGCTAACTCGTAAACAACTTTACTAATGAGATTCCATAGTTACCGTACACTCGTAGGTAATTGTGGAAGTTAGAAGCTTATGTCAGTAACATGATCTGGACCAGGAAAGCTCTTGATCGACATCCTAGTCTTTACTTGTTCCTAATTCCTATCTAGATAAATTAGAGTTGACAGTAAGCCAAATAGACAATATATGGACCATAAAAACCACAAAATGGAAAGGAACAAAAAGAAAGAGGAAAGTTGGTAGACCTAACAAATGATGGATCGATTATATCACACAAAGAATCAATGGAAACAGGAAATGACCGAACTAAATGCAAAATGCTAGAGGAGGCCTTCACCCATGATGGGGTCCATAGTTCAAACTCAAATCTTGAAACTAGGTAGTAACAACTAGATGTAGGCAAACTACTAAACCATATAGTAACATTTAATGTGTCAACTACTAGAGTCTGGCCACGCTAACTCTGCAACGGAATAAATGGGCAACCCCAAAAAGTTTTATATATGGTATTCTTTTACATCAGTCAGTTATGTCAGTTTCGGGGTTGTAAGTAGATCTAATGATTTTGATATTTTGCCTTTTGATTTTTGCATAAATGATTATGTGTAATAGACTATGTCGTACCTATGCTCTACCTCCATACGATAACAAAACTGTATCAAATCCACACTGCATCGTGCGAAAGTGACTATTCTTTACCAGAAATAATAAATCAGAAATTATCAGAAATACAAACAAAATAACCTATCAAAAACAAAAAGACAAACAAAGTATGAAATTCTTTTTTCGTAGGACAGGATAGTGTTCCCGTCTATAGATTTTCAAATTCCGCCGTTTTTTTACTTATTCAGACTTAGCGGACTTTATGTAATATATGGAATGAATAAAAGCTTATTTATTTATTTATTATACTAAGCAAAGGTTCCCACCACCGTTCCACGTAAGAGACCCAGAGCTGCCTAACTAACACATTTTGTTCTCCATTCTATCGTACCAATATCGGTGCCCATGGTCCGCTAGTAAGAACTATTAACCATCGCAGTATGATCAACCAAAACTTGAATTCAAACCTGGACATATTTCATGACTCCTTGGGTGGTATTAGGAAAAAAATACTTGACAATTATTATTTAGTTTCATAATTTATCTTAAAGTAAAATTATGTATTTCAATTTGAATTATGTGTGTTATGTTGTGTTCACCCTCTTAATTAATTTGTATTTAGTTGTATTTTATTTGTTGAAGCTTTGTTTAAATTTTGCTGTTAGTTTATAAGCAGCTTCTGTCCAATGTTTTTATTACTTAATTGTTACATATACTTATAATTTGTGTACACATTAGCAGTAATACCTTTCCTAATAATAATTATTATTTTTAAACCAATGTTGAATGTGTTGGTATTCTTTAATGAATAAAATAAATTAAGCCAAACAGCATGTGGCTGAATGGATGAACCCTAAAATGGCTTCTTCGCATACAAGGGGACGAGCATCAATCACAAAGCTCACTGTATCTTGGTAATCACCAACTTCAGTAAAACTTCGTGAAAAAATCTGAATTTTCAGGGTCTAAAATCTCAGACCATGAAAATTCAGGTATTCTCATTAAGTTTTCTTTAATTTTAAGACAGTACAATGGTTTCTGATATTAATTAGGTGTGTTTTTATATTTTTGGTTTATTGAGCTAAGTACTAATATTACGTTCAATTGAAATACTTCTAACTTTAAGGACCAAACACATTCTAAACTTAACATAACATCATGCCAGTAATCCATGAAGGATTGGACAGAAGTGTACCTATAGTACAAGTTTCTCAGCTAGTATTAATGATGGTCTGGCAGTTGTAGTAGTTTATGCGGCCTACCCAAATGTCCTTTCTTTGGTATTGTTCGTCAAGTTGAGCTCCTTCAGTTCTAAGTTGAGCTCCACGATTACTGACAAATGTTTGCACTGTCCTGGACAGGTCCACTCAAATCTGTGTAGTTCTTTCCTCAAAAAACCATTTCAGACACTAATCTACATGGTTTTCATATGGCCTGACCAAGTTTATGTCTGGACTTTAAAAGAGACTGCGACCTCTGAGTTTGTTTCGGCCTTTCTTCTCAGAGTAGTCAGATAGGAAACACCGAACACATCTAGCTTATTTTTAATGTTTTTTAATATGACGTGTAAAAGTGTTTCCGATATCCTATTTACAAAACGTACAAATGAAATATATTATATACACCAATCCCTTGCTTTAATTCACGCCTCGTTACCCCAATGACTATAACTTGTGTCAAACTGCGGGATACCATATAATTATCGGAGTTAGCAAGACGGTCGGTTTTGTGCAGTGAACCGACATGGTACCTACTCAGTTGGGACTTCAGTTGACACATATTAACTACAGCTTATGTATTGAAAACTGAAAGTGATGTGAGTATTTAAAGAACATTGAAATTTTAATTTTACAAGTTTAATTATGATTTAATGAATTTTATAAAAAACTAGGATTAGATAATCTATTATTAAAATTTAAAATTAAAATACTAAAACAGTAAATAATTATTTATTGAAACTTAAATGATTTGGCGGTATTTTAGTTCATTTACAGGAATGCCCAGAGCGCGAGAAGTTATTTGATTATTTAATACCAAAAAAAGGACATAAAGAAAATTGTAATAATGTAGAAGTAAAGTTCGTAAACTTACGTTTATCTTCTAAAAAAAAAAATCTTCGAAACTCTAGTTCTTTTTTTTCCCAGCATTATTTTTTCAAGAGACTGTGATGGCAAATAAGAGTAAGTAATCATAACTTCATTACTTTGCTTTTAAGTTGTCTCTTCTTAACTAAATAATCCTATGAATGTACCTACAATTAACTTGAATAGACAAATAAATGTCAATGGAACTGTGCCTAGAAATTCTATGTAGACACGGCATTTGTATTCAGGATACAGAATGTTGGTCTTTCAATACGTCAGTAGAATCTAGATAGTTCTGTCAAACATTGCTTTGATACTATTGCAGACCCCAAACTAATGAAGCAGGTATATCTGGCACTTGGTCAATCAATTTTATCATACTGTATTTCTGTCTGGGGTGGTGCACCAAAAACCGTACTAAAGCCACTTGAAGTAGCCCAAAGAGCAGTTCTCAAAGTTAGCACTTTCCGTCCGTATTTATTCCCAACTTATCATCTGTACCAAGCCTGTGATGTACTCTCTGTCCGCCAATTGTTCATACTGCACACTGTCTTGACGCAGCATATGAGAGTGAACTTTGAAAACCCAGCTATACCTTCCAGACGACGAAAACCTATACCCAGTACCGACAGATCCATGTTTAAACACCCATTCGTTAATAGGTACTTCTGCTTCTTGGGTCCATACCTTTACAGCAGGATTGATAGAATCGTCGACATTCTTGCCTTAAATAGCAGAAGTTGTAAGCATGAAGTTGAATACATTCATAAGCTGACCTATGACGAAACTGAAAACCTATTAATTGTACCACACTAAGTTCTCATACTCACCCTCCTACACACACTCACTCATCTACATTCGACACAAAAGGAGGTCTACTCCACACCCCACTCCACTTTACTTAATTTTTACTTTATTTGCTACTAGTTGTTTTAAAGATAACGAAATATGTCTATAACTATAACAAATTTGAACTTGTAAGCTTTTTAATGTAAATTTTAGGAGTGAGCGCTGTTGTCTGAGATACAGATATTTATTTATCTAGTTCAAGCACAGATGTCTTGTCGAATTTTGTTAGTATAAGATACTTTAAGAAATGTTTTTATTTATGATGTACTTATATTACTTGAATTTGAAATATTATTACTAAAATTAACTAAAAGCATGTTAGACTGGGAACAGTTACATGTATATCTATAATATAACCTATACCAAAGTATAGGTACTGCTGATTGCAGACGTAGGTACTATACAGGCGTTAGTGGATGTTTCCACTGATGTCCATGTAAACAATAGTGTGACAATTATACACTGATTGTAATTAACATAGCGCTACAGACCTCAAAATAGCAAAATGAAAACCTATTTTTGGTGACAATAGTTGATACATTCAAATATCGGTAGGTAGTAATTAAGTTGTAAAGATCAAAATGGCATTTGTTTATTTTAAAAGTTACAATTTTTTAAAAAACCCGACACAAACCTTTCCTCATTTCTCTTTCCTACTCCATCACCAGACCCTGTTCACTATCTATCTATAACCTATTCATTGAGACCATTCCAATGAGCTCAAACACGATACCTGTGCTGTAAGTCTGTAAGGGAGTTGGGTATCCTGCAAATTCCAGGTGATGCTGCAGCATCAGTTCAATGTTACTACGTTCTTCTAATATTATTGAAGTAACAGAATACCAAATTTCAAATCGATCAGACTTGTGGAAGATACTCACATCCATTCATCAAATAAAAAAGAGCTGATAATCTTCAAACGGCTCAACCGATTTTGATAAAACATGTCTAAAAACCATCGCTAGAAAACCTGCTTTCAACTAAAAACAATAGTATTCAAATCGGTTACCCCGTTTAAGAGCTACGGTGCTACAAACACACACACACATAGCGGTCAAACTTATAACACCCCTCTTTTTGCGTCGGGGGTTTATCATCTGCCTAGCCTTTTCCCAACTATGTTGAGGTCGGCTTCCAGTCTAACCGGATGTAGCTGAATACCTGTATTTTACATGGAGTGACTGCCTATCTGACCTCCACAACCTAGTGACTAGGTAACATGATACCCCTTGGTAAGACTGGTTGTCAGACTTTTTGGGCATCTAACTACCCGTAACGACTGTCAAAAATCTACAAATGACAGCCGGGACCAACGGCTTAACGTGCTTTCCGAGGCACGGAGGGGACTTGGTATGTAAAGATGGTCACCCATCCACGGACCAACCGCGGCAAGCGTAGCTTAACCTGATCGATCGACCCGTGCAGCTGTTATTACTTAGCCACAAGCCCCTCTTTTGCGTCGGGGGTTAAAAATACAAAATTAATCGGCCGCATATTGTAGAAGCCAATCTCACTTCTTCACATTATCGAGAAATGCTTTAGTGTGTGCTCCCGAAATATCTGTGAGAAGACTTATTTACAGTGTGGCGACATCTATATCGCCACGTATGAACTACGCATCATACTGACGTCACGCAAAATCCTGCATCACACAAGCAGGATTTACCGCGCGACTAGCATAATACATATGTCACCGTAAAATTATAAACTTCGTTAGTTTGTAATCTATCGGTATTATTTCCGTTAGATTACAAACTGTCGAAAAATTGTGAACTGCGACAAATCATTTACGATTTAACGCATTATTTTTCGATAGTTTATATTATATCCATGAGAAACGAGCGTAGAAAGCGCTGCCGCTATCGCGGCAGCGCTTACTACGCTCGCTCGACTCACGCGGTTGGTCACAGTTCTAACCTAACCTAACCCATTTCACCCAGTTCACAATTTTTCGACAGATTGTGATCTAACGGAAATAATACCGATACATTATAAACTAACGGTGCTCACAATCTTACGGTCACATATACAACTACAACGTCCCGACATCAATCGTTGGATAGTTGCCCACCATATACAACACCCGTCTGGTCAGAGGAACCTCCCTTTTCTATACCACCCTGTTCCTCATACCTCTATAACACCATTGAATTAGCAAGTTGAAAAGTTATTTCTGCCATTCGTTTATTGAGAGAAACCTAATATAACTTAACTACATTAGAAAAATCATCAAGGGAAACCCTTCAAAACATTGATTTCTAAAACCAAGAGGAAGCTAATGTCTTTATTATGTTATTGCACGTAATATAACTTTACAGTTTTGAAGTGAAAACTTCTTTAGGCGCGTTGGGCATTTTTGAGATGGGACTAAACCATTGATTTCGCCATGACGACACCTCATTTTTGTAAACGCGATTGTGCTATTTCTATTATGTTACGGATCAATGTTCATGCAAGTATTTTTACTTCAAAGGTTTTGTAAACGCGATTGTGCTCTTTATTTATATCACGTTACGGATCAATGTTCTATGCAAGTATTTTTACTTTAAAGGTTTCGGAAGTATTACTTTTGTAAACGCGATTGTGTTCTTTATTTAGATAAGGTTACGGACCAACGTTCTATACAAGTATTTTTCTTCCACCAAGGCGATCTTGTTCAAGTTCTCACTTCTGTGGGCACTCCCGGAGCGGAACCACTTTTTTTTGACACAATAAACTATTAACACTAAGTACTAAATTAAAAGACTAACTAACTATCTGTATAAATAAATACAAAAACAAAAGGACACTTAGGCGTCGAGGAGGAGGAAGAAGAACCAAGAGAAAGCTCTCGACATATCTGTGAAAACAAGTCCTATTTACCTACACCGTTGAAACAGTGAACCGATTTATTACTGCTGTAGGTAATTAGGTACTAAATCAGGCAACGTTTTCAGCAACATCTGGGAATACAAAACCGCTGTGAGAAACAGAACTAATTATTATTGAGGCTTCACCAAGTCTTGGTTTATTGGCAAATTGGGAAGCAAGTTATTTCAGAACATTTCGTGCACGCCAGGTTGTGCCATTAATTTAAAAGGAATTATTTGAAGAGTAAGTTTTGTTCGTTAAAGTTTTATTGTAAATGGTTTCTTCAAATTGTCTTTTAATAATAGACATATAGGGCAATATATCAATTGCATATCACTATTTTGACAGGAGACAGTAGCATTATATTCCCACTGCTGGGACACCAGCCTCCTCTCTGTGAGAGGGAGTGGGATGAGATCCACCACGCAGGCACAGTGGAAGGTTGGTAAATACGACTCCTTATTCATAAACTTTCATCATAAGACCACTCTTACTAAAATGCTCTAAAACTTTATAGCAGGTTAAGTCACATAGGTACAACTGAAAACACATAGACACATTAAGTTTCAATACTACTTAGAAGTATGTGTATGAGTTACTGAATATTTGCAAACGACAAGTTTGAAAGCATACTTATAGTTTTATGAGACCACAAAAGTCGAGCAGAGGTGCCTAAAACTGAGCTTTCATTGGGTGCCTGTCAAGATAAAACAATTTAGATACTTAGTAACTATCTAGGGATACTTCTAAAACCAGGGTTTACCGACTAACCAGCAGCCCAACAGTGTAACACACTTTTCAGATTCAGATTCAGATTTATTTTGCCAACAATGTAGGTACAGTTATAAGATGGTACATCCCTAAGTTTTTCCGCTACATCACCAACCGAAAAAACTGAAGGATTATGAAGGAAATTCTTAATCCATTGCTTCATAAATGTTTGAGAAATTCTTCTACTCAACAAATGTAATATTGCTGTCGTAAATTCAAACAAAATATTTTATTTCACATAAACCTACATGGACACTTATGAAACGTCAGAAGCTAGGTGCACGGTGCCAATTTGTCGTTTCCTATGGAGAAGAGCCGGCAAGAAACTCCACGGTTCCTCTTTTAAAATTAATTGGCTTTTACAGTACTTTCAAATAACAGTGTTACTAGGTATGGGAGGACAGTGTAGGTCTTTCAATAAGTACCAGATACTTAACAAAATAGAAAATGATCGACAGATCTACAGTCCACTAAGCCTACAACGTAATGAATGTCATTCCCATTGCACGTGTATTACGCAACTACCTCGCAGTGCCGAATTATAGAATGATACTATATTTTCCTCAATATCAATTTAACCAGAAGTTACCCTAGGCTAAGCTGTGTGCTCCTAATACGTTTAGACATCAAGGCGTAAACCCGGAAATGACTGAAGATATCTAAGGACATTAGGGACCAGCGGCTTAACGAGCTTACACAGTCCAAATATTTGCTGAAATTGATATCTAAATTGTGATGAACTGGAAGAACAGGCAAGGTTTGCAAATTAATTTTCATTGCATTCCATATTCGGATTAAGCAATTTTTTCTTGATTTACAGACCTGGGGGCCTACCACCAGCTCATAAACAATATTATTTTAATATGACTTCAGTGGAAGAAAGAGATGGAGCTATACGACCTGTAGAGCTTCATCTCTTTCCCACACTGAAGTAATATTAAAATAATATTGCTTTATGAGCTGGTGGTAGGCCCCCTGAGAACTTCAGAGAAGGGATAAAGGAAAATTGTAATAGGCCTGTGTCCAAAATATTGAACAAGTATTTTTTCTTTTTTGACGTAATCAAAAGATTACGGCGATACATTGAGTTAAAATGTGGTATGACGTCGCCTTGCTAGATTTAATACTGCGTTGTAACGTAGCGAGCCCCCACTCCCCAACTTTAATGCGCGTTTTCTAAGTTATTTTTGATTAATATGATAAAGCAAAAAATACGTGTCTAATATTTTTTTATTATCTGAAAGACGGACTAAATAGAATTTCTTTTTTTTTCCTAGTCAACTACCGTATTGAGGTTCTTTCCAAAATTGACAAATAATTAATGTAAAAAGTTTTGATGTGGCTATTATTCCAATTTCATCAACAAAATGGTGGCAATTTTTGGGAACTTCATTAAAATCAGACATAATACGATATCTCACTATATCGGGAACTAATTAGAACAAAAAACATGCGGAATATATCCCGTTGACTATCTAACTATGTGAAAATTGATAAACAGTTTTTATTGCAACCAATTTAAATAATAATTGAAAGATTCAGCGAATTACTGCAGCGGTTAATCTGAATTTGAAATAACTAATAATAATCGAAATTGACCTTGGAATATCGGCGCATGACGCAGATCTGTACTTGGAATGAGTTCCTTCGCTGAAAACCTGAGGTTCTAAGTAATTCAATCAATATAGATACCTACTTGTAGTTGAATGAGTAGGTAGGTACATAGAGTCATGTGCCTGAGTATTTTAATATGACTGTGTCTTTCGTATATCCTCGACCTTTGTTTGGATAGAGTTGATAGAACTTTGTCAATTGGTTTTGCTAAGAAAACAAATTAATACTTATCAAAAGCTGTAGATACTGTTTATTTACTATTACAAGAATGTTATTTAATTTAAGTTATCAGCGAAATGTTATCTTTTAGAAGAAACGCATTATAGAATTTTTAAGGTAAATTATAAAATGCGCCTTTGAAAAAGGCCCGACTTACAAGTTGTAGGTCGTGGGTTCTAACCTAAGCAGGCTTTACGTCGTGTAAATAATGTCATCACCACTGCTCTTAAAACGGTAAAGGAAAACATCGTGAGGAAACCAGCCTAGAACCAAAAATTCGAAGACATGTGACATCTACCAACCCGCACTGGGCCCGCGTAGTGGATAATGACTCCCTCTCACAGAGAGGAGGCCTGTGAATATTATAGGCTGATTATGCTAGGTGATATTTTATGCTCATGTAACCAGTATCAAAACCAATTTTAAATAATAATTTACTTTATGAAACCTCTCAAAACTCCTATCATCCTTCCTAATTCTTCAAGAGCTTATACACCTAACATATGTTCTCGCGTCGGGACCCAGCTTAATTCACTGCGCTCCAAGGACGGTGACCATTTCGAAATTTGAAAAGTCCGGACGAAAATCCGGATATCTGCGAAAAATTCCGGACATTTACTTTTTAATATTTCTTGTTCAGAATTCATTTAACTTTTTAAGCTATTGCATAGCTTTTATCGCGGGCTTTGAGCGCGGCGACCGAATCAAGAAATTCCGTAACGAAAATAAAACCTAACATCCCCCACTCCGCCTACCATGTAATGACGGTTCCCATGACAACGTGATGTTGTCATGGGAAACGTGATGTTGTCACGGGAACGTAATTTTTATTTTGTCATCACGTCATCATCCCAAGTGTAGCTTTGACAAATAGGAAGTATGGAGGGTACAAATGCTATGCAATAGCTTTACCGCGGCAGTCCCCGAGTGCCACACGTTTTTTTTTTTCTAATAAAAAACCAATACAACTTTCCATGCCCAGTCCAAGACCCAGAGGCAGACCCAAAACAAGGTGGTAATGCTAAAGGACATGAAAGAGTGTCAGGTATCTGAAGACGATGATAGAGCGAAGTGCAAGAGAAAGACCAGGAAGGCTGACCTCACCACCATGGTGGGATACATCAGGAAGAGAGATTTTCTAAAGAAAACCCCCTTAACTTGAAAAGTCCGAACTGATGACAAGACCGAACAAAGTCTGGACGGGGAACCAAAAGCCGGGCATATCCAGACGGATGGTAACCCCAGTTTCAAGCCAGTCAAATGCCATCCAACTGACAGCCGGCTTAGCGACGGCTTAACCCGTTCATCGAGAGATGTACGCAAGGATTAGACGATCTTCTATGAGTGGTATCAGTTTATGAAATATCGAAGGAAGAATATGAGTGCGTTTTAGAAATGGTATAAATATGGATGACACATGGATTAACGGAAATGGAAAGAAAACTCATCCGACTGATCCCTTGTGATTTTGTTTGGCTGTTAGTTTGTGTTTAAGTTAGTTAATTGATTCAGGCGTGACCTTGCGGAAATCCATTATAAAATACAATAGACGTGGATATATTTAGTAACCTGTTCCGCTTAGCTATTTCTAAAGAGCCATAAAAAACTCCTGAAATAAATCGACACGTGTTTCACCTCTCAACGAGGCATCCTCAGGATGACGATGGACTTGTTGCGAACTCGAACACGGCGTGTTGCCACGCCGAGCGCTAAGTGCAGACTTAGCGCTCGGTGTGGCAACACAGGTTACTAAATATATCCACGTCTATTGTATTTTTTTGCGTTTAAGTCTTTAGATGCTTAACCGGTTTTGAAAGAAGTTGACATAGCGGAAGAAGCTTTTCTTTTACCCCAAATATTTAACTTTCTCAGTGTTTTCCTCGCTGCAGCAGACCCAACTATTCAGTTAAACGGGTAAAAAAGCAATTAAAAAACTCCAAACACACCCAGCATACTTTACAGTAATTAAGAAAAAGTTCTATTTAAAAATCCTGCCCAAACGCACTTAATTGCCCTCCCACTCCCTGTGCCCAAACAAATAAAAAAGCCGGGCACAAAAGTGACCAGGCACAATTACAGAAGGTACTTAAGCAAATTAATTGCACCATTGGGCCTGATACGCTAATTAACTATTAAGTAATTGGTGTGCACGTAGCACGAAATACAGGTGACATGGATAAAATAGTACTAGTCTAGTACTACGAGCGATGGCTGGTTGTAAATTAATTTTGTATATAAACAATAGATTGGCTGCTAGCCAAAACTGTGTTCGGTATTTTTTTATGAAGTTATTGATTGGGCCATTGCAAGTAGAATGGATGGCCGATGAGGCCATGATGAGGATACCAGAAACCACAGCATTTTTTCGCCCCCTAAGGTATGTCAATAAGCAAGCGCAGGTCGCGGAAATCCGCTGGATGCGGGCAACACAAGGCCGGTCGTTTTGCCGATTCTTGGGTGTGGAATGCTCAGGATTTAACATCTTTTAGTTGAGATGATGGTGATGAACTGATTATGATCATATGGAGCGTCATCAATACTCATTCCTTCCTTTTCTTTTTAACTAATATTATAAATGCGAAAGTGAGTTTGTTTGTTACGCTTTCACGCTAAAACAGCTAAACGTATTTGGTTGAAATTTCGCACATGGGTAGACCATGGCCTTTTTTTTAACCTACCCGTGTTCCTTCAGTTGCCATGTTGCCGGAGGGTCACGATTTTCCTTTCGGCCTTATTCACCCGGCAGGCATCGGCCCTAGCGGACCCCGTCAATTCTGCTGACATCTCTTTGAGCGCATGGAACACAACGCGCCGTCGACCCGGGCTAGGTCCTTATCGGACGGCGAGCTACCCATTGCTCACCGTCCGCAAGCCCACGCCTACAGTGGCCGGAAATCTGCCTGTGATTATGGGTAGACCATGGCCTGGGTTACACAGGATACTTTTTATCCCATGGGATAATTTCCGAACTATACGCGAGCGAAGCCGCGGGAAAAAGCTAGTGTATTATATCTGTGGTTGCAATTACATGAGTTGGTTATTTATTATGGGTACGATAAAGGTTTTATGTGCTACTTTACGGAGTGAGAGGGATTGTGGCTTTGTTAGGCCAGATTTATTTGGTCCTCTTCCTTTTTGGTATATGTATCGTTTGTAGAGGATAGTCGTGGATTAAAAAAAGGTCAAAAATATCTATGTAGCGGACTCAATAAGATCATCTGCTTGACATTGTAATTTTAATTCGTAATTATACAATCAATAATGTTAATGTTAACCTAATAATCTCTATCCTGTAACAAATGTATGTACCTAATATTTGCACGCCACACTTGGCGGAATGTGATGATACCATTGACTAATCTTAAGACCATATAATGTACTATATTCTAGTTAACTGATTCAGACGTGACCTTGCGGAAATCCATTATAAAATACAATAGAAGTGGATATATTTAGTAACCTGTTCCGCTTAACTATTTCTAAAGAGTCATGAAAAAACTCCTGAAAGAAATTGACAATTGTTTCACCTCTGAACGAAGTATCCTCAGGATAACGATTGACTTGTCACGAACCCGAACACGGCATGTTGCCACACCGAACGCTGAACGCAGAGCTCGGTTCTCTGCGTTCAGCGAGATTTTTTTGGCTCTTTAAAAATAGCTAAGCGGAATAGGTTACTAAATAAATCCACATCTATTGTATTTTGTACCATGTTCTGACAAATCTATGATTATGATTATTGTTTTTCTGCAGGTCAAAGCCCTCTTTTCTCTTAGAGACAATAAAACGATTTTTAAGCAACCCGCTTGCTTACTAGGTATTCATTAGAGATTTAACACCATTAAGTCCAGCACGCGTAGCATGACCACCGTAGAAACGAGTTTTGTCGACGGAAGAATAGACAAAATGACAGATTGTGATTGTTTAACTGTCATTTTGTCTATTCTTCCGTCGACAAAACTCGTTTCTACGGTGGTCATGCTACGCGTGCTGGTTTCCTTTAACATTTTTAAAACTCACCAAACTTCCCAGTTTTGAACTCGCAACCCGCTGGTTCAGAAGTAAGTAACCCTACAGCCATCACAAAAATATTCTCGCCAAATAGTATAATATCTTATTTTAAAAGTTTTATTACTTTGTAACAAACTTAGCACTTCGGACTTTAACTAATTAATCAATAAAGTGATTAACGACGAGAATGATTACCAAATTGTATCCCCTATCATTAATCAAGATTGTTTTTTTTTGTCAAGGACGAATTTGTTGAGTTCTTGGAGAAAAGCGAACTCAATAAATTTTCATTTATTGGCTTATCAAGATGGCCGCCTACGTTAAATTAATTTGACCTATATTTTCACCTGTGACTATTTCTATTTGGTAAATAACTTTTTCTGTTACCTTTCATATTATTATTTATATTTATTTTTATAATTTAGGAGTACCTTTTTTTTTGGGTGTGAAATTATCAAATGAGAAGTCATTTGATAATTTCACACCCAAAAAAGCTCTGGGTAGAGCGGGAGGGCGTGTCAGACTCTTACTGACTAAAACCCACCCGTGTTCCTTCGGTTGCCCTGTTGCCGGGGGCTACAATGTCCCTATCGGTTTTCTTCGACCCCCCGGCAGGCATTGGCCCTAGCGGGCCCCGTCAATTCTGCTGACATCTCTTTACCTTTTTCCCTTTTTTTTTTCTTTCTTTTTTATCTTAGTACCTTACACTTAAACAAAGCACACAATTAGACCTCTGGGGTCTATCATAGCATGCCATGGCCTGAGATTTTATTAACAGTTGAGTTATAATCGTGTTGATGTAATGTTCTTTCAACTTAAGCTTTATGTTTTTACTATTCATTGAATCTCTAATATCTACAGGTATTTTGTTTAATAAATTGGATACTGTGAAAGAAGCGGTACGCCTGCCATAAAAGTTATTTTTGCGTGGCACTTTGAAATGATTTTGATTTGGCTTGTGTATTCACGTCATATTTAACTGGAATTCGAATATCAAAATGTTCTATGAGGAACAGATACTCAGCGCGCGCTAGAACGGGTAATACTTTGCAATATTTGAATAACCCTGTGTAATTTGTCTTGGTATTTATTTTTTACATAGTTTGGTACTACAAGTTTCGACAAACGTGTTTGCAAATGATGTATTTAAGTAAGTTTTAAATGTGCGTCCATAACTGGTGAGTCCATAAGAGATTATCGACTCAGCAAGAGCTGTGTACATTTGAAGGAGGGTTCTGCACGGTATATTGCGTTTTATAAGGGATACTTACCAATTTTTTGGTTGTCGGATTCCTACGAGTAACTATAGCAGTCGTTATGAGAAGTTGGAAGCCATATTCTTAAGGGATCTCGCGCACTCAGGTGGCCACGACTCCGGCCAGTCGTGGCCGTCTAGTGGTATATTTGTATATAATAATAATGCGTGATAATAATGTGATAATAATGTAATGATAGTGTAATGTAATGATAATGTATATGTACTAATAATAGAATCTGCACAATAATTGTGACATTTTAACTTTCATAATTTGCACGCTTGCTCGCAGGCAGAATACAATTACTTTAAGGCTGTAAGATCTTCCCTTGTAAACCGTGTATTTTCTTGCAAATAAACAATTTGAATTTGAATTTGAATATTGTATGGTGTGCGGCTAGTTGGCCGTTGCGACCAAGTGCACGATTCTTACCGGTTTCTATACTTTACCTGTTCGCGGTCGTAGTCGTCTACTGCGCGAGATCCCTAAGTGTAATTTGAAGTCAAGAATGTCATTTAACTGGGTCATAAAGCGATATAAGGTTATTTTTGCGCGTGACCAAAATCGGACTTAATGCCGCCATTTTGTTTTTTAATACAATACGGTAGTTGCCAAGGTAAAAAAAAGAAATTCTATTTAATCCGTCTTTCAGATAATAAAAAAATATTAGACACGTATTTTTTGCTTTATCATATTAATCAAAAATAATTTAGAAAACACGCATTTAAAGTTGGGGAGTGGGGCTCGCTACGTCACAACTCAGTATAAAATCTAGCTAGGCGTGACGTTATGCCACATTTTAACTCAATGTATCGCCGTAATCTTTTGATTACGTCAAAAAAGAAAAAATACGTGTCCAATATTATTTATTAATCTACATGCACAAAAAAAATATGGACAGGCTTATTTCGCAAAAAAGTTCACATATTATGTTACCCAACAACGCCCCCCTGTATATGTCAATCCAGCGCCTATAGATCCTTGTAGCAGTACACTTCAGTGTTTCTAAAGCTACGGTTTCCTAGAAGAGCGATGACCGCTCACGTAGCATTCGCAATTTACCGGCGAATGACGTCACTGAAACGTTGATTATGAAAGTAAGTTAGTGTGGTTTCCTAGAGAGCGTTGTTGACACCGCAAAGCAAACCCCGCCGCCAAAGACTTAAATCCCTAGATTTGCCCTCACCGTACTCATTCACAAGAAAAAGTGGCCATACTGAGAAGAGTGAGCTCACACATTATTAAATAACGTTTCCATAACAAACAAGATAAGTCACTGCGTTATTGCGTATCAGAGGTGTCAAAAAGAAACATTCTTTTGACGCGGTAGGGCGAATCTAACGATTTAAATCTTTGCCCCTGTCGCCATTTTCATGACAGCTGTCATTGCGGCCGTCAAGTGCGGCCACCGCATTTCTAGGAAACCGTAACTTAACTGCCAGATGTACAGTAAAAGCCAGACATTGCTAAGATATTGTATATAAACTAGTACTGTACTGTATAGATTCAAATCCATGATACAAAGTCGGGATTCAGCTCCATCTGATTACACCAGATTAGATTAGGTCCTTAACTAACCAAACCATGCCTCAGATGTCCAGACTATCCCTTAAACCCAAGTACACACGATTAAATCAGAGCTATGGGCTCGCTAATCGAAGCGGTGTTTAATAATGACATCTAAGGGCTGTTCACACGAGCCGAGTTGGCTCGTCGCCAGTCGCCAATTAGACCGTATGACAAACACAAACGTACGCCTGACCGAATATCAATTAGATTGGGGTATATACATATATTTAGGAGTATATAGTTGTTATATGTTGCTGTAGAGTAGGTCATTGTGTTGTATACAGGGCGGCAGGGACATCGACGCGAAAACTTCTACCATGGATTCAGTACATGATTCTGAAGGCCCTGCGTTGAAAAATTTTCGTCGGTTATTAAAAAAAAAAATCTGCTGTTTCATAGAAAAGTGCAATACCTACGCGGTCAAAATGTATAGAAAAGCTGTTTTTTACCCGACTACGGCAAGGCCAAAAGGAAGGGTTATGATTTTAGCAGTCTATGTATGTATGTTTATATGTTTGTATGTTTGTATGTATGTATGTATGTATGTTTGCTTTTACGTGTGTTCCACCATAGCGCCTAAACTACTGAACCGATTTTGATGAATGAAGTATCAATAGATTCGTAATAATAGTCCGGGTGACATAGGCTATATAAATTTTCCCTAAATTTAATATGGTGGATTTTACACGTAAATTTCTAACCTCGAAAAAAATTAAAATGATATGATCATGACATGTTTGGTACCAAAAGAAAGGTCTTGACGAGCACATTACAAATATGTAAATAATGTTATACTTTCAAAGTAAATAAATATGTTTAAATTGTTAAAAACAAGCAAAAGTGAGACTGTGCTACGTTGTATCGCAAGATGATACCAACGTGCCGTTAATCAAATCTTAATAAATAAAAACGGTTTGTAATTCCATCCTCAATTCCTCTATGAAGAAAAACAAGTACACACGGCTACACATCAAGCTATACATTTCCAGTTTAAGCTGATCTGGCATTGTAAAGGATTTCCGTACAATGCGAGGTCAACTAATACTGGAAATTTATAGCTTGATGTGTAGCACTGTGTACAACGAAATATTAATATTTATACACGGGGCACTCAGATAATTTTGCAATAGGTAATAAAAAAAATATACTATAGGTTATATTTTATTTATTAAATCTTTTCAAATAACTCTCCATTGGCGTCTATACAGTTTCATGCGTCTTAACCAATTTTCATTACACATTTTCCAGTCCACATCAGACACCTCTTTAATCCCTGTTTTCCCTTGAGTTGATTTTTTATTTTGGGGAACAAAAATGACAAATCCATGATTCATCACCCGTAATGAAATCGTAAATGCGCCGAGACGAGCCTGCTTCAAATTTTGCTATCATGTCTCGGCACCATTCTACCCGAACCTCCTTCTGCATTAGATTGTGTGGTAATCAGCGTGAAACTATCTTCTTTACCTGAAGATGCCCGTGTAGAATTTCATGTACACTTCCCGATCCAATCTGCAGTACATGCTGAATCTCTTCATATGTAATTCGCCTATTCACTTAAATTTAATTTTTCACAGCCAGCACGTTTTCTTATGTAACAGCCGTCATAGCCCTATGACGGCCACTTCTTTCTTCGTACGCCAAAGTTACTTGACCACGCTTAAATTCGTTGAACCAGCGGAAAACAGTCGCTTTAGAAGGGCTTTTGTCTATGAACATCATTCGAAGTCTTTCAAACGATTCTTTTGGTTTTAGTCGACATTTGAAATCGTACAAAATCATCGCGCGAAAATGTTCTCGTTGTAAATTCAATTTTCAGTGAGACGTTGCGCGCGGCGTTGTTGTAACGTTTAGCAAGTGTAAAAACGGAAAAGTATAAAATAAAAAATAAAGTTTAATAAAAAACTGTAACCCGACCACGGGAAAATAAAAATGATCTAAAAAGTACGAAACAAGCAAATATTTCAGACAGAAATCAAGACATAGGTACAAAAATGGTCAAGGTAAAGCCGTCGTCGCATGCCATTATAATTTTGTAGGTGTTCCTGGCACCCACATGGTATACAGGCATGCGACCACGGCTTTACCTTGACCATTTTTGTACATATGTCTTGATTTCTGTCTGAAATATTTGCTTGTTTCGTACTTTTTAGATCATTTTTATTTTCCCGTGGTCGGGTTACAGTTTTTTATTAAACTTTATTTTTTATTATTAATAACCGACGAAAAATTTCAACGCAGGGGGGTTCATAACCATGTACTATATCCATGGTAACAGTTTTCGCGTCGATATCCCTGCCACCTTGTATATTGGGTAATTGTGTCTATACAATGTCGCCCATGACCTTGTGACCGCCCAATTTTTCAGAATATTCATGAAAAATGATCGAAAAATAACTTTCAAAGGGGGGTATATCTTTAATATTTTACATGTTATACAATTTTTTGTTTTGATTAGCGTTTGCCATATCTCCGATGTTATTGGTTCGATTTGGATTCTGTTTATTATTTCTAAAAGCTTATGAGTTATTTTATCGGATTAACTAACATTTTTTTTTTAATTTGTCAATCATGCAAAAAAAACGGAGGTGATAACATTTTTTTTTTCTAAATAAAATCGTATTTAAAAAGAATAACACAAGTGTAAGTTCATAAAATAATAGGGAAGGATATTGAAAAAAAAAAAAAAAAAATTAAAAAAAAGAATAAAGATAGACCCCCCCTTTTAAAGTTATTTTTCAATAATCTTTCATGAACATTCAGAAAAATGCGGGCACATGCCGATGGGCGACATTGTATTTGTTTCTTTAACATCTTATAAAGACGAAACCATTGCATTAACTTGGTAGCCATTAAGCTTACAAAACCTTAGACAAGAACTCAGTACATACTACAGTAAATAAATAAATTATTCAAAATATACGCTGAAAGAATAAATTATCTGTTTGGCCATATCAAATCTTATGAAAAGATCTCTAGTGCAGAAAGTAGAAACAATTTATTTATGAATGTATAACAGGAAATATTGACTTTTGCTTCGCTCATCAGAAAGCTTCAAAGTACTGCATTATAAGTTTCCTGACCGCAATGGTTCGGTCAGGCTTGCCACTACTTAGCACGATTTCCAATGAAGGTTTTATTATGCAAAGCTGATCGCTAGTTCAGCGCCTGACAAGCTTTCAGTTGGAACGGACGCAAACTATGATAATATTCGCTGATCGCCGGGTACATCATCTTTAAATCCTTCTTTAAGTATGGTGCCAGTTTGTAGGATCGTTCGTAGTTCGAAATCAAATCTCATACCTATTAACACTGTAATTTGAAAACATTGTAAAAACCATTTATGTTTAAAAGAGTAACCATGGAGTTTCTTGCCGGCTCTTCTCCACAGCAAGCGACCAATTGGAACCGTGCACCTAGCTTCTGACGTTTCATAAGTGCCCTTGTAGGTTTACGTGAAACAAAATATTTTGAATCAGTCAGACTAACCTCCTCTCCTACATTTGGATGAATTGAATTCGGCAACTGACTATTTCAATCTTTAGTAAGTAAGTAAGTAATCAGTTATTTACCAAAAACTTAGCCTAGGTAACATCAGTGTAGTTTAAACTATGGGATGGGTATGGCTATTACAATGAGTAAGACCCCTGCCCTTCAAACTAGGAAAATCCTGTATCTTGAAAGACAGTGTTCTTTAGTGGCATTGACACGTTTTACAAAATATTTATACTTGCGTAATAATTCTGATGTTAACAAATTAATTGATAATCTTTATTTTGAAATTACAGAGATTTTAAATTAAAACGTTCCATATTATTCAGGATGGGTCCATGACGCTCAAATAGTGCACGTCAAGTCAAAACCAATACTTTGGCAAGATTGATCGAGTGGTGAGCAACGGTGACAGCGATCGAGTTCGGCAATTGAGATACACAGACACATCGAAAGCTTAGCTGGTGAACTTGCTGGTGAACTAGTTGATCCTTATTGCTTCATGACCTATCACTATTTCAAATCACAGTCTAATGAAAATGACGAGCCTTAAGATACAACGCTACAAGGTTCTTTTGGGGGGTGGCCAAAATCGGATCTAACGCCATCTTGTTTTGTCAATACAATTTCTGTGACAATTTTCCAAATGTTTACCAATAACCCCTCCTGTGAATGTCATTCAGGGGCCAAAAGATCCTTGTATTACTAGGTATATGTACTGACCTGAGCCGGAGTCTTGACATAATACTCTGTGTCGTTGATGATGAGTCGAAAGTCAGTCTCGAGCAGCGCCTCGATGGTGTCGCTCGCAGCGATGCGCACGCGCTCGTCCGCCGCTAGTGCCGCCGCGCGCTCCACGCCGCGGTCTTCGGCCTTCACCTGGAGATAAACAGACAGGATATGAGTACAACGTAGTTATTTTGAGGAGACAATGCAGACCACAAACTTTTTGCTGTTCTTCATAAAAAAAGAAAAATAAAGAAATATCACAGAAAAGACCGCGCAGACTTCGTGCGTGACAGACTCGACCACACTAAAATCTGTCATCTGCATACGCCCTGAAAGGTAGAATGGAGTAAATGATAGCGCATCATTAGGTCTGCCTTTGTGTAGTTTTTACTTGTGCATAAAATATTTAATGAATAAATAAAAACCAGTTCACCTTAAAGCTCTGGCCGTTCTGGGAAAGCGCTGGATGTTATTAGTTTTTCCCACGCTGAACCATATTAGCTGAACTTAAAAAACGTTTAAAAAACAAGGAATTCAAAAAACTCCCAATTTCAGTAGGTGATGTGAGAAACGAATTAGGGTTTACTTTAGAATAATGGTTACGCCTATTTCTTCAGCGTGTTCAGATTTGTGTTTGTGGTATGACATTAATTGAGGAGCTCGTGGCTAAGTAATAACAACCGCACGGGTCGATCCATCAGGTTAAGCTACGCTTGCCAGGGTTGGTCCGTGGATGGGTGAACATTTTTACATACCGAGACTCCTCCGTGCCTCGGAAAGCACATTAAGCCGTTGATCCCAGCTGTCATTCGTGGATCTTTGACAGTCTTTATGGGTCGTCGGAAGCTCGAAAGTCTGACAACCAGTCTTACCAAGGGATATCGTATTACCCAGTTACTAAGTTGTGGAGGTCAGATAGGCAGTCGCACTATGTAAAATATTGGTATTCAGCTACATCCGGTTAGACTGGAAGCTGACCCCAACATAGTTGGGAAAACGCTAGGCAGATTGATAGGTATATGAAATTAATTAAAAACTTTTTATTGATCTCACTACATTCCAATCAACCCTCATGAGTCCCACATAATTTGCTAAACTCACTGGTTTATGCGTGATTTAATCACGCATAAATCTCGAACGACGGAAAGTTCGCTGATTACTCAAGATGTTCGAACTCGGACCTAAGTAATAAACGTAATTATCGATAGTATCGGACTGACGGCAGCCGGTGCCTTTGAACTTACTCGGAGTCTATTGATTTGTGGAGGTTTTGGGACGGATCATTAATTGGTAATCAATTTGGATCGTCCGGTGACTTGTGTGAGACTATATTAATTTACTAAACACTTTAATCTAATTATTTGTTCTCAAGAGCGTGTATTCTGTAAGTGGGCAACGTCGCAAATATATATTGAATATCTCGCTGTTTTGATTAATTTGGCAATATTACTGTATGGAAATATGAAATATGGCTAACTAGTGAACTAAAATTTTGATTATGAAATGCAATAATTAATATCGTAACACAGAATATTTAGTTTTAGATGTAGTAAAAGTTTTTGCAAATTTCACAAATGCCTTTTTTACTCCTAAAACGGTTACAACATCAAATTCAGTGTTTTAATTGCAATTCATTATTAATATTCTAGTTCACTAGTTAGCGATATTTCATGTTTCCATACAGTAATATTGCCAAATTAATCAAAACAGGTAAATATTTGATAGCTATTTGAGACATTGCCAACTTTTAGAATAATCGCTTTTAAGGTTGATTCACATTTGTATTAGTTAAGTACAAGTCTAATCCTTGTCTCACTATCGTTTGGACAGAAACTTGACATATATGCGTGACGCTTCATGAAAAACTGACTCTTTTGGACTGACGCTTGAACACTTGCTGTTTAAACTAAACTAGCTACTTGACTAATGCAAAAAATCAGCCTTAAGAGCGTTTATTCTAAAAGTTGGCAACGTCCCAAATAGCTGTCAAATATTTACCTGTTTTGATTAATTTGGCAATATTACTGTATGGAAATAAGAAATATCGCTAAGTAATGAACTAGAATATTAATAGTGAATTGCAATTATAACACTGAATTTGATGTTATAACCGTTTTAGGAGTAAAAAAGGCATTGGGAAAGTCTACAAATACTTTTAGTACATCACAAATTAGACAAATCGTATATGAATAAATGTTAGTTCAAAATTCAAAATTCAAAAGTTATTTATTCAAACTAGGCTGAGAATCAGCACTTTTCGAACGTCAAAATTACATAAGACAGTCCCCCAAAACGCCCACCCTTCACCACTTCCTTAGTTGATTCAAATTAGTATAATGAATTAATAGTAGATATCCCGGAGTTAGCCTAACAATACCTACATATTATTAAGTATGATGCCAGTCATCATCAGTCGTGCAACGCTAAAAATAGGCTCCAACATAGGCCACCCAACGATCATTATTGGAACGCACACAAATGGCATCTTCTTGACAGTTAAGAAACATCTTTGACCCAGCTTTGAACTCAATTGAAAAACAGTTTTAATAAAGATAAAATTGTTAGTTTTACATAGTACGTTCTGTTTCAATTTCGAAATTTTTTTGCACCGAAGTAATACATATATAAAGTATTACCTTCCTTTGATGGGGGTAGGCAAAAACTACATAACGCCACCTGCATACTTGCTCGCGCAAGTTTTAGTAATAAGTTTTTTTTTATTGTAATCCGAACGCAGTTTTGAGCTATATTCCTTCCTTCCCAATTCCCGTACAACGGAACGAAACGGACGCTCATCGCACGCACCAATCAGAGGCTGCTGCCGCTGTAGCGAGAGCCAATCGCATCTCCTGTGATTAGAGGTTACTTCTCAAATTTTGAACACTTGTCAGTGACCGCTCACCGCTAACGCCCACGCGCCGCTCGCCCGCGCGCGGGCGTACCGCACCGCCCGCCAACCGCGCCATCTTATATCAAAATTCACGAGCTCTCTATTTGTAAGGCCGATACAATTGTGACATTTAAATACCCAATAAGTGCACCACAGTGAGTTGAATCAGTGAACACCAGGATAGCCAGAGCTGTCCTTGAGTCAACGTGTTTCGTCCAGAAGATTCCCAAGTAAGTCCATCCATTCCTATTCCTTATTCATACCTGTGTGTAGCTCAATTCTGTGTCGGCTAATATTCCACCCCACGTAAATTATTTTCCCGCGTATGGTCCTTCGAGAACCGCTTCAACTTATACACCAATACTCATTTACATATTCATTTTGCTTCATTTACGTCCATACATCTGGTCACACACGCACGCCGGTTTCGAGTAGGAACCTAACCATTCTGAAGAACATCACCAATTAGGTCACTATATATGTCCTTCTAGGGCGTCCCCTCCCGGAATTTCCACTCACACCTGCCTTGTAAATGCCTGTTGTTAGCCTTCTTCATTCATCTTCTCAACATGATCAAACCATCTAAGCATACTCTTTTAAATTACTGTCACTACATCTTCTTTTAAACCGCACCGTTGCCTTTTTTTTTGTGTGTGGGAAATTATCAAATAACTTCTCCCGCTCTGGGTGGAGCGAGAGGGCGTGTCAGACTTTTACTGACTAAAACCCACCCGTGTTCCTTCGGTTGCCCTGTTGGGGGGCCACGATTTCCCTATCAGTTTTCTTCGAACCCCCGGCAGGACCGCACCGTTGCCTTTAGTAATGATTCAGCTCAAAAATTGGAAACTAGAGTCTAACCATCTATACGCTCGAACTCGAACATTCGCTCACGCTCTGTCGTACGTATCGGTTTGGTGTCAACGTTTTACTTACTTGTGCTACTACCCCCTACTCTAACCAAAATGACCAAATGTGATAATTGCAATAAAGGAATAACCAGCAAATCGCCAGGACTAGAATGCAGGTCATGTGCTAAGACTGTTCATGCTAATAAAACCTGCTCTGGTCTTACTGCGAAACAACTATCTGCACTTCGTAATGCGGATGGCCTGGACTGGATATGTGTGGAATGCAGCCAAAGCTCGCCTAACAGAAAATCATCCTTCTTTATTCCGGACGAGGAAGATGAAGAAGAAGAAGTCGCGACCTCCAGCAGAAATCTAGGTAACTGCAACATAGATAGCGACAAATTTCTGAAGGATATCACAGCCGAACTGAAAAACGTTTTAAAGAAGGAATTAAAACCTATCGAAGTATCAGTAAGCCTCTGCAGCAAAAAAGTGGACGAACTGACGAAAACTGTTGAAGCCCAAAGTAAGCACATACAGGAATTGGAGAAGAAGTACACCCACCTTAGCAACGAAAAAACTCATCTTGAGCTAGAAATAAGCTCACTTAAACAATATGTGCGTAATGTAGAGCAACAGCGTCTAGATAACGTGCTAGAAGTGATAGGCATCCCTAAAGCACAAAATGAAGACCTTGATTCGATATCTGTCAAGCTGGCTGAAACTTTAAACTTAGATAGATCACAGATTTTAAATATTAAACGTGTGGAAGCTCGAAATGATCGTGAAGGAAACATCCAGGTGGAGTTGAAACAGGCAGAACAGGCACAGTCATGGGTACGTGCATCCAGAAAGGAAGAAGTTTTGCTAGAACAAATAGTTTCGGATGCCCCCGTTAAAGCGTCCAAGTCAAAAGTGATCCTGCGTCGCGCCCTAACTCAATCTAATAAATCGCTACTGTGGCTGGCCCAACAAAAATTGCGTCCAGCATATAAATATGTCTGGTTCCAGGATGGAAAGGTGCTGCTACGTAAAGAAGACAGAGACAAGCCTACGGTCGTTAGGAGCGAAATGGACATCGATCGGCTCTCTACCACAACGCAGGCGGGACGGCAAAATCTGTATCGGTAATAGTTTTAAAATAAGTTATCCCGGATCTCTCGCCCGATCACCAAGAAATATTAGACTGTGCAAACATTAATGATTTTAGTAAGCTTATACCTTCCATTTGTAAAATTAAACTGAATATTGTTCACACAAATATTAGATCCATAATTAAACATTTTAGTAGTGTAACACAATTAATTAGCTCATCCAACGTAACTATAGATGTCTTAATTTTAACAGAAGTTAATATAAATGAAAACACTGTTCATATGTATAACATCGATGGCTATGAAATGCACAGTAAGTTGCGTAAAAACAGAAAAGGCGGTGGAATAATAATTTATGCCAGAGATGGCTACGTATTCACACCAATGAATCACACGTTAATACACTGTGAATGTATTTTTGGTGAAATCACTACACCTCACAACTACCACGCATATATCTGTGCAATTTATAGACCACCGAGCGAGAGTAAACATCTATTCGTAAAGGAAATAAGCAGTATCTTATCCAATTCTTCTATTAAATCATACGACACTTATTTGCTAGGAGACGTAAACATAGACCTAAAGACATACGACAATATTCGAGAATACTACGTAAGTAGCATGTCCGAGTGTGGTCTAACGAGCGCGATATCTGACTACACAAGAATTGAAACACGCGGAAATAACACTACACGTAGCTGTATAGATCACATTTTTATAAGAACGCACTCGTTAGATCTGTACTCGGCCGCACTCGGTACTGTAATGGCTGATCACCGCATGTTAATACTGTCGTGCGTAGGGCTTGACCCAACAAGAATACAGGTTGATACAAAAAAAATACAACTAATTGATAATGTTAAAATTAAATCTTTACTTAACAACATAAAATGGAGCGAAATAGATGATATAGAGTGTCCAAACACAATTTACGAGTACATAAAAAATCAATTTCATAAATGTTACGAGGAATCAAAATATATCAGAAAAATTTATGAAAACAGTAAAAGAAATAAACAACCATGGATAAATAATAAAATTAATAACATGTGCAAAAAAAAGGACCTATTATTTATAAAATGGAAAAACGATTCAACGAATAAAATACTACGATTAGAATATAATAAAATAAGAAACAGAACTCATAAAATCATTGAAAAATCCAGAAATAAACATTATTTGGAAGAAATAAATAATAATAAAATGAATCCGAGAAAGCTATGGCAAATACTAAATAAGTTGTCTGGTCGCAGCAAAAAGTCGGTTGATGAAGCTATCTTGAGAGCCTTCAAAAATAATAATGTAGAAATAAAAACAATAGCTGATAACTTTGCCACAGAATTCAGAAATAGTGTTAAGAAGATCTTGCCCAAATGTAACCGTCGTCTATTGAAAGAATCAGAATATATGTTTCCCCATAACACATCAATGTACTTCAGGAAAGCTACAAATGACAGTGTTAGTAAACTAATTAGAAACCTTAATACAAATAAAGCTCCAGGAGTAGATAACATTAGGTGTATTGACATAAAATCTATTTGTGACAAGATGACAGGCGTTATTGTCAAATTGATCAATTCTAGTGTCAAGCAAGGAAATTACCCGGAAGTACTAAAAACTGGTGTAGTACGCCCAATACATAAAAAAGGCAGTTTTGCGGACTATGGAAATTACAGACCGATCACTATTCTACCTGTTATTGACAAAATAGTAGAAAAATATGTTTGTAATCAGATACAAGACTTTTATGTAAAAAATGACGTGTTGTCCAGCACACAATATGGTTTTCAACCCAATAAGTCCACCTCGCAATTGTTATCTAAATTCACGGATGAGGTCAACGAATCTCTTAATGATAAAAATAATGTCATCTTATTATTTATTGACTTCAGTAAGGCGTTTGATACGCTTAGACACGACACATTGCTGACAAAATTAGATAACTCTGGAGTTCGAGGACCAATACTCAAATGGTGTGAGGACTACCTTAATAACCGTAAATACAATGTAAAGATCTGTAATGAAATCAGTGACGCCATTGAAGTCACTGAAGGAACAGCCCAAGGATCAGTACTTGGACCCTTACACTATCTGACATATGTTAACGACATGGAACATGTGGTTAATCACTGTTCCGTCTATCAATATGCAGATGACACATGCCTCGTAGCTACCCACAGAGACGTAAAAGTAGCAGCTCAATGGTTACAGGAAGATTTTACTCAAATTTCCAAATGGGCACACGATGCTGGACTGGTTCTTAACGCAAGTAAGACGAAAATCATTCATGTCCACTCTAGCCATCTAAAACAAATTAGTTCTTTTAATATAATCGCACACAGCCACAGTTGTCTTCACTCCACTATGTCAGGTACATGTCGATGTGAGGCAATTGACCAAGTAACACACCACACTTACCTAGGATTAGTCGTAGACAATCGTTTTAGCTGGACTTTTCACGTGGACTCAGTCTGTGACAGGCTGCGAGCTATACTGGCAAAGTTTTACATTTTGAAACCTAAAGTTCCATTCAAAATCTTGCTCAACATGTACATTGCTTTGGCGGAATCAATTATAGCATACGGAATCACGAGTTATGGGCGAACATTTAAATCATATACTGAAAGGATTTCCAAACTGCAAGTTAGACTTTTAAAACTTATCGTACCCAGAAAAATTAAACAACAATATAAAGATAACGTCATTGAACTATTTAAATATTGTAAAATTTTGCCATTTCAGACTAGACTCAACATGGCCCTCTTGATTGAGCAATTTAATAACAAAAGCATTCAAATACCTATATCACATAAAATAATCACTAGGAGTATCACCAGAAATAAACTAATAGTACCTCAGGTTAGAAATTATTATGGCAGGCGAACGGTAAAATTTTTAATACCCACAATTTACAATGAAATACCAAAATCTATTAAAAACGAAATAAACTCTAAAAACTATAAGCAAAAATACAAAAAATACTATTACAACTACTTATTTAACCTAGTTTAATAAAATAGTTTTCAAATTTAATTAAAACACTAACTAAAATAAATAAAAGCGAAGCAACATGTATAAGAATTTCTTATCGTTGACTAGAACCGGTTTTCTGATGAGCGACCCAATAGCAAGCAGCTAAGATTCAAAACAGTCAAAAACATTACCATGTGTGTGACTCACGTATTTACCGATAGATGTTTACGGCTTAAAAAGTTACGTGCAAATTATTGTTCATGTACCTACATTGTTTGCTTATTTATATAATAGAAGCAAATAATGTGGGTGCATGGATAATATACATGAATAACATAGAATAAGTAAATACAAGTTATATTTAAATGATTAAGGAGTGTTATTATAGCGAATGTGAGTACCAATACAAACCATTTCTGGTTTAATGGTACAAAACAAACATGAACCTGTATCAAGACTGTATGTATAAATAAATAAAAAATAAATAAACTAAGTCTAACGGGTCGAACATAGACATCATCGTATGCAAATAAGGGCCACTCAACAACGTATACAGTGGCCAATTGTGTCGCGAGTGGCAACTAAGGACCTATTATATCAGTCTGATGGCCTCTTGTAGTAAGCAAGTGTCTATAGAGGTATGTCATGTTTGCAAGAGGACTGTTAGGAGTAAATAGCATCTGGCTATAATGAAATATTTAACTAGTAAGGAATAGGAAGTTGGAGGAAGACATGATTTTAGCCAAGACTGTGAGATGAGGATAGTCTTTATACAGTATGTTAGGTTAAACGAGGGACATACTTAAGACGCAGATATATGACAGTGACCTTGAATGGTTAGCTTGCGTGTTCTGTACTGAGCTCACGCAACGCGTTGTACGTCCAGCCAGTAATAGGACTCGCCCATCAAGGAGCGCTGTCCCAAATTAGACGCATTATTAATTTATTACACGTAAAACAAAAGGTATTTTAATAAATACATATACTAAAAGATCAGTAATTTAATTATCTTTAAAATGTTGAAGTTTTCAGAAAAATACGCTTGATAGGTTTTTGCGTCATTCTCAGTTTTTTATTCGCGTTAGACATAACTTTACAAATTAATTTCACTATGTAATATAAACATAATCAAAAATATGCCTATATTAAAATATATTGAGAAAATGCTCTAATTTAACATATATTTTTTCCAAATCACTAACACTACTCGTTTAGATGTCATCTTCAGTATAAAATATCGTCCCCTTAAAAGAGTGAAAATCACTCATGTGAAGTAACAAATTTTACTATGGGTAAATGAGATCAACATATCTTCTATTTGCGTAGGTATTGCACTTTGTAAAAAAACAGCTGTTGTTGTTTGAAACGAAGTTCTTTAATGTGGCTTGCGGTAGGGATTGACTGGTAGAAATCGTCACGTAACGAAACAGCGTTATGCCCGAAAAAGTCAGTTTCAAGGTCTCAAGTTTCAAGTGTCAAAAGTTTTTTTTTAATACGATGGCATAAGTTTAAGTAAGTGGCTCTGTAATACATAATATACAATGAAAGGAACTTCATTCAAACCGCCCCCGAAAACACCCGACTTTTAAAAAATTTCATATTTCGGGTTTCCACGTAAAATTTGTTCATGTTCATGAGGACTACTAGTAATTATAGAGCAGTAGCAGTGCTAGGAGTAAAGCAGTGGTGGCCCAGTGGTAACGGCCGCGACTTATGAGTTGTAGGTCGTAGGTTCGAACCCAGACAGGCGTATTACTTTGTGTAAATTATTTCATCACCACTGCTCTCAAAACGGTGAAGGAAAACATCGTGTGGAAACCGGCATGTCCTAGAACCAAAAATTCGAAGACATGTGACATCTACCAATCCGCACTGGGCCCGCGTGGTGGATTACGGCCCACTCCCTCTTACAGAGAAGAGGCCTGTGTCCCAGCAGTGGGGACATTTATAGGCTAAAGATGATGATGATGACTAGTAAGTACCTAGTTCAAGACAGGTTGCTTAACGATTTTTGGAAAAATCCTTTATCCAGCAATGAACGTCATTTGGCTGAAATTATGATGAAGCCAAGGGTCACTATAAATTCTAATAAAATTAAAGTGATTGTTTTAACATGGCTGGAATCTCGCCAGCATGTATTCGCATAATGAATATTATGGATGCAAAGGTGAACGCTACTGTCCGTTCACCTGTTGAAACAGTTCCCGAGAACTATTGAAGGGTTGTGAATAAGTTAGAAGGTAATAAACTGACTGATATTTCAGCGCCATTAGACAACGTCAAGATGCTTTATTTAACCGTTTTCGATAAGCGTTTAGCAGTGTGATGATAACAGATCTCACAAGTAGTTCTTGTGTTTTGCTTTTATTATTGATACATAGCTCTATTTTCTAACCCTGGGTTAACTAGATCTGAAATGAAGAGATCCGTAGGAGAACCAGGATAACGAGACATACATAGCCCGAAGAATTGTCAAACTTAGTTGCAGTGGGCAGGGCACATTGCTCGCAGAACATATGGCCGATGAGGCCGAAAGGTTCTGGAGTGGCGACCGCGTACCGGAAGACGTGGCGTTGGAAGGCCTCCCACAAGGTGAGCCGATGACCTTGTGAAAGCTGCAGGAATCCGCTGGATGCGGGAAGCACAGAACCGGTCGAAGTGGAGGTGCTTGGAGGAGGCCTAAGTCCAGCAGTGGACGTCTTTCGGGTGAAATGATGAATGATGATGTAGGGTTAACTAGAACAGGGGCTTTTGGCTCCTGCTGCCGTATTTTGAAGCTTGAATGCCATCATAGTTTCAGTATGAGAAAAAGACGGAGGTATACATGACCGATAGCACCATCCCACCATCACCGTCTTTCGGACTGAAATCATGATGGCATTAATTTTAACTAATATTATCCTTTCAACTGTCATTAACGAGATACAATAGAATTTTAATTGTTATCCGCCTCAATGAGGCGTCAAAACAGATGATGAGTTATAAATGCAAAAGTGAGTTTGTTTGTTTGTTACACTTTCACGCTAAAACGGCTAAACGGATTTGAATGCAATTTGGCACATGGGCAGACCATAACCTGGGTTAGGACATAGGATACTATTTGTCCCGATATTCCTACGGGATCGAGACTTATGCGGGTGAAACCGCGGGGCGCAGCTAGTCTACTATACATTGTAACAGCGAATTAATTTTCACGTAAAGACCTTGGAGACCTTCTATTTGGATAGCTCATGACCTAAGGAGGTGCCATAAAGAATATGAACAAAAATCTCGATGAAATAAAAAGTTATGCAACGACGCGAAATTTTGCGGGTATTCATGGTACTTCATAATACGGTTCCTGATTTGCTTACTCGCAGATATTATATAAAGAAGTGTTCTCACCTGTTCTAGCAGATCGCCGACAGTCTGCGAGACGGGACGGAGTGTGAAGCGACATCTCTCGCGCCGGGACGGCAGCGGTACGGTGATCACCGGCAGGCCGCGCCGGTACGTTACCGTCACCTCTGGAACAATAGAAGAAGAATGTTAGTCATTTTGTTCAACATCATCTGCCTAGCCTTTTCCCAACTATGTTGGGGTCGGCTTCCATTCTAACGGGATGCAGCTGAATACCAGTATTTTACATGGAGCGACTGCCTATCTAACCTCCACAACCTAGTGACTAGGTAACACGATACCCCTTGGTAAAACTGGTTGTTAGACTTTTGGGCTTCTAACTACCCGTAACGACTGCCAAAGATCTAATAAAAATGACAGCAGGGACCAACGGCTTAACGTGCTTTCCGAGGCATGGAGGGGTCTTGGAATATAAAGATGGTCACCCATCTACGGACCAACCGTGGCAAGCGTAGCTTAACCTGATCGATCGAACCGTGTGGCTATTATTACTTAGCTATTCAGTCATTTTGCTCAACGTAAGTCAGTTAGGTTAATCTGTCTATACTCAACTCCAGATATGCACGGCTCAAAAAGTCCCCCAAAATACGAAATTCTTCAGTTCTATGTGAACAATGGAAGGCATAGTTGGAAAGAAAAGTGTTTAAATTTAAGAGTAATGTACAGAAAAATGTACTTTTTAGTACTCAAAAGAAGGTTAATGGCATTAGGTCCAAAAATAACCATTAAACCGAAGTTTACTTCCACCGACTTGAAAATTACATGCAAAATAGAATAAAAGATATTTTCAGGTATTCTAAAGAGATGGGTTGGGATGATTTTCAGATTTAGGTACTCATTATGCTACAATTAATTCTTAAGTTTGCGGTATTTTTAACATCCTGTAAACCGCGAGAACGGACAGCCAACATCCATTTATCCCGATAAAAAAAATACATTGTCTGGTAATAATCGCCTTTACAATTTTCAATTCAAAACACGAACAGCTCTACCTATAAAACATCAACATACAAACTCTTTCATATCCTGCCTCAACATCCATTGACTGCTGTTCAAACACCCTCGTTTCTACAGCGTCTTGTGAGAAGTACCCTCGGGCATATTGCCGTCTTTGTCTGCGTGAGGATCAAACACTTAGCCAAAGTGGTGGTGGAATGATCGTGAGTAGACTTGGATGTTTTGAGAGTGAGGTTCTATTGATTAAAAGTATATTTTATAATAATTGACCTTTTAGAGCAGAAGTATAGTGACGAATTAGTATAAATATCTGGATGACCGAGCCTTGCTCGTTTTTTTTTTTTTGAACGACGTTTCCTAGCTAGATCGATTTATCGCCCCCGAAACCCCCTGCATACTAAATTTCATGAAAATCGTTGGAGCCATTTCCGAGATTCAGATTATATATTTGTATACATATATACAAGAATTGCTCGTTTAAAGGTATTATATTAACGAAGTTAAGATTGCACTAGTGGATGGCTCGAGCTCGTTGGTGGCGTGGCTAATATGCATGCTATTTAGTATAGTTTAGTTATTTTTTATCTAGTTTTATTTATTTAGTATTTATTTATCTACTTTTTATTTATTTATTTATACATTTATTTAGTGAAATAGACGATGATTTATAACGAAATCGAACGCGTAAAATTTCATGAACAGACTTTTGGTCGTATAGATATTATAGAATAAAAAAATAAAGTATAATAAAAAACTGTAACCCGACTACGGGAAAATAAAAATGATCTAAAAAGTACGAAACAAGCAAATATTTCCGACAGAAATCAAGACATAGGTACAAAAATGGTCAAAGTAAAGCCGTGGTCGCATGCCTGTATACCATGTTGGCCAAGAACACCTACAAAATTATAATGGCATGCGACGACGGCTTTACCTTGACCATTTTTGTACCTATGTCTTGATTTCTGTCTGAAATATTTGCTTGTTTCGTACTTTTTAGATCATTTTTATTTTCCCGTAGTCGGGTTACAGTTTTTTATTATACTTTATTTTTTTATTTTATACTTTTCCGTTTTTACACTTGATAAACGTAAATAAGAGTAGAGTAATACAATAGTTCAGTAATTAACCTATTTTAAATTCCAATAGCAGTGCATAGTGCTTTGGACGAAACCATAGAGTGATTTATTTCGACGCCAACAGCATTTATATCGATATCGAGCTTCGAAGAAATCCAAAATATAAATATTTCGTTGTACTTCTTTTTCTTCATAAGAGTGGAATTACAAATCGGTACTTCTTATTAAGATTTGATTAACTGCACGTTGGTAACATCTTGCGATACTACGTAGCGCAGTCTCACTTTTGCTTGTTTTTAACGATTTAAACATATTTGTTTACTTTGAAAATATAATATTATATACATATTTGTAATGTGCTCGTCAAGACCTTTCTTTTGATACCAAACATGTCATGATCATCCCATTTTAATTTTTTTCGAGGTTAGAAATTTACGTGTAAAGTCCACCAAATTAAATTTAGGGAAAAATTATATAGCCTATGTCACCCGGACCATTATTACGAATCTATTGATACCTCATTCATCAAAATCGGTTCAGTAGTTTAGGCGCTACGGTGGAACACACGTAAAAACAAACATACATACATACATACATACATACAAACATACATACATACAAACATACATACATAGACTGCTAAAATCATAACCCTTCCTTTTGGCTTTGCCGTAGTCGGGTAAAAAACTACTGGATGTATCTACTCTAAATAAAATTATTTGAATTATCTATCCCTTGCGGTTTCTACTTTGCCATTTTCATACTAAATTTACGCCCAAAGATGAGCTAAAATTTGTGTTTAAATGTGGAAGTTTCGACGTTCATAACTTCCAAACCAATTTTTTTTTTTTCCCAATTCTGCTTCCATACAAGGCTAGATAATGACAAGAAAAATTGGCATAACTTTTAGCTTTGAATTTACACCGTCAAACAGACAAGTAATCACCATACTACGTTTGTATGGAGAATGACCGCCTAGCGTAATCGTACATTATAACAAGAAGTTTCGTTTCGTTTTGTATAAATACAGTTAAACAGGATAACTATAAAGCTCTATCAAAAACCTACATCCCATAGCCTTCAGCTATTTTAAGAGTCATCAAATAAATGTGGCATTGTGTAACTTTTCACGTGTTTTACTGACCTTAGTATTTCCGTTGAGATGTACCTAATTGAGCAGGCTATACTTACAGATTTCAATTCCAATTTGATTGTATTTTTTTTTATTAATTCGTTATATTTGATTGATTCTATTTGTTTTTTTTTTTTATTTGATTTCAATTACATTGGTTTCTTATTTAATATGAAACATTAAACACACAACTGCACGATAACTGACAAATGCGTGTACTGACTGGACAGGCCCTCTCAATCTGTGTGGTACTTTCCTGAAAACACCACTTCAGACACCAATCTACACGGTCTTCACATGATCTGACCAAGATTATGTCTGGACTTTAAAAGAGACTGTGACCTCTGAGTTTGTTTCGGCCTTTCTTCTCGGAGTAGTCAGATAGAGAACGACCTCATCTAGTTTTTAAAATATGATTGACGTGTAAAAGTGTTTGTACAAACCTACTTACAGAAATAAATCATTTATCATTTAAAGCATACACACAAAAACTCACGCCTTCTTCCCATGGGGGTAGGCAGAAACTACAGAACGCCACCTGCTACGATCCTTACATACTCCATTTGCCTCGTTTACGTTCATACATTACACGCACGCCGGTTGCGAGTACTACGCATAGTAGTGTTATAATGTAGTTCCATACTACATTAAAACATGTGCTACAATTTAGTAATCCACTTTGTAACAAAGTCATTTCTAAACTAAACAGGGAACGAACAGAAACTCATTTACACTTGAGCGGGTCGAAAGCGGAACTTTTGTACGGAACTACTTCCCGAGTGGGTTTCCCACAAAACCTTCGTTTTTGATACCTACACGCGTTAGAAGCGTTTCTTCGTTCGGGAATTTTCGGGACACCATTCGGGAATTATCGGGACACTGAAATGCGGTGTGGATTTTTCCGGAATGGTTTTTGAAGTGAAAACTTCTTTAGGCGCGTTGGGCATTTTTGAAATGGGACTAAACCATTGGTTGGTTACGCAACACCATGACGACACCTCATTTTTGTAAACGCGATTATGCTCTTTATTTATATTACGTTATGGTATACGTTATACTTTAAAGGTTTCGGAAGTATTATTTTTTGTAAATGCGATTGTGCTCTTTATTTAGATAAGGTTACGGACCAATGTTCTATACGAGTATTTTTCTTCCACCAAGGCGATCTTGTTCAAGTTTTCACTTCTGTCGGCAATCCCGGAGTGCCACCATTTTTTTATGACTTTGATTTGGAGTGTATTGGAAATAATTCATCCTGGTAGGCTTTTTGCTTGAGTAAAGACTGTCTTTAATCCTACTATACCTACTTAGCTCATGAAAACAATGTAAGCAAGCATACTCATTTTAACAGAACAAAACTGTTATATCTGCAACAGAAAAAACTGCCTTGTCTCTGGTGTGCACACTGTCTTACTAACCCCACGTACGCACGGACGTAATAAAATCGAAGCGGGATTTTTGCGCGCACTGGATTTTCAACTCTTGGTGTTGAGCCGAGCATTGAAAATGCAACAGAGTGCAACTCAGCGCGGCGAATAAAGCACACTATTGGATTTTTAACTCTTGGCGCCAAGCAGAGCGTTTAAAATCCAATGCGCGATGAAATCCTGCCCCGATTTTATTACGTCCGTGCGAACGTGGGCTAAGATAGTTTATTAAGAAAGAAAAAGAAAATACATTTATTAATAAATGTATTTTCTTTTTCTTTCTTAATAAACTATCTATTATTATTATCTATTATTGACAAAAACCCGACTGCAAAAACACATAACTGAAAAGAGAAAAAACAAGCATTATAATCTATAGAATTTTGGTATTGCAGGCGGGACAAACCAATAAACCTGAAATTATGGTGTAAATTTTGGCTGTCCCGCCTGCAATACCAAAATTCTATAGATTATAATGCTTGTTTTTTCTCTATTCAGTTATGTGTTTTTGCAGTCGGGTTTTTTGTTTTTTAAATATTTTTTTTTATTTCAAGATTTTTAGTTTTATTAAAATAATAAATATTGACTCATTATTACTATCTTTTATTTGATACCAATAATGTGGTTTTTTTAAACCTACCCTTCCTTTTTTACCCGACTACGGCAAAGCCAAAAGGAAGGGTTATGATTTTAGCAGTCTATGTATGTATGTTTATATGTTTGTATGTTTGTATGTATGTATGTATGGATGTTTGCTTTTACGTGTGTTCCACCGTAGCGCCTAAACTACTGAACTGATTTTGATGAATGAGGTATCAATACATTCGTAATAATGGTCCGGGTGACATAGGCTATATAAATTTTCCCTAAATTTAATATGGTGGACTTTACACGTAAATTTCTAACCTCGAAAAAAATTAAAATGAGATGATCATGACATGTTTGGTATCAAAAGATAGGTCTTGATGAGCACATTACAAATATGTGTATAATGTTATACTTTCAAAGTAAATAAATATGTTTAAATTGTTAAAACAAGCAAAAGTGAAACTGCGCTACGAAGTATCGCAAGATACAACCAACGTGCAGTTAATCAAATCTTAATAAATAGTAACGATTTGTAATTCCACTTTTATGAAGAAAAACAAGTACAACGAAATATTTGGATTTTGGATTTCTTCGAAGCTCGATATCGATATACATGGGGCTCTCAGAAAATTTTGCGATAGGTACTAAAAAAAATATACTACAGGTTATGTTTTATTATTAAATCTTTTCAAATAACTCTCCATTGGCGTCTATACACAGTTTCATGCATCTAAACCAATTTTCATTACACATTTTCCAGTACGCATCAGACACCTCCCACCTTTAATCCCCTTCTCAAATGCAGCCAGTGCATCTTCCGGTAATGAAAACTGTTTTCCCTTGAGTTGATTTTTTATTGTGGAGAACAAAAATGATAAATTAATGGTTTTCACCCGTAATGAAATCGTAAACGCGTCGAGACGAGCCTGCTTCAAATTTTGGTATCATGTCTCGGCAACGTTCTACCCGAACCTCCTTCTGAGCCTGCGTTAGATTGTGCGGTACCCAGCATGAAACTATCTTCCTTACCCGAAGATGCCCGTGTAGAATTTCATGCACACTTCCCGATCCAATCTGCAGTATATGCTGAATCTCTTCATATGTAATTCACCTATTCTCTTAAATTAAATTTTTCACAGCCATGTAGCCAGCACGTTTTCTTATGTAACAGCCGTCATAGCCTTATGACGGCCACTTCTTTATTCGTCCGCCAAAGTTACTTGCCCACACTTAAATTCGTTGAACTAGCAGAAAACAGTCGCTTTAGAAGAGCTTTTGTCTATGAACACCATTCGAAGTCTTTCAAATGATTCTTCTGGTTTTAGTCGACATTTGAAATCGTACAAAATCATCACGCGAAAATGTTCTCGTTGTAAATTAAATTTTCAGTGAGACAGAGTATTTTGATTTTGCTCATAAAAAAATGTGGAGGGAATTTCGAATTTGGAATGTTGAGTTTTTTTTAAATAAAGAGCCATAGTTTTAACCGTTATCAAAACTAGCCAGTGTCCCATAGACAAAAACTGTTAGTCGTAAAACTTTCTGAGTATGGTGTTGGCATCGAAATAAATCGCGCTATGGTTTGTTCTAAAGCACTATGCACTGCTATTGGAATTTAAAATAGGTTAATTACTGACCTATTGTATTACTCTTATTTACGTTGTCGGAACGTTTAGCAAGTGTAAAAACGAAAAAGTATAAAATAAAAAATTAAGTTTAATAAAAAACTGTAACCCGACTACGGGAAAATAAAAATGATCTAAAAAGTACAAAACAAGCAAATATTTCAGACAGAAATCAAGACATAGGTACAAAAATGGTCAAGGTAAAGCCGTGGTCGCATGCCTGTATGCCATGTGGGTGCCAGGAATACTTACAAAATTATAATGGCATGCGACGACGGCTTTACCTTGACCATTTTTGTACCTATGTCTTGATTTCTGTCTGAAATATTTGCTTGTTTTGTACTTTTTAGATCATTTTTATTTTCCCGTAGTCGGGTTACAGTTTTTTATTAAACTTAATTTTTTATTGTATTTGCAGATGCAATATATAAATATTATAATATAGTCTATGACACTCCCACAATTAAGACGAATCTAACGACACCTCACATGTTAAAATCCATCAAGCCGTTTAGGCTACAGAGCGTGCCAAAGAAATAGACATACATACATACTCTCGAAAAACATTACCCTCCTTCTGGGGCAGTCGGGTAAAAAGCGATGTAGCAGGTGATGAAGCAGATGCGCCAAAAAAGACCCAGGCTATTAATCAACCCCGTATTTGAAATTAGAAGAAATTACTTAAATTTTTCTATAAATACCATCGACCACTACAATAGTCATATGGTTCCATTGATAATGGTGAAGTGTTCTAAAGTAAATTGTTTCATTATACGCGAACGGACATAACCTGATTGTCCGCACGCTCCACTTACCGCGTACACTCATGCGCGAAAGTGTTAAACGCTATGAGAATTTATTAATTTACAAGTATCTGCATTACATACTGTAGTTTTTTGTTGGTTTTCACACTCCGAATTGCCTACTTATTACATATTTTATGGCACTAGGGATGTTAAGAATATTAACATCACAAATAACATCCTAACTTTTATCCTTAATATTATAAATGCGAAAGTAAGTTTGTTTGTTACGCCTTGACGCTAAAACGGCTGAACGGATTTGGATGAAATTTGGCACATATATAGATGATGCCCTGGAAAAGAACTTTTTTTTCCCATGGGATCGAGACTTATGCGGGTGAAACCGCGGGGCGCAGCTAGTAAATTATATAAATGCGAGAGTTTGTAAATATGGATGGATGTTTGTTACCCTTTCACGCAAAAACTACTAAACGGATGTGGATCAAATTTGACACAAAGATAGTTTATAACCTGGATTAACACATAGGATACTTTTTATCCCCATATTCTATCAGGATCGAGACTTATGCGGGTGAAACCGCAGGGCGCAGCTAGTAATATTATAAATGCGAAAGTGAGTTTGTTTGTTACGCTTTCACGCTAAAATGACTGAACGGATTTGGATGAAATTTGAAACATGAGTAGACCATGACTTGGGTTAGGACATAGAATGCTTTTTGTCCTAATATTCTCACGAAATCGAGACTTATGCGTGTGAAACCGTGGGGCGCAGCTTGTATCACTATAATGCTAACACACCAAATGTTTGCGGCCAAGATATCAAACTAAAGACGGAGTAAACTTTATACTTATCCAGGTTTTTTTTTCAGACTTTATTTCTTAATTAACGATGACCTCAAGTTTTAAAATAATGATGATAAACATCGTATTATGTCCGAAGCTCAAGATAAGCTACAGGAACAACAATTAATTATTTCGCCTTACACCGCACAATGGGGATTTCTAACCCTAAGCCACGGAACCAACTGTTGCATGACTGACGGTTTTAATATTTATGACACATTGTTAGTGCACCCGACAGCTGCCCAATAAACCAAAATAAAACAAAGTTTCAGCGAGTACTATATGTATTAGAAAAACGATTCACTACAACACATTTGAGGAAAATCTTAACAGCGAGATTTAGAAAATGGTACAACGCCATCTATCGAGCTTTGAGGAAGCTTTCACTCAAACATCCCGCCCACCATGGACAAAATGTCCAAAACTGAAACCATTATTTCAAAAACAATAATGAACATAAATTATCCGCCCACCATGAAACAACACACAAAAAATAGATGAGAGAACAAAAAAAAAAACATTAGTGGACTGTATAAAGTACTTACAAATGTAATACTATAGGTTGAAATGACATTTAAAACTAAACATTAATAACAAATTAACCACTATTCTTAGTTAATTATCAACAAAAGTAAAAAACAACACAATTATCATACTATTAACTTATCAAGTAGTGACAGGAAGCAATATTAACTTTGACACAGGTCTTTTTATAATAGAACCCTTACAACGCAATGACACAACTCTTGTGATATTGTCCGAGCCAGTATGCTTTTCAGTAATGAGACCATATAGCCATCTTGCAGGAGGCAAATCATCCTCTATTACCAATGCCACGTCACCCACGTTTGGTTCTGCAGTTTGATGAGACCATTTGTTCCTTTGATGGAACTGAACCAGATATTCACGGGACCATTTACGCCAAAAATCTTGGACCATACGTTGAGTCAAATGCCACCTCTTTAAACTGCTAATATTTGACGATTCATAATTGGATTCCGGCACGAGCAGCAAAGGTTCGCCTATTAAAAAATGCCCCGGTGTCAGAGGACAAGGGTCTTCCGCATTACTACTTATCGTTGATATTGGCCTGGAATTCAGACAGGCTTCAATTTGAGCTAAAACTGTCGTTAACTCTTCAAAAGTGAGAGTGCTGTTGCCTATCACTCGTTTGAGGTGGTGTTTGCTGGACTTTACTCCAGCCTCCCAAAGCCCTCCAAAGTTAGGCGAATGGGGTGGAATAAAATACCAACTTGTACCATTGGTTGCCAACCACTCAGCAATGTCCGGTGCTACACCAGATCTTTCGTGGGTGAACAATGTTCTTAATTCTCGGTTGGCTCCCACAAAGGTAGTGCCGTTGTCGCTCCACATCTCACCACAATGGCCCCTTCTCGCTGTAAAACGTTTGAAGGCGGCTAAAAAGGCTTGCGATGTCATATCGCTTACGACTTCTAAATGCAAGGCCCGAGTTGCCATGCAAACAAATAAACAAATGTAGCCTTTGGTGGAATGATAACCGCGACCCTTTGTGGGTCTGATACTAATAGGACCGGCATAATCCACGCCACTTTTAAAGAAAGGTCGGTTAGCATTAACTCTAGCAGCTGGCAACTGACCCATTAATGGTGCTACAGGTCTAGCGGAATGACGGATACAAGTCACACACTTGCGTACATATTGTCTTATGACACTCTTCGCACCGATGATCCAGTATTTGGATCTTAAATAATTAAGAACTAATTGAGGTCCACCATGCAACGTACGTTCGTGAGCATCAGCTATCAAAAGGTGTGTCAAGTGGGACTTGTGTGGAATGATTATAGGATTTTTCATGTCTTCATGAATGTTTGCTCTATTTAATCTTCCACCAACTCTCAAAATATCTTTTTGATCTAAGTAAGGATTGAGTGAGGTAAGTATACCTTTTTTATCTATTTTTGCTTTTATTTTTAAACTATATATTTCTTCCTTAAAGTGTTCCTTTTGACATAATTTAATGCATGTAAGTAATGCTTGATAAATTTCTGAAAAGTTTAAATAAATTGTAGGAGATTCTTTATTTGTTGATTTAAGAAATCTTCTACAATATGCAATGACTCTAGTTAGCTTCCTAAGAGATGAATATTTGACCATTATTTTATTTTCTTCTTGTTCTTTCACTACAGTATTACAGACAATATCTAACATCTTCCTTTCTTCTAGATTAGTTTTCTTAAATTCCTTTTTGCTATAATCTATAGTTTTATTTTTTAGCCAACTAGGTCCCTGCACCCACAATTCAAGCTCTGCACATTCGGAAGGGTTTACTCCTCGCGACGCACAATCTGCAGGATTCTCCTTAGACTGAACGTGCGACCATTGATCATTGTCCATGAAGTTGAGTATTTCAGAAACTCTGTTTCCGACAAATGTCTTCCATCGACTTGGGTGGCTACTCAACCAAGCGAGTACCACTGAAGAGTCAGTCCAGGCATGTACATTTTCTTTCGCAATTTCTAAGGTGTCCGAGATTTCACAAAGAAGTTTTGAGAGAAGTACAGCACCACATAATTCCAAACGAGGTATGGAAACCTGTTTGACAGGGGCCACCTTCGTTTTGGATGCTACTAGACTGTTATGAACCTGACCGTTCGAATCGACAGATCTAATATAGACAACAGCCGCGTAGGCGTTGTTGGAAGCATCGCAAAATCCCTGTAGTTCTCGAAGGGTATCGTGTTGACTTGTGTGAATCCATCGAGGTAACTGAAAATTACTGAGGTTGTGAAGGTTGTTTCTATACTGAAGCCAATCTTTCAAAAGGTGATCTGGAAGTTCATCGTCCCAATTGATGCCTGCAAGCCATAAACGTTGGATGAACATTTTAGCTGTAATAATAACTGGAGCAAGCCAACCAAGAGGATCGTATAAACGGGCAATGTCAGAAATCACCTTACGTTTGGTCACTGGAGCTTCAAGTGAAGGAAGGTGGACAGTGTATTTAAAATGATCAGTATTTCTATCCCAGGTTAAACCCAAAATTTTCATAACTGTATCCGTTTTAAATTCCAAGTTTTCATTTGATGAACCATCTTTGATTTTATTAAATAACTCTTCACTATTGCTGGACCATTTCTGAAGCAGGAAACCTCCACGACTTAACAACTCGTTCATCTGCTGATAAATTTGCTCACCTTCATCAACAGACTCACAACCAGACAAGAAATCGTCTACGTAAAAATCTTTAAGAACACGATCTAACACTAAAGGAAAACAGGTTCCTTCATCATGAGCAACTTGCTGCAAAGAACGTACTGCCAGGTAAGGAGCAGAGGATGTACCAAAAGTGACACGCAACAACCGCAAATGTTGCAACTCCGAATCAGGGTTGTCGCGCCACAAAATGCGCTGAAAATCAATATCCTCTTCATTTACCTTTATCTGACGGTACATCTTCACAATGTCCGCTACTATACTTATAGGGTGGCGGCGCCACCGCATAATAATCTGACGCAAATCTAATTGTAATTTCGGGCCAACCATTAAATCATCATTCAACGAAACTCCATTGCATCCTGAACAAGAAGCGTCGAAGACGACCCGAACTTTAGTAGTACTTCTATCATCGCGTACTACGGCATGATGCGGCAAATATACAGCATCTTTTCCTAAATCCTCCTGAGGAACAACTTCAGCATGCCCTAACTGAACGTACTCGTTGATAACAGCAGTATATTGCATTTTTAAGTCAGGGTTGTTTTTCAATCTTCTCTCCAGCATGTGAAACCGTTTACGAGCGATGGCCTCTGATCCACCAAACTTACTGCTAGGTTGATCAGACTTGAACGGCAATTTGACAATATACCGCCCTGTTTCATCTCTTTTGGTTGTGTTAGAGAAAAAGTATTCACATTTCTGCTCTTCTTCTGTCAACATAGCCTTATGCGTCGACGGCTCTGACTCTAACTCCCAAAATTTCTTCAGTAGAGTGTTTACATCTGACTTTACTATAGCGTTATAACAAACTGGTCTAGAGATTGACAACGTGTGGATCTCACCAGACAGAATCCATCCTAGTTTAGTCTTCTGAGCGACTGGAGTTCCAGGCGGACCCTTGATTAGACCATCCAATAAAACTTCTCCGACCACACGCGTACTCAACAGCAAATCAATTTTCCCAGGTATATCAAATGACGGATCTGCTAATTCTAAAGATGAAAATAGAGGCAATACCTGAACGATTTTTCTCTCAGGAAGATATGATGTGAGCCTATTCAATACAAAAGCATCGACATATAAAACAAAAGTGGGATCTAGGCGTGACTGCAATTTGAATCGAACTATCCACTTAGAGGGCATTGTATTTCCCTCATCATCGCCTAGTCGAAGTATGTCGGTGTGAGCAGGTGTTTTCTTCAATCCAAGCAACTGTACTGCAGCCTCTGTAATAAAAGAGACTTGAGAACCCTGATCCATCAGAGCTCTTAAAACAAAAGCAGTCCCAGTTCTTGACTCAACGTTGACCAAAGCTGTGGCTAACAGACCTTGGTTGTGAACATCTGCAAAACAACAAATGGGTTTGGTAATCTCGCTTTGGTTGGAAGAAGTAGCTGCGTTAGCAGCCGCAACATTCCTGTCTACTGAACTATCAACGTTTTCAGCAGAATTGGCAGTTGTTTTTGGGTGAAGTAGTGTGTGGTGCTTCTTTTTGCAATGGTGACATCTGGTAGACTGACGGCAAAAATATACAGAATGGTTGGTTCCAAGACAGTTGTAGCAAAGCTTACTGACTCGGGCAAATTCACGACGTTCGACACAGTTTTTCTTTGAAAATTCTTTGCAGTGACACAATTTATGATCTCCAGAACATAATACGCAATTTTGAGTAGCAACATGAAAAGATTTAACATGACTATCACGAGCACAATTCTGTTTATTAGTTTTAGGATCTAAATACTCTAAGGCTCTAAACCTGGATTCCATAAAGGTTTTGAACTCTTCAAACGTAGGTAAATCCTCTTTAGGATTAGAACTAATTCTTACTTCCCACAATTTACGAGACTCGGTATCTAACTTTTCGGAACTTAAGTATACAACAATTGCATCCCAGGAGCTGACATCAATACCTAGACTGCGTAAACCGTGCAAACAATCGACAGTCGTGTCTAACAGCGTTTTAACATTTGTTGATGATTCCTTAGTAATCGGCGATTGATGGATAAGCCGTTTGAGCATACAGTTAGCTAAAAACCTTTTATTGTCAAATCGTTTGTTTAGAATCGACCAACACTCATTATAATTAGACGCAGTCACAGGGATATGTCGAAGCAACTGTTCTGCTTCGCCTGTGAGGTGACTCTTTAAATAGTGAAGTTTTTGAACGTCATCCAGTGCATCATTTTTATGGATCAGTGACGTAAATAAATCACGGAAGGTAACCCATTCAGAATAGAGACCCGAAAACTTAGGCAAACAAATTTGTGGCAATTTTACATTTGAACTATTTGGATTAGAATGTTTATTACTATTGAGATTAACACTTTCGCACAGACTAAGTTGAAGTAAGTGCTCTTTTAATTCAGACTTATAGTTTATGTACAAATCTTCAGTTAAATCATAAACTTCTAATGTAAAATAAACGTTTTTAACTAAATCTTCGTCAGTTGCTTTCTCTACAATGCGCCTATGAGTTTCGACAAATTGTTGCCACTGTGACTCTAATGACTCTAGTCGTGTTTCTATGTAACTTTGTGTGATACGATCTTTAGGTGATTTTTTAAAATTAATTCTGCCTTTTTCTATTATTGTTTTATTATTGAACTGTAGTTTACGTAAGGATTCCATTGTGTAATATGCTATAAACCTTTTAATCATTCAATAACTAACTCAATAATTAAATGCAACAGGTGATAAATTAACACAAATAAAATCCATAAATTTTACAAGTCAATGAAAAAACCTGAAAAATTTACAAGTGTTTGAAAAACTTTTTAAACTTAGAAAAAATCGGACATAGGTTCCCCGTCACAACACTTTTTTCGTGATTATTCTAAGTCTAAAACTAAAGCTAAAATTCTACAAGTCCCAAACACTTCAAAATTAAATTTTACTTCACTGAGAAAATTACAAGTCTAGACTAAAAACTCTTTGGATCGTAACTCACAGTTTTGCTTCAACCAAACCTCTCCAAGTACGTCCCTGATGTAAGTACGTCCCTGATGACGTTGTTCGATGACGTCACTGCTGAGATGTCGTCACATCTGTGCCCCACACCGTCTCCAAAAGGGCGAAGTCTCCACGACACTGGTGGTGCCTGTTTGCGTCGGAGCTCGTCGCGACGGTGATCACCACATCGGCGATGAACTAGGCACTTCAGGGTAATCGACCCTGTTTTCCGTGCCACACACTCAAAAAAGCAAAATTCCGACTCGAATGGACCATAAATGTTAGTGCACCCGACAGTGGTAGCAGAGCGTGGTTACGATGAAGTTGCTCATGATGAAGGAACCTGTTTTCCTTTAGTGTTAGATCATAAATGTTAGTGCACCCGACAGCTGCCCAATAAACCAAAATAAAACAAAGTTTCAGCGAGTACTATATGTATTAGAAAAACGATTCACTACAACACATTTGAGGAAAATCTTAACAGCGAGATTTAGAAAATGGTACAACGCCATCTATCGAGCTTTGAGGAAGCTTTCACTCAAACACACATTAACATTTAAATGTATGATGTCTTTATCTACAAGTGTCATAATCAGCTACTGCTGGGACACAGGCCCCCTCTCTGTGAGAAGGAGTGGGCCATCCACCACGCAGGCCCAGTGCGGATGTCACATGCCTTTGAATTTTTGGTTATAGGTCATGCCGGTTTCTTCACGATGTTTTTCTTCACCGTTTTGAGAGCAGTGATGATGAAACAAAATTACATAATGTGCCTGCCTGGGTTCGAACCCACGACTTACGACACGTAAGTCGGAGCGGTTACCTCTGAGCCACCACCTCGCCCAAGTGTACAACATGAAATTTAAAAAGGAAATCTTCTGGAACGTGTAAAAAAAACAGAGACAAAAACAATAATTGAGAATTATTGTTTTTTTTTTATAACAAGGTTTCAGTTTTTTTCAATTTACGACGACCGGAAGAGAAAAATAAAATAAACATCGTTCTGTTTACGTAAATTGCGAACAAAAGTAACAAAAAGGTCGTTATATTCTGACGTTCCGTCAAAACGAATCATGAATTAATTTGAACAATTCTGCACACAACTGTACAAAATACTTTGTTAAACTTTCAAGCAGATTAATCGTTAGAAAGAGACGTACGATAATTATTTGTGGTCGAAGTTACAAGCGACAGCGAGGAATACTAAAAAGATCGCTTCTAAAGTTTCTGGTAAATTATTCCTAATAACTGCGAAGAAAATTTGCGTAAGCGCATAATTGGAGAAATTAAATTCTGAAGTAACTCATCTGCTAATGTAACTCGGGACTTGGGGGTATGAAATTAATGCTTTCTGCAAAATGAACTTGGTATATTCATACGTACACGTGTATATTAACTATACATTAGGTATGGAATTATGTGTGTACTTAATATTGATTTTAGTATTTTTGTGTGCTTCTTCATCCAGTAGGTACTGAGCATTCATCTATATATTTTCTTTGTATGTTACGATTTCAGATTAAAAAACGACTGAACGGATTTGGATGAAATTTGGCACATGGGTAGACATGACTTGGGTTAGGACTTAGAATACTTTTATCCCGATATTCCTACGGGATCGACACTTATGCGGGTGAAATTACGGGGTGCAGCTAGTAAGATATGTAATATAATAATATCTCAAGCTTTGCTAGGTTTTTTTTTTTTGAACGAGATTTTATAAAAATGAAACCTAGCTAGATCGATTTATCGCCCCCGAAATCCCTTGTATACTAAATTTCATGAAAATCGTTGGAGCTGTTTCCAAGATTCAGATTATATATATACAAGAATTGCTCGTTTAAAGGTATTAGATTATACATATAGAGGAAAAATTTGTGAGTTTGTATATAGGGGTAATCTTGGGAACTACTGATCAAATTTCGAAAAAAAAAAGAAACTATTTGAAAGCTACAGTATTGCCGAGTGCCATAGGGTATTTAAGTCGCGGGCCAAACCTATACTCCATTTGAAATAAGATTAGACATTTAACTGAACCTTTTTTACAGTTCGTTCAACCGATTTTGACTTCTATTGCGTTGGTGGCATGACAAATGGCAGCTGCTACTGCAACATTGGTATTGTAACCACTTTTTTTGCTTTTAATGCCATCCTTATGCCTACGGTATAGAAGTCAAAATCGGTTGAACGGACTGTAAAAAAGGTTTGTTTAAATAAACAAACCTTATGGCATGATGGCATTAAAAGCAAAAAAGTGGTTACAATACCAATGTTTACTGCAGCTGCCATTTGTCAGATTAGAGATTTTTCTAATCTTATTTCTTAATAAAGCATACAATTTGTCGAATTTACTTTTATGGATCCTATTTTTATCTGCCACAGCATTAGTTACCCTTTGTTATCATAATCTTTCACGCGTTGCGTAATATACGCCATGATGATGAAAACCCATAAATATGGCCCTAGTAAGCCATAAAGCGGTGACAAGCCTCTAAATAACTAAATAAATTATTTTCTACCCACAGGTGGTCGGTATTCCAAGACCCTTAACGCCAACTTGGTGGTGTATTTACTTAATTTCTCGGTCAAAATGACATTAAATTACCTCTGGGACGCCTTATTTATGGCCATGTTTTTTTTTTATCATATACTAGTTTCTGCCCGCGACTTCTGCCCGCATAATAATTATTGTTTTAATTTAAAATATTCTGTGTCACCCGACAATACTTTAGCTTCCCATTAGTGAAAGAATTTTCGGAATCGGATCAGTAGTTACGAAGATTACCCGCTACATACAAACAAAAAAATAGTGGCTCTTTGGGAGTACCGACAGAAGTGAAGACTTGAAAAAAATCGGCACCGCGGTAATCAACGCGTTGATATCTTTTACTTCACGGTGTCGATAAATTGCGTTACAGTGTCGCGAAATCAATGGTTTAGTCCCATCTCAAAAATACTTAACGCGCCAAAAGAAGTTTTCACTTCAAAAATTACACCTATGGTACGCCACCATTTTATAAGGGAGCTCTATAGTAGGTATTTGTTTTTCTGATTATGAGACAAGTTTTAATAGCTTAGTGATATTTTTACATGAGCTAATAATAAAGAGGTATTATGTTAATGCATTCAACACGTCAATCTCAATATTATTATTTTATTCCGATATTATTTATTTAAAGTTAAACTGTCTCAATAAAGTCATAACGTTTGAATTACTTCTCGTATTATGTATCTATCCGCTGTCGCTCCCTCCTATGCTTCACGCCGCCATATTTAGTATGCGCGTACGCAGCATAAAGCGACGACGCCCGCACAGTGGGCAGACGTTGTAATTGCCCTGTCACTTTCCTAATTATCATCATGTTGTCCAGCGTTTCTCTCCAATGTTTGATTTATAGATAACACTTTTGCATGCGACGATACACATTACTCTTTTTATTGCCCTCGTTTTACATATCTAATAAATTTTTGATTGAGATTGTACTTTTTTCCTCTGACACAATTTATGCGAAGTACTGTTAAACACAAAATTAAATGTGAATTATGTTTATTGCATGCGATTCGTTATAGATTCATTAATGTGTTTTGTTTGACAACCTTGTTTGCGTTTTGCATACACAAATTAATATCGCACTATTATGAATATTTCAATTATCGCTGATGTTTACTTTGTTAAGTCACGTTTCAAAATTATAGCATCATATTCCGTAATGTGTTTCTACCACACTAGTCAAATATTCTTATAGTAAAAGCAATCACCGTAGATATAATACCATAGCGAAATTACAGATTTTCATAAATCGAGTAGGATTTTATCGATAAAAACCCGGGTCTAACGACTGATCCAATCAGCAAAGCGATTTGCATTTTCATTAATATACACGGTGACAGAATATCGATACATTTGATGTTTTCATCTTTTGTTGTCGACAGTCCCCTATTGTGACTTTTGTTCGACAAACGTGATTTAAAAACATGAAGTCATAATTGTTTATTTAAAGGTTTTCATAAAGCGGTATATTTTTGCATTTAATTATATTCTGGATATATTTACAGACTGGAATTTCTCAGTAGCAGAGTCTGGATTTGTGCCCGGTTGATGGCAATAGGCTCGCCCCCTATTACATGGGACTTAAACACAAGTGCCGAAATGTGGATGTACTATAGATACACCTCTGCCTAACCCTTCGGGGATTACAGGCGTGACATCATGTTTATGTATGAAAAACAAAAAATAAACTCATCTTTTAAATCGCATCCCCACCCTAATATAACTCAAATAAAATAATAATTAGAACATAATAAAGGCTTGTTTTTGCGATTTAATTGCATGCAGTTAAGTGCAAGTAATCGTGTATCGCACGACCGAAGTGTGGTTTATGTAATTATTTTTTTTCAAAATTTATATCAGTGTTATTTATGAATAAAATACAATACAAAACGAAACGCTTTTGAATTAACGCTTGTATAAATTTCACTCCTCATAAAATTTCCATATTATATGAAAATCGATTTTTAAGGAATAAACTCTAAGAAACAGCCTAAGTACCGACTCATACACACGAGCGGCATGCGTCAACGGCCGAGGCAACTCCAGCCGCAAACACGTCTACGGCCCTCCGGAGCAACTGGACAGATTCTCAACTGGACAGTTTGTCAGCTGGACAGATTAGCAACTGGACAGAACGTGAACTGGCATAATTAAAGTGGATCAATCAATCTGCCTTTTCCCAACTATGTTGGGGTCGGCTTCCAGTCTAACTGGAAGCAGCTGAATACCGTATTTTATATGGAGCGACTGCCTATCTGACCTCCACAACCCAATAACTAGGTAATACGATACCCCTTAGTAAGACCGGTTGTCAGACTTTCGGGCTTCTGACGACCCGTAACGACTGTCAAAGATCCACGATTGACAGTCGGAACCAATGGCTTAACGTGCTTTCCGAGGCACAGAGGAGTCTCAGTATGTAGAAATGGTCACCCATCCACGGAGCAACCCTGGCAAGCGTAGCTTAACCCGATGGATTGCCCCGTGCGGCTGTTAGTACTTAGCCTCGAGCATAATTAAAGTGGATGAGTTGGAAAAAATATGGACGTTATGAAAAAGTGGTCAAGATAGGAAAGTGGACAACTTGCTCCAGAAGGCAAGTGCAGACTCTTTTCAAGCTTTCGGCGGCTGAAGTTGTCTCTCGTGCCGCTCGTGTTTGCGAGCACTAAGCTGAAATCCTGAAAAATTTCGTGCATAACTTAGATACCATTCTTATAAGCTAGAATTCTGGCTAACATCTAACTAATAAATTATCTTTTAGACACGCTTTAAGGTAAAGATAACATTTGTAGAAAACGACTACGCCAACATCTACTTACAAAAATAATTTCGTAAGTAGGTATAAGCGTGTCAAAATTTTTACGAAGACTTATTTTGAATATCTTATTTTTAAACATGCCTAAATCGACGCTCTCAATATCCTGCTCAAACGAAGATTATGCCTTTTTACACGTACTATATTTTTATCGTGACATTTGAATCTGACAGTTTTGTGGAAAGCAATATTAAGATGCCTTTTTTTTTGGGTGTGAAATTATCAAATAACTTCTCCGTGGAACAATAACTTTTCGGAGGGCGTGTCAGACACTTACTGACTAAAACCCACCCGTGTTCCTTCAGTTGCCTGTATGTTGCCAGGGGCCACGGTAACCCTTTCAGACAAACCCGCAACCCCGGCAGGCATAGGCCCTAGCAGACCCCTTCAGTTGTGCTGACATCTCTTTCAGGCGCGCGTGGAACACAACGCGCCGTCCGTCGACCTGGGCCTAGTCCTTATCGTACGGCGAGCTACCCATTGCTAATATAAAAATGCCTAACAGTGTCTTACAAGATAGATCTATTATTTTACCTATTTAATCTGTTATATTATTTCTATTTTATTTTTATCTATTTACCTATATTATTATCATTTGATCAATTTTTATTTTTTATTTATCGTTGTGCGGCATGCGGGCCAGTTCGAACAGCCTTCTGAGCGTGTTCGTGGGTCGCTGGGACTCGCCGATGTGGCAGCACTGGATGCGACTACACACTGCGGGTGGACGCGTCCAGGGCTTGGCATAAACTGGCACTCCTGTGCGGTGTCACTTTGTGGTTTTAATTTTTGTTTTTATTTTTATTTCTTCATGTGGCTTTGTTTTGTCTATGCTAACAATAGCTTTATAAGGTTTTTTTGTATTGCTAACAGTATATAGACTACGTCTGAAATAAATGTTTTGAATTTGAATTTGCTATTTGGAAACCAGCAAAGTTTAGGTGGTACATTCCAAGTCAGTCTATTTTAACATCCATATGAAAGGCAAATTAAGTAAAATTAACATCACAGCTTCAGTCAGGTAGGCAGGCATATAAAAAAGAAAGCTTCCATGCCCTTAACAACAGCAAAAGTCCCGCACAGCAAGAGTAATGATGCCTAATACTTCTTTTATCGCTTTTCGGTTTCTCCCACTTTCCTTATTGCCACCATTTTGGTATTTATTGATACAGATTGAAGCAATCTGTCATTATTTGTCAATCTCGACCTTGTGACTATTCGTTTAAAGGAACAAGTCATTTGGCAGAGGGTTCCTTTTCACGCATTGCTCTAGAACGTGAAAGTTTTTGGGATAAAAGTAACTTTATCTTTCTTGAAAGTTAGGAGGATCTATTTCGTTATAGTGATAACTTCAGCCAATTTCAACAGTAAAACTTCAAACACGTTTGACGCAGATCGTGTTTCGTTTCAATAACTTCACAATAGTAATACAAATGTTATCCGGATATTAAACAACGCAGATATCCGGATTATTCGGATATCCGGATATCTGAATAATATGCCCTATTCACAATCTAAACTCAGATAGCTTACTATTTGATAATCCCAGGGCGCTATACCACAAAACTTTACAATTATAATTTACAAATTTGTAATTTACAAGTCCGTGTACCACAAAACTCTAAGCACATGCACAGAACTAAGTACTTTATTGTTGTTTTGTTTTGATTTCTCTGTGAACTATATAGAGCTGTAAGACTATTTTCCTATCTGTCGTGCCTGCGACTTTAGCGGCTTTCCTCCCATTTTTTAAAATAAATTACATTAAGTAAAAGAGTATTAACAACTCTATATACTTCCATGTCGATTGAGAGCGTCCGGTCCGCACCAAGTGCAAAGGGCAACTGATAGAAATCCGACGACTGACGAAACACGAGTTTTGCCGAGGGACATTAAGAACATAATTTGTACTGTAAATTGTAGTGACAAGTCTACAATTTACACATAGCCCTCATGCTGTGTTACGTTTTAAAAAAATTAAAAAACATTGTAGATTGATAAATATTTGTAATTTCTGTGGTACGCAATTCCTTCTACAATTTAACAGAATATAGACTAGTAAAGTTTTGTGGTTTGGAGCTGTTCATGAAGAAACCGTAGTCATTATTGTTTAAATTGAAAAGTTTGATGTCAAGCTCGATAGATGGCGTTGGCGTTGAAATAGATCGCGCTATGGTTTCGTTACCGCGACTTGGTTAGTGTCTCACAATTTAATTAAATATAGTTGCTTAGATCAGTACCTACACAATTGTGGTTTTATTTTCAACCCTATTAGTGTGCACATTAGTTCAAAGTTCAAATCATTACCAGCTCGGTAATAACAAGAGCCCTGGACTATACTTAAAATTTTCTACTGCTTTTAAAATAAAATACAGTATGACTTCTGTCCTTTGCGAGGCAAAGGGTAACTAAGTTATATTTCAAATCAGTTTTAAAAAAAGCAATACTCAATGATAGTTACATACATTACTTAAAATCTTAATCAAAGTTATCAGAGCAAGTTAATCGGATGATAGGTTAAAACTTATTAACTCAAGCTATTTCTAGAACAGATAGTATCGAAATATTAAAATTCAGCCGCGAAATAAACTGTAACTTAGTATCTGAAACTTATTCAGTTAGCAAATCGGAAGAACATAACTTCAGCTTGAAAATTAACTTTGAACCTACTTTGTAGCTTTGGATTATTTATTGGTAGTGAAGATATTTTAATAATATTTTCCCTAGCCTTTTTTAAGGCATTATCGCCATTATTTAGAGACATAAGACATCCACTGCCTGACATAGGCCTCCCCCAAGCGTCACACACATAAATAAAGAATGAGAAAGTATTTATTGGAGATTACAAATTAACACACTGATAGAAACACAAAGAAAATTAAAAAAAAAAAAACGTGTGGCACTCGGGGACTGCCGCGGTAAAGCTATTGCATAGCATTTGTAACCTCCATACTTCCTATTTGTCAACGCTACACTTGGGATGATGACGTGATGACATAAAACAAAAATTACGTTCCCATAACAACATCACGTTGTCATGGGAACCGTCATTACATGGTAGGCGGAGTGAGGGGTGTTAGGTTTTTTTCGTTACGGAATTTCTTGATTCGGTCGCCGCGCTCAAAGCCCGCGATAAAAGCTATGCAATAGCTGAAAAACGGTCTAGAGCGAGTCGGACTCGAGCACCGAGGATTCTGTACTTACCATTTAAAATTTTCATCGGCGAGGCCTACATTCGTCAGAGAATTTTTTAAATTGTAGTTTTAGGTCAACGCCATCTCTTGACCGATAGTGGAATAAATGTAATTTTTGTTGATGATTTCTGAAAAATTGTGCTATTTAGAGACATCGTTATATTTTTTTAAACAAAGTAAAATGGAAATAAAAACAGAAAGTCCTATATGAGGCCAAAAGGCTCTTATATCACAGCATGGTGCTGTGACATTTAAAAAAAAAAAAATGGCACATCGACCGGTACTGAGCTTCACGCATCCAGCGTATTCCTGCATTCTTCACCAGGTTTTTAAAGTGAAACTTTTATTACATCGTCTCAAACTTTTTCGTCTGTGTGTTGCATGTCGCGTGACGGTCGGCCGCGGAGTAGGGATAAAGTGAAAGGCGCTCGTCAGAGCAGCCAAGGCCAATATGGCGGCGCCTATTGGCCGTTCGCTTAAAAGTTTCACTTTTACCGTGGTTTCATAAAACCACATAATCCTTTTTTTTTAAGGTATTTTCAATAAAATCACAGCGTAAAGAACAAAATGCTCACGATAACGTCGATTTTTTATCGTAAATAATCAACAGGGATGTTAAGGAGGTCCGTAACCGTAAGCGAAACTATCGGTTATCCGAAATAAAAATCGATCCGTAACCGTAACCTAATCCGATATCAAAGTTTCGGGTAATTTTGGATAGGGGAGGGGGCTAAATGAGACACATTATGACAGTTTTTTCTGCCCGTCCGAGCCGACACACTAGCCGCGCGCGTTATTTGCATGTTTTTTTATTGGTTATTTTTGTTTTATTTTTACAATTTCTTGAAAATCTAATATCCGAAACTATCCGTAACAAACGGATAATCCGAAATAATTTCATATCCGTAACCGTATCCGAAATCAGTATAATATTATTTCTATATCCGTATCCGTAACCAGATCCGATATTCCATATCCATAACATCCTTAATAATCAAACCTACTTTGGCTAAGAGCTTCTTACTCTGTGATGTAAAGATGATGGGACCTGTTATTTTTATTATTCTGTGAACAGAAAAAATCACAAGAAAACAAAGCCATACATTCTTGATTAATAATAATTATAAGACTGAACCACTTTATTACTCAGCTAGTTGCTTAATACCAGAAGTAACAAACAAAATAGGAATGGTAATCGACGCCAGTACAATAACAACAGGCTTATATTAAACCTCCCGGCGGATATCAAGCCACGGTTTAGGGCGCGTTTATATTGGGCAAGTAGATAGACTAGTACAGTAGAGTACTGGAATCACAGCTAGCTTAATAACTTGAAAGCTATGTAGGTATATTTGCCACCCAAGATGTGTCCTAGGAAAATCCTGTGGGAATTTTTTTGACACAAAATTAAGTATATTTGCCACCCAGGATGTGTCCTAAGAAAATTGCACGGGAAAATCTTGCCATAGTAGTTTATAAGTAGAAAATAATAAGAAGAACGTATCAATTTATTCAATGTATCGAATTTTGATTGTTAGTCAATGGAAGAACAGATTTGTCAAATCATAATATTTTATTTTACATAAACCTACATGGGCACTTATGAAACGTCAGAAGCTAGGTTCATGGTTCCAATTAGTCGTTTCCTATGGAGAAGAGCCGGCAAGGAACTCCACGGTTACTCTTTTAAAAATAAATAGCTTTTATAATGTTTTCAAATTACAGTGTCAATAGGTATGGGAGGACAGTGTAGTTCTACAAATCTACCGTCTATTAAGCTTACATCATGCGTGAACATACGCTACTTAACATGGAAGAAGTTTGAATCTGATCTGCCTTCTTTCACAAGTCAGATCGTTTACCTACTAGGTACCTGTAGCTCGTGGGGCGCGTCATTTCAGAGTGAACGAGCTTGACTGAGAAATGATAAAGGTTTTTCAGTAGGTATTAGGTCCAGTACATTTACGCTTTCAGGGTGCTTTTGAGATTGCCATGGCGATGTAGCGCTTCAGAGATGTTCGCGGAAGCGCGCGTCGACGGGTTAAAAAAAATTCAAAATATTTTATTTCACATAAACCTACAAGGGCACTTATGAAACGTCAGAAGCTAGGTGCACGGTTCGCCGCGATTATGCGGAAGCGATGCGCTTCCGTGATGGCGCGCTGGCGCTCCTCCTCCAATAGCATCCTGAATGTGTTTTCAGACCGGTGGGACTCTCCCCTCTTACGAAGTTGGGTAAGTGTTCAAACACACTTATCCAAATAATCCAGTGTACCATTGGACGAACTGTTCAATGGTTCATTGGTTGTTTATTATTATTAATTTAATACTAACATTAGGCTAAGTTATACTACTACTAACATTATATGAATGTTTATCTGAAATAAAATATTTGAATTTGTATTACATCTACTTACTCTTCCAAATATAAACGCGTCCTTACCATTTCTCGGTTCACAAAATGGGATGTATTTTAGTATTTTGTGTATTATTATTTGTAAGTACTGTATTTTAATGAGGTTTGTATGTAACGAAGTCTCACGTAATGAGAATTTGTGAAGACTGAAAGTTTAGCCACGAACCCAATGTAATTGGAAAATGAGAAGCAATGGAGCTATATAATTTGTTGGAAAAGTTCAAACCAGCCTAAACATAACTTAACATTACGTAATGTTACGTGAGTCAATATTTTTGTAGGAAAATATTACGATGGTTATTTATTAACGGATCTACCAAAAAGTTCAAAACGGCCTTATATTATCTACTTTGGACTCTTTTGATCATAGATACGAAAGGCGACAAACAATAGAACCCACTATAATTACTTACTTACAGTCAATCTGCCCAGCTATTGCAGTGATAGCATAGTGGTATGACCATTGGACTGCCAAGTCATAGGTCTCGAGTTCGAACCCAAGGCACGCAGCTCTGACTTTTCGGATTCATGTGCGTATTGTATAATTATCACTTGCTTCAAAAGCGGTGAAGGAAAACATCGTGAGGAAACCGGCATGCCTGAGCGATATTTCTCGACACCATGTGCTAGTCAGAGGCCCATGGGCGGCTTTAAAACTCTGTCACCAGGTTAGTCACCAACCACAAGAAAAAAAGAAAATCTGCCTATCTTTTCACAACATTTTGAGGTCAGCTTCCAGTCTAACCGGATGCACCTGAACACCAGTATTTTACATGGAGCGACTGTCTATCGGACCTCCACAACCCAGTTACTGGATACTCGATAGACCTTGATAATTATATACTTACACTAGCCAACCCGGCAAACGTTGTTTTGCCATATAAATGTTTGGGGTGGACTACCCTTATCACTTAGGGGTATGAATAAAAAATAAAGTTTAATAAAAAACTGAAACCCGACCACGGGAAAATAAAAATGATCTAAAAAGTACGAAACAAGCAAATATTTCAGACAGAAATCAAGACATAGGTACAAAAATGGTCAAGGTAAAGCCGTGGTCGCATGCCTGTATACCATGTGGGTGCCAGGAACACTTACAAAATTATAATGGCATGCGACGACGGCTTTACCTTGACCATTTTTGTACCTATGTCTTGATTTCTGTCTGAAATATTTGCTTGTTTCGTACTTTTTAGATCATTTTTATTTTCCCGTGGTCGGGTTACAGTTTTTTATTAAACTTTATTTTTTATTTTATACTTTTCCGTTTTTACACTTGCTAAACGTTACAACAACGCCGCGCGCAACGTCTCACTGAAAATTGAATTTACAATGAGAACATTTTCGCGTGATGATTTTGTACGATTTCAAATGTCGACTAAAACCAAAAGAATCGTTTGAAAGACTTCGAATGATGTTCATAGACAAAAGCCCTTCTAAAGCGACTGTTTTCCGCTGGTTCAACGAATTTAAGCGTGGTCAAGTAACTTTGGCGGACGAAAAAAGAAGTGGCCGTCATAGGGCTATGACGGCTGTTACATAAGAAAACGTGCTGGCTGTGAAAAATTAAATTTAAGTGAATAGGCGAATTACATATGAAGAGATTCAGCATATACTGCAGATTGGATCGGGAAGTGTACATGAAATTCTACACGGGCATCTTCAGGTAAAGAAGATAGTTTCACGCTGATTACCACACAATCTAACGCAGAAGGAGGTTCGGGTAGAATGGTGCCGAGACATGATAGCAAAATTTGAAGCAGGCTCGTCTCGGCGCGTTTACGATTTCATTACGGGTGATGAATCATGGATTTGTCATTTTTGTTCCCCAAAATAAAAAATCAACTCAAGGGAAAACTGGGATTAAAGAGGTGTCTGATGTGGACTGGAAAATGTGTAATGAAAATTGGTTAAGACGCATGAAACTGTGTATAGACGCCAATGGAGAGTTATTTGAAAAGATTTAATAAATAAAATATAACCTATAGTATATTTTTTTTATTACCTATTGCAAAATTTTCTGAGTGCCCCGTGTATAAATATTAATATTTCGTTGTACACAGTGCTACACATCAAGCTATAAATTTCCAGTATTAGCTGACCTCGCATTGTACGGAAATCCTTTACAATGCCAGATCAGCTTAAACTGGAAATGTATAGCTTGATGTGTAGCCGTGTGTACTTGTTTTTCTTCATAGAGGAATTGAGGATGGAATAACAAACCGTTTTTATTTAAGATTTGATTAACTGCACGTTGGTATCATCTTGCGATACAACGTAGAACAGTCTCACTTTTGCTTGTTTTTAACAATTTAAACATATTTATTTACTTTGAAAGTAAAACATTATTTACATATTTGTAATGTGCTCGTCAAGACCTTTCTTTTGGTACCAAACATGTCATGATCATATCATTTTAATTTTTTTCGAGGTTAGAAATTTACGTGTAAAATTCACCATATTAAATTTAGGGAAAATTTATATAGCCTATGTCACCCGGACTATTATTACGAATCTATTGATACTTCATTCATCAAAATCGGTTCAGTAGTTTAGGCGCTATGGTGGAACACACGTAAAAGTAAACATACATACATACATACATACAAACATATAAACATACATACATAGACTGCTAAAATCATAACCCTTCCTTTTGGCTTTGCCGTAGTCGGGTAAAAATAGATTACGACCGATTTTCAGGTCTACGGAATATACATATAAAATTTCATAAAAATCGATCAAGCCGTTTCGGAGGAGTATGGCAACCAACACTGTGATACGAGAATTTTGTATACATAGAAGATTATATGGCAAAAATATAAAGATAACAAAAGCTTCTTTTATTTTACCACCTATTTTCGTTCAATTAATATCGATAATGAGAACTCATAAATTATTAATAAATTCCCCAATACACAATCAGTGTTAAGAACAACAAAAGCTTTAATCACCATTGTCTGGGTATTATTGCTCCACAATACTGCTGGTATCCATTATTCATGAGCGTGATTATACGCCGATAAAGGACATGACACCCCAATGCGTGTATTGTTCGGGCACTTTTGTGGAAAATCGACGAATAAACGCAATGGAAATAAAATCAGATTTCTGGAATTAATAGGGTTTTATCGCTTTCGTGCAGCCTTAATAAGGGCACGTTATTTTCTTATTAGTGGTGTTTTTATTTAAAAGTAACAAGCATCTCGTGTTTTAATTTATAGTTAATGATGTTTCGTGCACTCGGCAACACAACGCAGGTAAATTCAAGGAAAATAATTGTACTGTTCTTCTAATAGTAATGTGACAATCACGGAGCAAATACAAAGAATTGAAAATAGGTAATAATTTTCTTCTACGAAAATTAACTAAGGGATTGCCCCATCGTGGACAAACAACAAAGTATGACAACGAATGTCAAACCTGTACACCAAATTTCGTCCAGATCGGTTATAAAATACTACCTGTAGAGGAGTACGTACAAACTGACACACGAAAGCAAATTTTGCCAGACTTGATCCAGAGACGCTACACTCACTTGGTCAATTAAATTATGAATACATTAAAAAAAACGAATCGTAAATGGAAGTTTAAAAGCATCTTCATATATTTCCATACATTTTACTTCCCTGTGTTACCTCTCCGACCCAGATGACCCCATAACACTCCTCCAGGAGAAGAATAGGACCACCAGTACAGTACACAAATACAGACGACACCCGTCATTCCGACCTCGCCACCCAGGTCCTTCGCGATCGCGACCGCGTCCTCGAGTGATACCCCCCCGACCCTTGCTCGAAAACGAGGTGCCAGCAGTTGTTGCAGCTGAGCACGTAGCTTTAAATACCTCGCATAATAATCAAGAAGAAAATCTAAGTTTGATCCAGCCTGTCCCTTCTTGCTGTCCTTCCCCCAGCGACGCCCTTAGCCGAAGTTCGTACCCCACAGGGACCCCTTAGCGAGCGCTCGCCTAGTTTTAATTTAAAATAGTTTTTGCCCCTGGCTGGAGGCTTTGAGTGGTACAATCTTAAGGCAGCCACAGGAAAGCCCGAGTAAGCAGCCATGATCTCATAGGTCAACTGCGAGATGCCCTAGGTAAAAAAAAAACGTGTGGCACTCGGGGACTACCGCGGTAAAGCTATTGCATAGCATTTGTAACCTCCATACTTAGTATTTATCAACGCTACACTTGGGATGATGACGTGATGACATAAAACAAAAATTACGTTCCCATGACAACGTGATGACCGGGGTTCCAAGTAAACTGACTGCCTAATGAAAGAAGAATATAGGTGGCACAAACAATTTAATTTTAAAATCTAAATACAAACTAACACCTTAACAACTACAAATCTTCATCGGAAACGAAAAACTAACAAAATCTTTAACGGAAAATTAACCATAACAATGAAAAACAAAATAAAAGTAAACAACATGCAATAAAATATGTATCTTTGAACAAATACTAAAAGGAATCCCTGTGGCCGGGATCGAACCCGAAGACAAGAAATGTCGATCCACCGTTGTGCCTCGAGACCGATCGGTTTCTTATTAACCGTGGCGAATATGTTGAACCGTCATTACATGGTAGGCGGAGTGGGGGGTGTTAGGTTTTATTTTCGTTTCGTTACGGAATTTCTTGATTCGGTCGCCGCGCCCGCGATAAAAGCTATGCAATAGCTTAAAAACCCTGTGTTATCGTGATGCTGTAGACGTCCATTACCAAAACGGCCAATAGTACGTTTTGGTAATTTTTACTTTCGTCTAATCTTAGTTCAAAATCTTAAGACCTACTTACACTGGACCTAAAGCTTTTCTTACTACTTTATCCGGATGAAGACCGGTAAGTAATCCGGATCTCAGCTCTTTGACAAACGAACCGTCGTCACTGTCCCGCTGATTATGACATCAATGGACACCCGTTTCAAGAGTCACTTCTTGGAAAGGAATGCGAGGTTAGTTAGGACGTAACGTATAACTTAACGCGTTCTAGAATATAGGTTAGCGTTAGTACTTCCTACCTAATAGCTACAGTTAGAGTAAGAGTCTATTAACTGCTCCCAAATTACCATATTTATTTAAATCTTTATTTTTACATTCGTCCTTGACATATTTACTATTCTATTATTTGACATTATACATATACCTACGATTTAATTTCAACTTTTTTTTAGTTACTTTTGTGGACATGATAATTATTCAGATTGATTACAGTTGTAATAGCAATCGTATAATTGCGTTTTATTAAAATAGGTTTTTTACTTTTATTAATTAATTAATATTTTGTATAGATTATTTTCTACATATTTTGTGAATGTGAGAACGCTGTAGGCTTAGTGGATTGTAGACCTGTTGACCATTTTCTATTTTGTTAAGTACTTGGTACTTATTGAAAGACCTACACTGTCCTCCCATACCTAAAAACACTGTTATATGAAAGTATTGTAAAAGCCAATTATTTTTAAACGAGTAATCGTGGAGTTTCTTGCCGGCTCTTCTCCATAGGAAAGGACCAATTGGAACCGTGCACCTAGCTTCTGACGTTTCATAAGTGCCCATGTAGGTTTATGTGAAATAAAATATTTTGATTTTGAGTTGAAGGTAAAGGGACACATCAAATTGTTTTTGAGTCTTGTTTTTTTTTATCCTGTTTCAATCAATCAATATTCTTTATTTGTAAATATAGTTTACACATATTTACAATTGCGTTGGTGGCATGACAAATGGCAGCTGCAGAAAACAGTTGGTATTGTAACCACTTTTTTGCTTTTAATGTCATCCTTATGTCTACGATATAGAAGACAAAGTTGGTTGAACGGACTGTAAAAAAGGTTTGTTTAAATGTCTAATCTTGTTTCAAATGGAGTATATTTATATGTGCATGCTGTGGTCTTCTATAATTGAAGGAGCACACGGAAAAGAATAATTTGTATTATTGTCATTTATATCTGTGTATCCTTGTTGGAAATCCCAAATAACTAAAGAAATAATTACGACTACCGTTTTCAGGCTACGTAAAAGATTAAACCGTGTAGGTTACATACATTATAAGCGTACAGGTGTTCGTCAATTATTATTTATACCTAAACTACCGGACAGAATTATAATTCGAGCTATTTTGATTTGATAAAAAAATAACCCGTAAATAACTTCCTATGTTTACATACATTTTATTGCATCGTTATGATTATGTCAAAACGTCCCTGTCATACCAACGCTCCAATGAATGTCAGTAAGTTCAAGGGGCGAGGGCGGTACAACTCCATTCCCGGACTCGACCCCGGGAATTCACTTATCCGCTTCACGGGAATGAAAAATGTCCGGCATTCCGTCACGTACCGGGACCTAACCCAGAATGAGGTCAAATTAAAAAAAATGCCTTTTATATTAGATTTTTTATTAGGAAAAAGATTTAACACGTATTTCGTTTGTGGTAACAATAATTTGTTGCCGAAAAACTCATAATTTTAAATTTTGTGATGTTTTGCATTTTCAGTGAGCGATGGCAGTGTTGTTTTAAAAAAAAACATGCTTATTAGGTAGATACGCACGTAGTAACATTGTAGTCCGAGTTCTTACCAGTAAAAAAATAAAAATGTGTCACAAAATGTAGCATAAGCCGACGTGCACACGGACTTAATAAAATCGCGGCGATTTTTAGCGCCGAGAGTTGAAAATCCAACAGTGTGTTTTTCAACGCACTGGGACGAGAGTGCATCCCAGCGCTTTGGATTCTCAACGCTCAGCTTAACACCGAGGTTGAAAATCCAGTGCACGATAAAATCCCGCCGCGATTTTATTACGTCCGTGCGTACGTTGGCTTAGTAAACTGACTTGATGAATATATTTTAAATATACCTTTACTGTCTGAAAGAGTTAATTAATTATCCATTAAAAGCATCACTTATTAAGAAAACCGAAAAGTTTTCCTTCAGTTTCCTCGAACATTGATAAAGTCAACCTGAGCCACCCAGCCAAAGATGAGAGCGACTATTCACGACGTAATCGGGATTTAATTTTAATTTATTAATTGTTATACTTTCAAAATCCTCACGTAAAGGCTTGTGCAGACCAGCGCAATATCGCGGGCGCGATACTGGTAGCGCTGCCAGTCGCGCCCGCGATATCGCGCTGGTCTGGATAAGCCTTAATGAGTCTACGGTTTCAATTTCACAAAAAGACGCTGTATTAAGAGGAAGTTATAATTTAAGGGTGGTTCAAGTGAAATAAAGCCAATCCCGGTGTACACGGAACATCACTTTTTTACCGTTCCTTTTATGTGCTTTGTTAAACAAGCCCGTAAATCTTTGGCCGTTTTATGAAGTATGACTTGTACTGTACGAGGAAAGAATTGCGTGGTCAGGTTAGTTAATGAGGCGTCACCTTTTTCAGGATCTTTTGAATAATACGCACATAAAATCATGCCTGTAAACTCCGAAGAGGTGTACTTATAGTTCACCTACATGTTTAAGTCCCATGTAACAGGGGGCAAGCCTATTGAATAATATAAGGGAATAATTGAATCAATACATTTAGGTATCTCGCGCACTAGTCGGCCACGACTCAGGCCGATTGTGGCCGTTTAGTGGTATTGTATGGTGTGCGGCTAGTTGGCCGTTGCGACCAAGTGCGCGATTCGTATCGTTTTCTATAGTTTACCTGGTCGCTGTGTGCTGTGGCAGTCGTTACGGGTAGTTAGAATCCCAAAAGTCTGACAACCAGTCTTACCAAGGGGTATCATGTTACCTAATAACTAGGTTGTGGAAGTCAGATAGGCAGTCGCTCCATGTAAAATACTGGTATTCAGCTGCATCCGGTTAGACTGAAAGCCGACCCCAACATAGTTGGGAAAAAGCTAGGCAGATGATGGCCTAAGAGGCAGTTCCCGTAATTTTTAAGAACGTTCGCATTCTAAGCGCATTCGCAATCTATCAAAAATACAATTATTTACCAAAATTTTTGCAAAATCTGACAGATTGCGACTTGAATGTGAACGTTTTTTAACCGACTTCAAAAAAAGGAGGTTACTCAATTCGACCGTATATATCTTTTTTTTTTGTGTGTTCGCGGATAACTTCGTCGTTTATGAACCGATTTTGATGATTCTCTTTTTGTTGGAAAGGAGATATCCCAAGGGTGGTACCATGATAAGGAAACAGGAGAAATCTCTCTCAAACTCTTCAAATATTACAGGCAAACCTATAGCGATTTGGGTATTTTTTATAGTAACTCATGCAGTTGCTCTTGGAAAGCATCATTTAGTTAAGTGGAACTGATGATAAAGACCATAAATAACCACCGGAACTACTCAATAAAAAGTAGGTATTTCACGGGTTGTGATTCGATTACTTTATTAAAGTTGCAATGCAATTTATGCTCGTCACAATGCATATGGAGAAGTGGAGCTGATGGTAAAGTACCAGGAGAACTCCTCAACGATGAACGTTCCTGAATCGGGAAAAGCAATATTTTGTAAAAGGTGATGAGCAGTTGGCATTAGGCTAATGTCATCATCATAATCATCATCAGCCTATAGCAGTCCACTGCTGGACATAGGCCTCTCCAATTGCACGCCATTCAGCTCGATTCTCGGCAACTCTCATCCAGCTGCTACCAGCCACCCTTCGAAGATCGTCACTCCACCTAGCCTGAGGGCGTCCTACCTTACGTTTGCCAATTCGCGGTCTCCACTCAAGAACACGTGTACCCCAACAGTCATCGGTTCTACGGCTGATATGGCTGGCCCACTGCCACTTCAGCTTGCTAATTCTGTGAGCTATGTCGATAACTTTGGTTCTCTGCCGGATCACTTCGTTCCGGATTCGATCCCTCAGAGAGACTCCAAGCATAGCCCGCATAGGCTAATGTAACTTAGATAAATTACAAATTGACCCACTAAAAAAGTGAGAAATAAAAACTTTTTACAAAAAATACAACCGACTTCTAAACTACAAAGTGAAAAATAACTTTAATTTCAGAAGTTTTCACTTTGTAGTTAGGAAGTCGGTTGTATTTTTTGTAAAAAGTTTTTATTATGTACGAGAATTGGCCTTCTGGTCACTGTGACCACTGGTCGTAGGCATGACCGTCTAGTACGCGAGATCCCTTAATGAACATACCAACCCGCATTGGGTCCGCACGGTGGATTATAGTCCACTTCCATTCACAGATAGGAAGCGTATATCTCTCCAGGGTTTTCTGTAACGTTATAAGCTAAGAACAATCCACATATTAAAGTTACTTTTTAACCGACTTCCAAAAAGGAGGAGGTTATATGTTCGTCGCGTATGTTTGTTTTTTTTTTTATGTATGTCCACCGATTTCTCCGTCAATTGTGGACCGATTTTGTAAATTCTTTTTTTTTGTTTGAAAGGGTGTGCTCTCGAATTGGTCCCATATAAATTTTATTAACTTTGCTTGGATAGTTTTTGAGTTAGCTACAAAATACGTATTTTTTTCCCACTTAGTATGTAGATGATATGATAAGTTTCTGTCACTGGTAGCAGGTAGTGGTATTCGAATGTGTATGGGGTAGGTACCACAACTAAAAAGTGAAAAATAAAAACTTTTTACAAAAAAAAAACAACCGACCTCCAAAAAAAACACTACAAAGTAAAAAATAACTTTAATTTCGGAAGTCGGTGGTAAAAAACGAAAATACAAAACCCAAGACACCGACTTCCGAAATTAAAGTTATTTTTCACTTTGTAGTGTTTTTTTGGAGGTCGGTTGTTTTTTTTTTGTAAAAAGTTTTTTTACAGATATCATAGCATTGTCAATGTATTTAGCACTAACATTTATGGTGAGAACATTCCCACATCTGCACCAGTCAATAAAGATTTGTGTTAACTGCAGTTTTCCAATCGCGGCGTACAAGAGATGCACTTAATCATCTTCGATAGATCAATCATACTTCAGTTAACGGGTGATTAAGTCAGAAGTTTCCATTGTGGAGCTCATCTTCGGAGCGATCGTTTGAAAGTCGGCCATTGCAAATAACGAATTGTTGCCAAAGTTTTGTATCATTGCATGGCTTGCTTTTTTTTAACGATATTATGATTTTATTTACTCTGTGTTAGAGGGTTTGGTTTCCTCACTTAGGTGGACCATTGTACGTGGGCCATGGCGGTCACCGGTGGTTATTCCAACCAGCCCACCTCCCCTCGGAAGATGATTAGGTCTCCTGGTCTGTTTAGAATATTGTCAAAAGATAACCGGTCAAAATACCAAAAATCATTCATATGCTTTGTCATTACAAATCTAAGTTTTTTCAGCAAGAAACCACATAAATTAAAATTCACAACAACTTCATAACGGCACCAATCATTCATTGCGGAACTGAGGCGCTAAGTGGTCATACATTAAGACCTATTCTCGCTCCACTGGCCAGATATAGTCATGAGGTTAATCAGTCACCGTGGCAACTAAATGGCCATGTGGACAGTTCTCGGTTCCTTCCGGTGGCACATGCGACGTTTCCATCGGGAAAGCAGCCGTTCGTGTAATTAGAAGAAACGAGAGCGAAGCGATTTCCGAGGCGGATCGCGCAACAATTAGTAGCCCGTGGAGGACTGAATGTGAGGTGTAAGAGGAAAGCGGGTGATGGATTGGGTGTTGCAGATTGACAGACTAACGCTAGTAGAATATTTAAAATGTAAACAAGTGAAACAATTTTTTTTAAGCTATTGCATAGCTTTTATCACGGGCTTTGAGCACGGCGATCGAATCAAGAAATTCCGTAACGTAACGAAAATAAAAACCTAACACCCCCACTCCGCCTACCATGTAATGACGGTTCAACATATTCGCCACGGTCAATAAGAAACCAATCGGTCTCGAGGCACAACGGTGGATCGACATCTCTTGTCCTCGGGTTCGATCCCGGCCACAGGGATTTCTTTTTGTATTTGTTCAAAGATATTTTATTGCATGTTGTTTACTTTTATTTTGTTTTTCATTGTTATGGTTAATTTTCCGTTAAAGATTTTGTTAGTTTTTCGTTTCCGATGAAGATTTGTAGTTGTTGTTAGTTTGTATTTAGATTTTAAAATTAAATTGTTTGTGCCACCTATGTTCTTCTTTCATTAGGTAGTCAGTTTACTTGGAACCCCGGTCATTACGTTGTCATGGGAACGTAATTTTTGTTTTATGTCATCACGTCATCATCCCAAGTGTAGCGTTGACAAATAGGAAGTATGGAGGTTACAAATGCTATGCAATAGCTTTACCGCGGCAGTCCCCGAGTGCCACACGTTTTTTTTTTAAATCATTTGGCGCGTTTACCAGTGTACCAGTGAAGGAAATTAGCACCATCTTTCGATTGGTCACGAATGCAGAACGCATTCCGATCAAAAGATGGGGCTTATTTACCTCTGCAAAGCTTTATTATACTTCTTCTTTTTTATAAGCTTCATTACTTTAGTTCTTAATATTCAAATCCTGTATAATTAAACTAGCAATATTTGTATATTTAAATAAATATTCTTATTTATTATTTTTTTAATCACGATCTCGAAAACGGCTCTAACGATTTCGATGAAAGTTGCAATACAGGGGTTTACGGTGGCGAAAAATCGATCTAGCTAAGTCTCATATCTAGGAAAATTCGTTTTCTCCGTATTTTCACCTGAGCAGAGCTCGGTCGCCCAAAGTTTAGAACAAGATAATGAATAATGACATGGCAGCATGGAATTAGTATGTACTATACCCATGCAATACCATTATTAGTATGAACTATCCTATACTATTAAATGAACGTTCTCTTTTTTCATCAGAGCAGAGCTCAGTCGCCCAGGTACTTATAATTAAAGCAAACAATTGAGAAACCTGAAAACTGATAGTTTTTTCATAACAAGGATATTAATACTCATCACTCCCTAGGAATATATAAAGAAAAATGTGGGATTTTCATATTATTATTCACACAAGTGAAAGCAATACCTTACAGTGACAAACCGTTCCCTGATTCAACATTTCGAAACAATAATTAGACCTTATAGAATCTACCAATCGCTCATCACCTATACCCACAAACCCGCCATCAGCTTCTAACACAAACTAATTAACAATAACGTAGATCTTGCGCGTGCGCTGCGCATGCGACGCTACGCTTCACATTCGCGCCGCGAGCCACACAGGCAATACGTTGCGGGCTATCGTCAACACCACGACACCCTGAACCTTCCACCTTGAACCTCACCATACGAATAACAACCACGCGCGCTTGATAGCCTACACGAGTCATAAAAGTCGGAAAAGTCAGAGGAGTCGGAAAAGTCATCGTCACTGTTTCAGTGTGGGGTGTCGTTGGTGGCGTGTGTCATTAGTGACGGTGTGTGTTGTGGAATGGGGTAGCAATGGGGGCTGGACACAGCGCTGAGGGCGAGGGCTGCGCGTACGCAAGCGACCCGCCCGCACATGACCGGCGCAAGACACATAGTAGGAGACGGAGGTGAGTTTAGAACTAAGTTTCTTTGACAATGTTTATGATAATTATGGAGACATAAAATGTTAGTTATACATGGTGTATTAAAATTGAATTTTGTTTTTACGTGTTTTTGACAAAGTCACGATAGAAAATGCGAGATTTGGGATTAACTACACAGGTAGTTTCTTAAAACACTTTTTTACTCACATTACTGTGAATCCGTAAAGAACATACAAAGCAATTTTAATTGAAGATAATTACGAGACGATTAACTAGGCCAAACATGAAATTACCAAGACGAACGCTATTTCAGTCGCATTTTTATTTTCATTGCGGCAGAAACATAAAAAATCTTCTAAACAACGTGTTCTATAAACACATAAATATTCAAAAACCTGCAAATATCATTGAAGCGTTTAATAACGGAACATTTTGCGTTCTTAAATGTCATAAAATGTCTATCACGAACACATGAGCGTGAAAATTTTTACGCGTTTGTACTGTCTAATTCATCATTGGTCGACTAGATTCTAAGATAACAACAAGCATAAACTTAATCTGATTATACATCTTAATTACAAAGTCATAAGGTTCAAAATTGATAATCAAGTTTTCTTACTTAGAGTATAGTTTTAAGATAACAAGAAGCATAGACTAATTTGAATTATACTCCTTACCAGTTTTGTGATAAGGTTCAAAATTGATGAGCAAAGTATTCTAACTTAGAATACGTTTTCATTGCTTTGTACTATTAGCGGAGTGGGCTAAGTGATTTAGTCTTTAATCATGCTTTCGTAAATATCGAGCGAATGGCCGATGGAATGTGAAACGGCGTAGAACTGTCAACTAACACGTAAACTTGTAAACAATGCGACAGCAAAGTGTAAACAAAGTTTTTGTTTAGAAATAATAGTTATTTTTTTATTGTCTATTGATTATCTCGTGTCTAGTTTTGAGGAAGATATACTTACTTGTTTGCATCAAATGTAGTAAACTAATGAGAGATGAAAACATTTTGAGTTTGTGCCAGTTTTGGCACAACTTTTTGAAGGCTGTTGATTATTTCTTTGTTGCTGTACCTAAATGGGAACTACAGATTTTTTTTTTACATTATATTTTTAAAGAGCTCAGTTAATTTATACATATAGGTAGGTACATAATTAGACAGGAATTCAAAACGATAATGTGCGGCACATTCTCTACATCTAAAGAAAATAACTATTTATGGTGTATAATAAAGAGTATTCTATTCTAAATTTAATAGTATTATATTCTAAATTAATACGTAAATTACCTACCAATACATAACACACTAACGTAAACTTCATTGATATATCTAGTTCGATAATCTATTCTTTCACACAAACACATTTGACCTAATAAACGATTCAAAGAACTTGAACCATCAAAATCTTCCCAACATTCTGTAAATAAAGTGATAAATCATCAATACAACCCATTATGTTAGGTCAAGGATTGAGTCTGGAGTCAGTCTAGACTATTATTAGTCTTGGCACCTACCCAAGGTGTTTTGCAACACCACATCACACAAAATGGAACCTAAAACTGTCTCAATCAGAGATCAAAATAGTTTGACAATATTGTTTCAGTTAAAGGCAATCCAAAAGTAACCTAAAAGTGATTGAGGTAGAGATTAAAATTGTTTGACAAGTGTGTTAAGTTACAATATGTGAAAATGAAACGTTGATAAGTTTATTCTCTTGCTGGAGAGGTTTTCATATATTATTTATAGATTTAAAACTGATAAAATATGTTTGTAGGCCTTGATACTTGTTATGGATTTCCCACGTGCAAAGAAAATATTTTTAATATTAATGATGGTCATTTGATATAGGACAGTTTTTATAAAATCGTGAAAAGACACATTAAAACCAAACCAGCCAACTATTAAATGAATAAATTATCATCAAGTTTTGGGTGTAATAGATAATAAATAATAATATTTTTGAAGTGAAAACTTCTTTAGGCGTGTTGGGCATTTTTGAGATGGGACTAAACCATTAATTTCGCGACCTGTTACCGACACCTTGGAGTAAAAGATATCAACGCGTGCGTGGATTAAAAGACATCAACGCGTTGATTACCGCGGTGCCGATTTTTATTTCTTCAAGTTTTCACTTCTGTCGGCACTCCCGGGGTGCCACTGTTTTTATTTTTTATTGAACCAATATTACAGTTAGTACCTTATAATGCGATCTTCATTTTGATCTTAACGGCGGTCCCCAAACTAGGCAGCGCCTGTATCTTGGGGACCAGAAGAAATATGGATGCCTATAAGAGTAGGGGAAGACCAAAAACACTATGGATAGACTACTTATGTGAAAGATGGCTAGAAAGAGATGATGAACTACTGAGATGACAACTAAAAGAGAAATATGCAAAAGCAGATATATGTTGAGCCAACCCCAAATAAAATTTTAATAAGGGCTAGAAAATGACGATGGTGAAAGTATCATCAAGTACCTACATAAATCAATCGTCGCTATATGAGCTTCTATTTCAAACATTACTAAGATCCAGGATACGCACGGTTGCGAATAAGGCCGAAAGGGAAATCGTGGCCCCCGGCAACATGGCAACTGAAGGAACACGGGTGGGTTTTAGTCAGTAAGAGTCTGACACGCCCTGCTGCTACACCCAGAGCGGGAGAAGTTATTTGATAATTTCCGACCGAAAAAAAAAGGGTTGGCACGGTTCAATAAAAAACAATGATTAAATCAAATGTGATTCATTTGATTTTCCTTCACAGAAATCAACACAAAACAGATTTAGAAATTATATGTTAAAGACTAGACAGTCTTTTACATCTGTAAAATCAATTGAATTAACATTATTACAATGCTTGAACAAAAAAACTAGATTTACAGCCTTTTCAATTCCCAGTCGGTTTTTTAATTTACTATGGTAACTGCATGCAAAGTTTACAAAACACTGCGCGGGGATTCCCCTTTTCTCTGACACCCAAGGGTACATTCCGTTTTACGCAGAAATAGAGTTACTATAATTACAATAAAATGCAAAAATATAAAAATCGTGATTAATTAGAATTTTTTCATAAAATCGTGATTTATTATTATTTTTTCAAAATATCATGATTTTTTCCAACCCTGCTAAGACCCGACTGATCAAAGGATTGCAAAACTTTGTTCCCTACACAAATACTTACCCAGCATAATTTATTTGAATAAGCTATTACAGACTCATCTCAGAGGCCAAACCCTGTACCCACCTACATTTTGTATTTACCTAAGAACCCAACGAATTTAATTACGGGCCCAAAAGTGTTTGTAATTAGATTTAAATGAAATATCTTATTTACCGACCTGATTCAAACGCATTTATAAATATCTAAAAATGTTAATTGTATTTATTTTCCGGTAATGATATAATTTTTAATAAGTGTAACTAGACCAAACAACTGCGCGGAAGAATTAAAATACATAATTCAAAAAAGTAAATGATATAACGAAGTAAATTTATCTGTGAAGAATGCTTAATGGTGAAATAAAGAAGAGAAAATTGGTAACAGACCAAATAACGCTTTTCAAAGGAGAAGTTACCAAACTAAAGTTCAAATAAAAATACATTATACAAACCGGCCAAGTGCGAGTCGGACTCGCACACGAAGGGTTGCGTACCACCATACAATGTTTAGCTAATAAATGAAAATATCAAACGAAGAACATTATTATTTTTCATCTTAAATTTTAAAAAATCTCAAAGATATATTTGTATTTCATAATACTATGAATAAAAAAAGTTATTTTTTTGCAGTTACAGAAAATCACCTATTTTTTAATAAAATACCTTATGATTTGGCGTTTTTAGTATTTGTTGATTATAGAAAGTATATGGTACATGATAAAATTCCTAACTTGTTTAGTTGTTGAGATAGAGCTCGTACAAAAAGGGTCTAAAACTGACAACTTTTACGGCCCTTTATTTCTTAATTTTTAAGATAAAAATAATAATAATTATATTTGTTCTGTACTCAATGAGCCCTAGAAAATGACACCCTAAAAGCCAGGGTTAGATTTTTTTTTTTTTTTCATTATCAAATGTTTATTACCTATGGATTTGATTTTTTATCTTTTGATTTTTTACTTTGATTTTTTTATACATATATTTTTTTGTTAGAGCGGCAATAGAAATACATAATCTGTGAAATTTTCGACTGTCTACCTATTACGGTTCATGAGATACAGCTCGATGAGAAACAGACACACGGACAGACAGCGGAGGCTTAGTAGTAGGGTTCCGTTTGGCACCTTTCGGATACAGAACCCTAAAAATAATTAATAAGTTGAAATCGTGTCGTAACGCCAAGTTCCTCCCAGTTTTCCCCGGAGCTTTTTCATTAATGAGGAAAAGTATGCGCCAGATTTCGTGAATTTTGCCCCAAGGAAGCCAAGAATGGTAGCAACTTCGTCCTTGGTCTTAAATGCATTCATAACAATTATAAAGTTAATTTGGAGCCATTTTATAATATTAACTACTTTTCTGTTCAATCTAATAAAGAAATTAACAGAAGAAAAATACATTTAGTGTAAAATATTTTAGAACCGCGAGGGAAAATGTAGGTACAAAATGATAGAAGAAAAATTCTGCAGTCTCACCGAAATCCCTCCGAAGTTAGGTGTAAAGCTCCAATCACGGAGCTTTAAGAGGCCGAACGATGCTCGCAATATAATATTTTTTAAAGCAACAAACGACACGAATCTACTCATCTTTTCAAGATAGTAAAATTGTGAAATATGTTTCCAGGAATGTTGTAACTATGGCAGTTACATGCACATGTTCCGAGCTGCTAACCTAAAGTTTCGTCATTAAGAGCTAAATGCCTGGAATTGTTTCTAGATTCTGTTGAACTCATTGTACTTCCGTTGTCATACTCACAAAAAAGCGTTGTAGCACTTGTGCTATAATATGTTTGTTTACTGTTTGGTGTCATTAAACAATACAGGGTCGACATTTTGAAAAGTAGGTATCTCACACGCTCGAGATGAGGATATTGTTCGAAAACCTATAGAAAGAAAGAAAATTCGTTTGTTTGCGGTAAACATGACGTAAAAAAAGATAAAAAAAACACGTAAATAACAAATTGGGGGAAAATATGCGCCACATCCACGCAAAACATCTTTTATACATGCTTTAAGTGACATTGACAGGTCTCAAGGATTTTTTGGAAAAACGACCAAGTGCAGGTATTAGAACTGTTACGGCCCAAACAAGTCAAAAGATGAATTTATGAATTTTATATCCAGAATTGGAACAGGGTGTAAAGTTCACTAAAATCGATCTGTCTAGCCTTTTCTCAACTATGTTGGGGTCGGCTTCCAGTCTAACCGGATGCAGCTGAATATCAGTATTTTACATGGAGCGACTGCCTATCTGACCTCCACAGCCCAGTAACTGGGTAATACAATACCCCTTGGTAAGACTGGTTGTCAGACTTTCGGGCTTCTGACGACGAGGAAGGGACAAGGGTATAAAGTTCCTCCGTAAAAAGGGGAAGATCCTACGACCAGACGGGTGTTGTGTCTGGTGGGCTACTGCCCGACGATTGATGTAAGATGTTGGACGTTGTAAATATGCCAGTCACGCGGTAAAGTCAGTGTGATAACTTGCATGTGATGACGTAGATGCCGCTACATGTTAATTGAAATAATGACAACGCATGCAAAATTAATTGTCATCACATTATTATTCACAATGAACTATCTACTCTTTTTAATCATGTGTATACACTGATCTAGTCATCGATTGTTCACATGCTCTTGCATATTTATATTAATAGCACCTATCTTGTCTACATGAGAAATTCGCGTGTTTTGTCTACTTATGAGTTATTTTCACAACACTGCGTACTTTTTCAGACAAATATCGTGTGCTTAGATGATGCATGATTAACATTCTATAAGTTATTGATGTATTAGCATACTGCAATGAACGAAAAGATTATACTGTGATGTTCAATGACTCATGATTTTTTAGAATCACACGCTTATTGTCAGCAAACATGGAAAACATGTTATGATTTTATAAAATAGTATTGCAATCAGATTTTTTTGCAGTTCAAAGATCATTTTGTCGAGATTTCTATAAATGTTATATCAGTAATCATTGGCAAGATATGTGACTTTATGTCAACAGGCAGCTGTGCCGCTGGGAAGTTTGTTGCGCCACTTCTTCTTCCCAGCTAAAGCACTAGGAAGTGGTGAAGGGTGGGCGATTTTGGGGGACTGTCTTATGTAATTTTGACGTTCGACGCATGAATGACGTTCGAATGATTTTGAATTTGATTTTGTATTTGAATTTGAATGATATTTGGGCCTGTGAAAAGAAAAGGTACAGAGTAGCTCATTTCAGAAGGAGCCCTTCCTTCTGAAATGAGCTACCCTGTACCTTTTTCAGTTGCAAATCGGTATTGTAGATTTAAAATTAAATTAAAAAAATTAAAATTTAAAAGATCAATAATTTAATAATCTTTAAAATGGTGAAGGTTTCAGAAAAATACGCTTGATGGATTTTGCGTGGTTCGCAGTTTTTTATCCGCGTTGGACATAACTTTACAAATTAATTTCACTATGAAAAATAAACACAATCTAAAATGTTCATGCATTAAGTTATTAAGAAAATGCTCTAATTCAACATATATTTTTTCCAAATAATTAACACTACCCGTTTAGACGTGATCTTCAGTACAAAACCATTAAAAGTCGGTTATCGTCGCCTTAACTGTCAACTGTCAACAATCACCAGAGAAAACATAACCTCTCAAATAACGCGGCAATTTTGCTCAACAAACGCTTCCTGATAAAAATAATAGTACAATTATCATCGGAGCGTAGTCTATAGATCTGAGCGATCTTAACGACGTCCAGTGTGATGCGCCCGCGCACCGGTATAGCAACAATTGGAGCATAGCCTAACTGAACGTGTTCCGAGCTCCGTTATCAACGTTTTTTAGCTATCAATATGGAAAAATGCTACAGTGATTTAATACGTGGGTACTTTCTAGTGTTAATTGTAATGTAGTAACTATTTGTAAGAACTTGCAAGTAGTCACTTAGGCAAACTTGAAGAAAAACGCGAATCACAGTTTGTGTGTGTGTATGTTTGTCTCTTCTTCACGCTCAAACGGCTGGACGTATTTAGATGAAATTTGGCACACAGATAGATTATAACCTAGATTAACACATAGGATACTTTTTATCTCGATATTCTCACGGGATCGAGACTTATGCGGGTGAAACCGCGGGGCGCAGCTAGTAAATAAATAAATGTGGTATAGGACATGTGTCTTCCTAACAATCTGGTTTTGGTATTGTATAATCAGCCTATAATGTTCCCACTGCTGGGACACAGGCCTCCTGGCAGGGAGTGGGGCTGTAATCACCACGCGGACCCAGTGCGGGTTGGTAGATGTCACATATCTTCGAATTTTTGGTTCTAGGATATGCTGGTTTCCTCACAATGTTTTCCTTCACCGTTTTGAGAGCAGTGGTAATAAAATTATTTACACAAAGTAAAGCGCCTGTCTGCAACTCGTAAGTCGGGGCCGCATATTGCGAATTTTCCTGTGTCCGAATTACGACCATATAAAAACTTTGCAGTCCAAAAAAGGTTTAGTAAACGGCGAAATGGATCATAAGGTTTATTATCAGGACTCCTCCTCTTTTAAGTTACGTAGGCACTCGCAATCTTTCAGATAGAAAAAAAATGGGTTGCACATAGTTTAGTAGTATATATATCGAAGTGTTTAAGTGTCTATATGTGCGTCTGTATTTCAAACTTTAATCTCATTAGTATTGTTAATTTAAAGTTCATTTTTTAAGCTATTGCATAGCTTTTATCGCGGGCTTTGAGCGCGGCGACCGAATCAAGAAATTCCGTAACGAAAAAACCTAACACCCCCCACTCCGCCTACCATGTAATGACGGTTCCCATGACAACGTGATGTTGTCATGGGAACGTAATTTTTGTTTTATGTTATCACGTCATCATCCCAAGTGTAGCGTTGACAAATAGGAAGTATGGAGGTTACAAATGCTATGCAATAGGTTTACTGCGGCAGTCCCCGAGTGCCGCACGTTAATTTTTTTAATTCCAGATACTAATTTGACATTTCAAGTGATTGTCGTTTGTTTTTTCAATTTGGAGTTTGACATTTGCACCTGTCAAATTAGTCTTTGGGATTAAAAAACAAACTGTATTACATGTCGAGACCCCTTCGTGCTCCGGAAAGCACGTTAAGCAGTTGGTCCCGGCTGTCATTCGTATATCCTTGTCAGTTATAACGGGTAGTCAGAAGCCCAAAAGTCTGACAACCAATCTTACACAGGGGTATTGTGTTACCCAGTAGTTAACTGGGTTGTGGAGGTCAGATAGGCAGTCGCTTCACGTAAAGCACTGTGACTAAGCTGCATCTAGTTAGACTGGAAGCCGACCCCAACATAGTTGGGAAAAGATTAGGTAGATTAATTTAGTATTGTTAGCATGAACATGAATACATCAACTACTGTAAATACTGTAAAATCTTGGCAGTATATAACAAAAACTATCATAAAGACAATCCGGTGTAGCGGTACAGTAGCAATTAAACCTAATTCACATTCCGCCAGCGTTTTCATCTGATCATAAATCGTATCTACTTAGCATTATTTCCGATATTAATTATGTATGAATGTATGATTCGTGTCTGCGTTTTCATAATCACAAATACTCTTAGTAGAATTAACGTCTACTTATAAACGCAGTCTTCACCTCTTGTGTGGCTCCTCCCCATCCTTGCTCGAAAACGAGGTGCCAGCAATTGTTGCAGCTGAGCACGTAGCTTTAAATACCCCGAATAATAATCAAGATGAAAATCTAAATTTGATCCAGCCTGTCCTTTCTTGCTGTCTTCCCCTCAGCGACGCCCGAGGTTCGTACCCCACAGGAGGTGCCCTTAGCGAGCGTTTGCCTAGTTTTAATTTAGAATAGTTTATGCCCCTGGCTGGAGGCTTTAAGTGCAGAAACTTAAGGCAGCCACAGGAAAGTCCGGTTAAGCAGCCATGTCCTCATAGGTCAACTGCGAGATACACTAGTTAAAAAAAAAACTTGTGTCGAGACGTGGTTCCTATACCTCGTTTCGAAACTGTTTGATGAAAGTCTAAACAAACCTGTTCAAGTTAAATTCTTACACAATTAGAAACTAAAGGGAATTAGTAACTCATTCATCTGTATTATGAAGGTTTAACCTTCATATCTCACCTATTTTCCACCCATTAATGATTGAATGTTTGAAAAAATTGTATTTTTTAGAAAAACATTGACAAAAATTGAATGAAAAACATATTTATGGTGATTTAAAATGAGAATTTAGGGTTTAAGTACCAAAACAATCAAATCACATCACTCCATTTGTAAATGGCACTACAATTTGCCAGTCATAGGTGCGTTTTCTGACCTATTTGTTTACATTTTCATCAAATTGTTTTGGAACAGAGTTCATGCCGCAGTAAAAATGTTGGGTTCTCATAACTCGTAGTCATAAGCTTAGCATGTCACCGTGTTTAATAAAATTGCACAATTAATTAACATCTGGAAGCACTAACAAAATAATTAATTACTTTTCACGACTATAAAGCTGTTGCTTCATATGTTACCTATGTAATGGAATTCTAACGTTATACATACTGTATTACTGTAAACTGAATTAGGACAGGGGGGCCTACCACCAGCAAAAGCAGTATTATTTTAATATTACTTCAGTGGGAGAAAGAGATGGAGCTATAAGTACAGGACTTATAGCTTCATCTCTTTCCCACATTGAAGTAATATTAAAATACTGAAATACTGCACAGATACAGATGATACTACAGATGACCTAATTGCGTCACAGAGTTTCGGAGGAAAATGCGGAAGACCTTTTTCCTCGTCCATAACAACACTCACTTACAATAAAATAAAATAGGTCGACATGCCTTAACTAGCTCGTCTTTTAAAAATCGTACAATATACCACTAGGTAGAGTTTTCATTTTTTTGTCCAGCGAACACCTTTTCCTTATACCTATATAAAGATGTCTATAAATCTTGAAATAAAACCATAGAAAACTGACTCCTTTACATCGTAGACATACCCACTAGGTGGCGCCACATTGCCACGTGTGAGTACTGTTTGGACATGACGGGAAGAGAGCGTGACGAATCGCACATACATAATAAGTGAGAATGATAACGCTTCAAGACCCACAAAGTAACATTAATAACATTACACGAAACAGATCTAAGTAACTTAATTTTTTATAAGATTTAAAGATTTTAGTAACTTTTTATGCCGCGCCTGGGTCTAATAAAAGAAATTCTGTTTAGTCCGTCAATTAGATAATAAAAAACATTAGACTCGTATTTTTTGCTTTAACATATTATTAAAAAAATAGTTAAATAAAACACATTAAAGTTGGGGAGTGGGGATCGCTACGTCACGTAAAAAAGAAAAAATTCGTGTTCAATATTTTTAAATAACCTACAACACGGACAAAAAATATTTTCTTAGTCATCACCCCTATTATATTATTATTTATTTCAGTGAATTGTTTAAATAAGCAAAATACAAGTCAAAAAAAACATACTAGGCGGGTCGGTGTTTCCTATCCGAGTACTCTCTATCCGAGTACTCTGCAGAAAAAACTCCAAAACATACTCACTGGTCAGCCTCTTAAAGTCCAGTTTGTCCAGGCTTATTGTTTGTATTTTTCAGTAAAAACTTCTGGAAATACATTCATCAACATTGAAAACGGCTCAACACATAATTTGGGACTATTTATTTACGATGGCGGATGAAAATTTATTGCTAGCTACTAAGTACGAAAGCCCTGGTTAAAACTAATATTAAATTAGAAAGTATCACTGATTTCAAATAACCATACTTTTCCATGATTAAAATCGTACAAAAGCGTCGCGCGAAAATGTTCTCATTGTAAATCCACTTTTCAGTAAGACTGATATTGCTCGTAAAAAAATGTGGAGGGAATTTCGAATTTAGAATGATCATAGTTTTAATTGACATCAAAACCAGCCAGTGTCCCATAGACAAAAACTGTTAGTCGCAAAACTTTCTGAGTGACCTGTGTATAAAGCAGGTACACACTTGCTTCCATAACAAATAACAGTAAAATCTCTACTAAGAAAAAAATAAGGAAGGGAAATTGCGATAAGGCAAGAAATAACACCATCTTTGCCGCATTACCGCGAATTTGGTAAGGGCGGGAAAATGGCAAATACATCGTTATTTAAGAACCCTGAAGCCAGCAATCAGTGGGCTATGAAATTCTCTTTTGGGAAAAAATATCTTTTACATATAAAATTCTCGTATCACAGTGTTAGTTGCCATACTCCTCCGAAACGGCTTGATCGATTTTTATGAAATTTTAAATGTATATTTGGTAGGTCTGAGAATCGGTCGTAATCTATTTTTCATACCCCTAAGTGATAAGGGTGGTCCACTCCAAAAATAAATAATTTACATGGCAAAACAACTTTTGCTGGGTCAGCTAGTTTATCCTATAAATCTAAACTGTAATGTCGTAAAAACATTATAGGTCATTATAAAGGTGATCTTCATCAAAACTAGTTTCGATTTTATTGTTCTACTTATGCTTTGTTAATGTTGTTTTAAACTTTATTGTTGTTTTATTGGTGAATTTATGAACGATTAATCATCAACCCATAATTGGCCCGCGTGATGAATTACGGCCCACTCCTCCTAACAGAAAGAAAAGGTCTGTATCCCAGCAGTGGGAACATTATAGGATGATTATGCTAATAGTAATTGAATGATTTTAAGCTATTGCATAGCTTTTATCGCGGGCTTTGGGCGCGGCGACCGAATCAAGAAATTCCGTAACGAAAAAAACCTAACACCCCCCACTCCGCCTACCATGTAATGACGGTTCCCATGACAACGTGATGTTGTCATGGGAACGTAATTTTTGTTTTATGTCATCACGTCATCATCACAAGTGTAGCGTTGACAAATAGGAAGTATGGAAGTTACAAATGCTATGCAATAGCTTAACTGTGGCAGTCCCCGAGTGCCACACGTTTTTTTGGAATCGTGGGGCACAGCAGTGCCCAGGCCAAGTCAAGCAACACAAACACAAAGACACAGCCGTACCATCTTTTCTCGAAGCCATTCAGGACATTTTCGAATCCCTTTAACTTCGTTAGGGATAAAGCTAAAAGCCTGACAATCGCACACGGCAATAGAATCTACATACAACAAAATCTACCTAATATTAGCGCTGCACTTTATTTAATTAGGACTATTTAAAATAGTAGATTACAGTCGTTACGGGTCGTCAGAAGCCCGAAAGTCTGACAACCAGTCTTACCAAAGGGTATCGCATTACCCAGTTACTGGGTTGTGGAGGTCAGATAGGCAGTCGCTCCATGTGAAATACTGGTATTCAGCTACATCCGATTAGACTGGAAGCCGACCCCAATATAGTTGGGAAAAGGCTAGGCAGATTGTAGATTGATTTAAAATAGTAGATTATTCTTATGTGATTATGTTGACGTGCGATGGCCGTCATTCTATTTATTAAAGAAATAAATATCAAATAGATGGATACTTACTGAATAAAATTAACAGACTTGGTTTTACATTAGATATCACATCTTTTTACGGTAGAAGAACTGCGTTGCGAGACTTGCATTTTTTTACATGTTGTTTTTGATGTTATTCCTATTTTGTTTAATAAATAATAATTGACGTCAAAATATCTGCAAAGTATTTGTTTCAAAATTTCTGAGTTGGGGTTACAAATCTGTGTCGGAATTAATTGTCTTTTCTCAGCTATTCTTGGAATCATAAAAACATAAATATTCATTGACATTCACAAGATGTATTTTAAATGAATCAATAAGAGCAATATCCTATTCATACCTAGTAACACTCCACAATGTCAATGATACGCAATTTTTTATTTTTTTTAAGCTATTGCATAGCTTTTATCGCGGGCTTTGAGCGCGGCGACCGAATCAAGAAATTCCGTTACGAAAATAAAACCTAACACCCCCCACTCCGCCTACCATGTAATAATACGTAATTTTTGTTTTATGTCATCACGTCATCATCCCAAGTGTAGCGTTGACAAATAGGAAGTATGGAAGTTACAAATGCTATACAATAGCTTTACCGCGGCAGTCCCCGAGTGCCACACGTTTTTTTTTTCTTCGCGGTGATGACTTGAACAATATTATGCTGAATCGTGCCATGTACGAACAGTATCTACCTATACATGCAGCATACACAGAATCGTTTATATGCCACCTGGAATTAATACGCAAAACAAACAATTAAAATATTATGATTAAGGGTGCTTACATTTATGGAATAGGCCTAAACTTTATGCTGATTTTGACGTTTCAATTTTGACAGTTAAAACGAATAATCTTATGGAAACAATTGAATCTCATTTGTTTAAATTAATGTGATTTTGGTACAGTCACAGTTAACCGCCTCAGTACAGTAGTATACTCTTTCTAGTTTAACCGACTGGCTCAGAAGGATGATCATGTTGAATGATGTTATTTTAATCGGAAATACACGCACTTTTAATTTTATTTAGTAAGAAAATTATTCAATCTGCCTAAGCTTTTCCCATCTATTTTGGAGCTAACTTCCAGTCTAACCGGATGCAGCTGAATGCCAGTATTTTACATGGAGTGACTGCCTCTTTGACCTCCACAATCCAGTTACTTGGTAATACCCCTTAGTAAGACTGGTTGTCAGACATTTTGACGTCTGACTACCTGTAACGACTGTCAAAGATCTACGAATGACAGCCGGGACCAACGGCTTAGCGTGTTTTCCGAAGCACGCAGGAGTCTCGGTATATATAAAGATGGTCACCTATCCACGGACCAACCCCGGCAAGCTTAGCTTAACCTGATGGATTAATCAGTGCGACTGTTATTACTTAGCCACAAGTTCCTCCTTTTTTTGTAAGAGAGTTAACCTACTAAAATAGAGAGTAGCATTTAGGAATGGATACAAATATTTCGCCGTAGATCCCCGGGTTACTTCCAATTTAGGTGGGATATAGCAAGCTTCCACCGTAACGCGAGGTGCCTGCACAATTCAGCATTCATACTAGTGTGTAGAATTTTGATAGAAAGCAAAGTATTCTCTGAATTTATAGAATTAGGTACGGCGTTGTGTATTTTTTTACGCTTTGAAATATTAACCTGATAGACCAGAATTTAAATTTTCTTAAAATATTAAATAAATGAAGAAAATAACGGGCTGTACTGGGACGGCTGCTGCAGGTGCAGAAAACCTCAAACGGCGCAAATATAACAACCTTACTGGTATCTATATTTTTGAGCCGTTTGGAGTTGAAACACTAGGGCCGTGGGGTCCGAGTGCTCATCGAATATTCCGGGACATCGCCAAGCGGCTGGTCGACTGTTCACGTGACCAGAGGGTTGGCCAATTTTTAGGTCAAAGAATTAGCATTGCCATACAACGTGGCAATGCTGCCAACCTTTTGGACACCTTTCCCACTGACAGCGATACAGATGATTTTTTTTATGCCCAACGATTCGTTCCTGTATATATATTTTTTTTTCTCTGTATACTCGTATATAATTTATATATTTTAGTGTTAGAAAATAACGAAGTGAAAAATTCAATATTTTGTAACTCTACTGAAAATTGCTGTTGAAAAGCAAACATGGTCACTTTATTCTTCTTCTCAAAATGCATTCCTCGAATCATACATCGGGGTTTTATCTTAAAGCTTATTAATTTTTGGGACACGTTTATTAATACTACTGTACCAGTTTACCATTGTTCTAAAAATTAATTAATTTTATCATGGACTCATGTTTTCCTCAAATCCCAAACTTTTCAGTTCTATACAAACACAAGTAATTAAAATGGCGGTCGCGCAGAAGTGTTTAATTAAGTGTTTTTGCGTACGATACGCCAAGTCCGCTGACTCTGCTGCTAACACTACATGGTCTGTGGTCTCTATGTAAGCGGGGATTTGTTTGAGGCGCTATTTACTTTCATATCCTTTTCTTATCCCCAAAATCAATTAGTCTAGTATATTTTTATTTTTTTTACATAAGTGCACATTACTAAATTGTATGTAAGTTTTATAACATCCATAATGGACGAATGGATGACCCCTATAACACAGGTTTTTCCTAGCATGGGGGTCATTGTTCAATATTTTGTATCAAGCTATTTTCCACGTGTAATTAAGTGTTAACCTGTATCTGTGTACTTTTTATGTCAAATAAACATATTATTATTAGTTTTGTTCGTTGGTCGGTGATGTTCTTGAGAAACGTCAGGTGCGTAGTAGGTACCTACTCGCAACCGACGTGCGTGTATCACCAATTATATAAACTTAAACGAAGTAAAAGGAGTATGTGCGTAAGGATCGTAATTCGTGGCAGGTGGCGTTCTGTTTCTGTCTACCCCAATGTGAAAATGCGTGACTTAATAATATAGGTACGTATTTCTATACTATGCATATATTTGTACGTTGGTACGGTGGGCTGCATCAATTGGGTACCCCAGTTGTATCAAAATTTCAATACAACTGGGGTACCCAATTGATGCAGCTCACTGTACATACACGAACTTTTTTTTAATTGCCGTTATTCATTCCAAATCGTGTATTAACAAATTCCACGTCCGATTAACTATTCACGGATAATAATTGTATAACTATTGTTACATGCGTTACGCGGAAAATGCACGTTGAAAGCTAAAACAACGCACTGCAAACAAAATTTTAACAATACTCTCAATATTCGTACTATTTCTATTATTGTTTTAAACAATAACACCAACTTGCACAATCCTTAAAACCCAAACAAAAGCATGACATAACGACGCTTAAAAAACGCTACCCGCTGTCACTATGACCGCTCTCCACTTAATATTATGTGTAAAAAAGCGTTCAGCGGAGCGTGATCGCCTCTCTCGCGTTTCTCCACACCACATACTTCTCGATGACATACATGTAATGTTGAATCGCTTCACGCTAGGCGGCTGAGGCTGACAATATCGGATCTTTATCGAAACTTAGATATGTTCTTGTGTTTTCACTTGCACTGTTGCCTAGACTACCACAGATACCACAGAGTACTTTTACTATGACAGATACTAAAGGCATAGACAAGTAACTGATGTTACGTCGGGTGCAGACACGCGGACTACTTATATTTTATGTTTTATAGTATTTCACATATCTATTTTTATTTTATTTCATTTAATATTTATTTCTGTATCTATCTATCCGAGACATCACTGCGGGCCCTATCAGAATACCAGCGCTGCGACATTTTTTTTATTTATTTTTTTTATGTCGCAGCATGTGCTGAGATAGGAGCCTTTTGGCCTCGTACAGGACTCTCTGCTTTTATTTTTAATTGTACTTTGTTTTTTTTAAATTGTTTTTTATTAATGTTTTTAATGAAGGTGTTTAGTTTAATTTGTGATTTCCTGTGCGATTCTCAATAAATACTTTTTCTTTCTTTCTTTCTTGATGTTGTATCAGGGCTTACTGGTTTGAGATAACATAACATAGCTTCACGCCTGTTTCCATCGAAGAGACAGGCAGAGCTGTAAATGTACATCCATATTTTGCCAGTTATGTTTTTGTCTCATGTAATAGGGGGTGAGGAGCTCGTGGAGAAGTACTAACAGCCGCACGGGTCGATCCAACAGGTTAAGCTACGCTTGCCGGGGTTGGTCCGTGGATGGGTGACCATCTTTACATACCGAGACTCCTCCGTGCCTCGGAAAGCAAGTTAATGCGTTGATCGCGGCTGTCATTCATGGATCTTTGACAGTCGTTACGAGTCGTCAGAAGCCCGAAAGTCTGACAACCAGTCTTACCAAGGGGTATCGTATTACCCAGTTACTGAATTGTGGAGGTCAGATAGGCAGTCGCTCCGTGTAAAAAAACTGGTATTCAGCTGCATCCGGTTAGACTGGAAGCCGACCCCAACATAGTTGGGAAAAGACTAGGCAGATTGATTGTAATAGGGGGCGAGCTTATTGCCATAAACCGGGCATAAAATCAGACTCCAGGTTGCTACTGAAAAGTTCCTGATGGAAAAACCCAATAACACTGCACACTAGACCAACGAGGTAGTAGAGAGGTTATGGAATAATCACATTTACATCAATTTTCATTTGCTGGCCTATATCTTGGACGTTTCCCGACCGTAAATATCCCTCAGGACGTCGAAGGGATAATATATATTTACTGATATGATAATGTCTCTGAAATGAGGAAAATATTCAAACCAATTTCTTTAAGGGTGATTCATTTTGGCTATGGACTTTGTTTTCCAAAAGTTTACAAGTAATTTAGGAAAATATTGTAGTATATATGAGAAGGATCAGAAAGCATCGATACTCAAATGCAAGTTTAGCCTCGTTCATGAGATACTAAATTCGGGTATCTACAGTAATTTCTTCAAGAAAAAGAACAAAAATACATTTATTTAGCAGACTAAAAGGCACACAACACAACATATTATACTATAGGTAAAAAGAAAAAAAGGTAACAAATAAAAAGTGTAAAGTAAGAAATTAACAGGAAAGTGCTAGTGTGTGTGTGTGTGTGTGTGTTTTCAGTATGCAAAGAAAGAAAGAAAGAAAAATATTTTATTTAGGACACGCACAGGAAATACAGACAGTAATAAAAATAAAAAATGAGGTATGCCTGGTTAATGTATACTAAATATCAGCTGTTCCCTACATTTACTTTCGCATAACTCGTCGAAATGTAGGGAACAGCTGATTTTTTTTCGCGATTTATGGTTTGGTCCCAAATGATGAGTAAAGTCACGTGTTAAAGTTTTCGCACTGGATAAAAACTTATCCTGTATGTTGCTAGGTTCCTAAAGTTTCCTATGTATAACTGAACATATTCGCATTTCTTAACTGCACCTTATATTGCTTTCTATAGCTATCCGTAAACCATCAATACCCATCCAATCTACTTAGAAATTTTAAAATTTTCCTGGTATAGCTTACTGACATAAAACTGAATATTTCCAGACTTTGAACAAATATATAAAAATCCTCAATGTATATACATTAGCAGGTATACAGTGTGAGTCTTTATAATGTGCACATATTGAAACGAAGGAATCTGTGCTTAATTTTATCGACGGAAAAAATAATTATTTTTTGTTTGAAAATTTTTTTTTATAAAAATTCATGGAAAAAAAACAGATTTTTGCAAAAAAAAACCATGTATATTTTCAATTGAAGGTACCTAGTTTTTTTCCACAATTTTCATTTTGTGAGAACACCTAATTACTTCCAATCATTGTGGAGTTTGTTTCATCGCGATAGATCATTTAGTTTAACGGTTAAACAGTTTTGTTAAAAAAAAAACTTAAAAATAAATATATTTTTTTCGTCGATAAAATTAAGCATAGAGTCCCTCATTTTGATACATGCACATTATAAAGACACACTGTATATCGTGTAACTGGTACCACACACATCCATCACGGCACACTATTACTGTTACATTTATGCTAATACAGCATTCTAGTTGTTTCCATAAACAGTCTGATGTTTTCACTTTCAAAACGTAATGCTTCTGATCACATAAGATTTGAAACTAACCCTTATGTAAAGATAAGATTGTATGTAAACATGTGAATGTAGGTCGATATGTGCTTGGTTTTTAAACGGAGGCCATCCCCTATATGATTCGTGGCTTTGATCGCATTCGATTTTGTGCCAACTCTTAGGTACAGTTATGAGCACATTACCTTACATTTACCCAAGATTCAAATACGATTTCAGACTCATCTAATGCATGAAAGTATTTTTTGTACAGCTTCACGCATCTTTAAGAATATTTCGGGGCCTATTAGAATAATTAGGGAATTGGGAAAATTTCAAAAGAATCTAAGTAAACAAGTACTATTACTCTATAAAAAACTCCTATCACACAAATCACTTCTCCATTAGAGTCGCCTACATTCGTTCCATAACAAAAATGTAAAAGGAAAATGTAAATTTAATTTCTATGTAACTATTGTATGCCCTAGGGTGGGACATAGCTGATCACAATTTAATTATTTTAGACCTTATGTGCCTACCTATGATCTACACTAAAAATATTGATTGATTGATTTTCTCCTAAATTATTGATAGATATTTTGTAGTGTTACGAACATAGTGTTATCGAAACCATACTATAGTGAAGTAGGTATTTTTAGGGTTCCGTACCCGAAGGGTGAAACGGGACTCCGCTGTCCGTCCGTCTGTCATCAGGCTGTATCTCATGATCCGTGATAGTTAGACAGTTGAAATGTTCACAAATGATGTATTTCTGTTGCCGCTATTACAACAAATACTAAAAAAGAGAATAAAATAAATGTTTAAACGAGCAGAATCAACGTGATTTTTTTGCTCGTTTTTGCTCGATATTGATAACGGCAACAGGTAGACGCTTGAAATATTCACAGAATATTTAGTTATATATTCACTTTAAAAATAAATACTTAAATTAAAATAAAACAAATATTTAAGGGGGGCTCCCATACAACAAACGTGATTTTTTTGCCGTTTTTATAGCTAATGGTAAGGAACCCTTCGTGCGCGTTTCCTGCTCGCACTCGGTCGGTCTTTTCAAATTGTAGTTTAAATTTCAAGATAAAAAAAACGTGTGGCACTCGGGGACTGCCGCGGTAAAGCTATTGCATAGCATTTGTAACCTTCATACTTCCTATTTGTCAACGCTACACTTGGGATGATGACGTGATGACATAAAACAAAAATTACGTTCCCATGACAACATCACGTTGTCATGGGAACCGTCATTACATGGTAGGCGGAGTGGGGGTGTTAGGTTTTATTTTCGTTACGTTACGGAATTTCTTGATTCGGTCGCCGCGCTCAAAGCCCGCGATAAAAGCTATGCAATAGCTTAAAAGCTGTTGAATTTTGTGTATTTGTAAGGTATATATTTATGCTCGTGACAGTGCTAAGATAAGACACGCAATACAAAAGGTACTAAATCTGTATTTTCCTTTGCTTATTAGTCCTCCTATCTTTGGCTGTCATATTTCACTACAATACAGTAGCCTCCCCCTTTTTTTTTCTTGGGTGGGAAGTTATCAAACAACTTCTCCCGCTCTGGGCGGAGCGGGAGGGCATGGCAGACTCTTACTGATTAAACCCCACCCATGTTCCTTCAGTTGCTATGTTACCGGGGGCCACGATCTCCCTTTCAGACTTCTTCGCAACCTAGGCATCGGCCCTAGCGGACTCCGTCAGTTCTGCTAACATCTTTTAGAGGCGCGCGTGGAACACAACGCGCCGTCAACCCGGGCCTGGTCCTTATCGGACGGCGAGCTACCCATTCCTCACCGTCCACAAGCCCTAATAGCCTCCCCCTACATTTAAATGCTTAACTGCATTTCTAATGTCATTTCCGATACATAAAAACCATGCGTAAATCTAAACGGCTGTTAAACACAGTTTTGTGGTGTTCAAGAATGGTATTTGCGACGCTTTGATCACATACGATAAGGTAGCTATCTAACCCTTATTTAAAGACTACGTTTATGTATAATACATTAACATAGATACATAATATAAAGTATGGTGTATTTCCTTATGGTTTCTGGTGTAGATTATGCAACACCTTTTCTCGACGCTGCTTCGTAAGAGGCGATTAGAAAATTATATCGGTTATGTGACTGCTATAAGATGAATAGTGGTGAGTCGTACTAGAGTTTCCGTAAAGGTTTCGAATTAATCTTCTCACTTGCTTGTCTGCCTCGTTGGTGTAGTGGTCGCAACCGTTACTGCTGAGCATGATGTCCTGGGATTCGATTCCTAGGTCTGGCTGGATTAGTTTATCGTTGGGCGACTGTCGTCTCTAGCTGTTCCCATTATATCGACTGTTTATCGTCACTGTGTCGTCGAAATATTTTATCGTTGAACGACTGTCGTAAACCGGTTCACCCGTTTAAGAGCTACGGTGCCACAGACAGACACACACATGGCAGTCAAATTTATAACACCTCTCTTTTTACGTCGGGGGTTAATAAAGGTGCTATAAAGCACATGAACTAAAAACCTCGATTAATTAAAAAGTTATGCAACAACGCGAAATTCCGCGGGTATTCTCAAGGTACACGAGGCCGTAAATCTATGTTTATTAATATAACCTGTGAAACAACACTCAATTATTTCTTACGCAACCTACAGGCAGACACTTAAACCAAACAATATTGTAAGAACGGAATCTAAGTTTAGTTTAACAGTGGTTTCATGTTTAGCTTGCAAAAATTACTAAAATAACATACATGTAAGACTCAAACAAGGTATAAAGATGAACCTGCATATTTTACAACCCTAGACAAGAAAATTGCTTCTAAAAATAGAAGTCGCTAGTCTCAGAGAGAAAATGTAATGAATTTAATTTACTTCGTCGCAATAAAATTCTTAAGTTTATTCTAAGAACTTAAACAAAACAAAGTTGAATAGAATGTGAAAAACTATGTTTTACTCTAGACTATTAAGACGCAGATATACGCCAGTGACCTTAAGTGGTTAGCTTGCGTGTTCTGTATCTACTGAGCTCACGCAACGCGTCGTATGTCCAGCCAGTAATAGGGCTCGCCCATCAAAGAGCGTTGTCCCAAATTAGACGCATTATTAATTTATTATAAATAAAACAAAAGAAATTTTAATAAAACTCGTAAACTAAAAAAACAATAATAAAACTATCTTTAGAATGATGAAGGTTTCCGAAAAATACGCTTGATAGTTTTTGCGTGATTCTCAGTTTTTTATCCGCGTTAGACATAACTTTACAAATTAATTTCACTTTGTAATATAAACATAATCTAAAATATTTATATATTAAGTCATTAAAAAAATACTCTAATTTAACATATATTTTTTCCAAATCATTAACACTACTCGTTTAGACGTGATCTTCAGTATAAAATCATTAGAAAGTCGGTTATCGTCGCCTTAAGTTTTGTATATCTGTGCTTAAAACTTCCTGAAAGGGTCTTAAATTTCTTATTATACACCTTAAGAGCGCTGCGCCCGCGGCTCGCAACTACAAATCGAGACGTTTGCAAAATTCGTTCGGAATATTGCTATCTCTGTTTGACAACAGCAGGCGGGCGGCGGACGCGGTGCGCATCCGTGTGTGTGTGTGACTGGATAGATAGCTACTTACCATTCATTCATAACGAGTCGACGGCATTTATATTTTATTATTAGTAATTAGGTATGTTCATTACTTGCTTTATTTCTGTTGAATACTTTGGGGAATCGTTAGTATATGTACAGACTAGTAATGCGTTTTTTGGAAATTTCTTTACAATGCCAATATCTCAATGTTTTAGAATATCTCTGGATCTAGGCCTTGTAGAGAAAATCTAGTAGATATGAAATGAAATTGTTTATTCTGTAAATAGGATAAGTATCGGAATCACTTTTACACGTCAAATTAAAAAAATCGGTACCGCGGTAATCAACGCATTGATGCCTTTTACTCCACGGTTTCGGTAAATTGCGTTACAGTGTCGCGAAATCAAAGGTTTAGTCCCATCTCAAAAATGCTCAACGCGCCTAAAGAAGTATTCACTTCAAGAAAACTTCCAAAACCTTTAAAGTAAAAATACTTGTATAGAACTTTGATCCATAACTAAATATAAATAAGGAGCAGAATTGCATCGAGCGTCGAAGGAGCGAGTAGCCGAAAAAAAAACTTTGAAGAAAAATACTTGTATAGAACATTGGTACGGACCTTATCTAAATAAAGAGCACAATCGCGTTTACAAAAAAAAAAAAACTTCCAAAACCTTTAATCCGTAATGTAGTATAAATAAAGAGCACAATCGCGTTTACAAAAAAAAAAAACTTCCAAATCCTTAAAAGTAAAAACGCTTGCATAGAACTAGTAGGGGTTTCGAATACCGGATTTTTGCAGTACCGGTATTAATACCGTATAGAAAATGTCCAACACCGGGATCCCGGTATGAGACTATTTTTTTTACTTAATATCGTTTTTTTATTCAACAACTAATAAGTTTCACTACAAAATAATAAAAAACTGCTTTTTAAATATAAAGTCACTTTTTTATACAACTTTAAATTGCAAACAGAATCTCCTAACAAAAATAACAAAATAATCTGATACATAGTATGAGAAAAGTACCTAGATAAAATAAAACATTTAAATTAGAATAATCAGTATGTAAGTAATTACAATTTAGCGATCTATTTATCTTTATGTTTTTATAAAATAAATCTCTTTAAAATCAACATACAATATGTTTTAATAAAATCACATAAAAATCAGTCAAAATTGTTCATCGTGCTTTTAAAGGGGAAGCGCCAGGGTAGCTCGCAAAATTCAAATTTTCTTACGTTTTTTGCATTTTGCAAGTCAGTGTCAGGTTTTATGTAGATTAAAATATGATTCCCGGTCGTAACAAATATGGCTTTACTCAATTATAATCATTACAATCAGCAATAGTGATTAAGAAGAAGATAAACATTTGACACCTTTGCTAACTTATGGAGTTGTATTGCTGATTGTAATGATTATAATTGAGTAAAGCCATATTCGTTATGACCGCGAATCATATTTTAATCAACATAAAACCTGTCACTGACCTGCAAAATGCAAAATACGTAAGAAAATTTGAATTTCGCGGGTTACCCTGATGCTTCCCCGTTATGGGTTTTTCTTCATGACTTATTACAGTTACTACTGAGTGGAACATGCATCTTTTGCTATAAAGTAATATCTGCATATAATCTCTATAAAATCAACATTGTTTCGTCTCTTTCTTCCTGAAAAATAGTTCGTAGGAAGGAAAGAGCATCTAAAGTTTTATCTGAGAGCGAGCTTCTTAAGACGCAGATATATGACAGTGACCTTGAATGGTTAGCTTGCGTGTTTTGTACTGAGCTTATGCAACGCGTCATACGTCCAGCCAGTAATAGGACTCGTCCATCAAGGAACGCTGTCCCAAATTAGATGCATTATTAATTTATTACACGTAAAACAAAAAGTAGTTTAAAAAAACACGTATACTAAAAGATCAATAATTTAATTGTTTTCAAAATGGTGAAGTTTTCAGAAAAAAACGCTTGATAGATTTTGCGTCATTCTCAGTTTTTTATCCGCGTTAGACATAACTTTACAAATTAATTTCACTATTTAATATAAACATAATCAAAAATATGCCTATATTAAAATATTAAGAAAATGCTCTTATTTAACATGTTTTTTTTTTCAAATTACTATCACTACTCATTTAGACGTCATCTTCAGTATAAAATCATTAAAAGTCAGTTATCGTCCCCTTAAACGGTTGCACAAATATGTAACCGAGGAAAACATTCTCTCTACCTCTATGCTCGTAGGTAGAATGCTCAGTAAATAATTATACGCCATGTCAACATACATCTCTCGGCCGCCTTCAGAACTATCATAAATGCCCAATTCAACTCTTACAATAGACTCTATATCAGTGCTGCAGGGTTAACATGACAAGCGCGAGAACGCTCTTTTTCTCGTTTCATCGGAATTTGTCGCCGTTGTTTTTCGCCGTTTGCGGTCATGTAAGGGATTAGAATGACGTCAGAATTACGATTCTGACGTCATTCTAATCCCTTACATGACCGCAAACGGCGAGTAAACTCGAAAAAGGCACTTTGACACTACTTTATCGCGCGACGAGATACCGATGTTGCAAGTGATTAAATACAAATTATTTTTATGATAGCAACATCGGCTTGAAGTTCTGTTTCATTCATTCAATTTATGCATGGAATTATGTACTTTATTGAATAAACGTCTCTCTTAATTATTCTCTCTTTTAATTATTTATGATTAGTTTTTTGTGTAACCGACTTTTTGATTAAAATTAAATTATTTCTTTGGCATGCTGAAATTAAAATACAAATTGGCGGAAATTAAAATTAGTGGCACCTATACTCATTAGATAATCACCACAAATGACAAATGGGCCGACGATCGCAATTTGACAAATCGAAGTTTATTATTGTAACAGTCACCATAAAGTCCATGACGTTGCAAATTTTGTTAATCACCAGTCACCAAAAAGACTGACGTTCAAATAAATTGGCAGGTGGAGTTGATTCCGCTATTATAACCATAAAAATTGTTAATCACCATCCTTAGGAAATAAACTGGTGATTTTAGTAATTATGTTGCGAATATTTGATATTACCATACAGCTATAATCCCTAGATTTAGTTAATTTATTTATTTAATCATCATAATTGGCAAAGTGACTGGAAAGTAATAGTCATCTACGTGGTAGTGCACCCCTCTACTACAGTACACCGGTGTATACCCACAATTAAAAAAAAAAATTTTTTTTGTCTTTTTGTCTACTCTTCTCGTCGTCAAAATCGAGGACGACTAAATACGACAAAATAACTGATTATCTCGTGTTGAACTGTCAAAAATCGAGATAAATAACGTGTCATGTTAGGGTTTGTTGACAAAACATCAAGTTTGACAGAACGAGTCAAGTATTTTGTATGGCGTAGCTATCAAAAAACGATAACACTACAGAAATAGACAAAAAATAGTCGCGCGAGGGTGGATAATTATCGCGTATTTAGGCCTGCTGGAAGAAGCATGGGTCCTAACTTCCCTTTGAGTTTTAGCTTCTATATCTGCCTCCAGTTAGTAGCACAAGTAGTAATGAAATGTAACTAACTGTCGAATTAAAATACGTAGTTTTTAAAACTTACCCAGATAATTATAAAATTGGTTGGAAATATAATGTGTAGGTAATAAAAAGAAATTGTTTCACTGTAGTGTCTACTGATAAAATAAAATCACCAATACCGGTATACCGGTAGTGGACATTTCAATACCGGTATTGAAAAATGTCAAATAATGTCCGGGATCCCGGTATTAGCCAATACCGGGATCCCGGTATTGAAAAATGTCAAATAATGTCCGGGATCCCGGTATTAGCCAATACCGGGATCCCGGTATTGAAAGCCCTACATAGAACATTGATCCGTAACTAAATATAAATAAGAAATAAAATAGTCTTGCGAGTATTTCGGATCGGCACTTGGTCGGCGTACTTGCAAGTAAATACCTAGTATAAAAACCTGGTCCTATAATATAGCCCTCGTTCGCACGGACGTAATAAAATCGCGGCGAAATTTTTCGTGCACTTGATTTTTAACGCTCTGCTTAGCGCCGAGAGTTGAAAATCCAACAGTGTTTCTTCAACGCGCTGGGACGAGAGTACGTCCCAGCACGTTTGATTCTCAACAAGCCACCTATACCTGGACTACCGCGTTTCGGCCGTGTGTATAATTTATATGTTTCTACGACTCGCTGAGGGTCTTTAGACGCATAAATAGGTACCTACCGATTAATATTATTGATGAAACATAAGTACTCGTTTGTCCAGATACGGATGTTTGTAAACACATTTATGTTATCTAAAGATAGAAAGAAAGAAAAGATAGAATGAAAAATTTTTTTTTTTTCAGAAACACGTGTATACAAAAAGATAATTAACTCGAGTAAAACAATCAAACAATAGATTTAAATATAATCACGAGCACAAAACAGAAGTAGTCGGCAGCTGCTTTAATTTAGTAAACAAATAAGCACAGTAAAGTACCTATATAATATACCTAATCTTATAATACTGACAAAAAATACCCCGAACGAATTCCAACCGATCACGTTGCGCTAGTGTGAGTGCCTGTCGGAGCGATATACAACTACAGTGAGCAGTACGACCACGCACACATTGACAAATTATTCCTTGACGCGATGGCAATACTAGCATCGAAAAATTATGATAAATTTGAATGTGTTCCGTAATACATAAAATGATGAATGAAAATTTAATGTATTTCCATTTTTTTTTCGATAATTTGTAACTTGATAACATAAACTATGCTTCTACGGAAACAATATTACAAATATTGTTGTTTATAATACAGAAAAAACCATATGAAAACATGTCATTTACGCTTTAAAAATGTACGAAATGCAATTCGCTTACATTTCATTTAAAGGTAAGTTTTTGAAAATCAAAAGACGTAGGAGCCTAGATAAATACTGTCTCAATCCGAATATCAACATAATATGGTGGAAATATGCTCAAATTGCAAATGATTGATGTACTACGTTTGTATGGACAATTCATACGTCGCCGCATTCTTAATGTCTATCCTATTTACCACCTTTTATTTAGTTTCACGTTTCTCTCAAACGAAATAATTCTATACAACTACATTTTCTAACGTTTTGTTGCCTGAAAAGTAAAACCACATTTAAATAAACATTTATGTGAATCCCGAATTCCCGAAATTGCCCGATTATAGCCGAAACATTTTGCCAGACGGTAAGCTTAAATATAGAGTTCCCGAGTCTAGAGAAAATGGTACGTCCCTAACATTATCTAAAGTGCTGAAGCTCTAAAATGATTACGGCGTATGTACTTTTTTCAATTCAAATAAAAGTACCCAAGCCCCAGCCATTATTATTGTGGTTACCCAACCCAGCTTGAGTTTTGTAACCACAATAACACTTATTATAGTGTGATTCTTCATAATGTGCACATATCGAAATGAGGGAATCTATGCTTAATTTTAAAGACAGAAAAATATTTTAAAAAAATCTAAATATTTTTTATACTTTTTATGGAATTAAAAAAAAATGTAACAAAACTGTGTAACTTTTAAACTGAATCAGCTATCGCGATTAATCAAACTCCATAATGATTGGAAGTAAGTAGGCGTCCACATAAAATGAAAATTGAGAAAAAAAACTACCCTCAATTGAAAATAAACATGTTTTTTAGTAAAAATCTGTATTTTTTTCATCAATTTTTACAATTATTGTAAAATTTATAAGTCCAAGAGAATAAAAAAGTTTTTTTTTATTCAAAATAAATTTTAGACCTTTTTTTCCGTCGATAAAATTAAGCATAGATTCCCTCATTTCGATATGTGCACATTATGAAGACTCACACTGTATGACCGTTTTCACTCACCGACACCTAAATATTATTGCACTGATGGATTTTCTGCTCTCGCTGAGCCAACCATTGAAAATCTAACAGTGTGGTTTTATTTACTGTTACTGTAAAGGCCCTTTAAAGGAGCTCGTCACTAAGTAATAACAACTGCACGGGTCGATCCATCAGGTTAAGCTACGCTTGCCGGGGTTGATCCGTGGATAGGTGACCATCATTACATACCGAGACTCCTCCGAGACCCCGCCGAGATATTTGGCGGAGCATCGCCGTGTCCTCGTGGAGGCGATCGGCGGCGGTAATCTCTCGCGTCCGGCCCTGATTCGGGCCATGGTACAGAGCGAGAGGAAATGGGAGGCCATCACCTTCTTCTGAAAGCAGTAATGCTCGCGAAGGAGGAGGCAAAACGCGTGAGGGAGAGGCAAAATTCGCGCCCTCACGCCCCTAACCGTCGCAGGAGGACTCGCCCTGGGCGTCGGGAATCGCGAGCCGATTTCCGGCCATCGTAGGCTCGGGCTTGCGGACGGTGAGCAATGGGTAGCTCGCCGTCCGATAAGGACCAGACCCGGGTCGACGGCGCGTTGTGTTCCACGTGCGCCTCAAAGAGATGTCAGCAGAATTGACGGGGTCCAATAGGGCCGATGCCTGCCGGGGTTGCCAATAAGGCCGAAAGGGAAATCGTGGCCCCCGGCAACATGGCAACTGAAAGAACACGGGTGGGTTTTAGTCAGTAAGAGTCTGACACGCCCTCCTGCTCCACCCAGAGCGGGATAAGTTATTTGATAATTTCCAACCCAAAAAAAAAAAGAAGGGTTGAATAATATTTACTAGTGCACACCAAACCCCAGTTTCTAATCATGTATTTAGCACGAATTTCCTTCAATAATATAATCTATTAACCCTCACCCTACCGTACTCTGTATAATCACTTGTTGAGTCAATTGTCCGACAACGAATGACATTTGAAATATATTCACCGTTTCCGACCCCTTTTCACACGTCCCAACTTGGTCATATTACCTTGACATACAACACCCTTTCCGTAATATGATTCAGCAAATTAATTTTAATGAAAAGTATGGACAATGAAATAGTAAGGTAATTTATTAAATAGGCCAGAAAAACAGTCGTATTTCATTCTGAGTTATTGTAACATAAAAAGAAGTTTGTTAGTGTAGTGGTTGTTTACCTCGTAATGGACTTTATGTTAATTATTTATTGCATATTAGAAATATGTGTTGGATACAGTTGTGTTTTAAAATTCACAATAGTACTTGACACTAGATAATTAATTTCGCGTAATAAGAAACCACAAAATAAATGGTAGAAAAAACATATCTGGAATTTCTCAGTAGCAGCTCGGAGTCTGGATTTGTGCCCGGTTGATGGCAATAGGCTCGCCTCTATTGCATGAGACTTAAAAATAGCAGGCAAAATGTGGATGTACTCCTCTGCCTAACCCTTCAGGGAAAACAGGCGTGATGATATTGTTTTATACTATTAAACGAGCAATGTTTGTATATTTATATATATATTTGTACACAGGTTCTCGAAATTGGCTCTAACGATTTCGATAAAAGTTGCAATATAGGGGTTTACGGGGCGAAAAATCGATCTAACTAGGTCTCATATCTGGGAAAATTAGTTTTCTCTGTATTTTCACCCGAGCAAAGATTGGTCACCCAAAAGTTTAGAACAAGATAATGAATAATGACATGGCAACATGGAATAAGTAGGTACTATATATGGATTAATATGAACTTCCCTATATTATTAAATGAGCATTCTCTATTTTCACCAGAACAGAGCTCGGTCGCTTAAGTACTATTATATTAATGATAAACATCTGTTCTCGCCGTCACCATTAAGAAAAATAACCTTAACCCCACCAGCTGACATAAAAACTCACAAAAGGAACAAACAGTGGTTCAGTAGCAAAGCGTGCGATTAAATTAGCGTAAGGTCGCGAACACACAAGTGGGGTCGCGGGTCGTGGTCGTACGATGTCGGCCCAGACTTAGCCACCACAAAAGAAATAATCGCAGTAGGTTTGTGCCGTTATTATTTTTATTATCCATTTTTGGCTACGTTATATTCTTTATCCTTTAGGAGTTACAACTTTTCTCGACGCGATGTGTAACTTAGCTCTAATTTCGACTAAGTTTCTTTTTAATCGACTTCAAAAAAGGAGGAGGTTCTCAGTTGGTCGGGATATATTTTTTTTCCCCAATTACTCGAAGACGATGCATGAGCAGTTGACATAAGGCTATTGTTACTTAGATAAATTACAAACCAACCCACTAAAAAGTGAAAAAAAAACTTTTTTACAAAAATATACAACCGACTTCCAAACTACAAAGTGAAAAATAACTTTAATTTCGGAAGTCGGTGTCAAAAAACAATTTTTTTTCTTAGTGCGAAATGTTTTGGAAAATAATTTGTTTCATTTTTGTGTTATGTTGTATTTGTGTTATTCGGTTAGACTGGAAGTCGACCGCAACAAAGTTGGGAAAAGGCGAGGCAGATGATAATGTTTGTTAATACTTCGTGTATTCTTTATTTTGTGAAGGCCGTTCCAAGTTTGCTTCAGTTTCATACGCAATAAAGGAAATTATTTTGTCTTCACACTCCATATCATTTTAAAATGCGACCAATCGTGTCTACGATCGATTTTGCCTACATTTTACAAGTTAATCTCAAGCAGCTGCGACGTCTTTTTATACGAGTGGCTATAAATTTTTTAGTTTGAATGGATCTGACCTTCTGTCCATATTAATTTTAAGTAACCGATTTGTTCAAACAGCTCCAGTTCTGACCTTAGCAAATTAATGTTATGTGTGACTCTGGCGAGTGGCGAATATTATACGCACTCGTTATTTTATCCCTGAAGTAGTCTTAAGCGATGTGTGGGAACAGCAACATGTGGTTGAAATGAGGGTAGGAGTAATATTAAAAATGTGATTTTTATGCTGATATGGAAATGTAATAAGAACCATCCTTACTCTAAAATTACTAATTTAATTTCGAATATAATTATTTAACCTCAAAATAGATACTAATACCCAAATGAATATTAAAGTCGCTACCCCAATATCATAATCTAAAACTGTTTAATAAAACTACATATTCATAATATTTCAGGGATAAGGAAAATAATATGCAACACCAAGATATTTCGTCTGTCATTTATATTTCTTTGCCAACATCAAATTCAATATTCTACACCATACCATCACATCTCCTATTCCCCACATAATATCACTATTTAATCTTATTCTAATATTTACCATTAAACTAATAGGTTACTTTAATTTACAGTAAATCTCCAACCAATACCATGCCAATCTATCTTTTTACTGACACATCCACTAAGCACATCTTACCGTCACGAGCGCCAGACCCAGAAGGCCGTTCCCGCGGTACGTTCTGACACATCGAATCTTTGGGTGTTGCCAGTACAATATCCAACAATTACGTATTTATAAATTGAAACCTAACAGAAATAACCAAAATTATTAAATTAAAAATTAAAATCTTTTACTTCGGACCGTGGAGAGAGGAGAGGAATGAGGAACAGGGTGTAAAATTCACTCATCCACCATGGAAAAGGGAAGATCCTTCGACCAGACGGGTGTTGTGTCTGGCGGGCAACTACCCGACGGTTGATGTTGAGTCTTATATTATGTCGTTCGCGCGGTAAACACTAATTGCGCAATGCAGGGTATGTGTGACGTCATGTCTTTTTGATGCGTATATCTACCAGACAAAAAAAAGTGTGGCACTCGGGGACTGCCGCGGTAAAGCTATTGCATAGCATTTGTAACCTCCATGACAACATCATGTTGTCATGGGAACCGTCATTACATGGTAGGCGGAGTGGGGGATGTTAGGTTTTATTTTCGTTACGGTTTTATTTTCGTTACGGAATTTCTTGATTCGGTCGCCGCGCTCAAAGCCCGCGATAAAAGCTATGCAATAGCTTAACACAATCTATTAATGAAAGACAGCTGCTTAGAATTTTTAATTGCGAATGAAATTGTTCAAGTTCAAGACCTGTTCGCGCAACAGATGTGATGTTGCAACTTTTCACTAGATTTCCGCTCTTTGGAATCCAGGTAATTTAATGTACGGATACATTAAATTCCACAACGTATATTTGTCAATTAGAAGAACATTAAGCAACTATTTACTACTCTTCCGTTAGTACCCGGGTACTGGTTTAGATAGCATTTCTCTTATAAAGAATCCAACAAACATTCTTCTGAGTACTTATCGTTTTTCTCAGTACGAAGTCAGGAAAATCTGCTACAAGTGGGAAATGTAACCACAAGTATCTTAATATCATGAACAATCTTACTCACTTATGTCACATCGTTTTCCATTATCGGAAAACATGGAAAGGTTAACGACCGTAAAACGTTCTGGGATTTAAGATGGCGCCCACGATATGTGATAGATCGGCGCCAAAAACGCCTACGATCAAAATGGCGGCGTTAATGTATGTATGTTATATGGAATTCTAACTCAAAAACCTTTACGATAGCACCCATTTTTCGTACAGGTAGATATTAAAGTAATAGATTTCCATAAATCATAAGAATTTCGGGGGTTGATTTAACAGGGTTTGCAAATGGTGCAAATAATGTAGAAGATCCATATCCCGGCCATTGTGAAGGGAAAAGTAATACAGTGTTCCTGATATGGGTTCCTATAAATAATTTTTGTTGGACTATAGATAGTGAAATATCATGCGCGATCGTCGGAACTAAGTACCGAGTTTTTAATAGTTACAAATAAACAATATTAGATTGAAACTATCCACTGCACAGCCAATTTAAGCTCCTTCTCATTCAGCGAAGTAATAGAGCTAGAAACAAAATATAATTAAGTGGTTAGGTAATTAGGTAGGTATTAGGTCTCGAGTTCGAACCCAAGGCACGTACCTCTGACTTTTCGGATTCATGTGCGTGTTGTATAATTTATCACTTGCTTCAAAAACGGTGAAGGAAAACATCGTGAGGAAACCGGCGTGCCTGAGAGATATTTCTCGACGGCATGTGAAGCCAAGTCAGAGGCCCATGGGCGGCTTTAAAACTGACACCAGGTTAGAAACTAACCACACGAAAAGAAGAAGAGGTATATGCTGTTTAATTTTAGCAAATCGTACTGCATGGTACAGCCCGAAAATACCTGAAAGAGACGTAACATCAGAATTAACCAACCAACTAAAATTTAGGGGTATGAGGAACAGGGTGTAAAGTTCACTCATCCACCATAGAAAAGGGAGGATCCTCCGACCAGACGGGTGTTGTGTCTGGCGGGCAACTGCCCATCAGTTTGAAGTTGAAACGTTGTATGTATGTCGATTGCTCGGTAAACTCTAACTGCGCGATGCAGGATTTGTGTGACGTCATGTCTTTGATGCGTAGTTCGTATGTGGCGGTGTAACCGCTACAGGACAATTAATCAGAATTTCGCTAAGGGTTTACTAACAGTATTTACAGGTAACAGTGATTGTAGCAATCTTGTAGTAAAAACAGGCGCGAAGAAAAGTGTTTCCGTGTAGTTGTAAAGAGGATAATCCAACTTCATTTGTGTACAGTCTTAAGGAGTTTACTCTTTGTCACGTACCTAAGTTTCAAGGGTCATTAATTCATTCGAGTTGCAAACTTAGGGTAACAAGTGAAGGGTGCTAGAAACTTTACATGTTCTTTAGTTTTGTAGTAGTTGAGGAGATGTACCTGTTTATTTAGTTAGTTTAGAACACGTGTTGTTTCGGGAAGTGACTAGATAAACATTAAACTTTAAGAAACAAAGATTTGTTGGTCTCTTTGCTATTACTTTTAACTATCCTTAGATGATGCATAATCAGCCTAATATTGTTGCCACTGCTGGGACTCATGCCTCCTCCCTGTGAGAGGAAGTATGCCGTAATCCACCACGCAGGCCCAGTGCGGGTTGATAGATGCCACATGTCTTAAAGTTTTCGGTTCTAGGACATGCCCGTTTCCTCACGATGTTTTCCTTCACCGTTTTGAGAGCAGTGGCGATGAAATAATTTACTCAAAGTATAGCGCCTGTCAGGGTTCCTACAACTCGTAAATCGCGGCCATTGGGCCACCACCGCTCTCCCTGGATTAAGAATGAGGCTATTGTCTAAATAAAAGTGTGTATTCCTTCTAATGGACAGAAAGTAAACAAAAGACACATTAATATCATTATTAGTTCATCTTTCTCTTTCATATATTTTACGTACACCTTCGCATCATTACCCAAGTCCCTCAAGCTCTAAACTATAGCTACATTTGCTTTGAAAAATATAACTTCCATTATGGGGAAACAAAAGAGGAACTCGCACTCACACAAGATAGAATCATTAAAAGATGGTAGCGGCAAAGATTTAAATCGTTAGATTCGCCATACCGCATTCTGTTTCGTTTTGACAGCTCTGACACTCAATGACGCAGTGACTTGAGTTGATTGTCATGGAAACGCTATTTATAATGTGTGAGCTTACCAACTCTTCAAGTCTGTTCAAAAACATTCGTATCTATATTCAAAAATCGTTCGAAACAAATGCCTGTGTATAAAACCGAACCTATAAAAACACAATCTATTTTTGAACACAAAGAATAACATCACATCACGTTTATAAAATAATGAACAGCGGAAAGCAATCAACCGTCGTCGCTGAGCTAATAAAGAGGAGGTATGTAGGTAATATAAACAGGAAAGAACCTGTGATTAGAACGTTACGTATACCTATAGGGGTTGATCTTGGATCACAGAAATGACGAAGGTATGTCATAGACACGGAAATTGTACTTTCAATATGTTCAAAATGTACCTACATAATGCACTCAATGCTGTCGATGTGTTATTACTAAATGCTGTCGATATGTTATTACTCAATGCTGTCGATGTGTTATTATTACTCAATGCTGTCGATGTGTTATTACTCAATGCGGTCGATGTGTTATTACTCAATGCTGTCGATGTGTTATTTACTCAATGCTATCGATGTGTTACTACATGCTGTCAATGTGTTATTTACTCAATGCTGTCGATGTGTTATTTACTCAATGCTGTCGATGTGTTATTATTCAATGATGTCGATGTGTTACTACATGCTGTCAATGTGTTATTTACTCAATGCTGTCGATGTGTTATTACTCAATGCTGTCGATGTGTTATTTACTCAATGCTATCGATGTGTTACTACATGCTGTCAATGTGTTATTTACTCAATGCTGTCGATGTGTTATTTACTCAATGCTGTCGATGTGTTATTATTCAATGATGTCGATGTGTTACTACATGCTGTCAATGTGTTATTTACTCAATGCTGTCGATGTGTTATTTACTCAATGCTGTCGATGTGTTATTATTCAATGATGTCGATGTGTTACTACATGCTGTCAATGTGTTATTTACTCAATGCTGTCGATGTGTTATTTTAGTCCGTATTGAAAACGTTTTCATATCACCTTCATTTTTACCATCAACAGCATTTTTTGGTCTTCTTGCAGGGCAGAAGGCTCCTTAACGCCACTTTCCCTGTTTTATGCACTGGTCTGTCGTTTACATATGACTCAACTTGCAGGGTGTTGACAATTGACACAACAAATTTGCTGCATATTTTTCTGTATAACCTGTAGCTGATAAAAGTGTCACTTCACTACAAGTAAGTACAGTACAAATATGTTCTTAATGTCCCTCGGAAAACCTCGTGTTTCGTCAGTCGTCGGATTTCTATCAGATGCCCTTTGCACTTGGTGCAGACCGGATGCTCTCAATCGACTTGGAAGTATGTAGAGTTGTTAATACTCTTTTAACTTAATGCAATTTATTTAAAGTCGCAGGCACGAAAGATAGGAAAATAATTTTACAGCTCTATATAGTTCACACGAAAATCAAAACAAAACAACAATAAAGTTCTGAATTCAAATTATTGTACAAGATAAATATAATAATTTATGGACATGGAAATTAGCATTCGTTTGTATTCGGAAATGCGATGATTCCCGAGGGACATTAAGAAAATACAAATACTGTATGACATATCGCCACTGCTTCTATAATCCTAAAGCATGGTTAGACTATACAGGGTTGAAATATACAGGGTTGTGGACAAAGTCTGTTATTATACCACTGTGGCATCGTTTGTCATTCGATCGGATGGCTCTCGTATCGCGAGCTTACTAATTACAGCTGTCGAGTAATGTATATGGACACATCCATAAATGGATAGCTGTAATTATCTTGTTGTTTTTGACATATTTATGTGAGCTTTTCTTTTGTTTTCGTTACTGAACCGTTGATTTTCATTCATTAACATTAAAAACTGCTAAAGCAAACCAACCAAGACACGTGTAATGATTTACATAGCAATTTTTCTTTACGATCAAAGGACCTTCTAACATAGTATTAAAATAATAACGAAAACACTCTCTTCATTACCTTAATAAGGTAAGGCGAGGAAAAATAAACACAGAAAAAAATATCTAAAACAACATCTACTTTTGCATGGCCTTTTACACTTGTCTGATCAAAGAACGAAGCTGTAAACATAAACAATTTTAATAAAACCTCATGGTCTACTTATTCTGTCATTCATATCAATAGCATTTTGTATGGTAACCAGGGAAAAGATGCTGAAAATCTCAAGCAGATTCCATTTTTTATTCGAGTTACTCCGAACTGATGAGGTCACAGGGTATTATTCTAATTCGTCTCATTTACACTTTTTTTATAAAAGTTCTTGAAGTGTAAGACAAACACTGAAACTCACTGAATAAATGTATGCGAATGGGACAAATTGATCTTTCAGTAGCTTGTCGACAGTACATTTGAAAAATTTATAAGCTGAATTTGAATCTCCGGTTACTTATTCACCATAATTGTAAAATTGCCTTTGATAAACAATAAACACTCTTAAGTTGGTACCTCATAGCTCGCCGTCCGATAAGGACCAGGCCCGGGTCGTCGGCGCGTTTTTTTCCACGCGCGCCTCAAAGAGATGTCAGCAGAATTGACGGGGTCCACTAGGGCCGATGCCTGCCGGGGTTGCGAATAAAACCGAAAGGGAAATCGTGGCCCCAGGCAACAGGGCAACCGAAGGAACACGGGTGGGTTTTAATCAGTAAGAGTCTGACGCGCGCTCCGCCCAGAGCGGGAGAAGTTATTTGATAATTTCCCACCCAAAAAAAAAAGACTCATTTGAATTTTAAAGCCAGAGAATTAGGTAGGTATTGGAAGAATTGGACACTTTTCAAACAGATTTCGACGGTAAATCTACGCTGATAAATATGATTGATGATTATGATATGACGATTATGATTATGATGGTGCGGAAAACTACTCTCTTTTGTTTATGTATGTTATCATAGCTATTTATGTATGGTATAATGTTCATTTGATTCCAACACATTTTATATAAAATAAGACTAGATACCTACATGTAAATTATATGAAAAAAAATCCCTACCAACCGTCCTGAAAAACGAAACAAATAAAAATCGTAGCACGAAAAAGTAGTTAAAATTGCAGCGGAATCCGAAGTTCAATTAACTAGTGTCCACTACGTGACATCGATGTTCAGGAGAGAGAGGAACCAATTTTAACATCTTTTTTTATTTTTTTTTATAATAGTACGGGAAATACTTATTGGATTATGAACCCGCGGTCCTAGTTTAAAATATAACCGATGATAATAAAAAATAATAAAAAACATTACATAAAATTAAATTAAATTTCACAATACTGCAACAGAATAGATCACAATAGAACAAATAAATGTCAATGCAATTAAAATAAATACAAATTATAAAGGTCACAGAATTAAAATGAAAATAAAATGTCAAATGCAATTAAAATAAACGAATGAAAACGAAACAAATTATTATAAGACTCACAGGAATTTAAAATCGGCTGAAGTGCAACTAATAAAGATAATATCGTTCCTGAAAATTTATAAATTACATACTGTAGGTAGGTACTACTGCCAGCAAAGATCACGCCGAGTGTCTATTTCAAATAATCTTACCTGTAACAAAAAGAAAAAACCAAATTAGTACAAATCTTAACATTCCAAACGAATCCAAACAAAGAAATAAAAGTATCTTCGGATGGAAGAACCAACAATCGAAATCAAATTTTATGATTTCAATTGTCTGCCCTTCAGACCTGCTTAGCCAAATCTACAAAAAAAAAAGTGTGCCGTCGCTTTTTTTAGTAAAATAAAATATATTTTTTTCTTATTTACACTATTATTAATTTATATTTATCAAAAATTTTACACTATTCTTAATTTAAATTTATTAAAATTTATTTTCAATTTTTTATTTGGTTTTCTATAAAAAGCGTGTTTTTTTAGTTTTTTAAACTGTTATTTATAAGAGTGACGATTTCTGAAAGTTTACAAGCCACGTTTAAGAACTTCGTTCCAATAACTCTCAGCTCCGTCTCTATTTCTTTGTATCAACAAACATCTACTTAAGGGAACCAACGAGGAGCTCTCGTTTACAGAAGACTAATTAGTTTAGTCCGATCGCCTGTCTCGAGCACTGATCGGCTTCGCTTTTGTTAATCTTACAGTACTAACAGCCAATTAAATGATACTCGCTTTGTTTGGCAGTGGTTATTGAATCGGAACATCTGTTAGTCTATCTATACTAATATTAATATACTAATATATTAATGGATACTAAGATATTATTAAGAGATACATTTTTTTGCTTGTTTGTAAGTTTGTATGTTTAGTGGCATGAGGAACAGGGTGTAAAGTTCACTCATCCACCATAGAAAAGGGAGGATCCTCCGACCAGACGGGTGTTGTGTCTGGCGGGCAACTGCCCAATGGTTTGAAGTTGAAATCTTGTATCTATGTCGATCGCTCGGTAAACTCTAACTGCGCGATGCAGGATTTGTGTGACGTCATGTCTATGATGCGTAGTTCGTATGGGGCGGTGTAACCGCTACATATGTATTCTTGAGGAAGGTTATAGACGCGGAAAAGTCGCGGGCAAAAGCTAATAGTCAATATTTCTGTTAAGACTTGTAGTATATGGTTATTCTTGATATTGCTGGATTATCGATATATTTGTAGAAGTAATTCTCCCCTAATGAGAATATTAGCCAGTCAGGAATGTTGGCAGTGTCTACCGAGAGTACATTTAATTTAAAAATATACCAAAAATTATGTTATTTCCTAAGCAAATTATATGATACCACATGCTTAATTGATACCCGTTCAAATATGTCATCACCTCTTCACATACGCCTTTCATTTGAAAACCCAAAAAAAAACACGGAAATGTGAATTTTCCGTACACCTTCTATCAACGAAGGCACAGTAATAAATAAGTACAGTATTCTATCTTCATAGAAAACGGCCGAAACGACGCACTTCGAAATCTCAGTGCGCGGTGTGCGGAAGGTTTATCTGCCGAGCGGCCGTTGGTAACTATTTCATGGTCACTGCCGAGATAAAATACTGCTACTTATTTATACTGTGACGAAGGGCAGGTGTAATTTTAAAGATCGAAGACAACAAACGTTTTGTATGTAAACTTTGTGCCCGATAAATAAACCCATTCCACATCAACCAAGTTTTATCATAATCCTAAAGAAATCATATACCTGAATAATGTTATCCAGTTCAAAGCTATTTTATTGGCGATTAATCCAAATAACCGATAAACTAGTGACGTTGAAGACCCTACAAAAAATTGAGAAGATTGTTGATAATAAGACCTTGGGCCCGCTGTTCTTAGAGCGAAACGTAACCATAACGTAACTGTACAAGTTTATGTTAACAAATATGATACAAAGGCTGATGAGGATGCATCGTTCAGACTACACCGGTAATGGTTTAATCGGTTGAGTACTCTGCGAAGGAAATTGTGCAATTCGGTAAGCACATCTCTAGGGGTTTGGCTGTGATTAAATGCGAACCAACATTTTTTATCACAATGTAATCACGTATACTCCAAGATTAACTAGATTCAATTGTGTAAAGCTTATTTCTTTACGGAATTCGGAATTCCCCCGGAATTTCGGACACCGTTGAATTCGAAATTCAAAGGCATAATCAGTTGCTACAATAATGCAAAACCGGGAGAGGGCCCTTTCTAATATTTTCTCGAGCATCTAAAGGAAATCGCCTTAGGGAATCATTTGCGAACATTTATATACAGAAATTGGTAAGGTAAATCTAAAAAAAATATCTTGAGGATTTTCTCTATACAGGGTGGAGGTATAATCAAATTTTAATCTGGTAGTCGGTGGGTAGTTAAGATGCTATCGGTAATTTTAACGATCTCATTACAGCACAAGTGTTTGCATAAAAATACATTTTGGGAAATAAAAATATACGGGTATCGGTTATTTTACTGGCTTCAGCTCGGACTAATTTTTCGAGGGTAAAATTAATTCTAAGTTTTAGGTCTGCGCTTTGATGTTAAAGTACTTAAATAATGTATTTATAGTCTGGCCATGGTAAGTCTGCATGAATATTAAACGGTGAAATTTGAAAATCTATAGACGGCAATACCATCACTCCTACGAAAAAAGAATTTGATACTTTGTTTGTATTTTTTTGTTTGTTTTTGATAGGGTATTTTGTATAAATTCTGATTTATTCCTGGTTAAGAATAGACACTTTAGCACGATGCAGTGTGGATTTGATACAGTTTTATCATCGTATGGAGGCAGAGCATAAGTACGACATAGTCTATTACACATAATCTGTTGCAAAAATTAAAAGGCAAAATATCAAAATCATTAGATCTACTTACAACCCCGAAACTGACATAACTAACTGATGTATAAGTATACCATAAATAAAACCTTTTGGGGTTGCCCATTTATTCCATTGCAGACTTAGCGTGGCTAGATTCTATTTACTTTCAGACTTATGATTGTAAAACATTAATTGATTGCTTAGCTCATTCCAAGGGCTGTGTAAACAATTTTCCTCTGACCTTTCCAACTACACAGTTTTGTTCCCTCTAAGAACCCTCAAAATCTCCGTCTTATTGTTCTTCCATGCACAACTAAACATCAATTTTGACTTAACCCCCTAGAAATGGGTATTATTAAATATAGTTTTATCGCATGCCTTCACAATTCTGGTGCGAACAGTAAATCACGTATTTGCATAGAAACTGAGTTAATGGTCACTGGCGATGGCTTAATGGGTTCTTCCATTCATAAATCATTACAGAACTGCTCATAACTCATGAAAAAAAACTTATTTCCATACCATAAAAAAATATTGTTGATATTTTATTTACCTGGATATGCAAATGCTTTTTATACTACACAAATTTTATTGTTTGTCACACTGGTGTATGTTACCTTGTTATTTTTAAGTACCGTATCCAACTTTTTATCTGGTAAAATGATTTTGCAACAATCAAATCTACCAAAGCTTTTGACGAAACTATACAGTGAACTTCCGTTAACTTCAACATTCTCTGAAACTACGGGTACGTTGGAAGTATGAATAGCTTCATACAATCCAAATATACACGCGCTGCTCAAAATCCGTACCGGGCGTGTATCTGTTGAAACGTCGACACACAGCGGGTCGTTAATCTGAACGGCAGTGTACGCCGAATGTGAAGGGACAATTCCTGAAACTCTACTCTTCCTAAAACCAACCGTCTGTCAATGAGAGAAGGTATCATTCTGGTTGGAGTAAGGTTTTGTGTATAGTGATGAGGGCTAGAGTAGTAAAATGACTTTCGTGTTACGTTGCTCGAATAAAATTAAATGGTGTTGCTTTTTTGGTTACGTCACATTGAATTGATTTGCATTCATTCTGGTTTGAAAGAAAATAAAAAGAATTATTATTGAAAAATACATTTATACGTAAACACACGCCTTCTTCCCATGGAGGTAGGCAAAAACTACAGAACGCCACCTGCTACAATCCTTACATACTCTTTTTGCTTCGTTTACGTTCATTTTTCTAATCATACCAGGTCAGACGGCAGAGAACCAAAGTTGTCAACATAGCTCACAGAATAAGCAAGCTGAAGTGGCAATGGGCTGGCCATATTAGCCGTAGAACCGATGCCAATGACCATTGGGGTAGACGTGTTCTCGAGTGGAGACCGCGAATCTGCAAACGTAAGGTAGGACGCCTTCAGGCTAGGTGGAGCGAAGATCTTCGCAAGGTGATTGTCGCAGCTGGATGAGAGTTGCCGAGAATCGAGCTGAATGGCGTGCCTATGTACAACAGTGGACTGCTGTAGGCTGATGATGATTTGGTCATAAACGCCAGCTGGTTGCTAGTACTAAGTACCTGACCTTTCTGAAGAACATCACTAATAAGGTCAGTGTATGTCCTTCTAGGGCGTCCCTCCCATCGTTAGAGTTGTTTAAAGGTCATACAAATTGAAAGTAATGGATGAGTGCAGTATCTGAAGTGAATAGCGATCATTCATTCAACGAGTCGTGTCCAAATTGATAGATTGTTGTTTATGTTCAATGCAAAGTCCAATGTAGGTAAATAAGAATTTCTTTTTTTACCAGCCATAATAGTTATTTATGCAACTGTTGTATAATAAGGGGTATTAAAACACGAATGTGGGTTTATAACACGAGTGTTTTAATACCTAATTATAACAGTTGCATACAATACTTTATCTACACCCATGATATGAATCCTCTATAAAAGTTTCTGATACCATTGGGTGTTTGTAATTCAAGATCAAGAATAAAGAAATTCCCACGAAATTCAGTACAACTGCACGTATGTACGTTACCTGCAGCAGCACATCACACACACATGCGTGTAGCGGGTGCTGCTGTCCCCCACTTGAACGTTGAAACGAGTTGCGTAATGAAATTTAGTACAACATTGTAACACTCATTGGGATGAGGTAATGGTTACTATGACACTGGCTGTTATAATGTTGCCAATAAGCTAACTGTTTCAGAAACTTTTATAGAGGTTTTATAGCATGGGTGTAGATAAAGTTTTTTACCTACCTATTTATGAACAAACCCATAATTTTATTCGATTATTTCGAATTTAAATATAATGCCACCGGAAATAACCCTAGAACACTAAGATGCCAATTTATTCTTCCACATCGTTCAAAATTTCATCTTCGGTATAAAAAATTCGAGGAATACCTCGAATTTTTTATACCGAAGATAAAATTAATACCACTCAGAGCACTGAACGCATGACATACTAAGCCAAGGGTTTCACAAGATGACAGTGAGATCGTTCAAGCACGTCACAGGCTAAAACCCGCCGAAAACTGACGGAGTATGAGCTAAGTTCACGAATTAAATCACGTTTAAATAACATTTAATAAAAGCGCAGGCCACACTTGCTAACCTGCCAAACCTAGCTTCGTTCCCAGTGTGGCCTGCGCTTAAGACGAGGTAAGATAACATTGTCATTTTGTATGTAAATGTACGAGTGTGTAATTTTTGTAACTTAAAGTACACTTTACATAATACCTACGGTTTTATACCCATGTGGGCAAATTATAACTATACCAGTTAGCCGACGTTCGCACGGACGTAATAAAGTCTCTGCGATTTTTTTTTCGTGTACTGAATTCTCAACGCTCGGTTTAACACCGAGAGTAGAAAATCCAGTGCGTGATAAAATCCCGCCTCGATTTTATTACGTTCTTGCGAACGTCGAGTAACTTTACCTCGTATACGAGATGTTACTTAGGTATTCTATCCTTATTAAGCACAACGAAACTTACGAAAATGTGTTATTAATTTCCGCTTACATCGAAAGTTCCGCTTACATCCGCTTCACAATATCTAACCAAGAGCTGTGTTGGATCATTCGGTTCCCTACAAAATGGTTGAGCTGGATGGTGCTGATCCACGCGTCATGTTCGTGAACGGGCGCCGTCAGCTGAGACTGGTCATCTCTTATCTGCCAGGGCTTATTTTTAATCTTATATTTTCAATTGCTTAAATTTTTTTTTGTACTTTGTTCTCACATATAGAAGCAACAAGAATAATGTACCCAGGATTTTGTAATATCTATATTTAAAAGAGTGTCCTTGGAGTTTCTTGCCCGTTCTTCTCCATAGAGATCTACGTTTTGGAATGGGCAACTAGCTTCAACTTTCTGACTAACTGACCGACTCTTTGACAATTCAAAAGTGCCTGTAAATGGTTTAGTCGAAATAAATGCTTTGAGTTTGAGTTCGAGCTAATTAAAGATTTGCTAAACCCAACTCTCATTTTGATAATAAAATTTTCGCTTACGACAGCACTATGAATATTCATCTGCCGTACTTATAACGCGACTACGCATACTGAATAATTAAATATTATAAATACTCCACGCAGTTTATGTATAGGTATTTTAAATGTAATTAATTAATTTTAATTTCTTTTCTACCAGTTATTAAAATACTTGGAGTGTCTGGTTGTAATAAAATAATCATATTAACTTTATAATGGAAGTTAAAATTGTTTATGACGGAACAAATTTTAAATAAAACGCTCACTGGATGAAGTAGAATATCCAAAACAATATTTATGTACAAGTTCGGTATAGTCCGTGCAATCCACGACGACGCGCCCCACTCCGCGATTACTGTACTGTAAGCTGAACTCTAGTACGACGCGGAGCGGAGTGGGGCGCGTCTTCGTCGATTGCGCGGACTATAATTATTTCCTAATCTAATTAAAGCATGACCAACTTATGTAATCAATCATTAAATTTATTTTATAATTCAATGAATGAAATTTATTTGATGAATTCGTAAACTTCCTAGATTACTAAAACAAATAATATACTTAAATAAATATTGAACTCGTAACAAAACAGTACTTTCAATTTTTTTCGGAATAAATTAGCAATACCAAACTCAAAAGCTAATTTAATCTTAACCGTCAAAATGCCGCTGGATTATTGGAACATCGAAAGCGACGCCATGAATTAATTGAAAGGGGTAAATTTCTTGCCGATTTCCTTGTAATTTCAAAGAAGCGAACTAATTCTGAGTAAGACGCTAAGATTAATAAAAACTTTATTCATTTTTAATTGCGAACGTGACTACTGAATTATTAAACAATTAAAAATTCAGAATTCAAGTTGATAATAATAATATAATATTTATTGAATAAAAACGTTTACAAAAAGTGTACATTTAGTCAACAGTAAGATTTCCCAAACAATTGTATTGCCTAAAAATAAACTAAAACTAAAATATGTTAATTACAAGTGCAAGTAATGATGGTTCGGAATTACAGTGTTAGGTAGCGACCCTTAATAATTGTTTGAAACTAAACAATTATTAACTTGAATTCTGAATTACCTAACCTACTTAGTTACCTATAGAAACGATAAAAAATGCGGTGATAACTTGGTATTTTTAACTAGTCTAACGAATTTAAAAACTTTAGCCCCAAAGAACTACCAGAATTTGAAAGTAAAACTACGGCATTTTTGGAAGTTAATACAATTGTACTACACGGTGATTTTGAGAGGTTCCCCGGCTTGTCATGGATTGACTGGTACATCGCTCTTCCCCTCACGCTTTATCGGCATGCGTAGAATAATAAGTAGCTAAAATGTTCTGTTTTTCTTTTACTCGGAGATCAGGAAGTGAAGACATCGAAACTACATAGATATAGACTACTATATAGAGATACTGCAGCTTATTCTACAAAAACATTTCAGTTTTTAAATATTTTGTAAAACGTGTCAATCCCACTAAAGAACACTGTCCTTCAAGATACAGGACTTTCCTAGTTTGAAGGGCAGGGGTCTTACTCATTGTAATAGCCATACCCATCCCATAGTTTAAACTACACTGATGTTACCTAGGCTAAGTTTTTGGTAAATAAAATGATTAGTTACTTACTTACTAGTTTTTAAGCTTTTTAAGCTATTGCATAGCTTTTATCGCGGGCTTTGAGCGCGGCGACCGAATCAAGAAATTCCGTATCGAAAAAAACCTAACACCCACCACTCCGCCTACCATGTAATGACGGTTCCCATGACAACGTGATGTTGACATGGGAACGTAATTTTTGTTTTATGTCATCACGTCATCATCCCAAGTGTAGCGTTGACAAATAGGAAGTATGGAGATTACAAATGCTATGCAATAGCTTTACCGCGGCAGTCCCCGAGTGCCACACGTTTTTTTTTTACAAATTTTGTCCTGGACTAACTAGTCGGCCATTTTAACACTAAACAATGCGACAAAGAGGCTAAAAGTAAGCCCTAAATTAAATAGAATAAATTAGTTTGTTAGGAAAAACGATACATTAAAAATTGACAAAGAGTCCGGTAAAAACAAAACTTTAGTTAGGTTCAACGCCGGAGTAGAGGGTTAAAGTATGAAGCAGGAAGTGCGTACGGAGCCCCCTTCCCCCTTTTCAGTTTCCGCATTGCGTCTCATTTTAACTTAATGTTAGTTATCTGTAGTGAGCGTTTTAGTAGTTAATTATACGAGTGAAGATAGTGTTCTTAGAAAACGTTCTTTGAGAACGCTTTTAGTTTGATTAGATTTTAAGTACTGAATAAATTATGGTCGGAAAACATAGGTTTACTTACTTACTTACTTATTTATTAGCTCTAGATGTTTAGAATATAATACAAGTAATGGCATCAAAGAGAGCGTTCTGTAAATAGTAATATTAACAGAATACTAAAAATTAAAAAAGATTGAGATTATAATATAATATATACAGAATAACGTAAGTTTGTTGGTATTGGTGATCTGCAGTCACATCATCACATCATCAGCCTATAAATGTTCCCACTGCTGGGACACAGGCCTCCTCTCTGTGAGAGTGGGCCGTAATCCACCACGCAGGCCCAGTGCGGGTTGGTAGATGTCACATGTCTTCGAATTTTCTGTTCTAGGACATGCCGGGTTCCTCACAATGTTTTCCTTCACCGTTTTGAGAGCAGTATCTGCAGTATCTATATTTATTCATGTAAATGTACATACATCCTATACTATTAAACGAGCAATATTTGTTCACGTTCTCGAAACCGGCCTTAAAGATCTCGATGAAAGTTGCAATATAGGGGTTTACGGGGGCGAAAAATCTATCTAGCTAAGTCTCATATCTGGGAAAATTCGTTTTCTCCGTATTTCACCTGAGCAGAGCTCGGTCACCCAAAGTTTAGAACAAGATGGCTACCTTAGAATTGTGACATTGCAGCATGGAATTAGTAAGTACCTACTATCATGGCGGCATGGAATTAGTATGAACTATCCTATACTATTAAATGAGCATTCTCTATTTTCACCAGAGCAGTGCTCGGTCGCCCAGGTACTTATATATCTATGAATAGTATAAAAAAGTCACTTTTCGTGTCTGTCTGTGTGACTGCTTAGATCTTCCATATTATTCCAATTTACACAATGGATTTTGATGTGTTTGACACCATCATTTAGACTCTAAATGCTCTAAATTTTAGAGCATTTATTCCGGAACGTTTATGTCTAAAGTAATATTACAAAGAGAAAAGATTTGATTGTGTGTTTGTTTGTTATGCTTTCACGCTAAAACGGCTCAACGAATTTAGATGAAATTTGACAAATGGGTAGACCATGACCTGGGTTAGGACGAAAGATACTTTTTATCCCGAAATTCCTACGAAATCGAGACTTATGCGGATGAAACTGCGAGGCACGAGTGATAATTACATACATTAATATTTAATTCAGATATATGTGCGGTCTAACGCAGATAGCACACAAAATCTCGATATTTCGACATGTTGCCATTAAACACGTGCAAAACAGGAGCGGATTGCTAGAATAATAGATAAAAGTACGCCATAATTATGCATTCATCGATTAGAAACAAAGTATGAACTTCACTAGTTCAACGTTTTGCCGAGGGCAATCGATTCGTTTGAAGGCCATTATCGCAATTTATAGCCTTTGCTAACGCACCATGGGGAGTTTCTTTTTGTAAGTTACATCCTGAAACACCCCCATGGATTTAAGCTATCAAGGTTATTGAAAAAATAGAGGGCCTTGGCTGTTTTTTTCGTCAAAAGAATTATTTTGTTTTTCGACTATTGGAACAAGAATAATATTTCTTAGTAGGATTTAGTCTACTTAGCAATCAATCTGCCCAGCCTTTTCCTAACTATGTTGGGGTTGGCTTCCAGTTTAACCGGATGCAGCTGAATACCAATACATTACATGGAGCGACTGCCTATCTGACCTCCACAACCCATAGGTAATACGATAGGTACCGCTTGGTAAGACTGGTTGTCAGACTTTCAGGCTTCTGACGAACCGTAACGACTGTCAAAGATCCACGAATGACAGCCGGGACCAACGGCTTAACGTGCTTTTCGAGGCACGGAGGAGTCTCGGTATGTAGAAATGGTTACCTATCCACGGACCCACCTCGGCAAGCGTAGCTTAACCACGAGCTCCTCCAACCAACCACCAACCAACTTATTTTCCAAAAAAAAAGAAGCCAGGAGATTTCCAAAACGATTTTTTCCTTCCCATGTCACACTTTTCACCCAAATCATTCTGTATAATGATTAACCTCCACAGTTTATACCTTGTGGCCATTTTTCAATGAACCCTGTACGCAAAACATATGTGGTAAATTGTACATACCTACCCCATGTTTCAATTCTTCGTTCACATAGTAGTACATTTTGTTTTTGTGCAATGTTTTCTTTCCTCGTTTTGTTTGCCCTCGGAATTCGGAAGTTAATTGAGAATTCATTAAATTAACGAACTTTGGATCAATGTTCGTTTGTTTGTTGTTTTTATACACAGTTGTGTAATGTTTCAGTGAATTGTAAATAGTTGAAATGTGCTGGTATTTTTTATGGGAACTTACACAAATATTTTGTATTTTGATCTGGCATTACTATATCGTGCTACCCAGTAACTGGGTTGTGGAGGTCAGATGGGCAGTCGCTTCATGTTAAATACTGGTATTCAGTTGAGTCCGGTTAGACTGGAAGCCGACCCCAACATAGTTGGGAAAAAGCTAGGCAGAATGATCAGGCATTATTAACAACAACTAGTAAAAGATGAATAAATTAAACGTTTTACGTATCAAACGTATATGTTTTGAAAGCCCTCTGTGCATATAAAAGAACTATGCGACACTACTTTTACCGCGGCGCCGCCATATTGGACATTTATATCAAACATTCAAATTCGTTCAGCCGTTCTTACTACGTGAACAACATCCGAACAAAAATATTTACTAAATCTTCCATTAAAAAAAAACTAACAATTTACAAAATTTGTAAAATTCAACTAAATCATCATCATCTGCCTAGCCTTTTCCCAACTATGTTGGGGTCGGCTTCCAGTCTAACCGAATGCAGCTGAATACCAGTATTCATAAAGTGACTGCCTGTCTGACCTCTACAACCCAGTAACTGGGTAATACGATACCCCTTGGTAAGACTGGTATAAAAATCGCCCTGCTAATAACATCCTCCTTTATGCTTACTCCACGATAAAGATGCCACAACACATACCCAACAAAGGAACAAGGACAGCAAGTCATCGCATACGCATGCATCATTCAAGTCCCCATCAATATTGTAAGGGTTGTCGCCGAAAGTTTGGAGGTTTCAGTTACAGGGACAAGGAAACTTAGAAGGACACAGTGGTAGGAATGAAAACTTCGTTTATAGGTACCAGCCCCCTAATAGCCTAGCACAGTTTCAATCACATTCCGAGAATTTTGAAGGATATCTCTAATCTATTGCCTCATAGTTTTAACAAATTTGTCTGCTCAACAACGTAAATAACGCAATGGAAGTGGCTGAACTGTCAAAATGAAAGAAAATGCAATCAATTGTCATTTTGTGTATGTAACGCAATTACCCCGCAAATGTTTTTTTAACCCCCGACGCAAAAAGAGGGGTGTTATAAGTTTGACCGCTGTGTGTGTCTGTCTGTGGCACCGTAGCTCTTAAACGGCTGAACCGATTTGAATGCGGTCTTTTTTATTTGAAAGCAGGTTTTCTAGCGATGGTTCTTAGACGTGCTTTGTTAAAATCGGTTCAGTCGTTTGAAAATTATCAGCTCTTTTCTAGTTGATGAATGGATGTGAGTATCTTCCACAGGTCTGATCGATTTGAAATTTGGTATTCTGTTACTTCAATGATATTAGGAGAACATAGTAACCTTGAACTGATACTCAGCATCACTTGGTATTTGCAGGATACTATCTCCCTTACCAACTTACAGCACAGATATCGCGTTTGGGCTCATTGGAATGGTCTCAATGAATATGTTATAGATAGATGGTGAACAGGGTCTGGTGATGGAGTAGAAAAGAGAAATGAGGAAATGTTTGCGTTGGGGTTTTTTTTTAAATTTTAACTGTTAAAATTGTACTCGTTGGGAATCTAATTTGAGATTGTAGGTTTCAGTTGAAGGGCATGGATGTAAGTAAAACTATGCATGCAGCAAATGAAAATGTAACTTATTTTTTACTTTATCTGCATGGGTACATGTTGAGCAAATAAAACAATTTTTACTGCCCACTGAACGGACACGCAAATTGCAAATTAAACAGAGTGTCTAATTTTAAATATCTGGGTCACTGGGCTTCAGTGGATCTGTGTGACAACGTTGATTTGGAGAGGGAGCGCAGGGCGCTGTTTGTGCGTTGTAACATGCTGGCCCGCAGGCTTGCACGGTATACCGAGCAGGTCAAAGTGATATTATTTAAGGCCTTCTGTCAATCTTTTTACACCTGCAGCCTGTGGACTAAGTACACGCAGCGTGCTGCGAGTGCAGTACAATAACGCACTCAAGGTACTGTTCGGGCTGCCGCGCCACTGCAGCGCTTCAGCAATGTTTGCGGTGAAAAGCGTGGATGGTTTTCATGCCATCATGCGGAAGCGTTGTGCGTCTCTCATGAAGCGCATGCGGGCCAGCTCGAATAGCCTTCTGAGTGTGTTTGTGAGCCGCTGGGAATCGTTGATGTGGCGGCACTGGATGCGACTAAACACTGCGGGTGGACGCGTCCAAGGCTTGGCATAAACTCGCACTCCTGTGCGGTGCCATTGTGATATTTATTTTGATTTCTTCCTGTGGTTTTGTTTTGGTATATATAATACTAACAATAGCTTTATAAGGTTTTTTGTGTTACTAACAGTATATGGACTACTTAATTGAATTACCTTTACAATTTTGACAGAACGGTTATTCCGTAGGATAACCGTAGGATAGTCGTATACTGAATTAATGAAGGTGTAAATTCATAGTTTACGGTAACACACTATGTGCATGGACCACCAAGCTATGGAATGTAAACAATTTAGACATTAATGGACACATTGGACACACTGACTATGGATTTTATGATTTCATTGGATACATTTATTGGACATTTTTAATGTAGGTATTTGTAGATGTAGGTACTAGAGATTCTTTCAGATGTTTATTATACTTCATTTCGATTATCATAAAAAGAAATGATTCCATATTACAAAAAAACATTTCTATTCGCTTGAAACGCCCTATGGTTTGGAATTACTATTCGCGGCATGATAATATTATCTTTATTATTATAATAGAATATAACATTCAAAGTTATGTAATTTGCCTTTGTGAAGAGATCCTTTGTAACGTGTTCACTCACAGGGATTTAGGTAAAATGGGTTTAGAAGCTAAATGTTAACACGTTTTTGGGTTTTATTTTATTACTGAAAACTATGAAAAAATGAGCTTGTATTATTAAAAGCACAAGAGGTGCTTCTACTATCCTATACTATTAAACGAGCAATATTTGTATATATATATAATTGTAATCATGTTCTGGAAAACGCTTCTAACGATTTCGATGAAAGTTGCAAAATAGGGGTTTACGGGGGCGAAAAATCGATCTAGCTTGGTCTCATATCTGGGAAAATTCGTTTTCTCCGTATTTTCACCCGAGCAGAGCTCGGTCGCTCAAAGTTTAGAACAAGATGGCTACCTTAGAATAATGACATGGCAGCATGGAATTAGCAAGTATCTACAAAAAAAATTAAGCTATTGCATAGCTTTTATCGCAGGCTTTGAGCGCGGCGACCGAATCAAGAAATTCCGTAACGAAAAAAACCTAACACCCCCACTCCGCCTACCATATAATGACGGTTCCCATGACAACGTGATGTTGTCATGGAAACGGAATTTTTGTTTTATGTCATCACGTCATCATCCCAAGTGTAGCGTTGACAAATAGGAAGTAAGGAGGTTACAAATGCTATGCAATAGCTTTACCGCGGCAGTCCCCGAGTGCCACACATTTTTTTTTTGTGTGGGAAGTTATCTAATAACTTCTCCCGCTCTGGGCGGAGCGGGAGGGCGTGTCAGACTCTTACTGACTAAAACCCACCCGTGTTCCTTTAGTTGTCATATTGCCGAAGTATCTACTATCATGGCAACATGGAATTAGTATGTACTATCAAGGCAGCATGGATTAGTATGAACACTCCTATTCTATTGAGCATTCTCTATTTTCACCAGAGCTGAGCTCTGTCGCCCAGATACTTCAAATTATACCTACATGTAAATGTAACCGATTTAATCTGCATTTTTTAAATTATAGGTGTATATATTTTTCGGCAATTTTTCTGGAACCCGATTCCATATTATGCTATTGAGATTTTATGAAATCCAGAAAATCTTTGCACATAGTTAACCCTGCACACAGTACAACTATTCACATAACATTTTGTATAAATTGTTCAACACGACTAACCTAAATCTAAAAAACCTAAAACTGTAAGTCACGGATATAAAGCACGCACATTCCTAAGTTTAGTTCGAATTTCTCTAAAAAGAAGCAACGTGAACAAAACGTTCACTTTTTCACAAACACGAAAGTTTCTGATTTTGACAAAGTAATATTCCACAGCCTTTCTACGCTCATAGCAGTTCCAATATCTTTTGTAGTAAATGTGGAACCAATTTTGTTTTCTTTGAAAATATGGAATATGGTAGAAATAAAAGCTGTTTCGATTTTGAAGTAAACCAAATATTATGTTTACTGCTACAGGTTGATACTACATTATTAAGAATATCTGTGATTTGATTTAAATCGAAATGAATTTGATCTTTTTGGAAACGTTGGATGTAGGTTATTAGAATAAATTCGGGGTGAGAGCCGACACTCAGGGCAGTCACAAACTCACAACTAAACATATTTATGGAGTTATATTAAAACTCTGTGTACTCATCTTTAGTGGAACTTTGTGAACAGAGAAAAATAATAAGATTTATTAAGCTATTGCATAGCTTTTATCGCGGGCTTTGAGCGCGACGACCGAATCAAGAAATTCCGTAACGAAAATAAAACCTAACACCCCCCACTCCGCCTACCATGTAATGACGGATGATGACATAAAACAAAATTTACGTTCCCATGACAACTTCAGCGCATTATCCCCCCATCCCATTTCAACGCATCATCCCAAGTGTAGCGTTGACAAATAGGAAGTATGGAGGTTACAAATGCTATCCAATAGCTTTACCGCGGCAGTCCCCGAGTGCCACACGTTTTTTTTATTATTATTATTCTGAATAATAGCCCAACAGTCAAAGTGTTTGACTGGCAAGCGAAAGCTCGTGAGTTCAAATCCCGCCCGTTACGTTTTCACTTGAACCTACTTCTAGCCATATATAGGTATAACATAGGTTAGTTGGAGAGGTTATCAGAAATACATGCACTTTTATATATCTACAAAGTAACTCGACCCTTACCGCACTTTCATATAAAGATCAAATTCCCAGTATCTGGTGCCTAGATAACATGATTCGCTTTTAGACAAACTAATTTCAGTAGGAGACTTGACTTCATCCGCATAATTCCGCATCCCTGACTGCAAATTAAGATCTACCGCTATGACGAGCAGTGAAGTTATGTCAAATAGTTATGAAGTTTATACAATGTAGTTTATACATACCAACTGTCTAAATCTACTTGATTTACGCCTATGAGCCATGATAATGTGGTATATGTATGTGCGATTTTATCATTTGTAACGTGACGATATATATTATCTTGGACGTCCACGTCTATGAAATGTATGGAAATACGTGCACGTTATAATGATATCGTGGACGTAAATTTAAAAGTGTCTTATTTTATTTATTCTCTTTTATTTCATTAGAATACTTATAAATTACATTTTTAAATATTAGAATATAAAAAATATAGAAACATTTAAAAATATAAAAAAACGTGTGGCACTCGGGGACTGCCGCGGTAAAGCTATTGCATAGCATTTGTAACCTCCATACTTCCTATTTGTCAACGCTACACTTGGGATGATGACGGATGATGACATAAAACAAAAATTACGTTCCCATGACAACATCACGTTGTCATGAGAACCGTCATTACATGGTAGGCGAAGTGGGGGGTGTTAGGTTTTTTTCATTACAGAATTTCTTGATTAGGTCGCCGCGCTCAAAGCCCGCGATAAAAGCTATGCAATAGCTTAAAAAAATATTATGGGACAATAAACAGCTACAATATAAAATGTTTACAAATAGCAATAATGTAGGCTCATAAGTAGTATTAACAATATTGCACCCCACTACATTATCTGCATGTGAACAAAATTAAGATAAGGTAAAAAGTAGCAGATTAGCATAACTCAGATATTATTATACTAGCTGCGCCCTGCGGTTTCACCCGCATAAGTCTCGATCCCGTGGGAATATCGGGATAAAAAGTATCCTATGTATAAATCCTGGTTATAAACTATTTGTGTGTCAAATTTCATTCAAATCCGTTCTGTAGTTTTTGCGTGAAAGAGTAACAAACATCCATCCATCCTCACAAACTTTTACATTTATAATATTTGTTTTTAATTTATATATATTTATAAGTAATATTATTCTATTAGTAGGACAGTAGGAAAAAAATTGATTATTAAAATACATTACAATTAATTAATTATTAAATATATTATATATCTTCATACATTTCCAAAAATTTTAACTCCTCTGTATTGGCGCCTTGGATGTCCAGGATAATATTGTCACGTTTGAAATTATATAAACGTATAGTGGTTGAATAAATGTTAGCTCCTTCCAAATGGTCAAATTCGCTATTTAGAAGCAATGATCCCTGAAGATAGCGCTGTTCGTGCGGAACAATAATGTACTGGATGGATTTAATTCAATACGTGCCATCGATACGATCAAAGAAACAGTACCGTGACTGTGGTTCTAAAAGTGCAAATAATAAAAGATATAAAAGCTTCAGAAGCACAAATTTCAGCAATTTCGTTAGTCGGCTTTATTGGCGAAATTCGTAAATTAAGATTAATTTAATAGCACAGGTAGGTAGGAACTGGAGTTCCCTGATTGATTGCCTTTTCTCAGAAAACTTGAAAAAACGATTCAGAAAAAGAAAACTTGTTGCTATTGAGATTCTTAGTACGCTAAAATACAATAGACGTGGATATATTTAGTAACCTGTTCCGCTTAGCTATTTCTAAAGAGCCATAAAAAACCCCCGAAAGAAATCGACACGTGTTTCACCTCTCAACGAGGCATCCTCAGGATGACGATTGACTTGTCGCGAATCCGAACATGGCGTGTTGCCACACTGAGCGCTGAACGCAGAGTGACTCTGCGTAATAATAGATTTCCGTAAGGTCACGCCAGAATCAATTAACTATCTTAGTATGCTATTAAGTAATCATTAAGAATTCTTCCCAGAATTCCATTTCACGAAGATCGCTTTTAAATAGGACGCGGCCTAATAATACCGAAACTTTAGCCTGTTTACTCGAATTTAAATCATCCAAAGTTATCCAACAGTTTAGCCAAAACGGAACTTAAATCTGCCAAAGTGAGGTCTTAATATAGGACGTTGTTTCTCGGTCAAATGTTTGGCGAACGGAATATGGTTTACGCATTGCAGGATACACGACCTCGATGCGTTGGGAAATAATACATAATATGTTAGGCATATGATATATTCATATACCAAACATGATATATGTATTATTAACATTTATTTAAACGAGGATTTAGATATGTCACTGCAGGGTAAATACCGGAACTATCTGATGAAAATAAAATGTTCGGATTTTTGCAACATAAAAAGAACACACTTTGAAGGTAGGTACCTACTCATAATGTCCACTCATAGTGTCAGCTACTGCTGAGCATGAGGTCCTAGCTTCGATTCCCATGTCGGGCAAAGTATTGTTGGGTTTTTCTATCTGGAATTTCTCAGTAGAAACCCGAAGTCTGCATTTGTCCCCGGTTTATGACAAGAGGCTCGCCCCCTGTTACATGAGACTTAAACATAACTGGCGAAATGTGGTTGTATCTACTACAGGTACACCTCTGCCCAACCCTTCGGGGAAACAAGGCGTGATGTTATGTTCTCGTACTGTTCCTGACAGGGATCATGTCCTGTAATTGTAAAGTAACTGTAGAAAACTTGAAGATTTTAATATTTACTTCCTTCATCCAACCAAAGTGTAAATTAGAGACGATGTATTTCTAAGGAATGCCTTTAGCATAACATCAAGGAAGTTTTGTAGGTTAGCACGCAAAAGAATATTTTTACGTTTAGATTTTGGTAAGTGCGTTTATCTATCTGCATCGCACTTGATATTTTTTATATTTATGACAGCAATAACTTTTGCTGATATTGACAACTGGACAAATAATGTAACTAATTCTATTTGACAAGTTTTGTAGTCATAGCAATACTCATACCGGGTGGTCATAAATATTATTATACATACATACATAAACTCACGCCTTCTTCCCATAGGGGTAGGCAGAAACTACAGAACGCCACCTGCTACGATCCTTACATACTCCTTTTGCCTCATTTACGTTCATACATCTGGTCATACACGCACGCCGGTTGCGAGTACTACGCACCTGGCCTTTCTGAAGAACATCACCAATAAGGTCAGTATATGTCCTCCTAGGGCGTCCCCGCCCGGCCTTTCCCTTCACATCAGCTTTGTAAATATTATTATACTGTTAAGATTATTGCTAGATATTCCAAATGACATTTTTTTTACACACAGTAATTACCCTCAACCATAAACTTAGGTCTCCTAAATCCTTATGTGTCGTTATATAAACAAAGAAAACATTTTACCGAATTGGGTAAATTCAAATACATTTCATTTTTAGCTACCAGAACAACAATTCCTGACACCAATACAAAGCAAGTAAAAAAAAATGCAAACCTGCCAAGTTTATGATATACGAGGCCCACACAGGCAGCAATCGAACTCGCGGGATATAAATAAAATATTCAACCAAGCTGCGAACGTTCAGGCTTGCGTACTTTTTTTAGATCTCCGTACATTTTTTTAGAACTGCTGTACATTTTTTATTAAGGATCCACACTCGCATGCTGATTTCGTTTAACTGACACGATGAAGTTTACTGTTCTTAGGTTGATTATGGGCACGATGCTCGAGAAATATGTAAGAGGCACGATTTTGTATTTGATATTAGGAGGAATGAAACACAAAAAATTGCCGAAATACTCCTCGCGTACTTATTTTTGCGTTATGAGATCTTTTCTCGAAAATGTTTCCTAAATCCAAATCCTTATCATGTTTTCAGGCTGAGAATTTTCAACTGTCTGTTATATTTTCTTTGTTTAAAATACACCCTGTGTACTATACATTTGTAAACAAGTGTCAGTTTTGAATTTATTTAAACACCGTTTTGAATCCCCATGTCGCACCATATGCCATGGGGTTAAAAGAGGACATAGACAGATAGCCACAGTACTTCTCCCAAACATAAAACTTTTTTGTTAGTTGAACACGCCATAAATTCTCTTGGGTTTTGAAGCTATGGTCCGTTCGGGAGTAAAAACTACATTTCATTTCAGCGACCCTTTGCTATTTTCTTCCGAATGGAAATATAGATGATAGTGGGGTCTCGACTATTGTTTGTGTGGATTTTTATTTTTCAGAAGTCGGTTGGTGAAAGACACATAATAAACCGGCCAAGTGCGTGTCGGACCACGCACAATGAAGGGTTCCGTAGTTGGGATGAATTTATCCCAAAAACAAACTTAACTTTGTAGTTGATAAACATGTTCTCCCATACGGAATGTATGGGAAAACATGTTTTACAACTGCAAAATTAAGTTGGTCAATTATTACTCGTTAACTTGTAGAGCCTACTTAGCTGTGATAGTTTTCCTTTTAATTTCGTTATATAACCTACTGCTGTGATTTTTTTCACAAATCCAAAACCAACCATTTAGCTGGCAGGGGGGGGGGGGGGGGACACTTGACTCTAACAAAAATTAGCGCTTTGAAGCTTAATATTTTGCAAACGGATCCCTGAATCCAAAAATGATTTTCACAAACTCATAATGTTTTTGTAAGACCTGTCCAATGATACCCCACACTATGGGATAAAAAAATAAAACATCACCACTTTACGTGTATGAGAGAGAGGTACCCTAAAAAAAAATGTTTTTCATTATTTTGTTTTACCACTTTGTCGGCGTAATTAATATGTATACCTAATTACAGCTTTCTAGTACCTAGGTCTCGGAGCTAGACCGCGGACAGACAGACAGACAGACGGACATGACGAAACTATAAGGGTTCCTTGTTTACTACGGAACCCTAAAAAATGCTGAGAAATTGTGAAATTGTGAATTTAAGACACAAAATTCATAACAGCATTAAATTGACACTACATTGGCAAATGATTCAAATCCCTTACTTAGGAATTATTGAAACTCTATCAGGTGTATGTGAGGCTACGTTTTTGCCAAATAGCATAAAAAGAAAGAAAATACGTTTATTTGTGGCGAACATGACGCAAAGAAAGAACAAAAACACGAAAACATACAATTTGGAGAAAAATATGCGTCACATCCGCGTAAAACGGCCATCGCTTAACATAATGCTGCGACCAAATGCGAGACAGAGCCCCAGCCCTGGTTTTCAGCGACAGCATCTAAATGCGATCAGCCATGTGAGTAATAAAGACCCAAACTTAGTGATTTATAATCTTAGTTCAATGTGGAATACTCAAATTTTCTCGATAAACTACAGCTGCCTCGGATCGGACTATTAAAATAATTGCATCGAACTTAAATTTCACCATTATGCAATTTGAGCCAGGCTTCGGTTGGATTGCTCTTAGTTAAGTCTTAACTGCAAAGTTCTACCACAGTAGGTACCTATTGTACTGTTACATGGGCACTTATGAAACGTCAGAAGCTAGGTACACGGTTCCAATTTGTCGTTTCCTATGGAGAAGCGCCGGCAAGAAACTCCACGGTTACTCTTTTAAAAATAAATAGCTTTTACAATGTTTTCAAATTACAGTGTTAATAAGTATGGGAGGACAGTGTGGGCCTGTCAACAAGTACCACGTACTTAACAAAATAGAAAATGTTCTACAAATCTACAGTCTATTAAGCCTACAAGATGTTACAAGCAATTTAATTGCATCTTTATATAGTATTTCAACTTGTCAGGCCATTTCAACTCATACTAAATCATACAGTAAAAGCGACTCGTGAAAATATATATTTTGACGAGGAGCATGTGCTAAATATTGTTAAAAACAATAATTGCCTACATTACGGTGGAGACAAAAGAGTTACTTTCACAAATAAAAGCAGTTTTCTCATTTTTTCCAAAATTTACAACACGCAAGTGGGTGCCAACGTGTACAAAATATATACTGGCAGGAATAAAAGTCATTTGAACTAAAACTTTATCCATTTTTGTCTCAACTGTGTGATAAAGTTAGGTTAAGCTGTGGTACTGTTTATCACGACAGACTGTGGTCGCCAAATGTGTTAAGGGCGCGCAAAGGCAGTCCTCTGAAAATTAAACATGGACAACACGCAAGTGTGTCCGTGGAGTTTCTTGCCCGTTCTTCTCCATAGGTACCTACTACGCTTTGGAATGGGCAACTAGCTTCATACCTATTTCTGACTGACCGATTCCTTGACAATTCAAAAGTGCCTGTAAATGGTTTAATTGAAATAAATAATTTGAGTTTGAGTTGAGTTTGAGTTTGAGTTTGACACACCACAACGAACTAGGTACGCAAGTTCAGTGATTATCACAACAAAAGTTTTTAAGCTATTGCATAGCTTTTATCGCGGGCTTTGAGCGCGGCGACCGAATCAATAAATTCCGTAACGTAACGAAAATAGAACCTAACACCCCCCACTCCGCCTACCATGTTATGACGGTTCCCATGACAAAGTGATGTTGTCATGAACTTCACGTGATGTTGTCATGGAGGTTACAAATGCTATGCAATAGCTTTACCGCGGCAGTCTCCGAGTGACACACGTTTTTTTTTTTTTTGGAGAAATCAACGCGTCATTCAACTGAATAATTACTTAAAGATGATTTAGAAACAGGTTAATAAGTTACCAAACGTCTATGTGAGAATATCTAGTCCCTATGGCTTGTCTTTAAAGGTTATAAGCTAAAAGATTAAGTGTTACGCGTTACATCAGACTAACAAATGCAAGTATTCTTCCACTGCATTATGCGCATCCTGTGGCCTTCATTAATTTGTGAGCGACAACAACTTTTAACATTCTGCCGCATATCGCGGTAATGGTCCATTAATTCTACTTAGCCGTTGAAATATTAAATTATTGCAAGCTGCGGTGTGCAAGAAGCCTTGTTAATCAAATATGTTGATGTGTAAGATAGCATGCATTAAAATATTGTGTTTACAAACTTCCTCCTTACGTTTCACTAAATAATGTGAAAACGAAAACAAACCGTTTTGTTTTTCGTTGAAAGTCTTTAAAAATATTCAAAGTTATTTATAATTTAACAGTCTCTAAATTGTTTACTCGTAGGTGAGTATAAAGTTCTTTATTGCAATTTTATATTTATAAAGGAAGAGAAAGAAAACCCCTTATAAGGATGGGAGGGTGACTTAATGAGAACGGCTGGAAAGACATGGACTACACAGGCCAGGAGCAGGGCGAATTGGAAAGGGTTGGATGCGGTCTATGCCAAAGGACAGACAGAGATTCAGAGCTGATATTAAACGAGTTTTGAAATACAACTGTCATTCTGAAATAAGACAAAAAATAAATAAATATTTACAAATATATAGAGGTATGAAGAATAGGGTTAACAGTTCACTCATCCTCCATAGAAAAGGGAGGATGCGCCGACCCGACCAGACGGTTGTTTTGTCTTGTGAACAACTGCTCGACGAATGATTTCAGAATGTTGTATATATACTCGTCGCGCGGTAAACTCTACATGCGTGATACAGGATTTTCCGTGACGTCAGTGTGATGCACGGTTCGCATGTGGATGCCGCCACAAACATTCATAATAAATTAAATAATCGAGAATACCCAGATGTATAAAAGAACGTCACAAAACTTGCAAAAACAACTTAATCGAATTAAAAAGTTGTCCGCGAAATTAAACAACTAAGTTACCGTTAAGTTAAGACAAGTTTCAAGCATGATAACAATATGTCTTTGTTATGTTGTCGAACGCCTGTATCAACTTATACATAAGTATGTTTAGTTTGTAAATTAAACAGCTAAGTTACCGTTAAGTTAAGACAAGTTTCAAGCATAATAACAATATTTGTTTGTTATGTTGTCGACGCCTATATCAACATGTTCAGTGTATAAATTTTTGAACATTGATATTATCTGCATACATTATTATAATATATGAGGGTTAAAAATATATTTATTTCTTATCAATTTAGATAATAATCTTAACAATAATAGACTGAAATATATTTTTCAGCTGACATTCAAATACAAGTCAAAAGTGTTTCTAAAATAGAAATCTCGTACAAGATCTGTTATCGTTACGCCTACGAATATCTATTTTGGGTACAATCGGCGTCATAAGTTGGAGAATTTATCGGAATTTTGACGGCAATTAGGTATCATTAAACTGTATTTTGTGATCTAATTTTTTCGAGATTGTTTTGTGTTTTTGTTACAAAATAGTAAGCAAGTAATAGGTTTGAATTTTATGAATAATAACTTATGGACAATATTTAAAGTATACATCTAAGATGGTTCTTCCAAGGCTCACCGCAGAACAAAAGTTCCCTTTTGTTCTGCGGTGAGCCTTGGAAGAACCATCTGAAAACTGTGAATTTTCTGATAAAATTGAATAATAAACTTTGTTATCAGTGTCGTAAACTGCAAAGTTATACGTAGGTACATCGTCACTGACATCAATCAACTCCTCGGGTATCCTCCGGTTACCTCGAGCGCGAGATCATTTGCACTTTATAACTATGCTAATAAAGTTTATTATTCAATGTCGTTAAAAAATCCTCTACTTTATGCGAAGCCTTACACTACCACAATGAGTGATCGTAAGGAAATTGGTAAATTAGAGACCGCGGTAAACCTTCATTGTTATTAGAGGAAGGAAGAATACTGGTCGTTGTATTTATACCTAGCGGATTTCATTCAATATTCATTCAGTTCGGTCGCTGCAGAGCAGTGGTGGCTCGGTGGTGACACCCAGACAGGCGTTTGGCTTTGTATAAATAATTTCATCACCACTGCTTTCAAAATATTTGATAAAATGTAGTGTTATAATAAAAATCCCAGCTTTTGTAAGTTATACCGTAGTATTCATAATGTTCGACATTATTGCTCATTATTGTTGTTTTTTAATTATTTTTGTAATTGTTTTATTATTATTTGAAAATTTTATATTATTTTTTGAAATTTTTTTGTTACTATTATATTATTTGATGTTTTTAAATTTATTTAGGCGCGTTGAGCGGTTTGTGGTTTAATGTTCTAGTATGCTAATTGATAGTGTCGTGCTTTCCTGTAATTTAGATACATGCGAGATCTACATTTGACAGAGACTTTGTGTTAATGCTGTGTATGTGTTTAGTTGGTAAGCCTTTAAATAAATAAATAAAACGGTTAAGGAAAATATCGTAAGGAAACCGGCTTGTCCTAGAACCAAAAATACGAAGACATGTGACATCTACCAACCCGCACTGGGCCCGCGTGGTGGATTACAGCCCACTCCTTCTCGAAGAGAGGAGGCCTGTGTCCCAGCAGTGGGAACATTATAGGCTGAATTTAACTTTAAGTGACTTACCGTTGCTGAGTTATATAAATTCTAGACTTAGTATTTTTAGATGACGTATATGAATATTTAACTTTCATTGGATTTTCGACTTTATTTTAGAGCGACGAAGGTTCGAGCTTTTACAACAGTAAAATATCATGAAAAAGAAGGTTGCATTGAGTCTACATTTTAATGTTTGTTTCACAAACCAATTTAATATGTAATTGTTTTCAAAACTGATCAATAATTTATAATTATTGACCAATTCTGAAAACAGATAATTATGAAACTATGTAGGTAGTTACGGGGAAAATAGTTAATATTTTAACAAAGGTCATTTAAACGCTGATAAAATAAACTAATTCATTATTATAATGCCGTGTGATCAGGCGTCATATACGTAAAATTAAGAAGAAGTGGCAAAGGAAAGCCGTTCTGACACGTTCTTGACATAAGCATTAGACAAAATTTGTCAAACTTTTATTAGTTTTAGAATAGTGAATACGAGGGTTTTGGCTTTTGGTGAATGTGTATTTTATGAAATATTTTTTAAGCTATTGCATAGCTTTTATCGCGGGCTTTGAGCGCGGCGACCGAATCAAGAAATTCCGTAACGTAACGAAAATAAAACCTAACACAACATAACAACAAACAATTGAACTCGCGACACCGTCACCGACAACTCATTTTTGTAAACGCGATTGTGCTCTTTATTTATATAACGTTACGGATCAATGTTCTATGCAAGTATTTTTACTTTAAAGGTTTTGGAAGTATTTTTAAGCCATTGCATGCATAGCTTTTATCGCGGGCATTGAGCGCGGCGACCGAATCAAGAAATTCCGTAACGAAAAAAACCTAACACCCCCCACTCCGCCTACCATGTAATGACGGTTCCCATGACAACGTGATGTTGTCATGGGAACATAATTTTTGTTTTATGTCATCACGTCATCATCCCAAGTGTAGCGTTGACAAATAGGAAGTATGGAGGTTACAAATGCTATGCAATAGCTTCACCGCGGCAGTCCCTGAGTGCCACACGTTTTCATTATTCCAATTTTTTTTTGTAATTGCACCTACCACTGTTTGTCTCTGCATCACCCAAAGGTTGACTGGTAGAAAATACCTATAGCATCAAGTCCGCCTCTGTACATTTCTGTGCTTGAAGTATTAAATAAATTAAAAGAACCGTCATTACATGGTAGGCGGAGTGGGGGATGTTAGGTTTTATTTTCGTTACGTTACGGAATTTCTTGATTCGGTCGCCACGCTCAAAGCCAGCGATAAAAACGCAATAGCTTAAAACGGTCAAGTGCGTGTCGGACCACGCACAAAACCAAGGGTTCCGTAGTTGGGATGAATTTATCCCAAGAATAAACTTAACTTAGTTGTTGAGAAATATGTTCTCCCATACATCGATATACGTCATTGTCAATTCTCCAACTGCAAATGTAAGTTTTTAATTTTGTACGTTTTGATTTATTTGCGAGTATCAAAATAAGTCACATAAATGGCCGTTTTTTAAATTTCATTGATTTAGAAGCTTGATATTTTTAGAGCTCCAAGGGAACATAGATCTACGTATTTGATATTAATTTCGACTTGATACCTCCACGCGTTCATGAGAAAATACAACGAAGTGGTCCTATAAGGGTTCCGTTTTTTTTCCTTTTGAGGTACGGAACCCTAAAAAGTGAACATATTCGTAACAGGTAATATTATTTTACTATCTGTAAAATTATGACACCTAAACCATTGGATTAAACCTAATATTATGATAAAGCTCACGTTTTATCAGGTGTTATCTAATAAAACTTCACTAATGCTGGTTGTTTTGGACGTATAGTATTTTTATTTTTCTATTATATATTGTTTGCTTTATGTTGAAAATAAGTAAACAACATTTACAGCCCTAAACAAGGATTATCTCGGTATATATGAACGCTATTACAATCATAAACAACAAAGGGAATATCTGTTGGTCATACAAATATTTGTCACGTAGCGGAAAACACCCGAAACGAAAAGGCCGACGGTGCTACGAATACTGCTACGCCGTAGCAGCTACGCGGCAGCCGCTACGCAGGCCGAATAGTCAAACTACGATAAGGATTAACAATTTTGGTACTTAAAAGTTTTCACGTCATACTTACATTATTGAAGTGAAAACTTCTTTAGGCGCGTTGGGCATTTTTGAGATGGGACTAAACCATTGATTTCGCGACACTGTTACGACACCAGCTTTTGACCATTAAAAAGACATCAACGCATTGATTACCGCGGTGCGTGGAGTAAAAGACAGCAACGCGTTGATTACCACGGTATCGATTTTTTTTCAAGTTTTCACTTCTGTCGGCACTCCCAGAGTGCCACTGCTTTTATTAAAACCATTTTATACTTTACTAGTGTAAAAGGAAAATTTCAGAGGGAATCTCTAGCGACCAAAACAGAAATAACTTTTTACTTTTAAGAGAAACATACGATTGTTTTACTGATGTCGACGGCAAAAATGTCTCGAGAAAAACAATGACAACGTCCCAAAGGCTTTTATGTCGAATGGGAGACCTAGATTTCAATGCTGACTGTGTAAAATATCCCAAGAACCCAAGCGTGAATTCAACTTAGTTTGGAGATCGCATTTTCCAGATATTTACAAATACTGGTGATATTTCTAAACCGATATAGCCCCGTTGACATCCATAGATGTCAAAATGTTCCAAAACCGTCAAGCCCCGTTGTCATCCATGGAAGTCAATTCACCAACGCGGCTTACATCTCTATTTGTACTGTTAAATTAATAAGGTCTAATATCGTCTTGTTTCGCTCTATAACCATACGGATATATTATCGTCAATTAGAACAAAAATATTCAAAAAATGACAGATAACACCGAAAAATTCAAAAAAAACGTGTGGCACTCGGGGACTGCCGCGGCAAAGCTATTGCATAGCATTTCTAACCTCCATACTTCCTATTTGTCAACGCTACACTTGGGATGATCACGTGATGACATAAAACAAAAATTACGTTCCCATGACAACATCACGTTTCCCATGACAACATCACGTTGTCATGAGAACTGTCATCACATGGTAGGCGGAGTGGGGGGTGTTAGGTTTTATTTTCGTTACGTTACGGAATTTCTTGATTCGGTCGCCGCGCTCAAAGCCCGCGATAAAAGCTTAAAAAATATCGAAAGTGACGTGGAGCGCGCATCAATGACAAACCGCGGGGCTTAACAGTTATAACGTTACATCAGGGGGCCCTATCGGTATAATAAGTATTCAATATATCTGCCAGGTAGAATCACAATTTTTCTTCTCCGTTTGATGTATTTCCTGCCGTAAGTAATCGAATTATCGTCGATTGACTCCCACAACTCAAGCGACATGATAGGCACTTACGCGCAATTTTCTCATTCCACTTGATAGACTTACGAGAAGGAATTCCTATTGAGGTGTCCGAGTCAATTATGAGCTGATCATTAAATTGTTGCTTGGAGTTTCCCTACGTGATCGAATCAAAAATGAAGAGATCCGCAGGAGAACCAAGGTAACCGACATAACCCGAAGAATTGCCAAACTTAAGTAGCAATGGGCAATGGGTACATTGCTCGCAGAACGGATGGCCGATGGGGCCGAAAGGTTCTGGAGTGGTGACCGCGTCCCGGAAGACGTAGCATTGGCAGGCCTCCCACAAGATGGACTGATAACCTTGTGAAGGCCGCAGGAATCCGCTGGATGTGGGAAGCATAGAATCGCTCGAAGTGGAGGTGCTTGGGGGAGGCTTATGTCCAGCAGTGGACGTCTTTCGGCTGAAATGATGATGATGATTAAATTGTTTAGGTAGATATCATATATTAACACATAAAAACGTAAAATCACGCCTCTATTCCCCGAGGGGTTAGGTAGAGGTGTACCTATAGTACGCCCACGTTTCGCCAGTTATGTTTAAGTCCCATGTGATAGGGGACGAGTCTATTGCCATCAACCGGGCACAAATCCAGACTCCGGGCTGCTACTGAGAAATCCGGATGGAAAAACCCAATTACACTTTGCCCGATCCGGGAATCGAAACCCAGGACTTTATGATCAGCAGTATTATACATAGTGTACCTTTAAACTAATATTTCATTTAGAAGCTCCAATATTTTTTTTTTCGAATATTCTTATCATCCTAACTAATATTTATTAATGCAAACGTGAGTTTGTTTGTTTGTTTGTTACGCTTTCATGCTTAAACGGCTGAACGGATTTGGATGAAATTTGGCACATGGAACCATGACCTGGGTTAGGACGTAAGATGTTTTTATCCCGATATTCTCACGAGATCGAGACTAATGCGGGTGAAACCGCGGGGCGCAGCTAGTATTCTAATTAACCTTAAAATTTTCTTAAGGTTTTTCCAAATAAACTTGTGTTTAAACATTTATTTTATAATGAGTAACATCAAACTGTATTGATATTCAGCAAAGACAGAAAGGAACAACGCTCATTGATCTTCTTCAAACGAAGTGTATGAATTCTGGTCGATTCTTAAATAAAATATGGAAATGAAATCATCGATACGACGAAAAAGATCAAACGAAAAATTTAAGAAGGTTAGATACCAGGCTTTTTATAAATAAAACATAAAATACCAGTTACGTCACATAAAACGACAATTCAAAGACAAGAACGCGTACGTATTTAAAAGAACATTTTCAATACGCTTATACACACAGCTTGAATCATCTTTAAGTCTAGGGCTTCCTATACCGGGATTATTGGCTAATACCGGGATCCCGGAACTTTTTCGACATTTTCAATACCGGTATTGAAATGTCCAATACTGGGATACCGGTATTGGTGATTTTATTTTATTATCAGTAGAAACTACAGTGAAACAATTTCTTTTTATTACACATTATATTTCCAGTCATTTTTTTATCTGGGTAAGTTTTTAAAACTGCGTATTTTAATGATCGCATGGTTTATTTAGAAAGTTAGTTAGTTCCTCGGTTACATATTTGTGAAACCGTTTAAGAAGCTCGCTCTCAGATAAAAGTTTAGCTCTTTTCTTTCTACGAACTTATTTTCTGGAAGAAAAAGCCGAAAAAATTATGAATTCGTGACTGTTAAGTCGGTTTACGGACGATAATTTTACGTGATAACATCACAAACCAAACGCTTAGGCCGATCGTGCCTGTCTATCGCTTGTTCCACGCTCTCGCTTGCACGCTCGGCTCAGGCGGAACGTGATACTTTTTCGTGCGTGCAGCCGGCGTTCATCGATTTATAAGACGTTATCACGTAAAAAAATAGAGTCAGAATTCTAAATTTTAAAATAAAAAATTCCAATACCGGGATCCCGGGATCCTCTTTATTGGAAATGTTCTATACGGTATTAATACCGGTATTGTAAAAATCCGGTATTCGAAACCCCTATCTTTAACCATAAGCTCATGTACATACAAAGCAGGTCACTTATTTCTTCTTTTCTTTCTTATGTTTTTAATCACATCACTGGGGGTGAGTAAATTACGTTTCGTCTCTTGTGTACAGGCAAAATATGAGGGCTGCGGATGTGCCTTATTCAATTTAAAAACGTATACATTCATGCAAAATGCCATCCCAAGGGGGGATAGCGGAGCACTCGGAAATAACTCTCCTCAACGGCTGAAGCTTGTAACAACAGTAAAGGCAATGAAGGGTCATATATTTCAAACCCATTTGTTATATTATTGCCGTAAATCCCTACCACGGTTCACTTGTACCTATAAGTTAGTTTACTTACCTTAGAGGATTTAGTAGAAAATTGGTTTTGTATAACACACATTGCTAGTATTACAATAGACACGATGCGGTAGATAGAACTTATTGGAATTAAGGTGTATGCACTAAGTCGGAAAAACGTAAAATATCAATGTTACGTTTTTTGCAGTCGATTTAGAATTAGGTAATTTGAACTTAGAGAGTTGTATTGGTGAGTAGCTGCCCGCGACTTCGCCCGCGTGGGTCCTAATTCTTTTTCTAAAATAAAAGCAGCCTTAGTTACTCCTTATAATATCAGTTATCTGCCAGTGAAAGGCCCGTCAATTATTATCGGTCCAGCCGTTTCGGAGAATAGCCGGAACAAACAGACAGACAGACAAAAATTTATAAAATTGTTTTTTTTTTTTATAAGTACCGTATATACATTCACACTTTTACATTAAATTTTATTTATACTACATACTACATGTAGTATTGTATAGATTTTAAGGATCATAATTCGATAAATACTTATTTTTTGCAGTCGCGAATCCTATTAACTAGCTTTATGTATATCCTTCATCTTATTCTTCTATATGCTAAGCAACTAGCTTCATATTTCTGACTGACCGACCCCTTGTCAATTCAAAAGTGCCTGTAATTAGTTTATTTAAAATAAATGCTTTGAGTTTGAGTTATGTTAATCAACATACAACCTCGTACTGACATGCAAATTGTTAAAATCGTAAGAAAATTTGAATTCGGCGGGCTACCCTGGCGCTTTCGCCTTAAGTCAATGCTCTCTCAAATAATTGGGTTAAGAAAACGCCAACTAATTTTAACAATATCCACTCAAAATGACGAAGTATTATTCGAAAACCTATTCAATGATATCTTAACGAACGTTTATAATTCATAAGCAATCAATTTAACATAAAGTGAACCTTTGAAAGATAGGCCTTTTATCTTGAGTTAGCTTTTCTCTTGGGAACCACTTACAATGAAACATTTTCGTTATCTTTACGCATAAAAATCGAAATGGATCTCAATAATGAGCCTGTTTTTTAAACCCCCGACGCAAAAAGAGGGGTGTTTCTGTCTGTGGCACCGTAGCTCTTAAACGAGTGAACCGATTTGAATGCGATTTTATTTTGAAAGCATATTTTCTAGCGATGGTTCTTAGACAAGTTTTATCAACATCGGTTCAACCGTTTGAAGATTATCAGCTGTTTTCTAGTTGATGAATGGATGTGAGTATCTTCCACTTGTCTGATCGATTTGAAATTTGGTATTCTGTTACTTCAATGATATTAGGAGAACATAGTAATGTTGAACTGATGCTGCAGCATCACCTGGAATTTGCAGGATACCCAAATCGCTTACCAACTTACAGCACAGGCATCGTGTTTGGGCTCATTGGAATGGTCTCAATGAATAGAAAAGAGAAATGAGGAAATGTTTGTGTCAGGGGTTTTTTAGATCATTAATTTACATTCAAACTTGTTCTCACCTGTAGAACAATTTTGATTGTGCGGGACTGGCCAATTTTTTCAGAGTCAATTGGGGTACTTACTATGAGGCAAGGCCTCGAATTCTGTGTAAGATACCTACAGTTCTGATGGGCACATCTGTTGACTAAGGTTCACTAAACTGAAAAGGTTTTTACGCCAAACTATTTGACTTTATATGCAAGGGTTGTCGTCATGAAAAAAATTCGTCGAGTCAAATCAATTCAAATAGATTTCGGTGGCTTCGCAGCGTTTGTGTTTGCTGTATTTCAAAGTAGAGAAACGGATTCCGTTGAATAGTTTTGTTTTGTGGGAACCGGGAAATGTAACTGTGTTTATTGTGGGATGTAAAATTCAAAGGATATTTATTTATTTAATGCTTCAAGCACACAAATGTACAGAGGCGGACTTAATGCTAAAAGCATTTTCTACCAGTCAACCTTTGGGTGATGCAGAGACAAACAGTGGTAGGATCAATAGCGAGAATTGAGGAATAAATATTTATTTAAATATAAAGATATACATAAATATATATTTCCAATTATATATAAATATTTAAAAAATCCTCGTTGGTCTAGTCGTCACAAGCGCTACTGCTGAGCATGAGGTCCTGGGTTCGATTCCCGGGTCGGGCAAAGTGTTATTGGGTTTTTTCTATTTGAAATTTCTCAATAGCAGCTCGGAGTCTGGATTTGTGCCCGGTTGATGGCAATAGGCTCACCCCCTATTACGTTGGACTTAATCATAACTGGCGAAATGTGGGTGTACCTGCTACAGGGACACCTCTGTGTCATAAAAATACTAAAACAAATAAGACAAATAATGGGAAAACATTACCGAGATATTTGAAACCAGTAAAGATTCAATGGTACAATGGAATGATTAAATACTATGTATCTCCGTCAATTAAGACTGCATACCTAAACATAATCGGCCTATAACGTTCCCACTGCTGGGACACAGGCCTCCTCTCTGTGAGGGCAAGTGGGCCATATTCCACCATGTCAAGAGCGTGAGCGAGCCTAATGGGTTGGAATGATTAAGTGAGGTCATCTCTAAATTGCCCAATATTATATTATACTTACATTTTTTTTTTTTTTTAATTATTGTTCTACGTTAAAAGAAAAGGTAACTACAGAGTTTGAACTTGACTTTTTTGAAGTGAAAACTTCTTTAGGCGCGTTGGGCATTTTTGAGATGGGACTAAACCATTGATTTCGCAACATCAACGCGTTGATTACCGCGGTGCAGATTTTTTTTTCAAGTTTTCACTCCTGTCGGCATTCCCGGAGTGACACCACCATTTTTTTTTTTTCAGTTCTTACTTCTCGTTCGACTATTATAAGTGTATTAACCTACTTTATCTGATTGAAATAAATCATAATAGGTATCTTTATATATATAATTCTTCTGTGAGTGTGTATGTCACTGAACTCCTCCTAAAAGGCTGCACCGATTTTGTAGATTTTTTTTGTGTGTGTTTTAGTGGATCCCTGGATGGTTTAGATTCACAATCGGACCCGATAGGTGGCGGTATTCGGTCAGGACAACGTCTGTCAGCTAGGTTATTTATTTGTCAAACATTTAACACATTTCTTTAAAACAAGATTTCAATTACTTTCAAACTTGTGTTTTTGGGAAGAGGCCTGTACCCCAACAGCCTGTAACCACAGATTAATACAAATGGTTCACTCCGCATTTTAGGTATGAAGCTACAAGTACGCGGCGGGCTCGACTTGGGCCAATTCCGAGAATGTAACGTAGTCAGAAGATATAAAAGTTACGCGATAGAAAGAGAGGCAACTTTATTGTGTCGTGGCAAGAGTCGGTTTTTATTTAAATGATTTTGCGGAGTGAACCGTCTGTATTAATATGTACTACACTAAAGCTACTTGTGTATTTTGGCGTTAATTTCACGCTTCGTCCAGGCAAACAACCCGCATTTCAACTAGCACAGTTACAAAACTCTCATTCTCTTTTTGCTTGCCCTAACTAAAAAGTTTGGTACACACAACAAAACTTTTTGGTACGTGCAACCGTACGTCAGTCAGTAGTAACATTTGAATTACGAAAACCGCCCTTAGTGCTACGAAATAAAGACGCTGTCAATGTCACTGTACTGACTTAAAATCCCTGGAGTAACATTGAATGTAACTCAGCGGTAAATGAATGCAAACACGCCGTTTCTTAGATGAGACGGTGACCGAAATCTTGGCAATGTATGTCGGGATTTCTTGTTTGGAAAGATAAAGGTGTTGGGTAAGCTGTCTTGCAAAGATTTATTTGTATGAATGTAAAGATTTTTATTTGGGTTAGAACTATTGATATCAATTAGCTAATAAGGCAATGACAATGCCATTTGATCTATTTAAGAGGAGGCTCCCAAAATTGTATGTTAATTTGCATTTTAATATTCTGAAAAAGTTACGCATACAATCAAAATGGAACTTTAGCATACGATTTATTCGAGCTGTTTCTTTCCAAATATAAGACAGTTACGTAATTGGAATATTTTCGCTCGATCCATTTAATATTTGAAAATCATGTCTAAAATAAATTAATTTTATGTCTAAAATAATTATTGACAGTAAGGAAATATAGTTTATTATCCAAATATAAGATATTTTTTCTCTAGATCAATTATTACTTTGGTTATAAACGAAATAAGAATTGAGATTTACGACATTTAGTTCCGTGCTCGAACACGACCAAAGAGCGCATACGATATTCAACTTTATTACTGAGGTGTCAGTGTTTAGCACATAATGGAGTGATGGGGTGCATTGGGGCGGAGATTGCGTAAGGAAATGGATACGAAGTACTCAGGTGACTGGGACCATGGTCCCAGTTTGACAGCGGTCTTAGTTGACTGAGTACTGTATGTATGTTACATGTACATTTAGGGATCTTGCGCAGACGGCCACGACCACGACCAGCGGTCGCAGCGACCGGGTAAACTATAGAAACCGATACGAATCGCGCACTTGGACCCAACGGCCAACTAGCCGCAGACCATATAATACCGCTAGACAGCCACGACAGGCCGGAGTTGTTGCCGTCTAGTCGTAGCAAGATCCCTAAATGTACAGTATACTTACTGGCGTGGCTTGGCGTCTGATTCCAAACTTTAATACACAATATTTCCAAACCTCCCGAAGAGAGGTTACAAACAAACAAATAATACAAGGTAGAATTAAAATAACTGAAAATGTGAAAAGGGATAATAGTACTCATCTCACTTTTACTATAGAACCAACACTGAAAACTCACGAATTACAGTTGTTCCTTAAATTTCGTCAAGTTTTCTGAACATAAATGTATCATCATCATCAGCCTATAATGTTCCCACTGCTGGGACACAGGCCTCCTCTCTGTGAGAGGGAGTGGGCCGTAATCCACCACGCGGGCCCAGTGCGGGTTGGTAGATGTCACATGTCTTCGAATTTTCGGTTCTAGGACATGTTTCCTCACGATGTTTTCCTTTACTGTTTTGAGAGCAGTGGTGATGAATGGTGGTGGTGATAAATGTATAGAGCAGCAAAATTAATATCTAGTTGATAAAACGCCAATTGATAACAGTTTTATGGTATTATTTTCATCAAGAATAAATATCATATTTTCATTAAGCGTTATGTTAGTTCCAGCGCTCGATGAATTAATATAATTTCTGCTTCATATGACACAAGTATGATTGTATTAAATGTTATTTGTTTGAGAATCAATGAGTCGAAGTTAATCCCTTTGTTTGTTTTCAATACCTTTGCATGTTATTAATAATAACCCATATTACATAAAATAAAATTTCACTATACTGCAACAGAATAAAGCACAATAGAATAAAATGTCAATGCAATTAAAATAGGTACAAATTATAAAGGTCACAGAATTCAATATAAATAAAAAAGTCAAATGCAATTAATATAAACGAATGAGTAATACAAATTGGTGCACAAAATCGAAACTAAAATGATATGTCAAATTATAGGGGCACAGAATCGAAATTAAAATGATATGTAAAATTATAAGGATCAAAGAATTAATATTAAGTTAAAAATAATAATTTCATCAAACAAGACATTAAAACTATAGATCAGTGTCAATCGAATTAAGTGCCCTGGCTATACATGTCTGTTACAGCATTGTCGTATGTAGGGGCAGTCAATTAATAAAAACAATACAAACCCTCATTCGTAACCCAAAAATAATTTGAATGGGTATATTAGTTTATAGCTTAACATCATTTGATGCTCAATAGATTCTTGGTTGTAAGCTCGAATTTCTGTGTCTAAAAGATATATTTTATCACAACAGACCATTCACTTTGTCTTTATTTTTGCATCACAGCCTCTTTTGTCAAATTATCTTGTTCTTTATGTTCTTCAAACTATTGTCCGAACAATTTCAAGTAACCTACAGCTAAATTTAATCAACACTAATATTACAAAGAGAAAAAGACTTGTATTATTGTTTGTAAAGAAAAAACTCAAAACTACTGAACCGATTTAAACAATTCTTTCACCAGTAGAATGCTATATTATCACTGAGTAACATAGGCTATAATTTGTAAAGATATCACGCGGGCGAAGCCGCTGGCGGAAGCTAGTCTATTATATTTGCAACTAATTGGCGAAATGTGGGTGTACTAATAAGACACATCTTTGCCTGAAACTTCGGGGATTACAGGCGCCATGTTATGTTATGTGTTTATTTTCAAAAAGCCTCTTTATTAAACGTACAGTTATTTAGTGTTCAATAAAACAGTACACCCACTCAATACGTCCGATCAAATCTGTGTGGTCCTCATATGGCCTGACCAAGATTATGTCTGGACTTTAAAAGAGACTGCGACCTCTGAGTTTGTTTCGGCCTTTCTTCTCAGAGTAGTCAGATAGGAAACGCCGAATTCATCTAGTTTTTTTTTATATGACGTGTAAAAGTGATTCCGATATCCTATTTACAGTTTATACAATTACATTTAATTTCATTTCAATAGTAAATTAGGCTCGGAACTATTCCGTAAACAATGTTTGCAGTTCCCAAAACGTTTTACTTACTGTTAATTTATTAATTAGTATTTTGTATTCCAAATAACAAACATTTGGAATTAATTACCAAACTCCCACTAAAGCCTCAAAAACAGTTGTATAGCAACTAACTAAAATATAGTGAAACACAAATGATTGACCTCAAATAACCTCTCTTTGCTCATTAGCTAAGCGTGTCCCGAACATGAAAAGCTTTGAAGTAAAAAGCCATTGAAAACGCAAGCGTAGTCTCAAATAGAACGCTTTTATGAAAACACTTTGGACTAGTGTTGAGCGTTTTAGTTCATCGTTATTAGTTCACTGCTACGAATTAAACTAGTACGCTTCTTGCTTAAACAAAGAACACATTTGCCACACACCCTTAAGTGTGCGTCCACACTGAATGCGTGGTGACTGGGGAATGAAGCGGGCGCGGCGAGCGGGGGCGTGCGGTGGCCACAGTGACGCGCGAGTTCTTGTAGCGGTTCGACGTATATCGGGGGTTACAAACTATGGACGAGGATTGACTCTTTTACTTGGTGAATGCACGTAGCAAATTGTCACTTAGGTGCAAATTGCGCGTTTACACGGCGTGCATTCGACCGATCATGACCTATGCGGGTGCCGTCTTCGCTCATGCGAAACCCCGTCATATCCATAGGATGAAAACAGTGCAAAATAAATTCCTCCGTAGGGCCACAGGTTCCCCCTGGTTCGTCAGGAACGAGGCACTCCACCTCGACCTAAAGATTCCCACAATCCATCAGTTTCTAAAACGCCTTTCCAAGCGTTTCTTTGAGTCCGCGGCCAAACATCGCAACCCTCTGGTTGTCGAGGCCGCCAGTTATGTCCCGAGTAGAATCAGTCATGTTCGCCGTCCAAGGCATATCCTCGTAGATCCCGATGACCCCATAACCCTCCTCCAGGAGAGCAATAGGGAAACAAGTACAGTGTACAAACACAGACGCCTCCCGTCATACCGACCTCGCCGCCGAGGTCCTTTGCGATCTCGACCGCCGCGCCCCCGAGTAAATAATACTCCCCCCCGACCCTTGCTCGAAAACGAGGTGCCAGCAGTTGTTGCAGCTGTGCACGTAGCTTTAAATTCCCTGACTAATAATAATGATCAAAACCTTTTGATCCAGCCCGTCCCATCTTTTGATGTCCTCCCTCCGGATAACGCCCTAAGCCGAGGCTCGAACCCCGCAGGGGGTGCCCTTAGTGAGCGTTCATCCTTAAATTTTTAGCTTAGTTATTTGTGCCCTGGCTGGAGGCTTTGAGTGTAGTAGCTTAAGGCAACCACAGGATTGACCGGTTAAACAGCTACGGTTTTCGGAACCAGCTGTGAGATGCCCAACAGAAAAAAAAAAAAAAAAAAAAAAAAAATGGACGAGGATTTGATACAGGTGGTTTAGATTGAATCGCACTTATAAACAATTCAGTATTCACCAACATTTTACGAGACGCGCATACGCCGAGCGGCAAGACCGAACTGGTTTGTTACCCCCGCCACCCGCGCCTTAGATCGCTTGCTGACTAGGCCCGTAGTGCGGCCAGAACGCGCGGACAGGAACGTTTGAGAATTACGCGCGTTGTCTCGCTCAGTCCCATCGCGCTAGGCTTCCGCCTTAGTCACTACACTATGGACGCAAAGGCGCGTTTTAAATGTTTAAAATTTCGCGCCCGTCGTCGTAACCATGCTAAGCTCGCAATGTGGACGCACACTTAAAGTATCATCATTGGAAATAGATTTTCAACTCAAACTATTTTGTATCGCATACCACAACGGCTTTTTTAGCTGTCAAAAAATCATGTTTGTCTATTTAGAATTGAGAGTATAGTCATCCTACATTTTAATTTCGTATTGTTGTAAATTTTTAAGTCTTTTTTTCAAACAGTCGTCGGTCCATTACTCAACGAATTATATTGGTCCAAGGGCCGTCCGATATCCGATAATGACCAGGCCCCGGGTCGACGGCGCGTTGTGTTCCACGCGCGCCTCAAAGAGATGTCAGCAGAATTGACGGGGTCCGCTAGGGCCGATGCCTGCCGGAGGTGCAAAGAAAACTGAAAGGGAGATCATGGCCCCCGGCAATATGGCAACCGAAGGAACACGGATGGTTTTAGTCAGTAAGTGTCCGACACGCCCTCCCGCTCCGCCCAGAGCAGGAGAAGTTACTTGATAAATTACCAACCAAAAAAAGGGCCATATTTCTGCCAAGGACTGTCTCATTCTGCATTGCCGAAAATAAGTTCAATTAAATGTCCGGTTTTCACGCTGTATAACCATAATCAGCCAATATGTTCCTACTGCTGGGGCACAGGCCTCCTCTCTGTGAGAGCGAGTGGGCCGTAATCCACCACGCGGGCCCAGTGCGGGTTGGCAAGTGTAAAATTTCTTCTAATTTTTACTTTAATTGTAGTTGGTTGGTTTCCTCACGATGTTTTCCTCCATCTTTTTTAGAGCAGTGGTGATGTAATAATTTACACAAAGTACCTGCTTGGGTTCGAACCCACGACTTATAACGCTAAGCAGGCATAAATTCGCTGCCCATCACCAGTCTACCGCATTAGCACTACCAAACTCAATTCCCACTCTAAAAAACATAGATCAAAATCACTTCAAACTAGTTTCCTCAATTTACTAGTTTCCGTACTCTTTCAAACTAGTTTGTAAGCCACAACTCTAGTTAAGACGATGGAACTCGTGTTAAGTTTACATAAACTAGGAGTGAAGCCGCATAGACGGGGAGTTAAGGACTTTTGAAACGTGTACGCATACGATTACGTGCGATAGAGTGAGTTGCGAGACTATTTGCTCTGACCGTGGCACAGTTACCCTGTGTGGTGAAATGCTTTCCTTAATTGAACGGTTTTTAATACAGTAATAACATAAGAATTAATCTAGTAAAGTAAGTATTTAATTATAATTACTTCGGTCGTAAGATGATGAGAAGCTCGTGGGTAAGTACTAAGAGCCGCAAGGGTCGATCCGTCAGGTTAAGCTACGGTTGTCGGGATTGGTCCGTAAATAGGTGACCATTTCTAAACACTCCTCCGTGCCTCATAAAGTACGTTAAGCCGTTGGTCCCGGCTGTCATTCGTGGATCTTTGACAGTCGTTACAGGTAGTTAGAAGCCCGAAAGTCTGACAACCAGTCTTACCAAGAGATATTGTATTACCTAGTTACTGGGTTGTGGAGGTCAGATAGGCAGTCGCTCCATGTAAAATACTGTTATTCAGCTGCATCCGGTTAGACTGGAAGTCGACACTAACATAGTAGGAAAAAGGCTCGGCAGATGGTTTTTTTTTTACTTCGATCGTATTTATTAACTTCACACACTAGTGTGATATTAGATAGATAGAATACTCTCTCTTAGTTTTCTTGAAACAGACATTCTCAATGCTCCTTGACACTCTCTCTAAAGAACACATGAATGTCTTGTTGATGGTTAAGGCTTTGTGTTGTTTGTCTGTAAATCAAGACCTTTTCTTCTTCTTTAGGTGTCGATTTGAATCAATTTTTATCTAACCAGAATGTAGCTACCTGGACAGTTCTATCATAGGCTTCATTTAAACCCTGGAAATTGCAGGTGGCTCTCAATAATGGACAGGAAAGGAGATGAGACATATCCTGTGAAGGGGATCCACGCCTGGTACTATGTTTGGGATGGGTCGATGATAATCCATTTGGTCAGATTATGAAGAACTGTTCAATCTTAGAATTGACCATTTCATGAAATGGCCAGCTAAAATTGGCCATATCGTTTAAACGACAACGTTTAATGTTATGTCAGTTGACGTTTGGCCATCTCATTAATGTAGGGTATTCATGGTTTAAGGTGTAGTAAAAATAGCCAAGCAACTGCGAACAACTTGGAAGTAGCGCTCGCCGGCCGCTGCCGCAGCCACATCATGAAGTAGTCGTGCGTTTAACTGGTCATATCGTCAAACGTTGAGTATTCAATGATCTGGCCAGACCACATCATGATGTGACCAGCGGTCGATATTCATTTCATGAAATGATCAATTCTAAGATCTGGCCACGACATATAGAAGATGTCAGTAATGTATTATACTGAAAGTTGGCATCTTAGCACTTATCAGTTAGACCGCATAGGTAAGAAACTAACAATGTAGGAAACGGAATTCGCTTTCATAGCAAGTGTTATCACATTACAACACATGAATTCCTCAACCCTGAACACAGAGCCGGTTGCTGTAAGAGGTAGCGGTGAATAATGGCGCCCAAAACAATCAAATATGTACGGAACAAAAGAGTTGTTCGCTTCGGCAAAGCGATTACGGTGAATTTTAAAAGCGTTGAATAGCAGAGCCTCTTTTAAAAATACAACTGCAAAGGCGTGGAAGCTTAATTACATAAATCTTTAATTTCATCTGCCTAACCTTTTTTCTAACTATGTTAGTAAGTTACCAGTATTGAATACCAGTATTTTACATGGAGCGACTGCCTATCTGACCTCCACAACCCAGTTACTGGGTAATACGATACCCCTTGGTAAGACTGGTTGTCAGACATTCAGGCTTCTAACGACCCGTAACAACTATCAAAGATCTACAAATAACAGCCAGGACCAACGGCTTAACGTGCTTTCCGAGGCACGGAGGAGTCTCGGTATGTAAATATGGTCACCCATCCACGGACCAACCGCGGCAAGCGTAGCTTAACCTGATAGATCGATCCATGCGGCTGTTATTACTTAGCTACAAGCGCCTTCAAACAACATTGGTTAAAAATTGTTGAAGGTAGTTTAAACTACACACAAATTTATTTTGTTGTCTGTACATATGATGCAGTGAGTTTGAGTGGTTTTCGCTTTGAATTCAAATCGCGTGTCCACTTACATCGTATTGTATATTCGGATAATAAATCCGTTCCGGGTCACTTGGTTGGCGTTAAATTGTACAGTTCATACCCAATACTGAATATGCTATGATGAATATATTTGTAGTTCTAGCAAAACCACTACGTTCGAGTGTAGTTGACCACAAATCGGTGATGATTTAATATCATTATTTTAGCTGTGATTTTATACATACATTTTCCACATACTTTAAATAAATGTTACTGCTACGCTATCGTACAAATATCCGCTTCTGTTGACTTGAAAGTGTGAAAAGTTGCAAAAGGACGCACAATCTGCTACGCTCGTAGCTCCTTCTACGAGTACTCGTAGATACCGCTACAAATTCGTAGCACATCGCGTAGCTAGCCAGCAGCTACGTAAATCAAGTTTTAGCGCAAATCGTTCACTTTACCGCAAAATATTACCCCTACGAAAATGTTTAATGGTGAATTTAACATTTTGAATAAATTGTTCAATATATTTTAAGTGTCAAACTGTAGCTATAAATTGCATATTTTTATTCCGCATTTATCAAAGTTTTGGAAATACCTTTAATGTAAATTAAAAAAACAACCGACCTCCAAAAAAAAACACTATAAAGTGAAAAATAACTTTAATTTCGGAAGTCGGTGTCTTGGGTTTTGTATTTTCGTTTTTTGCCACCGACTTCCGAAATTAAAGTTATTTTTCACTTTGTAGTGTTTTTTTTTGCAGGTCGGTTGTTTTTTTTCGTAAAAAGTTTTTATTTTTCACTTTTTAGTTGTGGTACCTACCCCACACATATTTGAATACCACTACCTGCTACCAGTGACAGAAACTTATCATATCATCTACATACTAAGTGGGAAAAAAATACGTATTTTGTAGCTAACTCAAAAACTATCCAAGCAAAGTTAATAAAATTTATATGGGACCAATTCGAGAGCACACCCTTTCAAACAAAAAAAGAATTTTCAAAATCGGAGACGGAGAAATCGACGCGACGAACATATAACCTCCTCCTTTTTGGAAGTTGGTTAAAAATATGTCTGCGCTCGCACAGATTTAAATAAAATATCCCGATGTAACTGTCACTGTGTCACTTATTATCGTGTATTCATGAAAACAAGTTACGCAAATAAAAAGTTATAGCACACTTGTATGAAAATATTATGTAAGGAGGAAAAAATATGCCTGAAACGTCGCCACGTGACAAGACACTAAACATTCAATATATTTGTGAAGGACGATGGTTACACAGCGGTTCGTTCCTTTGTTTTATGGTGGCCGTAAAGCCGACGGCGGAAAAGATGAATAACCCGCAAAATTCACGTGAAAAAGCTCAGTGTCCCTTTCAAAGGACCTAAAAGGTATCCAATTTATGCCTGAACATTTTGTTTTTGGAGACAAACTTTTTGTTAATAAAATAAAATGCTTCTGAGTTTGAAACTGAATATTTTACATACATTAATTTTGTTGGTTAAGTGCAAACTTCACTAATAAAACTGGACGCGATCAGCACATCTGAACCGAGTTCAAGAGCTATCAGTGTCAATATTCCAAAGAAAAAACAGTGGCACTCCGGGAGTGCCGACAGAAGTGAAAATTTAAACAAGATCGCCTTGGTGGAACAAAAATACTTATATAGAACATTGGTCCATAAACTTTTCTAAATAAAGAGCATAATCGTGGTTACAAAAAATAATACTTCCAAAACCTTTAAACTAAAAATGCTTGCATAGAATATTGATCCATAACATAATATAAATAAAGAACACAATCGCGTTTACAAAAATGAGGTGTCGGTAACGGTGTCGCGAGTTCAATTGTTTTTTCCCATCTCAAAAATGCCCAACGCGCCTAAAGAAGTTTTCACTTCAAAAATAATGATACTGACAGCTCTTAAACGTGGTTTATTGGAGAAATTAGACTTAGATTAATTAAAAATCGCTGGAGTATAATCGGTTGTAACCCTAGGGATTAAATTTGTTGTGTATTTCTCGTTTACCTCACCCTATAATCGCTAATTCCACGTAAAAACAGCAAATATTACCTGAAAAAATACAAAAAAATATATTAGAAAAAACATACAATCTGAATACAAGAATAGGAAAAGTATATAGACCCTGACGCTGTTGCACAATGAAAATAAATATTATACGTGAGGAAATTAGATATTTAATGACGAGAAAGTCTTTGAAGTTTCCCGTTCTTAAGACGGTTATGTTTGAAAACAGTCCCCGGATAAAGTATTGGTGACCATGACACATCTAAATATGATAATCTTGTATCAATCTGCCTAGCCTTCTCTCTACTATGTTGGAGTCGGCTTCCAGTCTAACCAGATGCAGGTGAATACCAGTTGTACATGGAGCGCCTGTCTATCTGACCTCCACAACCCAGTTACTGAGTAACACGATACTTCTTGGTAAGACTGGTTGTCAGACTTTCAGGCTTCTGACTATTAGCAACGACAGTCAAAGATCTACGGATCAACTGACCAACGTACTTTCAAATTGTACATTTAAACAATTTTGTATTACGTATATTATATACTAGCTGCGCCCAGTGGTTTACGTGTGAATAACGTTACAGTGGATAACGTGAGAATGTCGAGATGAAAATCTCAAATATTCAAACTCAAATTCAAACTCAAACCATTTATTTCAATTAAACCATTTACAGGCACTTTTGAACTGTCAAAGAATCGGTCAGTTAGTCAAAAAGTTGAAGCTAGTTGCCCATTCCAAAACGTAGATCTCTATGGGGAAGAACGGGCAAAAAACTCCAAGGTCACTCTTTTAAATATAGATATCACAAAATCCTGGGTACATTTTTCTTGTTGCTTCTATATGTGAGAACAATATACAAAAAATAATCAAAGCAATTGAAAATATAAGATTAAAAATAAGCCCTGGCAGATAAGAGATGACCAGTCTCAACTGACGATGCCCGTTGACGAACATGACGCATGGATCAGCACCATCATCATTCATGTCCTAACCCAGGTCATGGTCTATCCATGTGCCAAATTCCATCCAAATCCGGTTAGCCGTTTTAGCGTGAAAGCGTAACAACCAAACAAACTCGCTTTCGCATTTATAATATTAGTTAGGATGGTTAGGAAACAGTAAAAGAAAAAAAACAATTGCAGTCCGAGAGTGCCGACAGAAGTGAAAACTTGAAAAAAAAATCGGCACCGCGGTAATCAATGCGTTGATGTCTTTTACTCCACGCACCGCGGTTATCAACGCATTGATGTCTTTTACTCCACGGTGTCGGTAAATTGCGTTACAGTGTCGCGAAATCAATAGTTTAGTCCCATCTCAAAAATGCCCAATGCGCCTAAAGAAGTTTTCACTTCAAAAACTTTAATCGTCAACTGACACATTAGTAGGTAACCTAACCGACACACCTGCACAATTTTATTTATAAAATTCACAAATCGAAAACCGCTTCATCCATTATCTCTCTATGCAAAACAAACTTCCCGTTCCGAACATTAACTTTGTCAAAACTTCATTATTTTAAAAGCTCTGTACAAGTGCATTCATTATAACTAGACCCGTGAATCGTGACGCGTTTGTTAGCACTGAATTTTGCAGTCTTAAGTTTCAATACCAATAGAGTTTAAAATGGCGACTGACAGAACAGTGGTACCAATTGCGTCAGAGCCCAAGTTATAATGCAGAGATCGTACAGTGCCTTTCGTATGCAGTACAATAATGCTTTCAGGGTGTTGATGGGGCTGCCTCGCTTCTGTAGCGCATCAGGGATGTTTGCGGAATTGCGTGTTGATTGCTTTTATGCATTAATGCGTAAAAGATGTCCGTCCTTGGTGCGCAGGGTGCGAGGCAGTTCTAACAGTATCCTGAGAGTTATTGCTGACAGGCTGGACTGCTGTATTGTAAGTCGTTGTTCCAGTATCTCAACTAGAATGCTGAAGCAGTGACTATTCTGTTGTGTGTGTTTGTGTAATTGTTGTTGTAATTGTATCACTAACATACATATAAGTTTATTTTATTGTTACTAGCATTGTATGAGTCTCATAGTTACTCTTAATAAAGAATTTAATAATAATGAACGCACTGTAGTCTGTACATCCGACAATGGTGGCCATCTTGTTTGAAGCATAATAGAATACTTTAGTTTTCAGTAAGTGGATGTAACGTAAAACTACCCACTATTTGACGGAGGATATTTTGAATATTTGCGTCATATATTTATTGTATAGATTTAAAATAACAAATATTCGAGAACTCTATACCGTGGTTAAGTGGAATTATCCAATAACCCGCGAATCCGTACAGAGGTTCTCGAATCACCAACTTAAATACTCAATACTCAATACTCAATACTCAATACTCAATACTTTATTGCATTCCACAATGTATGTGCTTAGGTGGTAAACATTTGAAAAGAAACAATCGTGGACCCTGTTGGGCACAGCAAAAGAAATATAGTAGAGATGAGGACTTACTGTTTATCTTATAATCTAATTTATTCTAAAAAAAAACATTTATTGTGTATTTTATTTGAGTTTTAGAGATTTATCATTTAAATATTCTTGTACACTGTAGTAACATTTACTTAATAATAGATTTTTTAATTTATTTGTGAATAGATGGAGTTTTTTTTCTTTTCTGATTGATTCAGGTAATTTGTTATATATTTTTATTGACATAACTAGAGGACTTGTTGAATGTATTTTTAGGCGGGATTTTGGTAAGTTTAGTCGTGTTTTGTATCGGAGTGTGTATCTTGTTTGTATGTCTTCTCGTTTAGTGTAAAAGTGTGGGTATTTATGAGCGAATTTACATATTTCAAGTATATATATACAAGGCAGAGTTAAAATGTTCAGGTTTATAAAATGGGGTTTGCAGCTATCTATTTGTTGTATATTAACTAGGATACGGACGAATTTCTTTTGAATTGTAAACAGTGTAGGTGCATCTGTACTATTTCCCCACATTATTATGCCGTAACTAAGCCATGCATAAGCATAGGCGTAGTATGTTACTAGAGCTGTCTGTAAATTTGTGGTTTTTTTTATTTCTCGAAAAGCATATAGGAATTTCGAAAGTTTCGATTTAATTTTTTGTACGTGTGATTTCCAATTTATATTCTTGTCTATGGTTATGCCTAGTAATGTGAATTCATTGACTGTTTCTATTTTGTGATTATTATAAGTAAAAGCTACATTGAGAGGATTTTTTTGGTGGGGATGGAAAGTTATGAGTTTAGTCTTTGCAAAGTTAATTTCGAGGTTGTGTTCGTTCATCCAAGTTATTATTTTGCTAAGTATATCGTTAAGGGTACTGTTTAGGTTTAGGTTATCATGACACGAGGAGAGAATGGAGATGTCGTCCGCAAACAAAACGCATGGTCCGGATTCTGCTATGAATTTCGGGAGATCGTTTATGTAGACGAGAAATGTAAGACATCCAATAACACTTCCCTGTGGTATGGATGCGTTTATCGCCTTCCTGTCAGAGTGGAACTTTTGAAGTTCGTTCATTTTGTCATTGAAGTATTCTATTTCTACTAACTGTGCTCTATTTTTTAGATATGATTTAAACCATTCATGTGATTTACCGCGGATCCCTATTCTGTATAGCTTGTTTTGTAAAATATCATACTGTACTTTGTCATAAGCTTTGGTCATATCAAGCATTATACCTACTGCGTATTTTTTATTATTTATTATGTTTAAGGCTTCCTGTATAAATTTATAGACTGCTAATGCTGTTGATCGATTTTTTCGAAAGCCATTTTGGCATTCGTCAAATATTTCATATTTTTCGCAGAAAGTGTACACGCGATTACACATTGCTTTCTCAAAAATCTTTGAAGCTGTAGGCAGTAGAGCTATTGGACGGTAATTGCTTGGCTCTGTTTTGTTATTTTTCTTATATAATGGTTTAACTAGTGCTATTTTCAGTTGATCAGGGAATACGCCCTCTTCAAAAGACTGGTTTATTAATTTATAGAATGGTAGTGTAAGCTCATCAGCGCATTGTCTGAGTAAACAGGGTGGAAGTTCGTCTATGCCGTGACTTTTTTTATTTTTTAAGCTCTTTAACATAATATTTATTTCGTAGGGGTCTACAGGAGTGAGGAACATTGTATTTTCGGTAGGTGAGAGTACTGGGATACTTCTTGGCTCATCGTTTGCTCGTTCATGACTTACCTCGCCGATGGATGCAAAAAAGTTGTTAAACAAATTGGCTACTTGTTTTGGCTCCGAGGTTGTTGTATCGTTATTTATTTGTAGTTTTATGTTAAACTTGTCTTTTTTTATTGTTTTATTGGTTCGCTCGTTTATTATATTCCACATTGTTTTGACTTTGTTACTAGATTTTTTTATTTTGTCAATATATTGTAATTTCTTTGCTGTTGTTACTGTACTTTTTAATATTTTTTCATATTTTTTATAGTGTCGTGATAATATTGGGTTCTTTGTTTTAAGTGTAAGTGTTTTTAATAATCGCTTATTTTTGCAGGAGGTTTTTATACCTTTGGTTAACCATTTTTTCTTAAAAATAGATTTTAATTTAATTTTACGTAAAGGTATGCATTTGTTTAGGACATTGGTTAGCGTATCGTTAAACGCATTATAATTATCGTTCATATTTTGGTCTTTTATTATTTCGTTCCAGTCTATGGCTTGTAGTGCTGACTTAAACTTGAAAATATTCATATCATTAAATAATCTTTTATTTGCGTACAAAGTAGGTTGTGTTGAGGTTACATGTGGTATAGAGATTTGTATTGTAGTTCCGCTATGGTCTGAGAAACCTAATTCCTCTACGGTTGTAAATATTTTGTTAGTGTTAAAGTTTGTAAATATCAAATCTAAGCATGTAGATGTAGTTTGAGTAATTCGGGTGGGTTTTTTAATGTGTTGTGTAAGTTTAAACTCTAGCATTAAATCTATGAATTGACTAGTTTTCCTGTTGTTCTCTAAAATATTTATGTTAAAATCTCCGCCTATAACAATATCAAATTTGTAATATTTACTGTTTATATAGTTTAAAATAATTTTTAATTGATTTATAAATATATCTTCTTCTCTTTTATTCCAATATATCGTTATTAATAGTATATTTTCCTTGGGTAGTTCTACTGCACATAGTTCTATTACATATTCTATGGACATATCTGTGATGTCATTTCTCTCTCTAGAATCGATGTGATCTCGGAGCAGGATGCAGACGCCGCCACCTCCTCGCTTGCTTCGGCAGTATGATGCAGCAATTTTAAATCCGCTAAATTGTATCATGGTTTGTTTTTCTTCCGATAACCAGGTTTCTGTTAAGCATATTGCGTTATATATTGGGTTTTCTTCAACGAAAGCTTCAAGTATGTGTTGTTTATTACAAATACTTTGTATGTTTTGGAATAAAATGTTAAATTATGGTCCTGTAACTTCGAAAGGAATTGTTTTCTGTATTTATGTTACTAATTGTTTCCTTGTGTTGGTCGTTGTTGTAATTATTATTTTGGAATATTTTTGCTTTGTAATTTATCTCATCAGTTGTGTAGTTTAGTTGGTTCGTTTTATTCTTTACATTTATTAATTCTCCCTCGACATATAATTGATTGTTTCGGATGACCGAATATAACCCTTTCTTTCTCGCTTTTAACATTTCTTCTCGCATAAATTGCCTTTCTTTGCGTGCATTTTCATCTAAAAACTCTGATAGAGATAGTCTTGAACCTTGAAAATAGTGGTTATTTGCGATGATGTACTTTGCCATTCTTTTACTTAATAGTTCTATTACCAATGGTCGGGTTATAGTATTATTTCTGCCGACTCTATGCATATTTTCTATATAGCCCCGTAGGTCTACTTGCAAAATGTCTCGAAACATATCAATTACTCTGTCATGTAGATCAGCTTCCGATTCTTTTAAGTACTCGGCGAAACCGTACAGAACTATCTTTTTTGAATTACTTTCTGTGCATTTAATAACTGGGGAATAAGATTTAGATTTTATTTCTAATGTCTTTTTTTAGTTTTCCATTTTCTTTAATTAGGTTTTCTATTTTGGTGTTAACTTTCTCTAATTCTAGTTTTCTTTGATCATTTTGCTTTGACAGGTGATTGGTTTTTTGCTCGAGATCTTCTGTGAGTTTGGCAATAGCTTTGTTAATTTCTATTTGTATAGTGCTTCGTAGTTCGGATATTAGTGATTCATTATTTTCTTTTAGACGTATCATAATCATTTCACTCAAACTTTGCAATGAGAGTTCAGATTGTACGTTGGTATTTGTGGGTTTTTTATCATCTGGGTGGAGTGTGTCTCCTAGTACACTGAGATCTTCAAAAGTGGTTGTATCATTGCTGGAGTTTATAGTTCTTATTCTAAACGTGACGTTGTTTTCTTCATTAAATGAAGTTACTTGCTGGTTGTAAATGGAGACATGTGGGCGTATGGGAGTATTTGAGTTTCCTATTTTGGGCATTTTGCAGCGGCAAACCTGACATTTCCATGCTTTTTTGTGGTCTGCAGTCATTGCTACATTAAAATGGTCTCTGAAGATGTTTGCACACTCCAGATCGTATTTGCACCTACATAATGTGCACGTTAGATGTTCGCTGGTTGGGAGATCTTGTGTACAGCCTGCGCATAATTGTGCCATTTTGAGTAACTTTTTAACTGGTGCTGTCATCCAGCGGGCAGTCGTGCAACTAGCTACGTCTATCTGTTGATGGTTCGATCGGCCTGGAGCTAATTCCTCTATTAGAATATAGATGGCGCTGTTCAGAGTAATTTGGCCAGGATGACGAGCAGTTTCTGATTTATTTAGATCGATAATTTACATTAAATTTGAGTATCACTATCGTACCTTAACTAGGGTTTTAGTCCGTTAAGCAGTTTCTGGTGGCTACGAGGATCTTTGAGCAGCGTAATGAGCAGCTGATAATTCTTCTGTAAATTTGAGTTTTGTTCGTCTTCTGGCACTTTGTATCAGATTTTAAAAAATCTTCGTAATAACTGTCTAACACTCGTGTACTTCGACTTAAATCAGTACTGGTTCCTGATTGTCACAACTTTAATCACTTTTTAAACTGTATTGTCACTCAAAACTATTTTTTAAACTTTAAAATTTTAAAATACACGGCGTAGATGTTTATTCACGCACAGTAGCGCCCTCTCCCTCCCCAAATAATACGGTGAATTAAATAGTACTAGCTTTTGCCCGCGGCTTCGCGCTCGTGGTAGTTGGAAAAATATCCCACGGGAACGTACTACCGGGATTGAAAGTACCCTACGTGTTAATTCAGGTTATAAACTATCTGTGTGCCAAATTTCATACAAATCCGTTCAGCCTTTTTTCCGCAGACAAACGGACAAAAATTCTAAAAACTATATTTTGGACATCAGACTCGTGACCCATATTGAAGATTACAACTACCTTAACTTTCAAATAAACCATGCATTCACCACAAAACCAACAGCGAACCACATACAAAAACACACATAAATCATTTAAATCCATTTCGATTACGCAAATGGAAACGCGACACCACTAAAAGTTGTTTGTTATTAAAAGCGCTGAACAATACGATAGCAGAAACTTTTAATCCAATTAGCGAATTAATGAAATTGAAACAAATTCAATGGTGGACTAAAGTTTTAGACAAAACCCAAGGCCATTGGGTTTAAACAAGATGGTTCAAATTATCTAGACACGCGGCAGCGTGTCGAGCCAAGTACTAGGCAAGACACGGCTGCAGTGTGTTATATTACACGAACCATTTGGAGCCACTTTTGACCCCTTAATAACTCAAAATCTATGTAACATAGACTCATGAAATTTGGTTTATTTATAAAAACCCCTTAGATTAACTAGAACTCCAAATTTCATAAATAAAACTCAAACGGTTATTGAGATATTAACGTATAAAAATCGGCATTTTTATCAACGACCCTGTCACTAGACATCAAAAACATTTAACCCATTTCCGGGTGACCTAGAAAGTTGTAAAGAGATTTCCCGAAAGCAGGCCCATGGTATGATACTGTGTCAAAGCTTATTTATCAAAAATTATGTTGTATTTTTTTCAAGTCGTTTTATCAAAATTTATTTCTTCTAGCATTAGAGAACCTAATAAATATTTATTTAGTTGATACTTAATAAAGAACTACATCCGCCATTCAATCCTAACCTGAATGTTGCCAGATGACAGACTATTCCAATAAAATAATTTGTAATCGATTGAAAATATCGATACTAACCCACATGGAGTAGGTGGAGTATCCACTACACGAGTATGTTTTAAATGCTATTTATTATACTCAAATACTGTAAAACTATGATTTTACAATAAATAAAATATTATATGGTCTGAATATACTCAACAACTTAAAAGCGCTTCGAGGCAGTAATGTTATTTTATAAACTACCAGTGATCAGAGTAAGTAGATTGATTTGAGGTCAATGAACTGGCACGTATATTAGTATGGATACGCCTCCGGGATTCCGGGATTTTGAAATTATTAAGATTTTTTAAGGAATTTCAAATGTTGTAATGTGTAGAATAAAGAATACATCAATATGAATAAGAAATGTTCAACCCTTTTGCTGTCTGTTTAATAGCATATAGGTGATCGGACTCCAAGAAAAGGATAGATATACTATAAAACAATATAATATATTTTAAATATTTATCTATCGCATTCTATAAATTTCCAATGTAGTAGTTTAAAAATCCTTACTTTAACAATATTTGATTCAATCCCGTAAGTACCAAAATGAAATCCCGGAAAAAAGGCTTATCCATGTTATGATTTCTAAGACTATTCATGATGCGAGTACGTAAAATCAATCGACCTACTCCGATCACTGATAATCACCCAATCGATTTCGTCAATCGATTACCAAAATAATTAAACCTGGTAACACTGACACCATGCATAATGTCAAACTGTCAAAAAAAATCTGTCAGATCAATGGCATTGTTGGCTGTTTGTTTTACGTTGATTTGAATTTATTTTTCCGTATTTACTTTATACTTATATTACGTTACGATTTAATGCTGTCAATTTAAATTGAAGCCAGAGGAACTATTGCTTATCTTTCCATGGCCCTGGGTAAGTTTATTATGTTCTCTAAATATTTATAAACACCGTCGTATTGTATAACCTCATTGATTTTAGCAGCCTATTAGTAGAAGGCCTATGTTCAGTCAGGGGTACGTCGCGCGTCGTCAGCTGTAAATGTCTATAGTATGATGTAATTATATAGCATAAGTAAAATACACTGAATTTTTTTACCTTTTTCAGGTATGACGATGACATGTGTTATTGCAAGACTTGACATTATTGATTATATTATCTACAACTCTATCCCAAGTATTACTTGCTCAGCAAAATCTAAGCATATTATGTTATGTATGTGGCATGTCAACTGCAAGTCACAGAAGTCATCAGGTTAGTGTTTTTAAAATGGCAGAATTACTATGAGTGATATAATTATTATACAAAAGTAAATAAACAACAATAAGAGTATTTTCTTACTTTCTAGGTTAGGTATACATTTGGATAAAGTTTGTCATGCTTACTGAGAGAGGCTGCTACCAAAGATGTTTATAGGCAAGCAAGTGATGATAAAAACAGAGCCACCCTAGAGTGTAAAAGATTTACCCATAATAGATCAAAACAATAATCTGGTTAGGGCCAGAATCAAATCGTGACATGTGAGCAGCAGGACTTAGTGTACATAATTATTGATAAGTGAGCAAAATAGGACAAATTGTTTAAGAGATCATCATTGCTTATTACTGTTTTGTGGGAAAGCGTACATCTACCATCTACCGTACCTACGCTGCTTTTTTATGAGAATGAAGCTGAAGCCGTTTTAAATTCTATGAGAAATAAAATGTTTTTAGTATTTAGGTATTGTTGTGTTATTTGTTAAAGTAAACCTTCCTATAGAAGCACTGAAAATGCTGCTGCCAATGAGATTATTCATCTTTAATTAAGAGAGTTGGCTAAAATAATGTTTATGCCATTAAATCTTTCATATTTAGCGCGCAAGATTATTAATTTACCTTTATAAAATTCAAGTCTGTAAATGCGATAATCGCCATTTTGATGACAGTCGAGGTCGAGGCTAAAAAACATAAAAATTGGGGATTGCGAACATCCAAACTCCACCATAAGGACAGCGACTATTACAACATTTAATTATTTGACGAATTCATCCATTTTTCAAGTTAAATAAGTAGTAGTAATGAAGTTTTTGATATCAAAAGTCGAAGATTCGCGCCAATCGTGCGTGTTTACATTTTAACTTTTCACAATTAACACACATACACATATCTGATACGACTTTAAATGTGACAAATGTGATTAAAAATATTATAAGTAACTAGAAAATGCCCAGATCTTTACTTATTATACGAACACATGTTCAATAATACGTAATATTCATTACTACTACTCAATTTGTGTTAAAAATTGTCGATCATTGTTTTTTTTTTATTGTAATGATGTGCGAAAACGATTATGCCAAACGTTTTTTTTTTTTTCAATTTTGATTGTCTCGATTAATTTATAATTATGTCGAATGTCTGAAATCTATACTTGAAAATTAAAATAAAATTGTTTTAAGCATTAAATACAATAAACATTGTTTAAAATAATTATTTATACTTTTCTAGTGTTTAATCGTTTTTAGGACATTCAATATAAAACGAGTCAACACATAGAACGAGGATAGATACTTACCTCATTTATTGAATTTCGCGCCGAATTGTTTCTATTTATTTGAATTTAAATTCGGAACGTTGTTCAAAATTATTTTTAATTTATTGGACAATTATTTACTGTGGATTTTATTTTTGATACTTTCTGATATAGAATGCCTAGTATACATTTTTTAGGTAGGCTTAAGAAAATTTTGTTTGTGAATGATGTTAAATTAATTATATAAATTAGGTAGGTATTCCGCAAACACTTTTAAATGACGTCTATATTTTTAAATTGAAACTTTTATTACATCGTCTCAAACTTTTTCGTCTGTGTGTTGCATGTCGCGTGTCGGTCGGCCGCGGAGTAGGGATAAAGTGAAAGGCGATCGTCAGAGCAGCCAAGGCCGATATGGCGGCGCCTATAGTTCGCAGCAGCTGACCGTGTAAAGTTTCACTTTTACCGTGGTTTCATAAAACCAACAATCATTTTTTTTTAGTTGTATGAGTTTGATAGTATGTGTTTTTAATAGGATAATCTTACTCGAGTAATAGAAATTGTTTATTTTTGAGGTAGTTTCAAAACGAAATTTAAAAAAAACTGCCCAAGTGTATGTCGGACTACGCACAGTGAAGGGTTCCGTAATTGGGATGAATATTTACGCATAAACATTGCATAGTATCAATTTTATCGACTGCAAAAATAAGTTTGTATTTCTCGAAAAAACTATAACAAACAAAGTTAATTCTGCGGTTGTAACCGAAAATAAACTGTATCTCAAAAATTATTGACTTCAAAAGCAAAGTCACTTAGAAACATCTTAACATTTTAATTATGAGATCCAACAATACACGCTTTATATGCATAGATTTTTTTCATCTCTCGGTTATATGTAAGTATGGAGAATGCCACCCCCACTATTATGTTTATCGTAATTTCACTACACCATTGTTTAACGGTGCAAAAAATACACCTTTTTCAAAATTTTCATCGATAGAGTGTAAATAGTCTCCATGTTAAATGACTGTATGACATCCGGACGCACGGACAGACGAACTTGACGAAATTAAGAGGTCCGTTTTTTTTACGGACTTTGATTATCAAGTTTACAATTGGCATGAAATTGATGTCTATGACAATTGATCTACAATATTATTATTATTTGGAATAGCCGCCATCTTAAAATCCAGAATGTCCATCTAATTCGATATCAGCACTATCTCCCGAAAACTATGAAAATGACAGTCATGACGACAAATTTTCAAATGGGGTTAAAAACTGCCACTTGCTCACTTCAGATGGCGCTGATCTCCAGCGTCTTATAATTTGACAGCTAACTATACATTTTTGATTCGAATGCCAAAAGTTGATGTAAATTCCTGAATTTCATGACTGAATTCAAAACACCCCGTCGAGTCAACTGATGTGTCACGTGTCAAAATCTTGGTCCCTAATGTTAGGCGGCAGTGAATTCATTTCATTCATTCTCTGATCTCGAAAAACGTTGTTACAAACCTCAGGTCGGTATGTTCAAGGTAGTTGGTAGGTTGGTACTATGCTTGAGACGTTTTTGAATTGATAGATCGTATGACTATTGTTTTAGGGACTATTGTCGTTTAATTTTTAATATAAACTTACGAATAGTTAAGTCCATAGTGAGGTCAAAATGTAAATCCAAGGGGCGGCTGCAACGGCGGCGGTGATCTCTCGCGTCCGGCCCTGGTTCAGGCCATGGTACGGAGCGAGAGGAAATGGCAGGCCGTCACCTCCTTCTGCGAAGCGGTAATGCTCGCGAAGGAGGAGGCGGAACGCGTGAGGTAGAGGCAAAGTTCGCGCCCTCACGCCCCTAACCGCTGCAGGAGGAGACGCCCGGGGCGGGAATCGCGAGCCGATTTCCGGCCACTGTAGGCGCGGGCTTGCGAACGGTGAGCAATGGGTAGCTCGCCGTCCGATAAGGACCAAGCCCAGGTCGACGGCGCGTTGTGTTCCACGCGCGCCTCAAAGAGATGTCAGCAGAAATGACGGGATCCGCTAGGGCCAATGCCTGCCGGGGGTTCGCAGAAAACCGATAGGGACATCGTGGCCCCCGGCAACAGGGCAACCGAAGTCAGTAAGAGTCTGATACGCCCTCCCGCTCCGCCCAGAGCGGGAGAAGATACTTAAAAAAAAAGGGGCGGCTGCAAAAATTAAATAATTAAATCATACGTGAGAAGGAACTTTGTTCCTGACGGGGTCAAAGTCAAAGTCAAATCATTAATTTCAAATAGGCCCATGTATGGCACTTTTGAACGTCAAAAATTACAAAATAATAAAATTGATTCTATTCGCCCCTTCCAAAAGGTAGTTTTCGTATGGAGAAGAATGGGCAAGAAACTCCACCGTTACTCTTTTAAAATGTTTTACAATTGTTTGTATATGTACGTACATTTGTTAAATAATAATTATATGTGAAGACGGTGCACCTAGAATAAAATTACTATACCACAATTGGTAAAAAGAATTAAAAATGAAACAACGACAGATAATTTAATATGTGATAGATACATGGTGCTCACATATTTACAAACATTGTAAAAGTAGACGATTTTCCTAAAATTTTACAATTAATAAGTCAGTGTGTGAGGAAGTAATCACAGAATGTAAAATCAATGTCATAAAACACAAAGTAATAAATTTTACAATTAAATTAGCAAACATTTTGATTTTGTCTTGATTCTAAATTGTCCTATGGAGCAGGACCAGCATGTTTCCAAGCACTCTTATCTTGGATATAATCCTCTAATTTGTAATATGCTTGTTTACAAAGTGTATTTTTAATATGAGTTTTAAATTTTCTTTCATTTAATTGCTAAATGTCACAAGGTATTTTGTTGTAACATTTAACACAGTACCCCATAAAAGATGTGTGTACTTAAGATAATCTAAAAAATGGTTGATCTAGTTTATCTTTATTTCTAGTATTAAAATTATGTCTATCACTTATTTTATTAAAGAGATGTGGATTTTCCTTACATACATAATATTTTCATAAATGAATTGGCAAGGTACCGTCATAATATTAATCCTTTTAAAAAGTTTCGTGAGAGATTCGCGGCGACGTAGATTATAAATGGCTCTGATAGCTCTCTTTTGCAAAATAAAGATGGATTCAATGTCAGCAGCCCGACCCCACAGTAAAATGCCATACGACATGAGGCTCCCCGACTGCATACGTTTTTTTTAATAATAATACTTGCCGCGCCGGCTCAGCGATCTGACATCATTGCGGAAAATTGTAACAATTGTTACGAAAGAAATACCTACATTCTTACACAATATTGCTACGCATATTTACAAAAAGAATTTAATAGATCACGTTTGATTGACGAATAATAATAATTTCTTTACAAAAAGTAATGATATCCCATCAAAAACATAAATGTGAAAATGGGAGCCAAATTCCATAAATATGGTTGTCGACTTCGCCGACAAAAGAATTGAAATCTAAATGGGTGCCAAGTTCTGTAGATAATCCTGAAATTTATTTATAAGAACATGCAACTTTCTAAAATAAAATTAAAACACAAATTCTTGTTTTTTCTGCTATAACAATGTTTGCTATTTAAAAATATAACTTCTTAAATTTGAACAGTCGAATTATTTACACAAAGCACTTAGGATAAATTGAAGCTCAAGATTTGACTTCGCTAGTTTTTACCAGCAAGCTGAAATTTTAGAGAAAGAAGATATTTTGACCTTACAGTTACAATAAGAAACAGTAACTTGCGCATAACATAAAGAACAAATATATAAATACGCCTAGGTAGACAGTCAAAGCTGTAAACAGTTACAATAAGAAACAGTAACTTGCGCATAACATAAAGAACAAAAATATGAGTATTTTACTTTATTTATTTAGCTCACCAACAATTAAGTACACCGATACAAAGATATGAGATACATGCAATAAACTTATAGACTAGTGTACAAATTTCTTACAGGTAAGCACATCATGAATTACTTATTTGATGTTGAGTGCCTACTTAAAATTAAATAATAATAATTAAATATGCCTAGGTAGACAGTCAAAGCTGTAAACTCGATAAAAAAATAGCGTCCAACTGTTAGCCGCTTAATGCACGCACACTAAAAAAGTAAAATTACAGCATAATGACGTGGCGCGAGTGTAAGACGTAGCTGTAATGCACACCAGCATAAAAAAGTTACCCTGTTTGTTTTAGTTCTTTTGCACCGCGACACTGTAGACAAATATAAAGATGATAAATTGATTAGCCAAATATAAGATAACTTGTATGTAAAAACTAGCCAAGTCAAATCTTGAGCTTCAATTTATCCTAAGTGCTTTGTGTAAATAATTCGACTGTTCAAATTTAAGAAGTTATATTTTTAAATAGCAAACATTGTTATAGCAGAAAAAACAAGAATTTGTGTTTTAATTTTATTTTAGAAAGTTGCATGTTCTTATAAATAAATTTCAGGATTATCTACAGAACTTGGCACCCATTTAGATTTCAATTCTTTTGTCGGCGAAGTCGACAACCATATTTATGGAATTTGGCTCCCATTTTCACATTTATGTTTTTGATGGGATATTCCTAATATCCGATAGGATTTAACGAGAAATTTTCAAAGAGAATACTGGTTTGTACGTAGTACAGCCATAGTACCTATACACTTACTTATCTTGTCTTAGACCCAATAATTTTTAAGCTATTGCATAGCTTTTATCGCGGGCTTTGAGCGCGGCGACCGAATCAAGAAATTCCGTAACGAAAATAAAACCGTAACGAAAATAAAACCTAACACCCCCCACTCCGCCTACCATGTAATGACGGTTCCCATGACAACGTGATGTTGTCATAGGAAACGTGATGTTGTCAAGGGAACGTAATTTTAGTTTTATGTCATCACGTCATCATCCCAAGTGTAGCGTTGACAAATAGGAAGTATGGAGGTTACAAATGCTATGCAATAGCTTTACCGCGGTAGTCCCCGAGTGCCACACGTTTTTGACGTGACAACGTCTTATAAATTGGTTTGCCGGGTGACACTTCAAGAAACTGCGTTACGCTCCGCTCACGTTATGCGCTCACAATGAGAGCGAGTGAGAGGCACGCGTCCCTTCCACTCGGGCATGGTTAGCCCGCCTAAGAGCGAGAGAGACAGACATAAAAAGTGAAAGGCACGCGTCCCTTCCACTCGAGCACAGTTAGCCCGCCTAAGAGCAAGAGAGACAGAGCGAGAGAGAGAGAGTGAGAGAGATAGGCATACACACCGGTTCCGGTCACATTAAAATTATTTTACCACTCAAAGTCGTTGTCACGTAAAACTTTCGCCCGTATACCGACTTTACAGGCAACCAATTTTTTTTCCTAAATTTTAAAGTTCAGTTAAGTATTCGTTTTTAAGAACTGCTTCAATTATTAGATAAAATAAACAACAATATATATAAATATTGTTTAGTATTGGAAGAATATTGTATGGTATGCAAAATTACTTCTCATTGCATATTTTTATAATCAGTAAATACTAGCAATGTTAAAAAGAAGCTTTTATTTTGAGAAAATATAAGCATGATCCTATTGATTCACCCATAGACACTTCTTATTTCTAATACCTTAGCAAAATGTAGCGTCTGAATAAAGACGGGACTTTAAATTCAACAAATACAACCAGCACGAGATCTCTGTAAACTCCATATCTTCGGAAGGACGTTACGTCGTGCATACACGAGCGGCGATCGTACGAGGACTCCCACTCAACTAGTACATTCTGATGACGACAGCTTCAAGCGTCTGTATTTATAAAAGAAGTGATACCGTCGTTATTTAGACAAGCAACGCATAGAACATTAGTGGCGGAACATAAGTTTTTAGATAATATAGATTTGAAGTAAAAACTTCTTTAGGCGCGTTGGGCATTTTTGAGATGGGACTAAACCACTGATTTCGCGACACCATGACGACACCTCATTTTTGTAAACGCGATTGTGCTCTTTATTTATATTTTACGGATCAATGTTCTATGCAAGTATTTTTACTTTAAAGGTTTTGTAAACGCGATTGTGCTCTTTATTTTGATGAGGTTACGGACTAATGTTCTATATAAGTATTTTTCTTCCACTAAGGCGATCTTGTTCAAGTTTTCACTTCTGTCGGCACTCCCGGAATGCCACCACTTTTTTTACCCAACTACGGCAAAGCCAAAAGGAAGGGTTATGATTTTAGCAGTCTATGTATGTATGTTTGTATGTATGTATGTATGTATGTTTTTACGTGTGTTCCACCGTAGCGCCTGAACTACTAAACCGATTTTGATGAATGAGGTATCAATAGATTTGTAATAATGGTCCGGGTGACATAGGCTATATAATTTTTCCCTAAATTTAATTTGGTGGACTTTACACGTAAATTTCTAACCTCGAAAAAAATTAAAATGGGATGATAATGACATGTTTGGTATCAAAAGAAAGGTCTTTACGAGCACATTACAAATATGTATATAATATTATATTTTCAAAGTAAACAAATATGTTTAAATCGTTAAAAACAAGCAAAAGTGAAACTGCGCTACGTAGTATCGCAAGATGTTACCAACGTGCAGTTAATCAAATCTTAATAAGTAGTACCGATTTGTAATTCCACTCTTATGAAGAAAAACAAGTACAACGAAATATTTATATTTTGGATTTCTTCGAAGCTCGATATCGTTATATGGTGTTGGCGTCGAAATAAATCGCTCTATGGTTTCGTTCAAAGCACTATACACTGCTATCGGAATTTAAAATAGGTTAATTACTGAACTATTGGATAACTCTACTCTTATTTACGTTTATCAAGTGTAAAAACGGAAAAGTATAAAATAAAAAAATAAAGTTTAAAAAACTGTAACCCGACTACGTGAAAATAAAAATGATCTAAAAAGTACGAAACAAGCAAATATTTCAGACAGAAATCAAGACATAGGTACAAAAATGGTCAAGGTAAAGCCGTCGTCGCGTGCCATTATAATTTTGTAGGTGTTCTTGACACCAACATGGTATACGCATGCGACCACGGCTTTACCTTGACCATTTTTGTACCTATGTCTTGATTTCTGTCTGAAATATTTGCTTGTTTCGTACTTTTTAGATCATTTTTATTTTCACGTAGTCGGGTTACAGTTTTTTAAACTTAATTTTTTTATATATAAAAAAACACCTATCACATTAGAAAGCCGTCCTTTCCCTAAAACCACAATAAAATATACTAACTGTATACTAAAGTACACAAATACAAGCGGAACGTCTATCTCCGTCCAAGACCAACTCCATATATTCGGAAGGACGTTACGTCGCGCATACACGAGCGACGATCGAATGAGGACTCCCATTGAACTAGTACATTCTAAAGACGACAGCTTCAAATCAACCGTCTGTATTTATAAAAGTAATACCGTTATTCGGAAAAACAACGCATGGAAGATTAATGGCGTCGACTATTCGTCGGCTCGAACTCGTTGATGACGTGACAAATATGCATTCTATTTAGTATAGTCATTTATTTATTTAGGTTTATTTCTTTCATATTTATTTATCTAATTTTATTTATTTATTTAGTGAAATAGACGATGATTTACAACGAAAACGAGGGCGTAAAATTTCATGAACAGACCTTTGGGCGTATAGATGTTATGTAAAAATTACCGGATGTATCTGCTCAAAATAAAATCAATTGTACTTTTGAACAAATTATCTATCCCTGTACGGTTTCTATTTTGCCATTTTCAAAATCAAAGTCACGCCCAAAGATGAGCTAAAATTATTGTTGAAATGTGGAATTTTCGACGCTCATAACTTCCAAACCAGTTCTGCTTCCATACAGGGCTAGATAGTAACAAGACAAATTGATATAATTTTTAGCTTTGAACGTACACCATCAAACAGATGAGTAATCACTATTTAATAAAAAGAAAACCCTAACATATTAATATTAGAAAGCCCGCCTTTCCCTAAAACTACAACAAACTATACCAACTGTATATAAACCAGACTTAAAATTCAACAAATACGGTCACACAAGCGGAAAGTCTATCTCCGTCCAACCACATGAGTATTCTTTACTCTGTGGTCCCACTCAATATCTTCGGAAGGACGTCACGTCGTGCATACACGAGCGGCGATCGTACGAGGACTCCCGCTCAACTAGTGAATTCTGATGGCGTCAGCTTGCGGTTAGCTAAGGCCCGTTTAGACGATCATAGTTACTAGATGGTGGTTGGATTAATCCCACTGAGTGGAAATCAAGTTTGCGTTACACCTGAAGGTACGCAGTCAGGTACGCGGTCACCATCTTCGGTCGGCCATCTGCAAAACTAAAAAACTTTTTTACAAAAAATGCAACCGGCTTCCAAACTACAAAGTTCGGAAGCCGGTTGCATTTTTTGTAAAAGTTTTTAGTGGGTTGGTTTGTAATTTATCTAAGTTACAATAGCCTAATGTCAACTGCTCATCACCTTTTACAAAATAATGGTTTTCCCGATGCAGGGACTTTAATTGTTGAGGAGTTCTCCAGGCACTTCACCATCAGCTCCACTGCACTATATGAATTGTGACGAGCATCAATTGCTTACCAACCATATTAAAGTAATCGAATCGCAACCCGTGAATTACACATTATTGAGTAGTTCCGGTGGCCATCTGTGTCCTTCAACATCAGTTCCACTTCACCAAATCGTGCTTCCTGAGAGCAAATGCACGAGTTACTATAAAAATACCCAAAACGCTATTGGTGTGCCTATAATATTTGAAGATTTCCCTCGATTTCTCCAAGATCCCATCATCAGATCGTGACCAAATGACAATGGGACCAACTTGAAAGTATACCCTTTCAAACAAAAAAGGATTTTTCAAATCGGTCTAGCCTTCTTCTAATAACCGGGGAACAAACATTAAAAAAACCGACGAACTGAGAACCTCCTCCTTTCTTTTGAAGTCGGTTAAAGATCATCGCGGGTTTGTTTTGATTCCTGAGACTTAGGTGAAAAGTCTCATTTCACGGCCGGTATTTTAAAACACTGGCCGCCAATCCAATCAAACCACGCTTACGCTGATTGGCTCCAGACATATATATAGTGGTAAGTAGTAAATACTTGTGAATTGAATAAATTGAGCGCGACTAAGACATGTCAAACCAAATTATACCTTTGTCCTACCCTGACAAAGCAGAGGATTGGTTGCGCACTAGACAATAATACTTGTTTGTTAAAGTGTTACCACTGAACGCTAGTCTCGCAACTGTGGCTGGTTACGGTCAAATTATACTGGTGTTGTGGTCACATGTGTGGTTATGATGTGTCAAAACCAAATTAGACGCCTTGCCAACTGTGTAGTCGCCGATAACTACGATGAGGTTGCATTGTGGGTGCGAGTGGTTCCTACGTTTACAAAGTAACACTATATTTTTGCTAGATCTCGCGTAACCGTTTCTCTAAAGCAAAATGTGATTAAAATCAGGCCCTGTTCTGGATTGATGCTCGAGCATGAATCTCAAATCAATACTGCCGGATAACATACTTATATCCACTCAAATCTAGTGCATCGGTACATGCAACGCGTGGTTTCTCGAACGTAAATCAACAAACACAAAAAAAATAAAGTTTAAAAAACTGTAACCCGACTACAGGAAAATAAAAATGATCTAAAAAGTACGAAACAAGCAAATATTTCAGACAGAAATCAAGACATAGGTACAAAAATGGTTCAGGTAAAGCCGTGGTCGCATGCCTGTGTACCATATTGGTGCCAAGAACACCTACAAAATTATAATGGCATGCGACGACGGCTTTACCTTGACCATTTTTGTACCTATGTCTTGATTTCTGTCTGAAATATTTGCTTGTTTCGTACTTTTTAGATCATTTTTATTTTCCTGTAGTCGGGTTACAGTTTTTTAAACTTTATTTTTTTATTTTATACTTTCCGTTTTTACACTTGATAAACGTAAATAAGAGTAGAGTAATACAATAGTTCAATAATTAACCTATTTTAAATTCCAATAGCAGTGCATAGTGCTTTGGACGAAACCATAGAGCGATTTATTTCGACGCCAACACTATATATCGATATCGAGCTTCGAAGAAATCCAAAATATAAATATTTCGTTGTACTTCTTTTTCTTCATAAGAGTGGAATTACAAATCGGTACTTCTTATTAAGATTTGATTAACTGCACGTTGGTAACATCTTGCGATACTACGTAGCGCAGTCTCACTTTTGCTTGTTTTTAACGATTTAAACATATTTGTTTATTTTGAAAATATAATATTATATACATATTTGTAATGTGCTCGTCAAGACCTTTCTTTTGATACCAAACATGTCATGATCATCCCATTTTAATTTTTTTCGAGGTTAGAAATTTACGTGTAAAGTCCACCAAATTAAATTTAGGGAAAAATTATATAGCCTATGTCACCCGGACCATTATTACGAATCTATTGATACCTCATGCATCAAAATCGGTTTAGTAGTTTAGGCGCTACGGTGGAACACACGTAAAAACAAACATACATACATACATACAAACATACAAACATACATACATAGACTGCTAAAATCATAACCCTTCTTTTTGGCTTTGCCGTAGTCGGGTAAAAATGGTCAAGGTAAAGCCGTGGTCGCATGCCTGTATACCATGTTGGTGCCAGAAACACCTACAAAATTATAATGGCATGCGACGACGGCTTTACCTTGACCATTTTTGTACCTATGTCTTGATTTCTGTCTGAAATATTTGCTTGTTTCGTACTTTTTAGATTTTTATTTTCCCGTAGTCGGGTTACAGTTTTTTTTTAAACTTCATTTTTTTATTTTATACTTTTCCGTTTTTACACTTGATAAACGTAAATAAGAGTAATACAATAGTTCAGTAATTAACCTATTTTAAATTCCAATAGCAGTGCATAGTGCTTTGGACGAAACCATAGAGCGATTTATTTCGACGCCAACACCATATATCGATATCGAGCTTCGAAGAAATCCAAAATATAAATATTTCGTAGTACTTGTTTTTCTTCATAGGAGTGGAATTACAAATCGTTACTATTTATTAAGATTTGATTAACTGCACGTTGGTATCATCTTGCGATACTACATAGCGCAGTCTCACTTTTGCTTGTTTTTAACGATTTAAACATATTTATTTACTTTGAAAATATAATATTATATACATATTTGTAATGTGCTCGTCAAGACCTTTCTTATGATACCAAACATGTCATGATCATCCCATTTTAATTTTTTTCGAGGTTAGAAATTTACGTGTAAAGTCCACCAAATTAAATTTAGGGAAAAATTATATAGCCTATGTCACCCAGACCATTATTACGAATCTATTGATACCTCATTCATCAAAATCGGTTTAGTAGTTTAGGCACTACGGTGGAACACACGTAAAAACAAACATACATACATACAAACATACATACATACAAACATACATACATAGACTGCTAAAATCATAACCCTTCCTTTTGGCTTTGCCGTAGTCGGGTAAAAATAGTTAAGAAATTGTCAAGCGTCCATAAATTGCTGTGATTGGTTAACTTGCGTTTGACTTGCGTTTAATTTTGACACTTCTCACTTCTGGAACGAAAATTATCGACGTATATTGGTTTAGAATACAGGTAAATCGCAAGGTATAAAATTAAAAAACTTTGTCCAAAAAATTTACACTACAAAGTGAAAAATAACTGTAATTTCAGAAGTCGGCGTTTTTGTTATTTTGTTTTCGTTTTTTGCCACCGACTTCCCACTTTGTAGTGTTTTTTTTTTTGAAAGTCGGTTTTTTTTTTTTTTGTAAAAAGTTTTTATTTTTCAATTTTTAGTTGTGGTAACTGGTACCTACCCCACAAAAATTCAAATACCACTACCTGTTATGTAAAATCGACATATATGTGACAAGAACTTAACATATCATCCACATACTAAGTGGGGAAAAAATTACGTATTATTCAAGCTAACTCAAAAACTATCCAAACTAATTTAATAAAATTTATATGGGACCAGCTCGAGAGCATACCCTTTCAAACAAAAAAAGGATTTTCAATATCGGTCTACAATCAATACATTTTTTTTTTTAACTAACTTTTGCGAAGAACATAGAACCTCTTCCGTTTTGGAAGTCCGTTAAAAAAGGTTTCGTATTTCCTCGTTTTTATTTCGATTATTTCCGCTTGCTAGATTTTCTGCGGCTGTACCGTCGGAATAGGCCTTAATCCATTTAGTACTAAAGGAATTACGCCCGATCGAGATGTGATTTCAGATATGGACAATGCTGCTTAAATTATGAGGGGTCGAATTGAGCTTAATCTGACTGAATTATCTAATAGATGGATTCTGTACGTATTGGGAATATGTAATGTTCTTTAATATTCTTCTTGTTGTGTAATAAATATTGCTTGATCCAAATATAACTCTGCTCTTATGGCATTTATTTCTATTCTTTACGCTTTCGAGAAGACTTTTGAAATGAGTCTTCTTTTGGCAGAAGACAGGGCCGTCTTAACCATATTGGGTGCCAGTGTGCGAAAATCAGCTTGCGCCCCCTTGCCAACGAAAAAAAAAACTAAATTTTTGTGATCCATTTTTTTTAAAGTAATACTTACTCCAAAATAAAATGAGGTTAATTTTCAAATATCAAATTAAATTTTTCTGGCTTTTTATCTTGACAAACTTTTGAATGATATCGTGTCGTCTGTTTTGAAATCTTTATAGAATAGAATAGAATATATTTATTTGCTTTGAAACATGGTACATTAAGGTCTTATAATATAGTTACGATCTTACATGTTTCGCCATGGACTGGCATACAAATATTTAAATATGTTATATGTATAAATTTTATATACTTAACACATTTTTTTTTGTTTTGTTCGATTTCAAAACAAATCGATCGACTTAATCGGTTTGCGCCTCCTTAGACCCTGCGCCCGGGTGCTACGCACCCCTTACACCCCCGGGTAAAGATGGCCCTGGCAGAAGATTACCTAACAAAACGAGCTTATTATTTTACCACGCGACATTTGTTCAAAAATATTTTATACAATGTAGGAAGGTAACAAAATCTCCCCTTTATTTTAGATGTCAACTGATTTTATGTACCTTTGTTCAGCTGCTACTAAAAACAAATATGCGCATGAATTTGCCGTTGTTTTTAGGAAATTGAGTCCACAAAGGCATATAATCTAGTTAAATTGGGACTTATAAACCCAACCAGTTTAAAAGTTTTATCTAACTAAACGATTCTGCTCGCTTAGCAATGTTTTGTCAAAGTTTTAAATTTCCCCGTTTATGCAATCCTAAGAAAGTCTTGATTCTGAGTTAAGTGCACAGTATGGACATTTACAACTTCTTACAACATTTTATTATAAATATTAAACCTTTAATTTACAAATATTAATATACACTAATATTTGAAATAGATACACACAGACATACACAGAAATGGGTATATATTATAAGAGCCTTCATCAGTGCCGATATAATGTATGCATTCAACCTTACTTGCTAAACAAAAATACCGGCCAAGTGCGTGTCGGACCACACACAATGAAGAGTTCCGTACTTGGTATGAATTTATCCCAAAAACAAACTTAACATTTTAGTTGACAAACGTGTTCTCCCATACATCATCATCATACATTCATATACGTCATGGACTCACTATCAGGACACTCACGGACAAAACTACAAATTAACGATTTTTTAACTTTTTCCTTTACTTGTGCTGTGAGACCTTGCTTTCTGCCAAATTTCATGATTCTCGGTCAACGGGAAGTACCCCGTAGGTTTTGATTTATTTGCGAGTATCAAAATATGTCGCTTCAATGACCGTATTTTTTATTGCGTTGACTTGAAGCTTGATTTTTTTTAGAGGTCCAAGGTACTACGGACCTACGTGTTTGATATTAATTTCAACTTGATACCTCCACGCGTTCTTGAGAAGAAGGGTCTTCACAGACTGACGAATGGAGAACGAAGTGATCCTATAAGGGTTCCGTTTTTTCCTTTTGAGGTGCGGAACCCTAAAAATTACCAGAACATGGGTTATCCCGAAACGAGGGAAGAAGTGATGGACAAATATTTAATGATTTAATATGTATGACAATATACAATCTACATCATATATATCTACGTAAAGTGTATGCCTATCTCCGTGCTCTTTGACGCAGATTCCCGCATGGCAACCAATATTTGTGTGGCTTACTGATACTTGTTTGAACGCTCTGTTTGAGACGACGTAAGGAAGACTTATGAGTTTGCGAAACAGCATACAGACTTGGAACAGAGCTACCTACCAATGCGTCTGTTTGCTGTTTACTGACACAAACTTTAGGTACTCCACTATTCATTCACGAAGACAGCTAGTGTAAAGTAAGTAAGATAAGCGACGTATACCAACAGTAACTGTTTTAAGATAAAGTTCATATCCTATTCTAAGTCTCATTTAAGCTCCTGCTTTACAGCAAAATCAGTTTAGTAGTGTACAAACTCATTTATTGAACTACATACCTACTAAGGATTTATGATGAAATCGAAAGGTTCATCAGGTCCAGCAAACTTCTAACTAAAAAAACTCATTTAAAAAACACATTTTCTATTACAGTTAATCACCTTTTCTTTCACTATCTAATCTAAACTAATATTATAAAGAAAAAAGATATCATTTTTTGTATATTTTTTTGTTTGTTATGGATAAACTCAAAAACGACTTGACCAATTTTAAAAATTCACTAATAGAAAGCTACATTATCATACTCACATGGGCTATATTTTATCGACTTCCACGCGAACGAAGTCGCGGGCAGAAGCAAAAAATGTGATAAACACCAACTTCGCCCATAAATACTCTACCAAAAAAGCTAAGAATCTAAACTGCCTACAAATCACCGCAGATCGTCACAAAAAGTTGTAAAAACAGTGATTATTCACTCGTATGATAATGTAGCGTGACTATAGTTAACTGTGAACCAAATAGTTATCCGTGACTGACGTTGTGCTAAAATTAGAAGAGATTTTTTCCTAATGAGCGCTAAATAATTAACAATTTTCAGTTAGCCTTCGATCACTCTCTTTGTGGGGCATGGTGGATGTGTGAATATACGCCGTGCTCCCAACCCGTAGTACCAGGAAGAACCAAGGGGTTTTAGCCGGTCAGTGAGCAATGGGTAGCTCGCCGTCCGATAAGGACCAAGCCCGGGTCGACGGCACGTTGTGTTCCACGCGCGTCTCATAGAGATGTCAGCAGAACTGACGGGGTCCACTAGAGCCGATGCCGGGGTTGCGTAGAAGTCCGAAAGGGATATCGTGGCCCCCGGCAACATAGCAACTGAAGGGACACGGGTGGGTTTTAGTCAGTAAAAGTCTGACACGCCCTCCCGCTCCGCCCAGAGCCGGAGAAGTTATTTGATAATTTCCTACCCAAAAAAAAGTGTCGGACATAATCTTCACAAGGAGAGATATAAGTCGAACATAGAATCTCCTCATTTTTAGCAGTTGGTTAAAAAACACATCCCATCACTAAAAAAATATTTTATATTTTGAAAATAATAGATTAATAAACTGTTCCACTGAACCTCACTTATTAAAATTTTGTTTCAGTGCGATAAGTGGTAGTGCTCAGGTGCGGTTCAGACAAGAGCTGTTGAAATCAGTGCTCTTAGTGGAATACCTCAGAATTTCCACATATAAAAAAACAAAATAATGTTAGCCTACAACATGACGACATGCTTGGTGAAAAAACTTAAACTAAAAAGGATGGGCAGCAACATACACCTATGAACTTAAAATACTTGGATCACTTATGTACCACTACGCGACAGTGTCGAAGTTGTACGCATTCTGTTCAGCTACCATTCCGTACCCGACCGCAGGAGGCAACTACAGGCGACGTGTTGCCGCGACACGACTCGTTTACATGAATTTCTATGAAATACCTTCCGTAGCTAGCGACACGTCGTTGGCAGCTACGGGCGAGTGACAGGCGACACGTGCAGCCCAACCGCAGACCAGTAGTGCCGCCAACGCTTAAGCGACAACGCGTTTTTTCTTACCTTCTTCGAGATAAACTAAATTTAAAATCGAACTGTGTTTTATTTAAACGACAATACTCTCTGAATTATTAAGCTATTGCATAGCCTTTATCGCGGGCTTTGAGCGCGGCGACCGAATCAAGAAATTCCGTAACGTAACGAAAATAAAACCTAACATCCCCCACTCCGCCTACCATGTAATGACGGTTCCCATGACAATGTGATGTTGTCATAGAGGTTACAAATGCTATGCAATAGCTTTACCGCGGCAGTCCCCAAGTGCCACACGTTTTTTTTTCCGCGACACGTGGCTTGCAGTTGCCTCCTACGGTTAGGTATGGAATCATGACTGCAGCGATATGACAACGCAGTGACAACTGCAGGAAACGTGTCGCGGCGACACGTTTCCTGCAGTTGCCTCCTGCGGTCGGGTATGGAATGGTACCTTTATAGTGGATAGGCACGGAGTTACGGACGTCGTGAATTGCAAACTACTAAGAACACAATAAATGATCTCTGAAACTAACAAAAAACTTTAACAAAAACGGTTGCTCAACAAAAAGAGTCTTTTCTTCGTTGTTTCAAGAATGAAATTGCCCAAATATCCGAGGCTTAAGTTTTTGTAGAGCTGAGGGTAGGGCCATTTCCTAGCCGAAGCTCATTTGTTTACTATTCACATTTCACGCTAGGGATCACCAAAAAAGGTCCCCTACCCTTCAGGGATAAGCAACATTTTCCGAAGTTTTTGCTTCTGTAGTTTATTGACAATAAATAATGATGAATCCATGAGAATACAGTACATATACATACTTGAACAGTTTGTTGTCCAAATTGGCTTAAAATTTGAGTAAAAATTGGCTTAATGAACAGAAATAACCCACTTTGAGGGAATAACTAGTTAAATAAAAAAAATAAAGTTTAATAAAAAACTGTAACCCGACTACGGGAAAATAAAAATGATCTAAAAAGTACGAAACAAGCAAATATTTCAGACAGAAATCAAGACATAGGTACAAAAATGGTCAAAGTAAAGCCGTGGTCGCATGCCTGTATACCATGTTGGGCAAGAACACCTACAAAATTATAATGGCATGCGACGACGGCTTTACCTTGACCATTTTTGTACCTATGTCTTGATTTCTGTCTGTAATATTTGCTTGTTTCGTACTTTTTAGATCATTTTTATTTTCCCGTAGTCGGGTTACAGTTTTTTATTAAACTTTATTTTTTTATTTTATACTTTTCCGTTTTTACACTTGATAAACGTAAATAAGAGTAGAGTAATACAATAGTTCAGTAATTAACCTATTTTAAATTCCAATAGCAGTGCATAGTGCTTTGGACGAAACCATAGAGCGATTTATTTCGACGCCAACACCATATATCGATATAGAGCTTCGAAGAAATCCAAAATATAAATTTTTCGTTGTACTTGTTTTTCTCCATAAAACTGGAATTACAAATCGGTACTACTTATTAAGATTTGATTAACTGCACGTTGGTAACATCTTGAGATACTACGTAGCGCAGTCTCACTTTTGCTTGTTTTTAACGATTTAAACATATTTGTTTACTTTGAAAATATAATATTATATACATATTTGTAATGTGCTCGTCAAGACCTTTCTTTTGATACCAAACATGTCATGATCATCCCATTTTAATTTTTTTCGAGGTTAGAAATTTACGTGTAAAGTCCACCAAATTAAATTTAGGGAAAAATTATATGGCCTATGTCACCCGGACCATTATTACGAATCTATTGATACCTCATTCATCAAAATCGGTTTAGTAGTTTAGGCGCTACAGTGGAACACACGTAAAAACATACATACATACAAACATACATACATACAAACATACATACATAGACTGCTAAAATCATAACCCTTCCTTTTGGCGTTGCCGTAGTCGGGTAAATAGAATGGAAATCGTTTATTTGCTTGTAATGTTGGTATACAGATTGAATGAAACTGAGACTATGAGGAAGTACCTAATCATTTTGTATTTATCTGTGGGGGCTTGTAATTAGCAATTTAGTAATATAATATTGTTATTATAATGTTATCTGTGTAATAAAACTCACTAAACGTAGATACTGATATTTTATTTTTCTCTTCACTCCTTCATAGTTACAGTCACCACAGTTACTTCACACCAGATTGAGCTCTCTCAATCGAAAGAGTTCGCTACGCCCCCGCAAGGGGGCGTGGCGAGCGAGGTCAGGGCGTAGCCCCTCGCCCGCGGAGGCTATACAGTGGCCCGCAAATGCGGGCCCCTCGTCGGGATGCCTTTAAGCGGCGAAGGAGGTGAGTGCAGGGTTTAGGTCGCACTCGTGTGTTTGGTTACACTGAATAGGTACCGTAGGAGCGCCGCGACGCTTATAGTGGCGTCGCTTTCTTCACGACACCCCGGCGGTCCATCCCTGCCGAGTGAGACCCCCTGTTGCCTGGGGGAGGCCCAGCAGGAGACGACCAGCGGCGAGGGTGCCGACTCTGCGCGCCTACGGGGAATTTGAGCTCTCTCGGCCAAGTGCCCGCGTTTATAAACTACCCCTTCCCATACACAATTGACGGTTGGACAGTGTTGCCATTTCTCAAAAATAAGAACGAATGACTAAAATCTTTAAAAACCCTACATCTGTAAGCCTTCCGAAAAAAATAAGAATAATAATAATTAAATAATGGCATCTTCTTTTTGTTTTATTACAAAGTTTTATTGAACTTCTGATTTATTCCAAGACAGTCGCAATTTCCAATTCTATGAAAAGATTGCTTTATAACACGAACTCCTATTTCCAATTTTACTCGTGAATTAACATTTAAATTTTCGTTCAAATAAATCAAAGAAGAAAGAAGCCTTCCAATCTAATTTACACTTTCAATCAAATCAAGTTCTTCATCAAATGAAACTTCACTTTGATCAAATTATTCAGTGCTTTCGTATTTGCATTGAAAATGGCTACTGATTCAACTGTTTGAATCTTTAAGAATAAATCTTTTTAGAAGTCCACAGCTCGACGCTTTCAGGCGCTAGGGCCCATTCACACGAACCTACCTTAGCCACATCATAGTGACAATAATTCGTAAAAACAGTGGTTGCGTGTGAGTGGTCTCTCTGCAGCATTAAAATGTGTCTTTGTGAGTAGCCGGCCGTTCTCGAGCGCAGTGGTGGCTGTATTATAGCTGGGATGTGGTCGATATCGTTCAAATGGTTGAATTTGACGGCAAAATATGGTTGTGTAGTAGTTCTGGGTGAGGATTCGAAAAAGCTTACCGCAAACTCCAGTCCACTGCCTCGCGCTCCTATGGGCTCGGCGGCGTGTTCTGTAGCCCTGAATCCTGCTTAACTTCACAACACATATATTCCACAGGCGTTAGTTAGTGTTATTGTTCGTATCTTGCTGGGAGTGTCACACGAAATCATCGAAGGACCATTTTCTTTTAGAAAAGTTTATAGCGCGCGGAGCACATTATTTTACGAGTCACGACCAACTAGTTTTGTGAAAAGGCGCACGCGGAAGTGTGGCGCCACTGTGCTTGTCCGACCTATCGGATGGCTCAGCGAATGGGCGATGAGAAAGCAGATCACTTAATCAAATCAACCCCCTTTTAATTACACATAAAAGCTAAGCTACTTGTAGTGGACTGAAAAAAACTATCCTAAAAAATCCCTAAGATTTAATGCAGTAGGTATATAATACCCACTTTAAATGGAACGGTACGTAACAATGGTCATTGATAATAACACTTAACATTTTCATACATTACGCTCGGCCGCGGTGTAATGTGGTTGTGTGTGGTGTGGTATGTGTGAAAGCAGCCTTACTCTCAGCGAAGTCGTAGGTAACAAATTGGTGGGATGGCTTCTTGAACAAGCACTGACGTTTCAAGAAGATAGACCGCTGAACAATGGGACTTTCTTTCAATCCTTTTTATCACTTGTAATGAAAACTACTTGGCGTTTACTTGAATAAATCGGTGCAAATGTATTGTAAAAGGTAGGATAAGGACTTTAATATTGCAACGTCTAGTGGCAACTTTTAGCGTTCCCCTTTAGAAATTTAATTAGTTTCAAAGCTACGCGAGTCGGAAATGTATGACTTGCATTAGTAGAGCTCTATGCTGACTTTATTGCATCAACATCCATTGTTAGACGTCGTGTTCTGCTAGAAATTGTTAAATTGTTAAAAGCAAGAAAATAAAATATAAGTATAAATCTTTTTTTTTAAACAAACTTTCAATTAACCTTTCAACTGTCATTAACGAGACACAATAGAATTTTAATTGTTATCCACCTCAATGAGGCGTCGTAACAGATGATGAGTTATCTACAGGCGATAGGCGCTCCATGTAAAATACTGGTATTCAGCTGCATCCGGTTAGACTGGAAGCTGACCCCAACATAGTTGGGAAAAGGCTAGGCAGATTGTCTTTTTTTTTCAATTAACTTTAATATTTTCTTAAAAGCAGTGGGTCCCGCTTAATGGCAAACGACATCGCGGCAGGCCCAGACGGAGATGGCGGGATGAGCTGGACTCCTTTAAGAAAGATTGGTCCTTGGAAGCTCTAGACAGAGAGAGGTGGAAAGAGAGTAGGGAGGCCTTTGCCCAGCAGTGGGACAATAACGGCTAAGTAAAAAAAAAAAGCTTGCGGCATTTATGCCTCAAACTTTCCCAATCCGATGCCAGGAAGTGCTTCAAAAATGGATGATAAACTGGAGTAACTAGAAACATACGAATGAAGAAAGCTAATATAAAGCTTGTAATAAGTAAATGTCTCAGTGTTACCTACGTCCTTGCCATATGTACAGTCCATCCTTCTCTTCCTAGAACATCTATCTCTTTTTATAGCCATCCATTCATCAGTTTAAGAACCAGTCATTAAAATCGCTAAATGACCTCACCGTGATATCGCACAAATGAGATCATTTACTCGGACGGGTCATTATGACCCCAAATATGCCTAGCGCCATGCCTATTGCGGAAAACTTCGCAATAAAAACAACATGAAATTGAACTCTTTACACATTATCACACCGGTTGTCAGTTGTCACGCAATGTGTGGTTCTAATGTCACGCGATTTGACGCTAGATAGGCGAGGAGCTCATTGACACGCTTTGTGAGCGATTAGAAAACAAAAAATACTACCAATGGACTCCTCGACTAAGAGTTACTAGATATCAACGACCTGACTCGAGGTCAAAATGTGGATTATAGATTTAGTAAGGTCAACCGCACAATAGTAGTAATACTTGTTGCTATGAAATAAAGTCGCTGTCAAAGTTATGGTTATTATCAGGGGCGTAGCTACCGCCGTATCTGCAGTATCAATTATACGGGGCCCGCGGGCGACGGGGGACCCCGACGTGCGTAAGCAAAAATTAATAAAAACTTCCTAAATTCATCGTCAGCTATAAATGATTAAATAAATCAGTTTGGCGAAAAAAAGGCAAGGAGAGTGTATATTTAACTTGAATTGTTTGTAAAAATTTTGGAAAAAGTGACAGATAGATATTTATGATGAATAAATATTTCTTTTAATTTTATGCAAACATTTTTTTTCTTTTGTGAGAAATCTTTACCCTTCATAAGGGCCCCCAAACAAATTTCTATACGGGGCCCCGCCAAGGCACGCTACGCCACTGGTTGTCATAGACGTTCGGTTGAATGTACACCAAAATTTGATGAAGAAATTCAAAGCACGATTAAAAAAGAAGGTAGCGAGGGATTTCAAATGGCTTTAGTTGCTTTAATTGGTTTCTTGAATACGAGCCAAGTGCCAACTCGGAGATAACATTCGTTTAAATTACCCAGATAACTACTCTGTAGAAACGACGTTTATTGAGTAAGAGTAAAGATATCACTGGAAAAAACTTTTTACAAAAAAAAAACAACCGACTTCAAAGAAAACACTACAAAGTGAAAAATAACTTTAATTTCGGAAGTCGGTGTCTTTGGTTTTGAATTTTCGTTCTTTGTCACCGACTTCCGAAATTAAAGTTATTTTTCACTTCGTAGTGTTTTCTTTGAAGTCGGTTGTTTTTTTTCTTGTAAAAAGTTTTTATTTTTCACTTTTTAGTTGTGATACCTACCCCACACAAATTCGAATACCACTACCTGCTATGTAAATAACACTGACAGGAAGTTATCATAATATCATCCACATACTAAGTGAGGTAAAAATACGTATTATTGAAGGTAACTCAAAAACTACCCAAGTAAAGTTAATAACATTTATATGGGACCACCTCTGAAGTATGATCTACCAAACAAAAAAAAAAAAAAAAAACAGTCGAAAGGCTAAGCTAGAAACTAGCCCCCTTATTCATAACCGCTACTTAAGGTCCCACTAGTCAACGGCTCGAACTCGTTGATGGCGTGGGTAATTTGCATGCTATTTAGTAAAGTTATTTATTTATTTAGTTTTTTAAGCTATTGCATAGCTTTTATCGCGGGCTTTGAGCGCGGCGACCGAATCAAGAAATTCCGTAACGAAAAAAATCTAACACCTCCTACTCCGCCTATCATGTAATGACGGTTCCCATGACAACGTGATGTTGTCATGGTGTTGTCATGGGAACGTAATTTTTGTTTTATATCATAACGTCATCATCGCAAGTGTAGCGTTGACAAATAGGAAATGCTATGCAATAGCTTTACCGCGGCAGTCCCCGAGTGCCACACGTTTTTTTTTATTTTTTATTTATTTATATATTTATTTAGTGAAATAGACGATTTATAACGAAAACGAGCGCGTAAAATTTCATGAACAGACCTTTAGGCGTTTAGATATTATGGAAAAAATACTAGATGTATCTACTCAAAATAAAATTATTATAACTTTTCGATAAATTATCTATTCTTGTACGGTTTCTATTTTGCCATTTTCATACTACATAGGTTATTTATTTACGCCCAAAGATGAGTTAAAATTAGTGTTGAAATGTGTAAGTTTCGACGCTCATAACTTCCAAACCAATACTTTTTCCCAATTCTGCTTCCATACAGGACTAGATAATGGCAAGGCAAATTGATATAACTTTTAGTTTTGAACGTACATCGTCAAACAGACGAGTTATCACGTATTATACGTTTGTATAAAAGAATGACCCAATAGTGTACCCTTAAAGTTAAGTAATGATTAGCGCCTGTTTAATCAGACATTTTTGACGTTTAAACATCTCTTAACTTTAAGAGGCCGGCGACATGGCTCGCAACTACAAATCGAGATGTTTGCAAAATTCAATTCCAAGCACGTTGCGCTAGTGTGAGTGCCTGTCGGAGCGATATACACCTACAGTGAGCAATACTACCACGCACACATTGACATTTATTCCTTGACGCGATAGTACTACTAGCTTTCGAAAATTTATGATAAATTTGGATGTGTTCCGTAATACAAAAAATTATGAATGAAAACTTAATGTATTTCCATTTTTTTTTTCGATAATTTGTAACTTGATAACATAAACTATGCTTCTGCGGAAACAATATTACAAATATTGTTGTTTATAATACAGAAAAAAACAATATGAAAACATGTCATTTACGTTGTAAAAATGTACGAAATGCAATTCGCTTACACTTCATTTAAAGGTAAGTTTTTGGAAATTAAAAGACGTAGGAGCCTAGATAAATACTGTCTCAATCCGAATATCAACATAATATGGTGGAAATATGCTCAAATTGAAAATGATTTATGTACTACGTTTGTATGGACAATTCATGCGTCGCCGCATTCTTAAGCAACATTTATGAATAAGAGGGCAGATCTACAGCAAGGACTACAATTTTATCTCTTGACTAAGTTAGTCTAGCTAGATGTTATTTGCACTTAAATAAACATCAACTTTAATTTAGTGTAAATAAAGTTGATTTTAGACTGACTAGTACTTTCAAAAAGTCATAAAAAAATATGAAGTTGTAGCGCAAACTGAACCTTATAAGTAGGCATTACAGTTGTTTTTTCTAAAACTCGTGTTTGTATACATGTTTGGCAAATGAATTTCGAACGCAGTATACAGATAGCTGCTGAAAACAGGCCTGCCCTAACTTACACGACGCCATAACTCCCGGCTGCCAAAACCAGTCTCCACCGCTATTTAATCTACGTGACACTTCCAAATGCAAACAATTTTATTCAACAAATCAGTACCCAAAAGAATTCTGATCGCGTGCTTGTCAGTTGTCACGCCCCCAACCGCCAGGAAGTCACTCAAGTTCATTCATATACAGTCAAGGACAAACATATTTGAACAATTCATCAACGATTTTTTAAGTTATGAGGTGTTAAACAATATCTTCGTAAATACATACTTTTAAGAATTGTATCACATTTCAGCCAGTATGTACCTACTTGACAACAACCTTACTTTTGAATTTTACCTTCTCAACAACAAACTTACTTTTGAATTTTACCTACTCGACAACAAACTTACTTTTGAATTTTACCTACTCGACAACAAACTTACTTTTGAATTTTACCTACTCGACAACAAACTTACTTTTGAATTTTACCTACTCGACAACAAACTTACTTTTGAATTTTACCTACTCAACAACAAACTTACTTTTGAATTTTACCTACTCGACAACACTTCAGTCCCTACTTCAAAAAGGAAGAGGTTATACTTGAGTTCGTCTGTATGTATTTTTTGTTTAAATGTTTGTTCATCGATATTTTCGTTAATTGTGGACCAACTTTGAAAATTATTTTTCGTTTGGTAGAGGAAGCTTGCTACCTGGTCCCACATTTTATTAACTTAACTTGGGTAATTTTTTTATAGTTTGGTACATCAGTCATCCCGATCACTTATGAAATTAAAACCTCTAATTACGGTTCTCACTTAATTAATAACATGTTATTAACTTAATGTTTACGGGCTTAGTGACCCATTTAACATAACTTGCGTGACACAGTTACTTTGTTCCCAAAATAACTTCCACTTTCTTACATTTTCATACAGTAATGTACGTCGAAAATATGTATATCAGATCTTTTTATTTAAGTGACTGATTTGGATATTTATAAAAGCAGCACGCACTGATTTAGGCCGTAGATAGAACAGTGGTAGTTTTGCATATCACGAGTATAATGTCTTGGTACGTTTCGTTCATAAACGGTTACATCATGAAAGTAGTATGCAAAACGGTTTAATGCTAAGCATAAAGTACATTGTCATAATTTACATTGGCATAACGAAATTCAGCATAATGATCATTACGCATAATATTATTAGGCATAAATGTTTTGCCATAATGTTTATTGCCATAAATACTGTTGGCATAATAATAATGAAGCATGATTTTATAAAGCATAATGTCATAAACGCATAATGATATTTACACATAATGTTCTTTGGAATAAAAATAATAAACCATATAAAGACAAATATGTTACCTTTTAACCTAATCTAATAGAGTTATTCCCAAATTTTTAATAAATAATGTTTAATCGAAGACATGTGACATCTACCAACCCGCACTGGGCCCGCATGGTGGATTACGGCCCACTCCTCACAGAGAGGAGGCTTGTGTCCTAACATTATAAGCCGATTACGCTAAAATAACTATATATAACTAAAATTTTTGATAGCTAAGCTAAATAATGCTATAAATATTTTCCCCAATTTTCTGCTCAGAAAAGAGCATATAGATGAGAACAAAAATAAAGCAGGATAAGCTAGCAGGTAAAAAATCAACCAAATTATAACATCAAAAAAGCATTTATAATCTTTTAATACCCAGAAACAATTTTAGTTAATCAGTAACAAATGACAGAAGGAAAGAAGAAAGAAAAGAAAGAAAAATAAGTTTAATTGACACTGGACTTAATTGGTGATGTTCTTTGGAAAAGTCAGTTGCGTATAGGGTTACCATCTATGTAAGGGAGGATGCCCGTCTAAGTAGTACAAAATGCCAGATTTTTCAAAAACACGCCTTTCTATTGAAAAAAAATATATAAGTCTTGAAATAAATAATACGCAACAGATAGTTTTTAAGACTGACATTTATTCAAAATGAAAAGTATGAACATTTACGACCACTAAACTAATTTAGAATAAACGAACTAACTACAACACAGTGATATTATTCCGAAGACATTTTTTTTCAAGTTCTTTTTATTCAAAATTTTAATATATCTTCACACGAAACGTTTTCAAAATTTCTTGGATTACATATAACGCTTTTACCGATTCAATTGTCAGGCGATTCATTTCTTTACTCAACTGTGCATTTATTGGAGAAATTAAAAAATGCCCGTCTCAGCTTAGCGCCGGCTGCACGCCTGGCGGCAAATGCCTGTCAGACCGTAACCCTAGGTGCGTAGTACCCGCAACCGGTGTGCGTGTATGACCAGTTCGCGTAGCATGACCACCGTAGAAACGAGTTTTGTCGACGGAAGAATAGACAAAATGACAGATTGTGATTGTTTATCTGTCATTTTGTCTACTCTTCCGTCGACAAAACTCGTTTCTACGGTGGTCATGCTACGCGTGCAGATGTATGAACTTAAACGACGCAAAAGGAGTATGTAAGAATATATATAATATAATTTAATTATTTCTCACCACAATATTATAAAATAGTAACAAAGAATCTTACTGCTCGGTCATGGGCTCAAAGAAAAATATTGTGGGAGACTGGTGCCTAAGCTAAGCCGGTCCCCGTCCCAAGTACATAATTATGATCTATAAACTAAAACTAGACAATAATTTATATTTGACTTAAATATAGGAAGGAGTGTTCGTGTGGCGTGAGTGGGTTTGTGTGTGGGGGAGTGTGTGTGTGAGTGTGTTGGGTGATGGAGAAGTTGGTGCGTGTAAACCTGATTGTTGAGTGCCATAGAGATAAACATAACCGCCATGGGAAGAAGGCGTGATTTTATGTATCTAAAAGATAGTATAATATTGTATTCCATCAACTTGTTCGACTAATTTAGTTAAGAGGCTTGCTCGTTTCTGCTCTTGTTAATATGCGGGACACACATCCTCCCCCCCCCCCCCACCTGCTCCAGTGCAACCCAGAAACTTGTCTTAACCTTGACCCATTTAAGTACTTAATAAATGAATCTCCCAAGGTTTGGTTTGATCAAGGGGGTCGTTATTTCTGTTCAGAAGGCCGGAATTATAGAATTATTAAAATTGGCTTCTTTATAGACCCCTAAAACACGTAGCCGAAAATTTATAAAATCGGTTCGTTTGCTAATATTATAAAGAGAAAAGTTTTTTTTTTTTTAAGCTATTGCATAGCTTTTATCGCGGGCTTTGAGCGCGGCGACCGAATCAAGAAATTCCGTAACGAAAAAAACCTAACACCCCCCACTCCGCCTACCATGTAATGACGGTTCCCATGACAACGTGACAATTTTTGTTTTATGTCATCACGTCATCATCCCAAGTGTAGCGTTGACAAATAGGAAGTATGTAGGTTACAAATGCTATGCAATAGCTTTACCGCGGCAGTCCCCGAATGCCACACGTTTTTTTGTATGTTTGTTTGTTTGTTACGCTTTCTCGCTAAAACGACTGAACGGATTTGGATGAAATTTGGCACATGAGTAGACCATGATCTGGGTTAGGACATAGGACGCTTTTTATCCCGATATTCATACGGGATCAAGACTTAAGCGGGTGAAACCGCGGGGCGCAGCTAGTTATTAATGTAATAACAACGTTAATTTCATAGATGAGTACTCAATCTTAAACATAAGTTTGGTTATACCTATAGTTTTGTTACAAAAAACAAAGAATCTTCTACCTTTTCTTAACACAAAATAATTTGTTTTTCCGCAAGACAGAATTTCTAAACCACTGCAACACTAAGATGTGTCATATTATTATTTTTGGCGTCAGAATTTTCTGTCTGACGCTTTACCTACCGAGCCACCAAAAGCGACACTTATGTCCGAAAGGTGGCATTATTCTTAGTGAGAAACGAAACAGCATTCTCATAAAATATTTTCCAGAATATGCAAAGATACCGTCTATTCTCACTGCATCGCGTGTCGGATCTCATTTATTCGGAATGTTGCTAATTCCTGCCTATTTTATCTGGCTTTTGGTGGTCATCACGCAATATTGCGCGCAAGAACTTACAGGCGTCTGTCTTAGGGGCTATAATTCACTATCATAATGTCTCTTCATGCGTTCTTTCATATTGTACAAGATGCTTCAGATGTTTATTTACTGTAGTGGTCTATAAAAATGTCATTGAAATTGAATTATTGACTTAAAAAAAATGCCTAGAAGTTTCAGTTTTAACCGACTTTTAATAAATAACAAGATGACTTTGATGTTCTGACAAAGTGTACTTACAAAGAAATAAGCTGTGTTAAGCCATGTCGAAACCACAACTTTGTAAATTCGGCTGTAGGAACAAGACGGTCGTTGTTTGTCTTATAAAGTCCCTGAACTCCCTTTTATCGACGTTCACTTACCTTCTAAGTAGTTGTGACTATTTCAATAGGTACCTATTAAATAATTAATAGTGTCATGCCAAGTCATAAAAAGGCTATTAACCGAAAACTAACTTTCATTAGTTGTTAATAAAAAAGAACTAAAAAGGTAAAAATAATTTAATTCCGATTGGAAATAAATTGTTTTGTACTTCTTAACCTTTACAGAGCAGTGGTAGCCCAGTGGTAACGGCCGCGACTTACGAGTTGTAGGTCGTAGGTTCGAACCCAGATAGGCGCTTTACTTTGTGTAAATTGAGGAAACCGGCATGTCCTAGAACCGAAATTTCGAAGACATGTGACATCTACCAACCCGCACGAGCCCGCGTGGTGGATTACGGCCCACTCCCTCTCACAGAGAGGAGGCCTGTGTCCCAGCAGTGGGAACATTTATAGGCTGATGATTATGATGAGGAACCTTTACACGATAAAGGTCCTTCGTCTATGTCAAAATCATCCCATATCATAATTATATAGGTATTTTCAACCCTTGAAACTTTATACCATTTATTAAATCTTTGTGTACACATCACAGTCTCAAGTTTTCAAATAAAAGCGTGCACCCTCCTTTTTTCTCTCTTGCCGTTAAAATGTGTTCGAGTAACTAAATAAAAGCTTATAAAACTGCAGTATTTCTATTTTCTTAATGTCCCTCGGGAATCATCGCATTTTCGAATACAAACGAATGCTAATTTCCATGTCCATCAATTATTAGATTTATCTTGTAAAATCATTTGAATTTAGAACTAAGTACTTTTTTGTTGTTTTGATTTTCGTGTAAACTATATAGAGCTGTAAAACTATTTTCCTGTCTATCATGCCTGCGACTTTAGCAGCTTTCCTACTATTTTTTTAATAAATTACATTAAGTTAAAAGAGTATTAACAACTCAAGAACTCAACGCAAGTCGATTGAAAGCGTCCGGTCTACACCAAGTTCATTTAATTATATATATATTTTTTTTAATGATTTTCTATTCCTAATCTTGAATTCTTAATGAGTTGACTTTGAAATTTTTTATTGTAGGTAATTTTTTTATTTACCTATCATTTGAATGTATTTTTTTTTGTGTCGTTAGAATATTTCAAACACAATGTAAATTGTTTGTGAATAAATGAATTGAATTGAGTGCAAAGGGCAACTGATAGAAATCCGACGTATGACGAAATACGAGATTTGCCGAGGGACACTAAGAACATATTCGTACTGTACTATTCTATGATACATAAATTAACACTCCCAAGAAAAAACAAATGCAGATCAATTCCATTCAAAAAGCCAGTCGGTAACTTTCTGCCAATTCGTCAGACAATTGTCGAATCCCCAAAAGATTCTGACAATAACTCTGAAGCTTCAGTTTTCGTTTTCGTTTGAAAAGCAATCGATCACGAGCAAATCCCTGGCCGATAATTGGACAATAAGATTGTTTGAGAGATATAACGAAGCGGAATGGAATTGGTTTACAAAAGTTATCTTTCAGTTTAAAATTAAATTGTTCGCACGATTTTGCAATTATTAGTTAAATAGCTTTTGCCAGCGGCTTCGCCCGCGTAGATGTCGGAAAATATCCAACGGGAATGTATTACCGGAATTAAAAGTATTGTGTTAAACCAGGTTATCTGAGTGCCAAATTTCATCAAAATCCGGTCAGCCGGTTTTGTGCCAATCCGGAATATACATCCAGACAAACGGAAAAAATTCAAAAATCTATATTTTCGGCATCAGACTCGTTCCCACACCTCGTAGCAATTACTTTTTTTTTTTAAATATTCAATATACAGTTTTGACTTAATTACTATTTTATTATACGTATAGATATTTGTATTCCTAAACAGTTTGAGCATCTCAAGCATAATAAAAAACTAACTGGGCAATGCTAAGGGCAATATAGAGTCCACCTTTTTTCGATCTAGTCTGGTCTGATATATTAACCTCCGTGGTATTCCACTAGACAGAATAAACCTCGTTATGCACGATATAAGACAAAATGTTGACGTCGCAATTTGAAAGTTGCAATATACGGGTTTACGAGGGCGAAAAATCGATCTAGTTAGGTCTCAAATCTGGGAAAATTTGTTTTCTCGTATTTTCACCCGAGCAGAGCTCGATCGCCCAAAGTTTAGAACAAGATAATGAATAATTAGAATAATGTCATGTCAGCATGGAATCAGTAAGTACCTACTATCATGGCAGCATGGAATTAGTAGGTACTATACATGGATTAGTATGAACTTTCCTATACTATTAAATGAGTATTCTCTATTTTCACCAGAGCAGAGTTCGGTCGCCCAAGTACTTGAAACTAAAGACCAATCGCATCACGGAACATGTTATAATGAACGCACTATAGCCATATCATTATCAATTCGCTATCATTAATAAAGAAAACCATTAAAAATTACATTTAAGATAACTCTTCGATAGCACAACTTATCAAATTCTCATTTAATTTTAAAAGCCTGTTACCATATTTTATGCTACATAATGGCACATTCCCGGGAGATTTTTTGGCAAACGATGCTGCAACCGTCCGCCACGATATTACCATACCATCTACTTTCATAACCTAATTTAGAAAAACATAAATAGCTACACAAAAACATACTATTATGTAAGAGGCTTTAGTATTAAAGTGTATTTTAGGATTCCGTACCCAAAAGCTGCCAACGGGACCCTATTACCAAGACTCCGCTGTCCGTCCATCCGTCTGACTGTCACAAGGCTTTATCTTTAAAACCGTAATAGGTAGACACTTGAAATTGTCACAAAATATGTACTACTATAGCCACACGAAAATCAAAACAAAACAACGATAAAGTACTTAGTTCTGAATTCAAATTATTGTACAAGATAAATCTAATAATTGATGGACATGGAAATTAGCATTCGTTTGTATTCAGATATGCGATGATTCCCGAGGGACATTAAGAAAATAGAAATACTGTACATAGACTGCTAAAATCATAACCCTTCCTTTTGGCTTTGCCGTAGTCGAATAATTAATAGAGGTCCCCATACAAGAAATAAAAAAATACGTTGTGTTAAATATTGTACGGTGGTACTGAACCCTTCCTGTGCGAGTCCGACTCGCACATGATCGCTTTTAAGGCCTTCTCCTAACGAGACTCCCTAAAACAGTTGTTTCTAATGACCATTAGGTTTACTAATAGGTATCCATTCCAGCCCTAAGTGCTAGTATCATTCTTAATATACACCTTAATCATTATTAGTGGTTAACTATATTGGTAGGAACATCTGTTTTAGAATTAAGGTATTATAATATATCTAGCTTTGAACTGCCAAAGTATGTAGAAAGCGTTTGAGAATTGTCACGAAAATTGCTTGAAAAGCGTACGAATATTCAGAGAAGCTCAATTGATATTAATATCAGAATGTAGGCATGCCAAATTCCGTAGTTCGACGTTCGCAAATTATAACACTAAGGACATTGTAGGAGACGAAGTAGGTCTTTCACACAGACACACTCCTGACAGTAATTGCTCTTTTTTTCGGTGACATCGTTACTTTTTGGGACATTAAAAATATCCAAAGCACAGATTATACAGGGATTTTTTTTAACCAGTGCGCAAACTTAAACACGTTACTTTACTCATTATTACGAACAACTTTCACTATAGGACCAAACCTGAAACCGCGAAAAAATAATCAGCTGTTCCCTAAAAATTTATGTTCGCATAACTCGTCGACATGTTTAAATACCGAAACTCCTTCGTGCCTCGGAAAACACGTTAAGCCGTTGATCCCGGCTGTCATTCATGGATCTTTAATAGTTGTTACGAGTCGTCAGAAGCCCGAAAGTCTGCCAACCAGTCTTACCAAGGAGTATCGTATTACCCAGTAACTGGATTGTGGAGGTCAGACAGGCAGTCGATTCATGTAAAATACTGGTATTCAGCCGACCCCAACACAATTGGGAAAAGGCTAGGCAGATGATGATAACTCGACAAAATGTAGGGAATAGCTGATTAATTTTTGGCAATTTTAGGTTTGGTCCCATTCGTTTAAATTTTCGCAGTGGTTAAAAAAAAATCCTGTATACTACGTATCCAAAGGTTTTATTAGAGTATAAATGTGGATGGCTATAAGAGTAGGGGAAAACCAAAGAAGCGATGGATGGATTGTATGAAAGATGATATGGCTAGAAAGGAGGTGACTACAAAAATAATAACGAATAGAGAACTATGGAAGAAGAAGAGATGGTGGCCGACCACAAATAAGAAGGCCAAAATTAAAACAGTGGCACTCCGGGAGTGCCGACAGAAGTGAAAACTTGAACAAGATCGCCTTGGTGGAAGAAAAATACTTGTATAGAACATTGGTCCGTAACGTAATATAAATAAAGAGCACAATCGCGTTTACAAAAATGAGATGTCGGTAACGGTGTCGCGAGTTCAATTAATTTTTCCCATCTCAAAAATGCCCAACGCGCTTAAAGAAGTTTTCACTTTAAAGATAATGACACTGACCGCTATTAATCGCGTTTAGTTTTATTGGTGAAATTCGCCCTAAAATTGTTTTCGTCAAATAATGTTACTTTTTCGAAATTAATTAAAATTCGCTGGAGTATAATCGGTTTTAACCCTAGGGATTAAATGTGTTGTGTATTTTTCGTTTACCTCCCCTATAACCGCTAATTCCACGTAAAAAACAGCAAATATTACCTGGAAAAATACAAAAAATATATATTAGGAAACATACAATCTGAATACAAGAATAAAAAAGACTAAAGACCCTGGTGCTGTTGCACAAGAAAAAAAATATTTTATGTGAGAAAAGTAATAGTAAAATGATGATGATATTGCTATTCAGACATTACAATGTTACTGACAAACAGGATCTAATATCAACTGACCTACAAATAAAGAGCTATAAATCACTTACATACCAGACAAGACGACTCTAGACTTGCATCTCGACACGTGCCGTCTAAACATCTGGCGATATTGATCGGCGCCCAGTATCCCAGACATGTGCGCGATGTCACGGGCGTAAACGTTTTATATGAGTCTAGACTAATTGATGAGGAAGCTTGATATAGGGAAAATATGGTTGGTTAATGGCTGATTCCTGTAATGTACAGAACGTTATTCGTTAAAATTAAGACTCTTGTATCTTCACCAATAATGAAGCATATGGAAGTAGCTACCACAGGTAAAACTAGCTTACCTACGAATTTATTTACATGCCCAGTTTGACTATAAAAAATGCTACCTTTGGTAAAGTAAACGATTCGGTTTGGATAAAGGAACCGAGCATTAACGCGTTTGGTTCAAGTCAAAAATTATTTAAAGACCCCGACTGGCAATGACTCTTTAGCAAGGAGCTGGTGAACGCAGTAGATATCATCATAAACATAATTATCATTAGCCTATAACACAGACATAGTCTCAGTCACTATGCCGTCCTTACGAAAAGTGCAATAACTAGGTTAAACCTGATTTCGAAAAAAACGCGGGTAAAGATTTTATTTTTGTTATGTTTGTATCTCCAACACTATACATGGTATACAAGGTAAACCGGCTTCGTCATAGACACGTAAAAAGTGTCTAAAAGGAATATATAGATATCGTTCTGCAAATTCCGAATATGTACTTATCTCAATTCGGCACAAAACTCGAGTTACCTATTACACTTTTCGTAAGGACGGCAGCACTCACATCCATCCATAAATCATTTACGTAAAGACATCTCCCGAAAAGGAGAAAGATATCCAATGCAGCATCAAACCTATTTGGAGCTTCTGGCCTCCCCTGCTCCTTAATTATTTTAGCTAGAACATCATCATCAGCCTATAATGTTCCCACTGCTGGGACACAGGCCTCCTCTCTGTGATAGGGAGTGGGCCGTAATCCACCACGCGGGTTGATAGATGTCACATGTCTTCAATTGTTCGGTTCCAGGACATGCCGGTTTCCTCACGATGTTTTCCTTCACCGTTTTGAGAGTAGTGGTGATGATATAATTTACACAAAGTAAAGTGCCTGTCTGGGTTCGAACCTACGACCTTACAACTCGTAAGTCGCGGCCGTTACCACTAGGCCACCACTGCTCTCTAGAACATGCTAGCTAGAACATGGGTTTTCATAATAAGGCTCATTTTGAGCACTAGATATCTACAGGTTGGTATAATGTTAATGATATAATCTGGCTGTCTCACTTAGCCGATTGGCCAACTAGTTAGTTCATAACATCTCTATCCAGATTCACTTGTTAACGAGCTCGCATGTGCTTTGGTGGTTCCGATACCAGTGAATATTGGAGCGCCTGGTAGTTTATTCATTTAATTAAACTGTGTTCTCTGCAGTCTGCACATTGTTTGCGGGAAGGTTAACACTGGTGTTAACCTCCCCTCCCCTGCGCCAGTCATAATGTAGTGGCTTTACAACTGCAGTAGTTGTGGTATAAATATGAATCTTATATTTCTATATTCATATTTTCTATATCTATACATATTATAAATTCGCTTTTCGTGTCAGTTTGTGTGGCCGCGTTGTTCTTCTAAACTACGCAACGTATTATGATGCGGTTTTCCCATTATTAAGAGAATTTATTCTGGAAGGTTTAGGTGTACCCTATAATATTAAACGAGCTATATTTGTATGTATATATATTTGTAATTACGTTCTCGAAAATGGCTGTAACGATTTCGATGAAAGTTGCAATATAGGGGTTTACGGCGGCGAAAAATCGATCTAGCTAGGTCTCATATCTGGAAAAAATCGTTTTCTCCGTATTTTCACCCGAGCAGAGCTCGGTCGCCCAAAGTTTAAAACAAGATAATGAATAATGACATTAGAATAATGACATGGCAGCGTGGAATTTGTATGTATGAAGTTAATGGGTTTAGAATTTATGTTTAGAATTTATTTATGTTCATGGTTTAGAATAATGACATGGCAGCATGGAATTAGTATTTATGAAGTTTATTTTAATGGGTTTAGTATGAACTATCCTTTACTATTAAATGAGCATTCTCTATTTTCACCAGAGCAGAGCTCGGCCACCCAGGTACTAGTACATATATTAATATTTGCTATAAAAAGAAATCTCGATGTTTTGTCAAGTCGTAAAAACCATGCGAAGCATGTCTATAATAAATAGAGTATCTAATTATTAAAAAATCAACCAAATAAGACTCATTTGGGAAGGACATGTAAAGCAATCAAGATGAGTTGAAATTCTGCTTTGAGTGAGGCCTCATCAGTGAGTTGCATTGCGTCGTCGCAACGAATCAACGCATTGTATACCACACCTGCGTTACGACGATGCACGACGTTGCAACGCAAGAGAGCGATGTACGAACCCTCTAGCAGTGGAACACTGTCCGTTGTCGCACTTGAGCGCGGAGCTCCGAAAGTGCTGCGCATCACCCTCCCCCGCTTCGACTCTCGTTCGTCGATCTGTTGAACGTCACGTGCGACGTGGCATGTCACTAAAAAATATACTTATGTAAAACGACGCAGCGTTAACGCTGCGACGACGCAACGCGACAAATTAATGAGGCCTCAGGGATCAAAAGAAGTTTGGCTATGGTCACTTTAGTCTTGAGTAATAGTAAATCATTCCAGCTTTGCAGAAACAAGTGTCAGTTCAGCAAAACGACTAATGAGACTGCGGATTCAGACTAACAACTAGTCTAATTGATTTGCCGTTGCCGAGCCGAATCCATAAACCTGATAACGAAGAGATAGTTAACTAGTAAGCACTCCATTAGGAATGAAGGTTTCAAACTGCCGCCGACTAACAACGCAGATAGTTATCATTCAGCATGGTATTTCAACAATCTAACACAGTGTGCGTTTGTTTACATAATCAGCTTATACCGTTCCCACTGCTGAAACACAGGCCTCCTCTCTTTTGAGAAGGAGTGGACCGTAATCTACCACGCGGGCCCAATGTGGGTCGGTAGATGTCACATGTCTTCGAATTTTTATTCTAGGACATGTCGGTTTCCCCACTATGTTTTCCTTCACCATTTTGAAAGCAGTGGTGATGAAATAAATTACACAAAGTAACGCGCCTGACTGAACTCGTAAGAACCCCCGTTACCACTGAACGCCATTTTTAACCCACTTAAAAAAAAGGAGGAGGTTCTCAATTCGATTGAATATTTTTTTTTTCGTTTTTTTTAATGTTTGTTACCTTTGTTACCTCAGAACTTTCGACTGTGTGAACCGATTTTGATGATTCTTTTATATTTGAAAGCTGATACTTCCCGTGTGGTCCCATTTCAATTTGAACCAGTTCTGACAATGACATCTATGAGAAAACCATATAAGTCTTAAATTTGCATTAAAGTATGTGCGCGACATATGGACGAATAACTCATTATCACGCCAACCGATTTCGATGATTCTTTTTTTAACCGACTTCCAAGTAAACAACTAAAAAGCGAAAAATACACATACCTATAATATAAAAAAACGTTTTCCAAAAAAAAAAAACCACCGACTTCCAAAAAAACTACAAAGTGAAAAATAACTTCAATTTCGGAAGTCGGTGGCAAAAAACGAAAATTCAAAACCAAAGACACCGACTTCCGAAATGAAAATTATTTTTCACTTTGTAGTGTTTTTTTTTTGTAAAAAGTTTTTTATGATTATGCAATAGAGGTAAGGAGCGATGACATTTATCTACGTAGATTGTAGAGTCCGCGTATCATTGGTTAGTTTCCCTCACTCTTCAGTTTATTGGTAAATAGACTATTGTAATGACAGTCAGCCTGTAGTAAATTCAGGGAAATTAATTATAAAGCAAATTGCCAGCTACTTAAATTGTCCGCACATAAAATCACAGCGGTCATTCCGAATTGACGTGGGGTGTCAATTATGCCTGGCTTGACCTATTGAGTTGTTAATATCCTTGCTTCGTACATGTCGACTCGATCTACGTAATTTATTATTCTCCTAAACGAGGGATTTCAGATTTCCTTTCCGATTCTCATTAAATTTGTAAGCAAAACAAGATCCGAATTATAGTCAAAGGATAATGACAGCTGCCGCCCACAAACTTCACTTTAACCTTTCAGCTTGATTGGATTTACGTCATTCTCATTCATTTTCAATAGATTCCCGTCATTACAATTATTTAAAGAATTATTTTTGTGTAGTGTTGCGGTATGAAAATAAATATTCATGAAACTACGCGCCGCGATGTCGTTGCTCGAAAGAAATAAATAATTACAACGTTATTTATGCCCACTGAATTGAGATAGAATTTTTAGTAAAAGGTTAAAATGTCTTTAGGTATCTATGCTCTAGATCCATCATTCTGAAGGATAGACGCACACATAAATATCAATTTCAGTAATGTGATCTTTAGGTACATGAAATCGTTTAAACCAGGCGGTTACTGTAAGCCACGGTCTGACAGCTTGACCACTGAAAATCAGCTCTGTGCTGTGCGTCCCCCATAGCACTGCATCATGCTGAGTGGAAGCTTTCTTGTCACAGTCATGTCGTGCAGCTGCCGACTATTTCTATTTTATGCTCGTGATTTCTTATGTACTACTTTATTTTGTTGTTTTCTGATTACTCTAAAGTTCTAAACCCTGACTTACATGGTGCGATTTTACTGGCCGTAACATGCCATAAGTTACAGCAACAACAATACCAATAAAAGTCGCACCGTCTAAACAGTGTTTAGGTGTAAATAGGAGTTGTGGTGGCCCAATGGAGGAGCCATGGTGGCCCAGTGGTAATGGCCCCGACTTAAGAGTTGTAGGTCGTAGGGCGAAACCAGTCAGGCGCTTTACATTGTGTAAATAATTTCATCACCACTGCTCTCAAAACGGTGAAGGAAAACAGCGTGAGGAAACCGGCATGTCCTAACCATCAATTCGAAGACATGTCCACACACAACCCGCGCTGGGCACGCGTGGTAGATTACAGCCCACTCCGTCTCGAACAGAGGAGGCCTGTGTCCCAGCAGTGGGAACATTATGGGCTGATTATGTATATGTTCAATCAATCTGCCTAGCCTTTTCCCAACTATGTGTGGGTCGGCTTCCAGTCTAACCGGATGCAGCTGAATACCAGTATTTTACATGGAGCCTATCTGACCTGCACAACTCAGTAACTAGGTAACACGATACCTCTTGGTAAGATTGGTTGTCAGATTTTCGGGCTTCTGACGACCCGTAACGACTGTCAAATATCCACGAATGACAGCCGGGACCAACGGCTTAACGTGCTTTCCGAGGCACGGCGGAGTCTCGGTATGTAGAAATGGTCACCCATTCACGGATCAACCCCGGCAAATGGATTGACCCGTGCGGCTGTTAGCCACAAGCTGCTCAATGTATGTTATTAAATCGCACCGCATAAATCTTTACTTTCCTTCTTAATTGTATTGCGCCTCTGAAAATTTCAACCGAATCGACATGCCGCTAAATATATAAAAAAATGTAAACGTCTGAGGTGAAAAAACTGCTAGTAAGCAAAATTGGTAGGTATGCTGACTGCTCAAGGTGCTTACTTAAATACCGTCACTCATTAAGATTTTAAAAGCACTCCATTATAATTATTTGTTTAGGATGAAAACGGTGTTAAGTGTGGCGGTTGTATATAAATATTCATGGGGCGTCGCGGCGTTGTATTGGCGCGTCTGCAGCCGGGTCGCTCCGTCGCAACCAGAATTACATGCTTTGTGCTTGATTGAGATGAAATGGGTTGCAGTAAAACTAGATAAAAATTCTTAGTGGGTGTGGACGGTTCCAATTAACACGAATCTATACATAAATATACGCGGTAGGCTTACAATGCCCTAGGTGTTCAGTACAACGACGCTCTGGGGGCAGTGTTGAGAAAACCCCGGTAGTGCAGTGCTTCCGCAGTGTTTGCGGAGGCATCCATCGATGACTTTTTTGCCCTCATATGGAAAAGAACAGCATCGATGATGAGCAGGGTCCGTGGTAGCACCAACACTGTCTTCAGAACGTTAGCGTGCAAGATCGACAGTCCCTTTACTGTGTACTGGGCAGGTGTACACCTGCACAGAAATAGGAACTCAATACTCAAGTAGGATTATTGTGTAACTTGTCTTATTTACTAACAAATTACTAACACCTTTTATTTATATTTTTTGTGTACTACTAACAACCATTACTAACGCTAGCTTTGTAGAAAATATGGACTGTATTGTACGTCTGAATTTAAAATATTAAATAAATATAATTGTTCAAGTTTTCACTTCTGTCGCCACTCCCGGAGTGCCACTATTTTTTTATCCGTCTGTCTGTATGTCTGGATGTATGTTCCGGATTGACGCAAAAAAGGCTAAACGGAATAGTTTATGACGTCGATTAATACATAGTATGTTACTGTGGGATATTTTCCGACATCCACGCAGGCGAAGCCGCAGACAAAAGCTAATGAATAATAATTAAAACAAATTGTTCTGAAGTTCTAATGCCGCTGTGTGTGAAAGTATACAAGATGCGTTTCCTTCCTTTGACTACCAGTTTATAAAAGACAGAATAAGCTATATAAAGTTGTCTTGTGTGATTTCTGAGTTTTTTCTATAACTTGAAAAGGCTTTCCTCGGCCGCAGGTGACCAACCAGCACCCTAATTGCGTACCACACTATCAATCACAATCTGAATAATTTTGAAGGATTGTTAAAACAAATTTTTCGAACATATTATGAAGTAATACATTGCTTCATAATATGTTCGAAAAATTTGTCTGCTCAACAACGTAAATATCGCAATGAATGATGTTGAACTGTCAGAATAAAAGCTACTGTAAGCCGACGTACGCACGTACGTAATAAAATCGCGGCGATTGTTTTTCGTGCACTTTATTTTCAACGCTCTGCTTAGCGCCGAGAGTTGAAAATCCAACTGTATGCTTTTCATCGCGCTGGGACGGAGTGCGTCCCAGCGCGTTGGATTCTCAACGCTCGGCTTTGCACCGAGAGTTGAAAATCTAGTGCGCGATAAAATCCCGCCGCGATTTTACTACGTCCGTGCGAACGTCGCGTCAGCTAAGTGTGTAACGCAATTACCCACCCTGCCGCGCTGGTTAAAAACCTGAAACTCTTTCATATCAAACAAAAGAAAATAGCAACTTCAACAAAGTTTCAAAAGGAAAAGAAAGTATTCCAAGTTTACCAACGCAACTGGTGTTGATAACTTCTCGAATATGAAAGAGGTTTTAAACTGGCAACGTATATACGCATACCTACCATCATATAACTTTATGTGAGGTTTTATATGAAGAATAACATAGAACAGTACTCAGGAGTCGGTTTGACGAGGAAATCTTCTAATATTATGTAAAAGGGTTCCCTCGTAATCAAGTTATTTTATTGTTACTTGGCACGACATATTAAAATGTGGGGGTTTATGAACTCACATAAAAATATAGGTTAATTAGGCACTTTCATATTGAGCTTTTAAACTGCCAGTTTGATCTAGATTCTAGCCTTCAGCTTCAAAATCAAAGCCAGCTTCTAACAATAGGGAACCTAGGTACTTCCAACATTTTAGACCCAAAGCTGATAATGAGCACGAGAACAAAACCAACCTCAAATTATAACCCTAAATCGGTTTGTATAACCTAAACTAATTAATAAAAACGCCACAAAATATTCGTGAAGAACTCGTAAAGGTTAACCCCGGAGTTTTGTTATAGTGTAACAATAAACAGTGGTACCATTTGTTCACGTTAACGGCACCTATTCGTTTACCATAAAAGAGGATCGCGACCCGAGGGTCGTTATGAGAATCCGTGTTTAATGTAACCGGAGAATAAGATGAGTCAGAAGCACCATTTCATTTTTAAAAAGTGACACTCCAGGTGCGCCGACAGCTGCTTCGCGCCGGCTGTACTGGTGGTCGCAAGAGCTGGAGGCTCTGCGCAAGGCGTGTGTTGCTGCGCGACGCCGGTACGCCAGGCATCGCAGGCTTCGTATCCGCCCTCCGGATACGGAAGCCATGGAGGCGGAGCTGTACGAGGGGTACAGAGCGGCGAAGGCCGCCCTCCAAGCGGAGATCCTGCGGGCCAGGGCGCTGGCCCGCGAGGAGATGCTGGAGACTCTCAACAGAGACCCGTGGGGGCGCCCATACAAGATGGTGCGGGAGAAACTCCGCCCATGGGCTCCCCCGCTGACACAGAGTCTCCGGCCCCAGCTTGTGGGGGACGTGGTGAGCGCTCTGTTCCCCTCTAGAGGGGATCATACTGCTCCGCCCATGGCTCCGCCTACTGCGATGCCCGATGCGGACCGCACCGACGACGACGATTCTCCTGAGGTGACTGAGGTAGAAATGAGAGTGGCGGTACGCAAGATGAGTGCGAAGAATACCGCCCCAGGACCCGACGGCATACCCGGAAAAGCCTGGGTCCTGGCCATGGGGGCTCTCGGGCCTCGACTGAGGGGGCTCCTAAGCGCATGCATGGAGAGGGGCCAGTTCCCACTTCGTTGGAAGACGGGGAAACTGGTCCTCATCAAGAAGCCGGGGCGCCCAGCGGACTCTCCGTCCGCTTATCGGCCCATTGTGCTGCTCGACGAGGTGGGCAAGCTCTTTGAAAGAGTCATTGCAGACCGCCTCGTCGGGCAGCTGGTGCGAGTGGGGCCGGATCTGGCGGAGAGCCAGTTCGGTTTCCGCAGGGGGCGCTCTACGGTGGACGCCATCATGCGTGTGCGGGCCCTCACGACGGGGGATGCTGTGGCCCGGGGCGGGGTCGTCTTGGCGGTGTCTCTAGACATCGCCAATGCCTTCAACACCCTGCCCTGGAGTTGCATCAGGGAGGCACTCCGGTATCACCGGATGCCGACCTACCTCTGTCGTGTGGTCGAGGCCTATCTGACGGACAGGGCCGTCATCTACCCCGGTCACCAAGGAGAGTGGAACCGGCAGGAGATGTCGTGCGGTGTCCCACAGGGTTCGGTCCTGGGGCCGCATCTGTGGGACATCGGATACGACTGGGTGCTGCGCGCCGACCTCCCTAGCGGCGTCAGCGTCGTTTGTTACGCTGACGACACGCTTGTCCTGGCGCAGGGGGGGTCGTACCAGGCGGCGGCCGATTTAGCGACACGCGGGGTTGCGACAATCGTTGACAGGATCCGGCAGCTGGGACTCGAGGTGGCCCTGCACAAGTCTGAGGCCATGGGTTTTCATGGTCCTCGGAATGCGCCACCGTCGGGTTCCCAGGTAATGGCGGGAGGGGTTCACATCGGTGTCGAGTCGACGATGAAGTATCTGGGACTCGTCCTCGACAGCCGGTGGAATTTCGTGGAACACTTCCGACGTTTGGCTCCCAGACTGGACCGGGCCGGGGCTGCATTGAAGCGGCTCCTGCCCAATCTAGGGGATCCAAACGCCTCCTGCCGGAGGCTCTATGCGGGGATTGTGCGGTCCATGGCCCTTTACGGGGCGCCGGTGTGGGCGCGTTCATTGAGGCTGCGGCCAGCCCGCCGGTTGAACGCGTCCCAGAGGGTCATGGCCATCCGGCTGGCCCGAGGATACCGCACGGTCTCCTGCGAGGCGGCGAGCCTCCTTGCCGGATTACCGCCATGGGATCTGGAGGCAAAGGTCCTCGCGCACGTCTGGGAGTGGCGCGAGGAGGCGAAACGCCGGGGCTTAACCCCGATGCCGCAAGAAATTGCGGCACAGCGGACAGAGCTCCGGCGGGATCTCATGGCGTCATGGAGGGTGCGATTGTCGCAACCCCGCGCTGGGCACGCCACAATCGCGGCGATAAGACCCGTCTTTGAGGAGTGGCTGGAGAGACGCCACGGCGTTCTCACCTTCCGCCTGACGCAGGTCCTCACCGGACACGGCTGCTTCGGGAGGTTCCTGTTCAGGATAAGGCGGGAGGAAACACCCGGGTGTCACCATTGTGTGGATCGGCCTGAGGACACGGTGGAGCATACGGTGGAGGTCTGCCCGGCTTGGGCGGAGCAACGCCGTGTTCTCGTAGAGGCGATCGGCGGCGGTGATCTCTCGCGTCCGGCCCTGGTTCAGGCCATGGTACGGAGCGAGAGGAAATGGCAGGCCGTCACCTCCTTCTGCGAAGCGGTAATGCTCGCGAAGGAGGAGGCGGAACGCGTGAGGGAGAGGCAAATTTCGCGCCCTCACGCCCCTAACCGCCGCAGGAGGAGACGCCCGGGGCGGGAATCGCGAGCCGATTTCCGGCCACCGTAGGCGCGGGCTTGCGGACGGTGAGCAATGGGTAGCTCGCCGTTCGATAAGGACCAAGCCCGGGTCGACGGCGCGTTGTGTTCCACGCGCGCCTCAAAGAGATGTCAGCAGAATTGACGGGGTCCACTAGGGCCAATGCCTGCCGGGGGTTCGAAGAAAACCGATCGGGAAATCGGGCCCCCGGCAACAGGGCAACCGAAGGAACACGGGTGGGTTTTAGTCAGTAAGAGTCTGACACGCCCTCCTGCTCCGCCCAGAGCGGGAGAAGTTATTTGATAATTTCCCACCCAAAAAAAAAAAAAAAAAAAAAAAAAAAGGTGCGCCGACAGAAGTGAAAACTTGAAAAAAATCGGCACCGCGGTAATCAACGCGTTGATGTCTTTTACTCTACGGTGTCGGTAACAGGTCGCGAGTTCAATGGTTTTTTCTCATCTCAAAATTGCCCAATGCACCTAAAGAAGTTTTCACTTCAAAGATCCTTCAAACATCGCCGTTTTTATGTGTATGTATGTGTTTGTCTCGCTTTCCTGTAATCTGTGCACAGAACATTATATAGGGTGGCTGGTAATTAGTGACCGATACTTAAACGTGGCTTTACTCATCATTATGAACAACTTCGGTTTGGTCCCGCAAATCAGAAATAGTGAAAAAAAATACTCGTCAAAATGTTGGGAACTGATTTTTTTTTTTCGCTATTTCATGTTTGATCATAATGATGAGTAAAGTCACGTGTTCAAGTATCAGTCACTAATTACCAGTCACCCTGTATACCCCAAAAATCTGTGGGAGTGATTTCGTGAAAAGGGATGGAAGTGAGTCACAAGAAATCGGGGAAGCGCGTGCGGTGCTAGAGTTGGCTGTCAGAAACGACCTTGACGAGGCCCCGCCCCTTTTATGTTGTTTATTACCAAGATGAGATGTCAGATGTTGCACATTATATGCGACTACTGTAAGGCGCGCTCGTTTTTTTTTTAACTATAATGGACCACTTACTACTGCAAAGAATTTTATAGCCATCGCATTATTAAAAGTTAGACCTTTCTTACTTATACGCTAAATGAAATATAAAATAACATCACGCCTATTTTCCCCAAAGGGTTGCGCAGAGCTGTATCTAATAGTACACCCACATTTCGCCAGTTATAGGGGGCGAGCCTATTGCTATATATTTATAAAATAAAAAAAATAAAGTTTAATAAAAAACTGTAACCAGACTACGGGAAAATAAAAAAAAAAGCGGCCAAGTGCGAGTCATACTCGCCCATGAAGGGTTCCGTAGCAGCAAGTAACACTGAATGAAAGGTAAATTGCGGTTTACGATTTATGACGTATTAAAAAAACTACTTGCTAGATCTCGTTCAAACCAATTTTCGGTGGAAGTATATAATATAATATAATAATAATATAATATAAAGTTTATTGTTCTTCTCTCACATAGAATTTTACAAACAATTTAAAAAAACAAACAAACAAAACATTAGCGATAATTGTTGTGATCTATGCGAGAGACTGGTTTCTGTACTAGGAGACCTGTATGACAGATTACCAGCCTCTCCAGACTCCGGACAATAGGTGACAGCTGTATACAACATCAGTGATATGTCATAATTAACAGGGATTAAGCTATGTGCAGTGAGATTGTTGATGTTATGGGGATACAAAGTGGTGCAGAGAGATTGTTGCTGTTATGGGGGTAAAAAGTGGGTGAGAGGAACTAAATTGCATGAGTGAGTAATTGAGTATGTGTGCGTGAGTGTGTGTGCGCGAGTGTGAGTGCGAGTGTGTGGGAGCGTGTATGTGTCTGTGTGAGTGTGTGTGGGAGAGAGAGAGTATGTGCGTGAGTGCGTGTGTGCGGGGTGAAGGAGGTGACAGTATATGCAGTTGGTTAGGATGGTACAATAAGCAGATTTTCAGTGCCATCGTAGTTGAGGGACTTAAGCCAGGCAGTAATAACCCTCTTACAATTAGCTCTTGTAAGAGGGTAAACTGTTAGCTTCTTATTTATCTTATTATATAGATGTCCACCAAGAAATTCAAAGAATTTGCGTGAGAAGGCGGTGCTACGATTAGAAAGTGTTGGGCAAACCCTGTGTTTGACTCTCTTGTTTGCATTAAGTAAAGGATCATACCCTATTAGTGAATGTTGTTTTAGAGCTGAGCACAGAATATAAAGTTGTCTTACTGTCAGCACATCAAAGAGCAAGTACAGATCTTTGGTAGGAAAGAAGAAAGGTAACAACAGGCTTACTTTTAGTACCGCTCTTTGAGCTCTTTCAAGTTTTATTAAGTAAGTTTTACAGGTACCAGGTATATATAGTAATATACATCATATATTTTTTTTAGTTTTATCATTCTCTTATTTTAGAAGTTACAGGGGGGGGGGGACACATTTTACCACTTTGGAAGTGTCTCTCGCGCAATCTATTCAGTTTAGAAAAAAATGATATTAGAAACCTCAATATCATTTTTGAAGACCTATCCATAGATACCCCACACATATGGGATTGATGAAAAAAAAAAAATTGAGTTTCAGTTCTAAGTATGGGGAACTCCAAAATTATTTGTTTTTTTTCTATTTTTATGTAAAAATCTTAATGCGGTTCCCAGAATACATCTACTTACCAAGTTTCAACAGCGTAGCTCTTATAGTTTCGGAAAAAATTGGCTGTGACATACGGACGGACAGACAAACAGACAGACATGACGAATCTATAATCCTAAAAATGATCTAAAAAGTACGAAACAAGCAAATATTTCAGACAGAAATCAAGACATAGGTACAAAAATGGTCAAGGTAAAGCCGTGGTCGCATGCCTGTATCATGTTGGTGCCAGGAACACCTACAAAATTATAATGGCATGCGACGACGGCTTTACCTTGACCATTTTTGTACCTATGTCTTGATTTCTGTCTGAAATATTTGCTTGTTTCGTACTTTTTAGATCATTTTTATTTTCCCGTAGTCGGGTTACAGTTTTTTAAACTTTATTTTTTTATTTTATACTTTTCCGTTTTTACACTTGATAAACGTAAATAAGAGTAATACAATAGTTCAGTAATTAACCTATTTTAAATTCCAATAGCAGTGCATAGTGCTTTGGACGAAACCATAGAGCGATTTATTTCGACGCCAACACCATATATCGATATCGAGCTTCGAAGAAATCCAAAATATAAATATTTCGTTGTACTTGTTTTTTTTCATAAGACTGGAATTACAAATCGGTACTACTTATTAAGATTTGATTAACTGCACGTTGGTAACATCTTGCGATACTACGTAGCGCAGTCTCACTTTTGCTTGTTTTTAACGATTTAAACATATTTGTTTACTTTGAAAATATAATATTATATACACATTTGTAATGTGCTCGTCAAGACCTTTCTTTTGATACCAAACATGTCATGATCATCCAATTTTAATTTTTTTCGAGGTTAGAAATTTACGTGTAAAGTCCACCAAATTAAATTTAGGGAAAAATTATATAGCCTATGTCACCCAGACCATTATTGCGAATCTATTGATACCTCATTCATCAAAATCGGTTTAGTAGTTTAGGCGCTAAGGTGGAACACACGTAAAAACAAACATACATACATACGTACAAACATACATACATACAAACATACATACATAGACTGCTAAAATCATAACCCTTCCTTTTGGCTTTGCCGTAGTCGGGTAAAAATATACTACACCTTAAGCCGTTTGCCAATAATTGTAGGTAATTGTGCAAAAAATTGAGGTTACATAGAAGAACAATGTTAAGCTTCTGCTATCCCCAAAGAAACCCCACCTTTTTCGACACTATATGAGAAGGACAATAATAGAGTTAACCTACTGAACAAAATCATTCTGTGGCGCATCCCAAGAACTTTCGACTGTAACCTGCGGAATGTTTGTGTTTGTGAAAAAACGATTAGGAGAGGGTTTTATAGCGCAACTATATTGCTAGATAATGCTATAACGGCATCGTTTGGGATTGAATGTCAAGTTTGAATATTTGGATAGATTAGGGTTTTCTGGTATTAAACAATGTAAACTATTGAAACCACGTGTGTAGCTTTGTTGTGCTCGGTTTTTGTATACAGGGGTTATTGGTTACATTTCATATTTTTATTTCATACATTTTAAAATATAAAATGTCAAATAACTCGAAAATGGTTACGTATAACCATTAACCCTGTATATCAGGGTTATTGGGTACATTTTATGTTTTTATTTCACACTTTTTAAAATACAACATTACTCCTAAATAATTGGTAATTTGGTTGCAAATAACCTCTCCTACATTCCCTTAACGGATTGACAACGTATAACCAATTTAACTAATAAATGTGTAATGTTTATGCCTTCTAGATTTTTCTTCACTCTAAAAACGCACTAAAAACATTTATTCCCCAAATCCTGCGAATAATTCAAAAACACATTAATATAGACATAAATAGTTGTTTCTCAAATTATGAACCAGACAGTTCTCGAAAAGTCTCCAGTAAGTCTATCAACTCATCCCCTAGCGAACAAACAAACAGAACAAAAATTGGTTTAAAAAAATCTGAAATGTAGATGTCAAAGGGTGCTTCAGCTGAACAATACTCTAGGACCCACTAACCCTCTTACTTTTAATAAACGTGAACATAGTTACAACTTTATCTTTCACTAATCATAACACTGCAAAAGTTTTTTCATCAAATGTTTGGTCAACTTTTTCTGTTACAGCGATTTGTATCAGGATATCATATTATTTTTTTAGTTTGGATATAAACGGATTCTTTGGAAACGAATATGGGCGAAATTAGAAAGTTTTTTGTGGAAGTTTTTGGATGTTACAGAGGGTCAATATTCCCAGCTGGGTCAAAGGTGGAACGTACAGAACTGATCCCAATCAGAAATAAGTAATCGCTAAGCACAGTACTAGAGCGTAGGTAAATATGACATCGAGCTAATGGAAGACTCTGTCGCACATATAAAGTCTATTTTACATGGAGCGACTGCCTATTTGACCTAAATGATAAATGATTTTATTTCTGTTAGTAGGTTTGTACAAACACTTTTACACGTCAATCATATTTTAAAAACTAGATGAGGTCGGCGTTTCCTATCTGACTACTCTGAGAAGAAAGGCCGAAACAAACTCAGAGGTCACAGTCTCTTTTAAAGTCCAGACATAACCTTGGTCAGATCATGTGAAGGCCATGTGGATTGGCGTCTGAAGTGGTCTTTAAAGGAAAGCACCACACAGATTGAGAGGGCCTGTCCAGTCAGTGCACGCATTTGTCAGTTATCGTGCAGCTCAACTCAGAATTTAAGGAGCTCAACGATTCGACGAACAATACCAAAAAAAAAGAACATTTGTGTAGGCCACATAAATTACTCAAACTGTCAGACCATGATTAGAACTAACTGAGAAAAAATTAAAAACAAAACAAAAAGGAATGACCCATATAGTCTTCACATTCACAATAATTAAAATAATATAATACTTTACAAGTAAATAATGTCATTGTTTATATAAAAATCATTAATGTCAATGTGTATATAAAAAAATAAAAAAACCCGGAAATAATCTTGGTCAGAGCATTTCATTTGAGGACCATGTAGATTTGTGTCTGAAATGGTCTTTTGAGGAAAGAACCATACAGATTTGAGTGGACCTGTCCAGTCAGTGCACGCATTTGTCAGTAATCGTGCAGCTCAACTCAGAACTTAAAGCCAGCCCAGTAACTGGGTAATACGATACCCCTTGGTAAGACTGGTTGTCAGACTTTCGGGCTTCGGACGACCCGTAACGACTGTCAAAAATCCACGAATTACAGCCGAGACCAACGGCTTAACGTGCTTTCCGAGGCACGAAGGAGTCTCGGTATGTAAAGACGGTCACCCATCCACGAACCAACGGATCGACCCGTGCGGCTGTTATTACTTAGCCACGAGCTTCGCACAGGTATAAGTAAGTGGCAAAAACGAGGCTCTACAAAGCTAAACGGTTTCTAGAACTAAATCAATGTCGCCTATTTATGACCAAGTACTTACTCTTTAGTTACCTTTAGGAAAATCGTCTTCTTTTACAATGTTTGTAAATATGTGAGCACCATGTATCTATCACATATTAAATTATCTGTCGTTGCTTCATTTTTAATTCTTTTTACCTATTGTGGTATAGTATTTTTATTCTAGGTGCATCGTCTTCACATAATATAATTATTAAAATAATGTACGTACCTATACAAACAATTTTAAAAGAGTAACGGTGGAGTTTCTTGCCCATTCTTCTTCATACGAAAACTACCTTTTGGAAGGGGCGACTAGAATCAATTTTATTATTTTGTTGCCACACATGGGCCTATTTGAAATAAATGATTTGACTTTGTCTTTTTCATCATCATCATTTCAGCCGAAAGACGTCCACTGCTGGACATACGCCTCCCCAAGCACCGCCACTTCGACCGGTTCTGTAGGAAGTACCTACAGAACCGGTCGAAGTGGCGGTGCATCCAGCATACTATACTCCATTTGAAATAAGATTAGACATTTAACTAAACCTTTTTACAGTTCGTTCAACCGATTTTGACTTCTATTGCGTTGGTGGCATGACAAATGGCAGCTGCAGTGAACAGTTGGTATTGTAACCACTTTTTTGCTTTTAATGCCATCCTTATGCCTACGGTATAGAATTCAAAATCGGTTGAACGGACTGTAAAAAAGGTTTGTTTAAATGTCTAATCTTATTTCAAATGGAATATAGTTACCAATCGTAGGGATTTTTTAGCTGAAATATAAACCAACTGCAATATGCCACAAACATGTATGACATGCTCAATATATTGCATGGGAACATGTATTCGCTACATCCAATCATGCTTTATTGCGATACCCAGATGAGGTCTTCTATCAATACGGGAGCGGCAGTAATATTTACTTGTGGAATGAGAAATTATATTAGTCGCTCTGAGGAAATATGTAGGTACTACTGAAGAAACGCATATCTGTACACTGTAAGGACTATTCTTGCTTGCATCGCTCGGCCGGTATAGTAACGCTTACCTACGAAAAAAAAGGGTCGTGTGCACGGGATTTTGTTTTCAAAGTGGTTAGACATGCGTTACCCCGATGGCGATGACTTGTTTGTTTGTGCGCATTAAGTTTGACGGCGATTCGAAAGTTGCTATCTACTACATTTTCATCTATTTTATTAATTTAGTAAAAATACTCCCAAAAAAAAACTAGATTGTGGTCTCTTGTAACATAACCTACATATTTTCTTGTCTGTTAGTATCTAGTGCCTGTTATAAATGTTTTAGCAAGTTGACGCTTAAGCACGACTGCGGTCTCTAACAATGTGTTAATTCTAGGTAGGTACAGTTTCAATTAACTGTAAAACCACAATGTCGTACATACTCGGTTTGATATCTTCATGATGTGAACCTACATACTTGTGTGATTTTAGAATAGGAAGAAGTGTAGGTACGGTAGATATAAATATAATACAACAGCTTTACATACTTGTAAACTTAGTTATTAGGTACAGCGGTACCTATTGACTCAAGTTGAAACTAAGCTAGGTAAAGAAGAGTCACAATTGTTTTCGCAAATAAATATAGAATATCTGGATGACCGAGCTTAGCTCGGTTTTTTTTTATTGAACGACTTTTTTTTAAATAAAACCTAGCTAGATCGATTTATCGCCCATGAAACCCCCTGCATACTAAATTTCATGAAAATTGTTGGGGCCGTTTCCGAGTTTCAGATTATATCGACACTGGAAATTTTAAATGTCGTAAAGGACAGGGACAATGTCCTTTACGACAATTGAAATTTCCGGTATCGATATATATACTTACATATATACAAGAATTGCTCGTTTAAAGGTACTAGATAGATAGATAGATAATATTAAAAACTACGACAATTCCAAATAATATACGAAATAATTCTAACTGTGCGTTTGCACTGCCGAAACATTCACACAAAACACGTTGAAATCTTTACTTTCTGTCAATGTTCCTTATAATGTTTGACAGGAACTAAGAGATTTCAACATGTTTTGTTGTGAATGTATCGCCAGTATAAATGCACAGTTACATCAACAAAAAACTTAAAGAAAAAACAACCTGAAAATGCCTACCAAACTTCTTCAGCCTTACAAAAAGGTCCAAGCAATTACAACCTTCTACAAAAACGCGTATTTTCTCAGGAGTTCCTTCCCCCATACCCTATACTTCTTAATGTCCCTAATATCTCTTGTTCCCCGAACTAACCGTCGCACACGTTAACACAGAACTTTCTGGAACTAATTGGTTCCCCTCACTCAATTAAGAAGTTAATACAACTATGCGTATGAATTTGTTGGAGAGGTAACAGAGTTATGTTGGGCGATGAATATATTAACGACCAAGGTGTCTATGACAGAGTAGATACTAGTTTTAATTGAGTATTTTGTCGTGGTATCGGTTAGAAATTAAAGTTATTATTTTATCCTAGAAGTAAAAATTACATATTCCGACCTGCACGCGTAGCATGAACACCGTAGAAACGAGTTTTGTCGACGGAAGAATCGACAAAATGACAGATAAACAATCACTATCTGTCATTTTGTCTATTCTTCCGTCGACAAAACTCGTTTCTACGGTGGTCATGCTACGCGTGCTGTTATAGACCTTGCACAGATGCAACGCACAGCCTAAGTAATTGTTCTTGTTTTGTTGTTTTCTTGTTACAAACATTGTTATTTTTCCACTCCGCAATCGGCATATTGTATTATGTTATGATTTTTTATTTGTTTTCATTTGTTAAATATCGCAAGCGATTGTAAATTTTCTTTGGTCTCGGGCAGTGACATCAAGCAATATATAAAATTTGTTCAACTTTTATTAATTTTTAATATTGAATACGAGGCTTTTGGCTTATTTGTATTTTTTTTTTGTAATGTGCGTTTAGTTTGTGCAAAATGAAAAAAATCTTCTTTTTCTTTCTTTATAAGCTCACACGCAGTGTTTTTAACACGAAGCCTCAATCATGCTACCCTTTAGATACTAGGCAAACATCCCAGCAGTAACTTTAGAAATCTTCAAATCTTACGATGCAGTCTCATTCAACTGTAGGTGTTAACTACAGGTGCCATTAAAATTGAATTACCATCATATCGAAATAGATCCCATGTCAGTCGTTTTCATTGGCATGTAAACTAACCTCATATAGTGTAGTGTGTCTTTGTTGTTTCCCCACGAACACATGATTGATTGATATTAATTACCTAATGGGTATAATGTAACTGTGGTTAATCCCAATTCCCTACTTAAGAGCGTTTATACTGAAAGTTGACAACGTCGCAAATAGCTGTCAAATATTTCGCTGTTTTGATTAATTTGGCAATATTACTGTATGGAAATAAGAAATATGGCTAACTAGTGAACTAGAATAATAATAATGAATTGCAATTATAACACTGAACCGTTTTAGCTGTAAAAAGGCATTTGGAAAATTTCAAAATACTTGTTTACATCTAAAACTACATCATCATCTTTTATTTCTTTTTAAGCTATTGCATAGCTTTTATCGCGGGCTTTGAGCGCGGCGACCGAATCAAGAAATTCCGTAACGTAGGTAACGAAAATAAAACCTAACACCCGCCACTCCGCCTACCATGTAATGACGGTTCCCATGACAACGTGATGTTGTCATGGAGGTTACAAATGCTATGCAATAGCTTTACCGCGGCAGTCCCCGAGTGCCACACTTTTTTTTTTTTTCATAGTTCGGTGTGATGACATAATTATTGCATTTCTTAGTCAATATTTTAGTTCACTAGTTAGCCACATTTCTTATTTCCATACAGTAATATTGCCAAATTAATCAAAACAGCGAAATATTTGACAGCTATTTGCGACGTTGCCCACTTTCTGTATAAACACTCTTATCCTTTCAACTGTCATTAACGAGACACAATAGAATTTTAATTGTTATCCGCCTCAATGAGGCATCGTAACAGATGATGAGTTAAACTGTCCCTACATACAGTAATAAAGTAAAGAGAATCGTTGGATTGCATAATAGGATAAGGTGGGTACTGAAGATCGAGTAATCTCGATTAGACAATTGATCGAACGAAAGTACTTGGTCCGCCAAGCCGCAATGGGCCCGCGTGGATCAACCATGCGGGCCTACTCCCTCTCACAGAGAGGAGGCCTGTCTCCCAGCAGTGGAAACGTTATGGGCTGATTATGTATGGTCTGTGTGTATGAACAATCAAGATCACGTCAGAAGATGTGAGACTTGGACGAAACAAAACCAAACCTTCAATCGATATTTGAAGATACCTACATATTTCGGTTCCACACAACAGAAAATTGGGACAAACTTTACCAATAAGTAATATTTGTTACATTTGGCGACTTTCACGAACTGAAGTATATTCAACTTTTTTGATAAGGATCCTACCGTGTGTTGAAAAGAAATGACTTTCTTTACTTATCGGCAACCTTTGCACGAACATGGGCTTTGTAAAAACAACATAACGTAGATTTTCCCATACATTTCTAAAGATAGATAAAAGATAGAATACTCTTTATTAGACAGATACTTGTTTGGTTCCAAAAACGCTCTTGACAGCGACACATTTCACGATAAGTGCTCACACACACAAGTGACAAGTGGGTTGTCGACGGCAACCTCCGACGCGTCAACGGCTGCAGTTGCATCTGTAATTGACGCGTCCCGCTCGTGTGTATGAGCTCTAATGTTACTATGAGGTATACCACAGAATAAATAACAGTTTCAGTACAACTGTGTTCTTAATGTCCCTCAACAAACCTCGTGTTTCGTCAGTCGTCGGATTTCTATCAGTTGCCCTTTGCACTTGGTGGAGACCGGACACTCTCAATCGACTTGGTTGTTAATACTCTTTTAATTTAAAGGAATTTATTTAAAAATTGTAGGAAAGCTGCTAAAGTCGCAAGCACGACAGATAGGAAAACAGTTTTACAGCTCTATATAGTTCACAGGAAAATCAAAACAAAACAACAATAAAGTACTTAGTTCTGAATTCAAATTATTATACAAGATAAATCTAATAATTGATGGACATGGAAATTAGCATTCGTTTGTATTCGGAAATGCGATGATTCCCGAGGGACTTTAAGAAAATATAAAAACAGTACTAAAGTGACTATAGTACCGATCTCAAGTGACATGGGACAAGAGCAAGGAAGGTGCTTAATGTAAAGTACTTGTTAGGGTATTGTTTAAAACATAAACATCGGGCAAATCCCCGCAGGGTAAGACAAAGAAGTACCTATAGCACACCCACATTTCGCCAGTTATGTGTAAGTCCCATATAATAGGGGGCGAGCCTATTGCCATCAACCGGGCACAAATCCAAACTCCGGGCTGCTACTGAGAAATTCCAGATGAAAAAACCCAATAGCACTTTGTCCGACTTGGGAATCGAACCTAGGACCTCATGCTCAGCAGAAGCGCTTGCGACCACTAGATCAACGAGGCAATCAATATGTTTGTTCACAAATAACAACTTTTCAATGAAAATTATAACCCCATGAAGACAAACAAATACTACAATAACAAGAACTTCGAATAACAAGAACTTGTCACAACAAATTCCAATTAACCCAAAGTTAGTTCTACTTATTTTTACGTTTCACTAAGTTTCAATCTAACTGCTACTCAGTTCGGTCTAAAGGATTCCTTCTTAACTTAAACTTTCAACGATAAAAACAGAAAAGCAATTTTAAAGTTAGCATTTCAAGCTCTGGCCAAACTGAGGCGAAATCCGCCCGGGATTCGGGACGAAATTCGCTCACGCCGATTGACAACTTACTTATACGTAGGTGTTCAAACTAGCGCGAATAATAAGAAAGAAAGAAAGAAAATTCGTTTATTTGCGGTAAACATGACGCAAAGTAAGATTAAAAATAAAACACGTAAATAACAAATTGGGGGAAAATATGCGTCACATCCACGCAAAAAAGCCATTGCTCAGCATAAAGCTGCGACCCCATGCGAGACAGAGCCCCAGCGCTGGTTTTCAGCGATAGCCGGCGCTGACGTGATGACGTCAAGCGGTGCAGCATATAGTGAAATAACAAATCAAAAATAAAATAAATACAATACTAGTCCTAAATGTTTATACAAATATAATATTTAAAATGGCAACATTTCTTGCTGTCGGCGACTCACGCGCCCCAGACTTATTACAATCTGTGCGCGTAGCTGTCAAAAAATATTTGCTTGACGTTTTGACATATTGGCTAATTACTACATCTACTGTATAATCGCGTGACTTCTTAGGGCGAATGTCACCAAAGAAACTGAACACGACCAGCACATCTAAACCACGTTCAATAGCTGTCAGTGCCACCATTGCTGTGAAATATTGACACTTGTCATCATTGACACCAGACTGAGAACTCTTAAACTCAGTTTAAAACCCAGATGAAACCTATTTTTCTTCTTTTTACATTTTTCAGTTCGGTTTTCGAGGTGAAATTCGCCTTAAATCATTAAAACAATCGACTCGCGTAGTTACTTCCCGCTCGGGTTTCGCCTCAGTGTGATCAGAGCTTTTGACCGAATCCGTTTTTCTTTTGGACAAGGTTCTATTCGATAAAATTTATTGAGTCTGACCTACCTAGTAAGAAAGTTCAAATTCTTTGGTGAGACCAAACTGGATTTAGGTTTCAGTTGGTCAGATAGAGGTACTAAATCTAAGTTACTGGAGAAGGGAAACGAGAAAATTATGCGTATTTGGGAAATAGTATTTTCCCAAAAAGGTCTAATACCCCGAATGAATAAGGATTATCCTCATAAATGAAAAGCTACTTTATATCAGTCCATAATATAAGCTAGTCTTAATGGCTCAACTACTGAACCAAATTTCATGAAATATGGGCAGATAGATAGTAGTTCTGTAACTACTTTTGATCCCGTACTATATTTTAGGCTTTCAACGCAGAGCCGCGGAAAAAGCCAAATGGGTTTGTAATCCAACAAGGTTAGGAAAGTCCAAACAAAACATCAATCAATACCATAATAAATGAAGAAAAAAGAAAGGAGAAGATTTTTGAAGTGAAAACTTCTTTAGGCGCGTTAGGCATTTTTGAGATGAAACTAAATCATTGATTTCGCGATACTGTAACGCAATTTACCGACACCGTGAAGTAAAAGACATCAACGCGTTGATTACCGCGGTGCCGATTATTTTTCAAGTTTTCACTTCTTTCTGTTTTTTTTTTTAATTTTGTTTGAGACACGCACAGGAAATACAACATTAAAACTATGAAAATTATAAAAATAGTTGCAATTTCAGAAAAAAAATATTAAAATTTAAAAAAATAATGTAAACTAAAAAGAAGACCTGTGCGAGGCCAAAAAGGCTCCTATCTCAGCATAATGCTAAGATATTGTCAAATGCTAAAGAAACTGACTGCCTGTCTGTCAGACCATTGCACGTCTTAACGGGCTAAACAGCATACAGATAGACCATGACCTGGGTTAGGTCATAGGATACTTTTTATCCAAGTAGTACGTTCGAGGAGCTCGTGGCAAAGTAATAACAGGTACACGGGTCGATCCAACAGGTTAAGCTACGCTTGCCGGCGTTGGTCCGTGGATGGGTGACCATCTTTACATACCAAGACCCCTCCATGCCTCGGAAAGCACGTTAAACCGTTGGTCCCGGCTGTTATTTGTAGATCTTTGACAGTTGTTACGGGTCGTCAGAAGCCCGAAAGTCTGACAACCAGTGGTATCGTGTTACCCAGTAGGTACCTAACTGGGTTGTAGAGGTCAGATAGGTAGTCGCTCCATGTAAAATATTGGTATTCAGCTGCATCCGGTTAGACTGGAAGCCGACGCCAACATAATTGGGAAAAGGTTAGGCAGATGATGAGTATGTTCCCGTAGGATAGATTCCGACCTCCACGCGGGCGAAACCGCGAGCAAAACCTAGTCTTCTATAAAACTTCAAGCATTTATTGAAGAATTCTTCAACGCATCTTACTATTTACTCTCACATCAAAACTATGGACCACAAAACTCAATAGCTTAATAAATCACCTGCATTTCCTACTTTATCTATAAACTAGCGATGCTTCGCACGGTTTTTACGACTTTCATCGAGATTTCTTTATGAGACACTAGCTGCTCCACGCGGTTTGACCCGCATAAGTCTCGATCCCGTGAGAATATCGGGATAAAAGCTATCCTATGTCATTTTCCAGGTTATGGTCGACCCATGTGTCAAATTTCCCCCAAATCCATACAGACGTTTTAGCGTGGAAGCGTAACAAACAAACAAACTCACTTTCGCATTTATAATATACTAGCTGCGCCCCACGGTTTCACCCGCATAAGTCTCGATCCCGTGGGGAAAAAAAAATCCTATGTTCTTTTCCAGGGCATCATCTATATATGTGCCAAATTTCATCCAAATCCGTTCAGCCGTTTTAGCGTGAAGGCGTAACAAACAAACTTACTTTCGCATTTACAATATTATAAGTAACGATACGTAAGTTTAATATTAAAGACAACCGGAATAAAACGGCGTCAAAATCCGTTGCGCAGTTTAGATTAACTAAACGGTCACACATAAATAAATAAAATAAAAAAGCCTTTTATTCCTTGCATTTTACAGGTTTATCTTATATCTAGTATGTAAATTGTTTGGTTAGTTAACATAGATTAATTGTTAGTTTTATTAATTTCTATTATAATATCTATTTTTCTAATTTATGCAAGAACCCCCTGGTAGGGTGAAGGCCTCCTCCAAAGATGCCCATTTGTGTCTGTCCTGTGCAATTTGTCTCCAGTTTGGGCCAGCTGTTCTTCTGATCTCATCCTCCCATCGTGTCAGCGGTCTCCCTCTGCCTCTTTTACCTTGTGGGCCTCTCCATGGTTACTTTTACGGTCCATCTGTGGTCAGTAAGTCTGGCTACGTGACCCGCCCATTTCCATTTGAGTTTTTGTGCATAGCTCAAGGCATTAGTTGCTTTTGTTATCGATCTTATTCTTGTGTGTCTTATTTTATCTAATTTCTTTATCTTGAGCATGCTACGCTCTAGTTCTCGCTGGCAGGTATTGATTTTGTGTTTTGCTTTGGCCGTAAATTTCCACGTCTGGCATCCGTATGTCAAAACCGGTAGGAGGCTAGAGTTCATAACCCTTGTTTTCATGCTTATTGACATGTTGCTTTTAAAAATTTCTTTGAGACTCCAATACTTGTTCCATGTTTGCTGTACTCTTCTTTCTATTTCAATGTCGTTGATTTTTCTGTCACACACGGTCTGTTAAACGGTCACTCATACAGACACGAAAAGCGAATCTAGACACGCGGCAGCGTGTCGAGCCAAGTACTAGGCAAGACACGGCTGCAGTGTGTTATATTACACGAACCATTTGGAGCCACTTTTGACCCCTTAATAACTCAAAATCTATGTAACATAGACTCATGAAATTTGGTTTATTTATAAAAACCCCTTAGATTAACTAGAACTCCAAATTTCATAAATAAAACTCAAACGGTTATTGAGATATTAACGTATAAAAATCGGCATTTTTATCAACGACCCTGTCACTAGACATCAAAAACATTTAACCCATTTCCGGGTGACCTAGAAAGTTGAAAAGAGATTTCCCGAAAGCAGGCCCATGGTATGATACTGTGTCAAAGCTTATTTATCAAAAATTATGTCGTATTTTTTTCAAGTCGTTTTATCAAAATTTATTTCTTCTAGCATTAGAGAACCTAATAAATATTTATTTTGTTGATACTTAATAAAGAACTACATCCGCCATTCAATCCTAACCTGAATGTTGCCAGATGACAGACTATTCCAATAAAATAATTTGTAATCGATTGAAAATATCGATACTAACCCACATGGAGTAGGGGGAGTATCCACTACACGAGTATGTTTTAAATGCTATTTATTATACTCAGATACTGTAAAACTATGATTTTACAATAAATAAAATATTATATGGTCTGAATATACTCAACAACTTAAAAGCGTTTCGAGGCAGTAATGTTATTTTATAAACTACCAGTGATCAGAGTAAGTAGATTGATTTGAGGTCAATGAACTGGCACGTATATTAGTATGGATACGCCTCCGGGATTCCGGGATTTTGAAATTATTAAGATTTTTTAAGGAATTTCAAATGTTGTAATGTGTAGAATAAAGAATACATCAATATGAATAAGAAATGTTCAACCCTTTTGCTGTCTGTTTAATAGTATATAGGTGATCGGACTCCAAGAAAAGGATAGATATACTATAAAACAATATAATATATTTTAAATATTTATCTATCGCATTCTATAAATTTCCAATGTAGTAGTTTAAAAATCCTTACTTTAACAATATTTGATTCAATCCCGTAAGTACCAAAATGAAATCCCGGAAAAAAGGCTTATCCATGTTATGATTTCTATGACTATTCATGATGCGAGTACGTAAAATCAATCGACCTACTCCGATCACTGATAATCACCCAATCGATTTCGTCAATCGGTTACCAAAATAATTAAACCTGGTAACACTGACACCATGCATAATGTCAAACTGTCAAAAATAATCTGTCAGATCAATGGCATTGTTGGCTGTTTGTTTTACGTTGATTTGAATTTATTTTTCCGTATTTACTTTATACTTATATTACGTTACGATTTAATGCTGTCAATTTAAATTGAAGCCAGAGGAACTATTGCTTATCTTTCCATGGCCCTGGGTAAGTTTATTATGTTCTCTAAATATTTATAAACACCGTCGTATTGTATAACCTCATTGATTTTAGCAGCCTATTAGTAGAAGGCCTATGTTCAGTCAGGGGTACGTCGCGCGTCGTCAGCTGTAAATGTCTATAGTATGATGTAATTATATAGCATAAGTAAATACACTGAATTTTTTTACCTTTTTCAGGTATGACGATGACATGTGTTATTGCAAGACTTGACATTATTGATTATATTATCTACAACTCTATCCCAAGTATTACTTGCTCAGCAAAATCTAAGCATATTATGTTATGTATGTGGCATGTCAACTGCAAGTCACAGAAGTCATCAGGTTAGTGTTTTTAAAATGGCAGAATTACTATGAGTGATATAATTATTATACAAAAGTAAATAAACAACAATAAGAGTGTTTTTCTTACTTTCTAGGTTAGGTATACATTTGGATAAAGTTTGTCATGCTTACTGAGAGAGGCTGCTACCAGAGATGTTTATAGGCAAGCAAGTGATGATAAAAACAGAGCCACCCTAGAGTGTAAAAGATTTACCCATAATAGATCAAAACAATAATCTGGTTAGGGCCAGAATCAAATCGTGACATGTGAGCAGCAGGACTTAGTGCACATAATTATTGATAAGTGAGCAAAATAGGACAAATTGTTTAAGAGATCATCATTGCTTATTACTGTTTTGTGGGAAAGCGTACATCTACCATCTACCGTACCTACGCTGCTTTTTTATGAGAATGAAGCTGAAGCCGTTTTAAATTCTATGAGAAATAAAATGTTTTTAGTATTTAGGTATTGTTGTGTTATTTGTTAAAGTAAACCTTCCTATAGAAGCACTGAAAATGCTGCTGCCAATGAGATTATTCATCTTTAATTAAGAGAGTTGGCTAAAATAATGTTTATGCCATTAAATCTTTCATATTTAGCGCGCAAGATTATTAATTTACCTTTATAAAATTCAAGTCTGTAAATGCGATAATCGCCATTTTGATGACAGTCGAGGTCGAGGCTAAAAAACATAAAAATTGGGGATTGCGAACATCCAAACTCCACCATAAGGACAGCGACTATTACAACATTTAATTATTTGACGAATTCATCCATTTTTCAAGTTAAATAAGTAGTAGTAATGAAGTTTTTGATATCAAAAGTCGAAGATTCGCGCCAATCGTGCGTGTTTACATTTTAACTTTTCACAATTAACACACATACACATATCTGATACGACTTTAAATGTGACAAATGTGATTAAAAATATTATAAGTAACTAGAAAATGCCCAGATCTTTACTTATTATACGAACACATGTTCAATAATACGTAATATTCATTACTACTACTCAATTTGTGTTAAAAATTGTCGATCATTGTTTTTTTTTTTATTGTAATGATGTGCGAAAACGATTATGCCAAACGTTTTTTTTTTTTTTCAATTTTGATTGTCTCGATTAATTTATAATTATGTCGAATGTCTGAAATCTATACTTGAAAATTAAAATAAAATTGTTTTAAGCATTAAATACAATAAACATTGTTTAAAATAATTATTTATACTTTTCTAGTGTTTAATCGTTTTTAGGACATTCAATATAAAACGAGTCAACACATAGAACGAGGATAGATACTTACCTCATTTATTGAATTTCGCGCCGAATTGTTTCTATTTATTTGAATTTAAATTCAGAACGTTGTTCAAAATTATTTTTAATTTATTGGACAATTATTTACTGTGGATTTTATTTTTGATACTTTCTGATATAGAATGCCTAGTATACATTTTTTAGGTAGGCTTAAGAAAATTTTGTTTGTGAATGATGTTAAATTAATTATATAAATTAGGTAGGTATTCCGCAAACACTTAAATGACGTCTATATTTTTAAATTGAAACTTTTATTACATCGTCTCAAACTTTTTCGTCTGTGTGTTGCATGTCGCGTGTCGGTCGGCCGCGGAGTAGGGATAAAGTGAAAGGCGATCGTCAGAGCAGCCAAGGCCGATATGGCGGCGCCTATAGTTCGCAGCAGCTGACCGTGTAAAGTTTCACTTTTACCGTGGTTTCATAAAACCAACAATCATTTTTTTTTAGTTGTATGAGTTTGATAGTATTTGTTTTTAATAGGATAATCTTACTCGAGTAATAGAAATTGTTTATTTTTGAGGTAGTTTCAAAACGAAATTTAAAAAAAACTGCCCAAGTGTATGTCGGACTACGCACAGTGAAGGGTTCCGTAATTGGGATGAATATTTACGCATAAACATTGCATAGTATCAATTTTATCGACTGCAAAAATAAGTTTGTATTTCTCGAAAAAACTATAACAAACAAAGTTAATTCTGCGGTTGTAACCGAAAATAAACTGTATCTCAAAAATTATTGACTTCAAAAGCAAAGTCACTTAGAAACATCTTAACATTTTAATTATGAGATCCAACAATACACGCTTTATATGCATAGATTTTTTTCATCTCTCGGTTATATGTAAGTATGGAGAATGCCACCCCCACTATTATGTTTATCGTAATTTCACTACACCATTGTTTAACGGTGCAAAAAATACACCTTTTTCAAAATTTTCATCGATAGAGTGTAAATAGTCTCCATGTTAAATGACTGTATGACATCCGGACGCACGGACAGACGAACTTGACGAAATTAAGAGGTCCGTTTTTTTACGGATTTTGATTATCAAGTTTACAATTGGCATGAAATTGATATCTATGACAATTGATCTACAATATTATTATTATTTGGAATAGCCGCCATCTTAAAATCCAGAATGTCCATCTAATTCAATATCAGCACTATCTCCCGAAAACTATGAAAATGACAGTCATGACGACAAATTTTCAAATGGGGTTAAAAACTGCCACTTGCTCACTTCAGATGGCGCTGATCTCCAGCGTCTTATAATTTGACAGCTAACTATACATTTTTGATTCGAATGCCAAAAGTTGATGTAAATTCCTGAATTTCATGACTGAATTCAAAACACCCCGTCGAGTCAACTGATGTGTCACGTGTCAAAATCTTGGTCCCTAATGTTAGGCGGCAGTGAATTCATTTAATTCATTCTCTGATCTCGAAAAACGTTGTTACAAACCTCAGGTCGGTATGTTCAAGGTAGTTGGTAGGTTGGTACTATGCTTGAGACGTTTTTGAATTGATAGATCGTATGACTATTGTTTTAGGGACTATTGTCGTTTAATTTTTAATATAAACTTACGAATAGTTAAGTCCATAGTGAGGTCAAAATGTAAATCCAAGGGGCGGCTGCAACGGCGGCGGTGATCTCTCGCGTCCGGCCCTGGTTCAGGCCATGGAACGGAGCGAGAGGAAATGGCAGGCCGTCACCTCCTTCTGCGAAGCGGTAATGCTCGCGAAGGAGGAGGCGGAACGCGTGAGGTAGAGGCAAAGTTCGCGCCCTCACGCCCCTAACCGCTGCAGGAGGAGACGCCCGGGGCGGGAATCGCGAGCCGATTTCCGGCCATCGTAGGCGCGGGCTTGCGAACGGTGAGCAATGGGTAGCTCGCCGTCCGATAAGGACCAAGCCCGGGTCGACGGCGCGTTGTGTTCCACGCGCGCCTCAAAGAGATGTCAGCAGAAATGACGGGATCCGCTAGGGCCAATGCCTGCCGGGGGTTCGCAGAAAACCGATAGGGACATCGTGGCCCCCGGCAACAGGGCAACCGAAGGAACACGGGTGGGTTTTAGTCAGTAAGAGTCTGATACGCCCTCCCGCTCCGCCCAGAGCGGGAGAAGATACTTAAAAAAAAAGGGGCGGCTGCAAAAATTAAATAATTAAATCATACGTGAGAAGGAACTTTGTTCCTGACGGGGTCAAAGTCAAAGTCAAATCATTAATTTCAAATAGGCCCATTGTATGGCACTTTTGAACGTCAAAAATTACAAAATAATAAAATTGATTCTATTCGCCCCTTCCAAAAGGTAGTTTTCGTATGGAGAAGAATGGGCAAGAAAATCCACCGTTACTCTTTTAAAATGTTTTACAATTGTTTGTATATGTACGTACATTTGTTAAATAATAATTATATGTAAAGACGGTGCACCTAGAATAAAATTACTATACCACAATAGGTAAAAAGAATTAAAAATGAAACAACGACAGATAATTTAATATGTGATAGATACATGGTGCTCACATATTTACAAACATTGTAAAAGTAGACGATTTTCCTAAAATTTTACAATTAATAAGTCAGTGTGTGAGGAAGTAATCACAGAATGTAAAATCAATGTCATAAAACACAAAGTAATAAATTTTACAATTAAATTAGCAAACATTTTGATTTTGTCTTGATTCTAAATTGTCCTATGGAGCAGGACCAGCATGTTTCCAAGCACTCTTATCTTGGATATAATCCTCTAATTTGTAATATGCTTGTTTACAAAGTGTATTTTTAATATGAGTTTTAAATTTTCTTTCATTTAATTGCTAAATGTCACAAGGTATTTTGTTGTAACATTTAACACAGTACCCCATAAAAGATGTATGTATTTAAGATAATCTAAAAAATGGTTGATCTAGTTTATCTTTATTTCTAGTATTAAAATTATGTCTATCACTTATTTTATTAAAGAGATGTGGATTTTCCTTACATACATAATATTTTCATAAATGAATTGGCAAGGTACCGTCATAATATTAATCCTTTTAAAAAGTTTCTTGAGAGGTTCGCGGCGACGTAGATTATAAATGGCTCTGATAGCTCTCTTTTGCAAAATAAAGATGGATTCAATGTCAGCAGCCCGACCCCACAGTAAAATGCCATACGACATGAGGCTCCCCGACTGCATACGTTTTTTTTAATAATAATACTTGCCGCGCCGGCTCAGCGATCTGACATCATTGCGGAAAATTGTAACAATTGTTACGAAAGAAATACCTACATTCTTACACAATATTGCTACGCATATTTACAAAAAGAATTTAATAGATCACGTTTGATTGACGAATAATAATAATTTCTTTACAAAAAGTAATGATATCCCATCAAAAACATAAATGTGAAAATGGGAGCCAAATTCCATAAATATGGTTGTCGACTTCGCCGACAAAAGAATTGAAATCTAAATGGGTGCCAAGTTCTGTAGATAATCCTGAAATTTATTTATAAGAACATGCAACTTTCTAAAATAAAATTAAAACACAAATTCTTGTTTTTTCTGCTATAACAATGTTTGCTATTTAAAAATATAACTTCTTAAATTTGAACAGTCGAATTATTTACACAGAGCACTTAGGATAAATTGAAGCTCAAGATTTGACTTGGCTAGTTTTTACCAGCAAGCTGAAATTTTAGAGAAAGAAGATATTTTGACCTTACAGTTACAATAAGAAACAGTAACTTGCGCATAACATAAAGAACAAATATATAAATACGCCTAGGTAGACAGTCAAAGCTGTAAACAGTTACAATAAGAAACAGTAACTTGCGCATAACATAAAGAACAAAGATATGAATATTTTACTTTATTTATTTGGCTCACCAACAATTAAGTACACCGATACAAAGATATGAGATACATGCAATAAACTTATAGACTAGTGTACAAATTTCTTACAGGTAAGCACATCATGAATTACTTATTTGATGTTGAGTGCCTACTTAAAATTAAATAATAATAATTAAATATGCCTAGGTAGACAGTCAAAGCTGTAAACTCGATAAAAAAATAGCGTCCAACTGTTAGCCGCTTAATGCACGCACACTAAAAAAGTAAAATTACAGCACAATGACGTGGCGCGAGTGTAAGACGTAGCTGTAATGCACACCAGCATAAAAAAGTTACCCTGTTTGTTTTAGTTCTTTTGCACCGCAACACTGTAGACAAATATAAAGATGATAAATTGATTAGCCAAATATAAGATAACTTGTATGTAAAAACTAGCCAAGTCAAATCTTGAGCTTCAATTTATCCTAAGTGCTCTGTGTAAATAATTCGACTGTTCAAATTTAAGAAGTTATATTTTTAAATAGCAAACATTGTTATAGCAGAAAAAACAAGAATTTGTGTTTTAATTTTATTTTAGAAAGTTGCATGTTCTTATAAATAAATTTCAGGATTATCTACAGAACTTGGCACCCATTTAGATTTCAATTCTTTTGTCGGCGAAGTCGACAACCATATTTATGGAATTTGGCTCCCATTTTCACATTTATGTTTTTGATGGGATTTAATTTACAGTATAGAAGTACATCTCTAGAGGTCGTAAACCCATCGGAAGGATTTTCCCGATGCTTACGGCTTTCAGTAAGAATGTGAAGTGCTGCCATCTAACGAAGTGGATTAAAGTTAAATAGTTTCGAGTTTACGGTTTACTGGTCAGTAAATCTCTTGAGAGCATTACTGGGAAGCTGTAAAAAGATGCTGCCTGTATCTATTTTCTATTGAAATGAAAACTTCTTTAGGCGCGTTGGGCACTTTTGAGATGAGAAATAACAATTCGCAACACCGTTACCGACACCTCATTTTTGTAAACGCGATTGTGCTCTTTATTTATATTACGTTACGGATCAATGTTCTATACAAGTATTTTTACTTTAAAGGTTTTGGAAGTTTTTTTTTTTTTTGTAAACGCGGTTGTGCTCTTTATTTAGATAAGGTTACGGACCAATGTTCTATACAAGTATTTTTCTTCCACCTAGGCGATCTTGTTCAAATTTTCACTTCTGTCGGCACTCCCGGACTGCCACTGTTTTTATTTTTTGCTAGTGAATGCAATAGTTGAAGATTTTCATAGATTTTTTTAATAAAAGCAAGTTGAAGCGATGTTTTACTTTATTTATTGGTACCGCTTTCAACCTTTTAGTTTATTTACTGTGGGAGATTAAATCGAGGGTCGTTGTGTACTGTCAATTTATAAAGATTAAGATACCTACCGCCTAATTATGCCAGGTCCGTCTATTGTCTGAACAAAATATCTACAGAACCTGTACATAAGGCTTACTTTCGCTTTTCAGCACTGAAAAAATTTAACGCGATCAGCACATCTAAACTGCGTTCAAGAACTGTCAGTGTCAATATTCCACAACAATTTTGACACCGAATGAAACATCCGGTGAAATCCGCACTTAAGGCGGATTTCACCAATGAAACTGAACGCGATCAGCACATCTAAACCGTGTTCAAAAACTGTCAGTGTCAATATTCCACAACAATTTTAAAACTGAATAAAACATCCGGTGAAATCCGCACTTAAGGCGGATTTCACCAATGAAACTGAACGCGATCAGCACATCTAAACCGTGTTCAAAAACTGTCAGTGTCAATATTCCACAACAATTTTAAAACTGAATAAAACATCCGGTGAAATCCGCACTTAAGGCGGATTTCACCAATGAAACTGAACGCGATCAGCACATCTAAACCGTGTTCAAAAACTGTCAGTGTCAATATTCCACAACAATTTTAAAACTGAATAAAACATCCGTTGAAATCCGCACTTAAGGCGGATTTCACCAATGAAACTGAACGCGACCAGCACATCTAAACCGCGTTCAAAATCTGCAGTGTCAATATTCCACAACAATTTTGACACTGAATGAAATATCCGGTGAAATCCGCATTTAGGGCGGATGAACTAACGGGGTCCTATAGGGTCGATACCTGCCGGGGTTGCGGGTTTATCCGAAAGGGTTACCGTGGCCCCTGGCAATACAGGCAACTGAAGGAACACGGGTGGGTTTTAGTCAGTAAGAGTCTGACACGCCCTCCCGCTTCGCCCAGAGCGGGGGGAGAAGTTATTTGATAATTTCCCACCCAAAAAAAAAACATGTGTGCAATTCACACGTGGTAGAAGTGAAACCTTCAAAAATTTTAAAAACATTTTTTTTACGCACACAAACACGTATTAACACACGTACAACGCTGAGGCCCAAGCAAACTCCCAATATGCCTTGATAGACACGAGTGGAGGAGGTACAAAGCAGAGCACAAAGAGCGGGTTAATCCTAAACGCGGATAAAACTAAGATAGTTATGATACGCTCGCCATATTTACAACCACCTGGCGAACCACCTCCGATGTACACACATGAGTTTGCGTGCATTCATAGAAACTATCTTAACTGTAAGTGTAAACCAATTATACGCGATACATGTGTAACTTATCTCGGAGTAAAGGTTGACGAGAACTTTTCGTGGTCAAACCACATTGAGCACTTGTGTAATAAACTTAGGATATTGCTTGGTAAATTCTACCATCTAAGCTTTAAAGTGCCAGGGAATACCCTTAAGTGCCTTTATCTGCAATTGGTTGACCCTATATTAAGTTACGCCCTAGACTGCTATGGACTCACATTCAAAAGCAACTTAGAAAAATTAGAAGCACAGCAAATTAGATTTTTAAAACTATTAGTAAGTAAGAAGACTAAAAATAAATGTAAAGATGATTATAATAAGTTATTTAAAATTTGTAAAATTCTTCCTATCAGCTTAAAACATAAATACCTACTTCTGGTTAACAGTCATGGCAGCTGGGAGCGTCATTCGCTAGTTACCCATAGCCACGCAACTAGGATGGTATCAGCGGGTAAATTTGATGTACCTAGAATAAGGAATTATTTTGGCGACCGAACGCTTGATAAAAGAGTACCATACCTTCTCAACCAACTGCCTGCTGATATAAGAAATCAGGAAGTGAAGGGTAAATTTGCCAAGTCACTTAAGCGGTTCTTTCTCAGGAGTTTGTAAGCAATGTTCTTAGGAAAGTGGTTTGCAGATTGTTGGGGAGAGCAGATGAGTGATTTGGTAGTTTATTTAATTTTTGTGTTATAAGTCATTTGATGTAAGGATATATTCGTTTGTTACTATAGATGTGCATGCAGTAAGTGGAAATTAAGTGTCCGCACTAATAAACCTTATTTATAATTTTATTTGTTCTGTTCCCACAGACAAACCGTGAAAACGGTTTTGCGGGGCATTGTTTTTAAGTTAAGATTTTTTATAAACTTTGTTTGATAAATAAAATAAATAAATAATAATAATAACCACGAACATAAGAAACACTGCATAATGCTTCCTATCTCATTTTCTCCCACGTTAAATCTTATGAATTGATGTGTCGGTCTCTTTTTACTGTCGTTTTTTCGTTTCATCGACTTTCAAATCACATTGATGCTAAAGAAATTTTCACTTCAAAAAAAGGCTGATTTCACCAATGAAACTGAACGCGATCAGCACACTTAAACCACGTTCAAGAGCTGTCAGTATCATCATTGTTGTGGAAAATTGACACTGACAGCGATTAAACGCAGTTTAGATGAGCTGATCGCGTTCAGTTTCATTGGTGAAATCCGCACTTAATCAGATAAAATAGTAAGTCCTAGATGTCAATGACCTGTTACTTTGTTTTTCTTATAAATAAAACTAGCTAGCCGAGTAAGCTGATCCAAATAGATATTTACTATAATAATGTTGGCAATTTCAGAGGGTAAGACGATCCTGGTCCATTAGTGAGAAATGGTACAGGTTGTTAAAGACTCCCGTAGACAGACGCGACGCGACACCGATAACACAATTTCCATGAAAGTTTTCACAGAAATTGTTCCACCAGCACCCTTATTGCGTAACCAACGATCAATCATATGAATCATTTTGAAGGATATTTGCTAATCCATTTATCATGTCTGGACTTTAAAAGAGACTGCGACCTCTGAATTTGTTTCGGGCTTTCTTCTCAGAGTAGTCAGATAGGAAACGCCGAACACTCATCTAGCTTATTTTTAATATGACGTGTAAAAGTGATTCCAATATCCATTTACAGAATAAACAATTTCATTTCATTACTTCATATGTTCGAAAAAATTGTCTACCCAACAACGTAAATAATGTAATGAATATTGTTGAACTGTCAAAATGAAACAGATTGTGATTGATCGTGTTACGCAATTAGGGTGTAGTCGCGTCGCGCCTGTCTGCACGAACCTTCATAAGGAAAATAAAAATATTTACCCACCATTTGGAGATGTTAAGTTGTCTAGACTTTTGTTGTGGGATACAATGCGACGTCATTATATTGTGAGAACTTGTCGAAGCTAAGTGTTTAGTTGAAAAGAGAGAGGGTGTGTTGATCTTGGTGTAAAGCTAAAAATAAATAAGATTGGGTTGGACTTCATAGAAAAACAAAGAAAGTTTATTTTCATATTATTAGTTTTATTTCAATAAGTGAATTGTTTTGATTTTATTTATTTTACTTTCTCTTTACTCTTACACACGGTGTCTACATCTCTTTTTATCTTCTGTCCTATCGCAGGTATGCTGGAAGAGATTTCATTATAAATAAGCATCACCTTTGTACGTATTTTTCTGTTCCTTTTGTCTTGTCTGTGTATTATTTGTGTGTACATAAATGGTTAAATAAATAAAGAAAAATAGGTTTATTTGTCACAAAAACACGTGCATACAAAAACAACAACCGACTTCCAAAAAAAATCACTATAAAGTGAAAAATAACTTTAATTTCGGAAGTCGGTGGCTAAAAACGAAATTTCAAAACCAAAGACACCGACTTCCGAAATTAAAGTTATCTTTGCAGTGTTTTTTTTTTTTGGAAGTCGGTTGTTTTTTTTTTCACATATTCGAATACAACTACCTGCTATGTAATTATCAGTGACAGGAAATTATCATATCATCCACATACGAAGTGGGAAAAAATACGTATTATTGAAGCTAACTCAAAAACGTCTCCAGCAAAGTTAATAAAGTTTCAGCATGCATAGGAGTGTGTCATTCATTACTCATTAGTACCTGGGCGACCGAACTCTGCTCTGGTGAAAATACGGAGAAAAAGAATTTTCCCAGAAATGAGACCTAGCTAGATCGAATTTTCGCCCCGTAAACCCCTATACTGCAACTTTAATCATTAAAGCTGTTTTCGAGAACGTGAGTAGAAATCATATACAAACAAATATATATATATATACAAATATGGCTCGTTTAATAGTATAGGATGCTTCCTCAAGATACATAAAAGAAAAGTTAAAATAAATCTCTTTCTGTCTGAGTACTATTATATGAATAGGTAATGTCTATTGGGGAAAGACATTTATTCCATCAAACAATAAAAACCTTTTAAGAGATATTGCCTCTAGTAAAATATGCAATATTTACTTCTCTTTCAATATATAAACTACGCAAAAAATCGCTCAAAGACAAGCAAGTAAAGTGCTCTGTGATTTCAAGGAAATGGTCTAAAAATCCGAACGCGAAAGGGAAACAAGCATTTGATGATCAAATAGCTCGTGAAAGGAATGAATCACTTACTGAATCACTGCTCACTTGCTCACAGAGATGCCAGAACATATTTTATGAACATAAGATTAAATAAACGTGAAATTTTTGACTGCACACTCTTTGAACACGAGCTTTAAACAAATTCGCAATGGAAGCTGTAACGCGACTGAAGTTTCAAGTCGGAATTTAAATTCATGTTCAGCTTAAAATTAACTAAAACATGATTGAAATTCTTGAGAACAAAACCAGTACCCTAATTGCGTAACTTATTTTCGTAAACAAGTTTGCCTAATTTATTTCATTTTAATAGTTCAACAACATTCATTGCGTTATTTACGTTGTTGAGCAGATTTTTTTCCAACTTATGAAGCAATCAATCAATGGATTAGCAATCTGTTTCAAATCGAAACAAATTGTGATTGTGTTGTATTACGCAATTAGGGTATTTTGATTTGTAATAATGGTAATAACTGCTGGAGTCTGCATTTGACTTTTGATTCAATAATGTCAAATAAAATTGACAGTCGTTACAAACTCGTGACAAAGACTTGATTTACTTGAATGCGTATTTTATTTAACCTTTGGAACTATTCGTCTTATAATTTATACATATTTTGACTATATTGGCCATCTTTAACTTAAATGCTTACGGCAACTGAATAATAATTGAAGACAGTTTCATTTAAAACATGAGTCAAACCCCTCTTACCAAAGTCACTTCGTATGGGTAGGAATAGCACAATCGCATGAAATCTAAGAGCAATCCGAGACATTAAATCATGGGAAGTGACTTTGTCCAGTGGGGCGGTAGTATTTTATTGTCACTGAATTAAAAAGCTCTTCGATATGAACGACGTAGGATGGTTAGGCAACAGTAAATAAGTGTTGTCAATTCGATAATATAAACATATCGTCCAGGTATACCAGCGTGGTGTCATATTCCCGAGGCTGTGAAAATAGAGAAAACGAATTTTCCCAGATATGAGACCTACCTAGATCGATTTTTCGCCCCCGTAAACCCCTATTATGCAACTTTCATCGAAATCGTTATAGCCGATTTCGAGAACGTGAGTACAAATATATATACAAATATTGCTCGTTTAATAGTATAGGATATACAAGCAACTTCTAGGGCATGTGATGAGGAGGGAGGAAGCATGCGAATAAAAGAGTGATGAATATAAATGTTGATGGATGGAGCGGGAGAGGAAAGCCAAAGAAAAGATGGATGGGTTGTGTGAGGAATGATATGAAAGAGAAGGGAGTAAATGATAGTGTGACGGTTGATAAGGGAGAATTAAAGAAGAAAACGTGTTACGCCAACCACAAGTAACATGGGACAAGGGCAGCCTTTTTTTTTTTTTGGGTGGGAAATTATCAAATAACTTCTCCCGCTCTGGATGGAGCGGGAGGGCGTGTCAGACTCTTACTGACTAAAACCCACCCGTGTTTCTTCGGTTGCCATGTTGCCGGGGGCCACGATCTCCCTTTCGGATTTCTTCGAACCCCCGGCAAGCATCGGCCCTAGCAGACCCCGTCAATTCTGCTGACATCTCTTTGAGGCGCGCGTGGAACACAACGCGCCGTCGATCCGGGCTTGGTCCTTATCCGAGCTACCCATTGCTCACCGTCCGCAAGCCCGCGCCTACGGTGGCCGGAAATCTGCCTGCGATTCCCGACGCCCAGGGCGTCTCCTGCGGCGGTTAGGGGCGCAAGGGTGCGAAATTTACCTCTCCATGCAAGGGCAGTCTAGGAAGACGATAAAGATACAAAACAACTTCTAGATTTCGCTATCACTAAGTACGTAAATAAACAAAAAACTGATTACGTTCACTGTAATTCGAAAATAATTGAGGTAGAATGTTGTTTTACATGATTCGGCGTTTCCTAATACCTTGACCTAAGCAAGTACAGCGATTTTCCGGGCACGTCATAACGAACAATGGGACGGCCATAAGTATGTTTATTTGTTATAGTATAAAGGTACTAACCTAACAAACGAGGGGTCGAATGCCTTCGCCATGCAAATGCCATCGGGATGGCGAAAACGGTCCTCTTAAGGGTACTGCATATGCAAATGGATTGGCGAATTTTGCCTGCTGATCGTACGGAAGTACTTGATCGTGTATTGGCTTGTATAGTTACGAAAATAATCAAAATCAAGTAATTTTTTCAACTAGGCTGAGAATCAGCAGTTTTCCAACGTCAAAATTACATAAGACAGTCCCCCAAAAACGCCCACCCTTCACCACTTCCTAGTGCTTTAGCTGTAGAAGTGGCGCAACAAACTCCCCAGCAGCACAGCTGTCTGTTCAGTTAGAAAAACTTAATTCTGTACAATAGTATGCAAAATAATTTACATTAAGCGGCTCGCAACTACAAATCGAGATGTTTGCAAAATTCAATTCCAAGCACGTTGCGCTAGTGTGAGTGCCTGTCGGAGCGATATACACCTACAGTGAGCAATACTCTCATGCACACATTGACAATTATTGCTTGACGCAATAGTACTACTAGCTTTCGAAAATGTATGATAAATTTGGATGTGTTCCGTAATACAAAAAATTATGAATGAAAACTTAATGTATTTCCATTTTTTTTTTTCGATAATTTGTAACTTGATAACATAAACTATGCTTCTGCGGAAACAATATTACAAATATTGTTGTTTATAATACAGAAAAAACAATATGAAAACATGTCATTTACGCTGTAAAAATGTACGAAATGCAATTCGCTTACACTTCATTTAAAGATAAGTTTTTGGAAATAAAAAGACGTAGGAGCCTAGATAAATACTGTCTCAATCCGAATATCAACATAATATGGTGGAAATATGCTCAAATTGCAAATGATTTATGTACTACGTTTGTATGGACAATTCATGCGTCGCCGCATTCTTAAGCGAATATGTCAATTATTTTGCATACTTGCATACAATATTTTTTTAAATCATCTTGCACAATAGATGACATAAATGGCAGGTGCATAGATTTAAACATGCTGCATTGAATATCTGTTAGGAAGGATGAAAAGAATATTGATGATAAATGAATTCATGTTATGTAGAATGTAGCATAGGTATGTAATGTATGAACTAAATGTCTACTTCGTCAATTTAGTATGTACTTATATACTAATTCTGCAGAGAAATTAGAATTGCGACTATGATATGAAAATATCAGCTGTTTATCCCTGTAACGAAAATAAGTCTTTCGTGAGAAAATGTATCTATTTAAAATGTAATAAAAACGTTATTACCCCTTAACTGAGTTATGACATGCGAAGAGATTCCATTCCTTTGCTCACGAAAACCTAAATCGTGATCAAACTACGTAGTAACTATGACATTATTGAATTGCCTGAAAATTTGGTATAGATAGTCAACCTCGTAAATAGTTCACCACTCTAAGGTTGAGCACGACTTGCAAGTCATAAAACAACAACGTCTCTTGTCTATGTGACAGTTAGATACCTGAGTAAAGTTTCAATTTAATGAGAATTAAAAAAAAAAACGTGTGGCACCCCGGGGACTGCCGCGGTATAGCTATTGCATAGCATTTGTAACCTCCATACTTCCTATTTGTCAACGCTACACTTGAGATGATGACGTGATGACATTAAACAAAAATTACGTTCCCATGACAACATCACGTTGTCGTGTAATGACAAAAAGATATTACACCTTTTTCATCATAGGCAAACATAGGGCGCCAGGCGAAGTTAGGGCAGTTGACCGGTACCTATGGAGACTTAAAATAAGAGTAATTTATAATATGCAAAGGATTTCTATTAACAAATACCAATGTTCCTTTTACAGAAAGAATGGACTTTATAGGAAGAAAGGAGTCACTTAAAGTATGTATGATTGTGCCACTTTACTGTATTTTTAAGCTATTGCATAGCTTTTATCGCGGGCTTTGAGCGCGGCGACCGAATCAAGAAATTCCGTAACGAAAAAAACCTAACACCCCCCACTCCTCCTACCATGTAATGACGGTTCCCATGACAACGTGATGTTGTCATGGGAAACGTGATGTTGTCATGGGAACGTAATTTTTGTTTTATGTCATCACGTCATCATCCCAAGTGTAGCGTTGACAAATAGGAAGTATGGAGGTTACAAATGCTATGCAATAGCTTTACCGCGGCAGTCCCCGAGTGCCACACGTTTTTTTTTGTTTTATACATTATTATTTTTGTGTTTCCTTAAGGATCATGTGTCAATAAAGATTTTATTATTATTTATTGGTTGGTTTTTAAAAGCTTTGATTTTTTATTTTTATATCGACTTTAGGGCCGAAGCCATTGGTACCAATCCGCTGACAATTTGAGAGTCTACATTTCCTTCGCTGTTAGCCATGGTTTGCTTATGTGCTATATTCATAAGACATTGCAAGTCTAGTTACCAAATACTCTTTTAGACAACCCGTCTGTAACCATATTTACACTATAGAGAAAAACTAGACAAAATTTGTCTCCGTACAAAGTTTCTAAATGAGGTCGTTTTTTCTGAGCTCTAGGGACACGCAACAACCTCTAGCAAGCTTAATAAACTAAGAACATTGTTGCTAAGCCTATAAAACTACATACTTAATGACAAACTTGTAAAAATTCGAGAAATATCTAGTTTGGTACATCAAAACTTATAACATAGTATGTAAAGTTCATGTGCGCAAAGAATATCAGTTTAATATTGAAGACCGTTGAAAACTTTATCTTTCTTCTAACTTATTTTCATGAAGCCTCGTGCAGACGCGACCCCGGTAATTATTCTACCGTGAAGTTTTCTTAGAAATTGATTTGTTAGTTATGTCGCGCCCGTCTGCACGAGGCTTGAAACGGGATAAACAATTTAATACCTTCATAGTCTTTTTAGAAAGAACTTAGTACAGAATCTCGTTGGTGTAGTGGTCGCGACCACAGCGAGCTGCCTGAGTCTGTCTTTGTGCCCGGTTCAGACAACAGGCTCATCCCCTATTGCTTGGGTCTTAAGACGCAGATATCTGCCAGTGACCTTGAGTGGTTAGCTTGCATGTTTTTTACCGAGCTCACGCAACGTGTTGTACGTCCAGCCAGAAATAGGACTCGTCCATCAAGGAGCGCTGTCCCAAATTAGACGCAAAAACAAAAGGTATTTTAATAAAAACACGTATACTAAAAGATAAATAAATAAATTATAAATCTTTAAAATGGTGAAAATTTCAGAAAAATATACTTGTTGGTTTTTGCGTGATTTTCAGTTTTTTATCCGCGTTAGACATAACTTTACAAATTAATTACACTATGTAACATAAATACAAAATCTAAAATATTCACAGATTAAGTTGTTAAGAAAATGCTCTAATTTAACATATATTTTTTCATATCATTAACGCTACTCGTTTAGACGTGATCTTCAGTATAAAATCATTAAAAGTCGGTTATTGTCGCCTTAAATATTACTGGCGACATGTGGGTGTAGTGAGTACATACACATCTGTCAACCCTTCGGGGCATACAAGCATCATATTAAGACATGTTGTACCTATAGATAACGTTCTAGAATATTGTGCTATTGTTTAAATAGAGACTTGAATTAGTAAACAAGAAAATGTGTGAAGGAAACCGAAGAAAATCTATTGACACGCCCAAATAATAGGTGCGGTGTATTGTATTACACAAATCTACATATATCTACGTATGTATGTATGGATGTATACTCATTGTATTAATACACTGAATAGTCAATAGATAGGGATGTAAAGTAGAGCTGGGGAGTTTGTTGCGCCACTTCTTCTCCCCAGCTAAAGCACTAGGAATTGGGGAAGGGCGGGCATTTTGGCGAACTGTCTTACGTAATTTTGACGTTCAAAAAGTGCTGATTCTCAGCCTTATTTGAATAAATAACTGGTTGTATCTCTCTTGCCGACTCTCTATTTGAATCACAATCTGTCATTTTGTTTATTTTTCCGACGAAAAAACCCGTTTCTATGGTTATCATGCTAAGCGTGTCGGTATTTAAAGTGCAACTGTGCAAGAGAGATACAACAAATGTCATTCATTCAAATAAGGCTGAGAATCAGCACTTTTTGAACGTCAAAATTAAGTAAGACAGCCCCCAAAATGCCCACCCTTCTCCACCACCTATTCCTTATCCCTTAGGCTATAGGCTCCTATTGAGAAATTCCAGATGGAGAAACCCAATAACACCTTGCCCGACCCGGGAATCGAACCCAAGTCCTCATGCTCAGCAGTAGCGCTTAACGACCACGAGGCAGTCATTTACATGAAAGCAATCAATCTGCCTAGCCTTTTCGAAACTAGGTTAGAACCGGGTGCAACTGAATACCAGTGTTTTACATGGAGCGACTGCCTATCTGACCTCCACAACCCAGTAACTGGGTAATACGATACCCCTTGGTAAAACTGGTTGTCAGACTTTCTGGCTTCAAAGATCCCTGAATGACAGCCGAGACCAACGGCTTTACGTGCTTTCCGAGGCACGGAGGAGTCTCGGTATGTAAAGATGGACACCTATCCACGGACCAACCCCGGCAAGCGTAGCTTAACCTGATGGATCAACCCGTGCGGCTGTTATTATTTAGTCACGAGCTCCTCCATTTACATGAAAACAAAATACGTAGTTCAGTAACACATGCCCATTTATCACAAGTACGTCTACTTTGCCTTGCATCTTCATGGTTCACATCGTTCAACACGACAATGACAAATATATAATGAGTGTATCCGGTCACGAATGTTAACGACATGAAATGCTATTAATATGATGGTGTATCACAAGACTAATGTCCAAGTATTACTACAGTGTGACTTGTTAAACGAGAGACATGTGAATCAGTTCAAATTCAAAAGTCATTTATTCAAACTAGGTTGATAATCAGCACTTTTCGAACGTCGACATTACATAAGACAGTCCCTCAAAAACGCCCAGCCTTCACCAATTTAGGACCAATCAATCTGCCTAGCCTTTTCCCAACTATATTGGGGTCGGCTTCCAGTCTAACCGGATGCAGCTGAATACCAGTATTTTACATGGAGCGACTGCCTATCTGACCTCCACAACCCAGTAACTGGGTAATACGATACCCCTTGGTAAGACTGGTTGTCAGACTTTCGGGCTTCTGACGACCCGTAACGACAGTCAAAGATCCACGAATGACAGCCGGGACCAACGGCTTAACGTGCTTTCCGAGGCACGGAGGAGTCTCGGTATGTAGAAATGGTCACCCATCCACGGACCAACCCCGGCAAGCGTAGCTTAACCTGACAGATCGACCCGAGCGGCTGTTAGTATTTAGCCACGAGCCCCCACGAGCACCAATTTAGGACCAATAGAATCTAATAAAAACTCGTCTAGTGAACTCGTCTATACGTGCGATTGTGACCAACCAGTCGATGTCTAAAAAGGCTCGATTGGCTGTTCACAATGGTGTGCTGGTGCCCACGCTTATGTATGGAAGTGAATGTTGGGTGTGGCAAAACAAGCATGAAAGTAGAATAAATGCTGTGGAAATGCGTTCCTTGCGAAGCATGTGTGGTCTGACTATGAATGATAGGCTGATAAATGATGTGATAAGACAGCGGTGTGATTTAAAAGAAAATGTAGTGACAAAAAATGAAAAGGGTATGCTGAGATGGTTTGGGCATGTTGAGAGGATGAATGAAAGGCGACTAACAAAATGTATTTACAAGGCTGATGTAAAGGGAAAGGCCGGGCGGGGACGCCCTAGGAGGACTTATACTGACCTTATTGGTGATGTTCTTCAGAAAGGCCAGGTGCGTAGTACTCGCAACCGGCGTGCATGTATGACCAGATGTATGAACCGTAAACGAGGCAAAAGGACTATGTAAGGATCGTAGCAAGTGGCGTTCTGTAGTTTCTTCCTACCCCCATGGGAAGAAGGCGTGAGTTTATGTATGTATGTTTGTAGAGTCTTATCTAGTTACTGTGCGTTTGCACTGGCGAAACATTCACAACAAAACATGTTGAAATCTCTATTTTTAACCCCCGACGTAAAAAGAGAGGTGTTATAAGTTTAACCGCTATGTGTGTGTGTCTGTCTATGGCACCGTAGCTCTTAAACGGGTGAACCGATTTGAATGCGGTTTTTTTTATTTGAAAGCAGGTTTTCTAGCGATGGTTCTTAGACATGTTTTATTAAAATTGGTTCAGCCATTTGAAGATTATCTGCTATTTTCTAGTTGATGAATGGATGTGAGTATTTTCCACAGGTCTGATCGATTTGAAATTTGGTATTCTGTTACTTCAATGGTATTAGAAGAACATAGTTACCTTGAACTGATGCTGCAGCATCACCTGGAATTTGTAGGATACCCAACTCCCTTATCAACTTACAGTACAGATATCGTGTTTGGACTCATTGGAATGGTCTCAATGAATATGTTATAGATAGATGGTGAACAGGGTCTGGTGATGGAGTAGGAAAGAGAAATGAGGAAATGTTTTTATCGAGGCTTTGAAACTGTTAAAATTGTACTTGTTTGTCAATGGTCCATAAAATGTTTGACAGGAAATACAGATTTCAACATGTTTTGTTGTGAATATTTCGCCAGTGCAAACGCACTGTTAGTCTTACCAAGGGGTATCGGGACATGACATAACATAACATCACGCCTGTATTACCCAGTAACTGGGTTGTGGAGATCAGATAGACTGCAGTCGCTCCTATATCCCAATACCTAGGTACTGACCTAGGTATTTCACATGAAGTGACGGAGCTGCACACCAGTGTATTCAGCTGAATATGGTTAGACTAGAAGCCTCCAACATGGTTGGCTAGGCAGGTATACTTACGTAACTTAAAAAAAAAATTGAGTAGCAAAGTGTCACAACACTTGCTCGTGCAACTCCAGTGGATTTAAAAGGATAGGGTATTAGAATGACCATTAATAAAACAGTGAGGTATGATCCGTAATAGCTTGTCTTATATATAAAACTCTCGTGTCACAATGTTAGTTACCTTACTCCTCCGAAACGGCTTTACTGATTTTTACCAAATTTTATATGTATATTCAGTAGGTCTGAGAATCGGCTACTATCTATTTTTCATACCCCTAAGTGATAAGGGTTGTCCACCCCAAACAAATAATTGGCAAAACAACGTTTGCCGGGGTCAGCTAGTCCAGTCTAAAATCACGCGCCACACAACGGCATTCTACGTACACAGCGCGGCTGCTTGTACGTAAAATGCGGTACTTAGTGGGGCGCACTGGCGACTGGACAAGTTATACTTCAAACTAGGCTAAAGCAAGCAAAAATGCGAATGTCTACTGATGGATTTTACTAGACAATAAATCAAATATTATGGTCATATTTTCCCTTATTCATCGGGTCCCTCGTTTTGCTAGTCGGCCTGTTTAGATGTATTAAGACGCAGATATATGCCAGTGACCTTGAGTGTTTAGCTTGCGTGTTCTATGCTAAGCTCACGCAACGCGTCGTACGTCCAGCCAGTAATAGGACTCGCCCATCAAGGAGCGCTGTCCCAAATTAGACGCATTATTAATTCATTATACATAAAACCATGGTATTTTATTGAAACACGTATACTAAAAGATCAATAATTAAATTTCCTTTAAAATGGTGAAGGTTTCAGAAAAATAAGCTTGATAGTTTTTGCGTGATTTCCAGTTTTTATCTGCGTGAGACATAACTTTACAAATTAATTTCACTATGTAACATAAACATAATCTAAAATATTTACAGATTAAGTTGTTAAGAAAATGCTCTAATTTAACCTATATTTTTTCCAAATTATTAACACTACTCGTTTAGACGTGATATTTAGTATTAAATCATTAAAAGTCGGTTATCGTCGCCTTATATTTTCCCTCCATCAACGAATCCCTCGTTTAAGCAGTCGGCCTGTTTAGATATATTAAGTATAGATTTATCTCCGCGGCCTTCAGATGTTCATAGATCAAACTTCAAGTGCTATTTACATGACAAGAATATACGTATTGTATGGATTATGGTTCGTGTTATGTAATTTTCGTGATTGACTTATGTAATAAAATGTATGTTTTGTTTGTTACAGGTATGCAAAATGTCTCATATTATATTAATGGTCCTATATATGGTAAGTAGGTATACAAGTTCGAAAAGATCGAAAGATCAGAGTTTTAGTATGTAATCATAAAGGTACAGCATATTCTATATATTCAAGAATACACCAAAGGTTTAGTGTACCTACCTACCATGAAAAAACTTTTTACAAAAACAAATCAACCGACTTCCAAAAAAACACTACTACGTGAAAAATTACTTTAATTTCGGAAGTCGGTGTCTTTGGTTCTGAATTTGTAAAAAGTTTTAATTTTTAGTTTTTAGTTGTGGTATTTACCCCACACAAATCCGAATACCACTACCTACTATGTAAATAACAGTGACAGGAACTTAACATATCATCTACATACTAAGTGGGAAAAAATACGTATTAATGAAGCTAACTCAAAAACTACCCCAGCAAAGTTATAAAAATGTATATGGGACCACCTCTGAAGTATGATCTACCAAACAAAAAAAAAATCATTAAAATCAATTCATAATTGGCGGAGTAATCGCGTAACAAACATACAAAAAAAAATATACAGTTGAATTACTCAATATCGCTCAAATACCTATCTCCCGAATTATATAAGTTGGTGTAAAAAAATTCACTTTCTGTCTCTACACGAGCGAAGGAAAATTGCAGATCTTGCTTTCTTGTTTAGCGTTATGAACGGATCTACTGACGTCCCTGAGTTGGTGGGCAGGATTGGACTTCGTGTACCAAATGCATTTCTTCGGAGACCACGTCTTCTCCATGTGCCTCAAGGCAGAACTAATTACAGACAGAACTCGTATGTGATAAGAGCTTGTCGTACTTTTAATGTGGTGTGTTGAATGTCGAGTTAGATTTATTTAGTACTAGCGTTAAGAAAGTAAAGAAAAGTTTGAACAATTGCTTTTTCAATGTATAACCATTTTTTTTTTATTGCTTTTTTTTCTCTTTTATTTATAATTGTCATTTTCGAGCGTGAGATAATTCATTTGCGTATCTCTTACGTCGCTCTTTTCGCGTATTTGTTAATGTTACTCACTTTAATCGTTAGTGGAAGCTTGTAATTGGCCATCGTTTACACATTGTGCTTGATATTAAAATGTATTAGCTGTAAGTTTTCCTAAAATTAATAAAATAAAATAAAATAAGAACCTCCTCCTTTTGGAAGTCGGTTAAAAAGTAAATATTATTTATACCACTTCATTTTATATTACATCGTGGAATATACAAAACATCTACTGTGAGTGTACAACAGTTTTGTAATCCCTGACTACATCCGAAAATATCTGTAAGCTCTAGAGAAGAGACAAAAACAAATATCAACAGTACACGAAACACGAGAAATAATTAGAATCCTACTTTGTATTTGATATTTGTACAACTTCCTCTGAACCATGGGCAAATAAGCCCGCAGAGAGAGACAATTATCATAATAATGAAAGATTTCAGAAAACAACGTTGTTTAACGAGCTCAGAAAACAAATTACGAGAATCATTTCCATTAGAACATCTATTGTGGACACACAATAGGATGAAACAACAGATATCCGAGATAACCATTGTTCGAGTGTTGAAAGTCTTTGTCTAATAAAGTCTAATTTGTAAATCACAACGTTAACAAAATCTACTCGAAGATTGTAAGACTGATCAAATAGGTTCGACTGTAATTCCGCATGACCTGATTGACCTACGTCTACAAAATCATCTCGCAGATAATTCGACGACCTTTTTCGTAGACCCAAATAATAAGAATGGATTTGACTCTAAAGATCGGATTAGGATTTTATAAATCAGAGAACAAAATCAAATTATCGGAGGTTTTAAGCCGCGTACAGACAGCACGAATCTTGAGAATATAACGCTTATTCTATTAGGTATTATAAATGCAAAGGCTCTCTGCTGTATATCTTTTAAGTCGTGCTCAGATGGACTTAACACAAAACATGATGAACTATCCTTTAATTTACAAGCTATATTATATACTCTAACATACCAGGAACCCTTTGACAAAGCATTTGCTTACCATATATGAGTATGGTAAGCGAATGCTTTTCTTACCATATCGTCGCTCGGCATCCAATACCGCGAATGTGAATTTTTTGACGAAAATCATTTTTAAATGCAGGATCACGTATTTGAACGTGTAGAATGAAATAAAACAAAAATCTGAATGTCGTCAAAAATGTTACATTCGCGGTATTGGATGTCGAGCGACGATATATGAGTATGGTAAGCGAATGCTTTTTTTACCGTACCTGAGTATGGTAAGCGTATACTTTTCTTGCCATAAATGAGTATGGTAAGCAAATACTTTTCGGATCTAACGCCCAAAACCCGGTAATCTATGTTCCAATTTTGTTTGTGCATGGGATCCACGGCAGAGGTAATCCTGTGTGATGTGAGTGTGACGTATCTAGTGAAGTGGTGAGCGCGTGCCAGGTCAGGTGGCCCAGATTGTGTACAGATTAGCTCAGCCACACCAACTTACTACTTAGATTATGTTTTGCGCGCCTGGCTGTACTCAGACTATTTCTAGAGTTGTTGAATAATAAATGTGCACCGTTTTGAGTGGCACAGGCTGGGCAGAATGGAAAAGATGGTTTTATGTTCATTTCGTTTTTATTTGCTGCTATTTTTTTTTAGCTACGCCCCGCATTTTCACCTGCATAAGTCTCAATCCCGTAGAAATATCGTGATAAAAGGCATCCTATGTCCTAACCCAGGTCATGGTCTACCAATGTGCCAAATTTAATCCAAATCCTTTCAGCGGTTTTAAAGCGTAACAAACAAACAAACTCACTTTCATATTTATAATATTAGTTATGTAGTAAATCTATTAAAGGCTGATATTCCAAGTAAATTATGTCTAAAATGCGACAATAATATTTTGATTGTAAAGTATGTTAAATACGACACTCTAACAGTGAGCCTCAATAATATACTGCCTGACACGAGTACTGAGAAAGAAAATATTAACAAGATACTTTTTTATACCATTTCAAATGGAAGAATACACAAAAAATCTTTTCCATAACGAGCATAAATCCGCCGACAAAAAATTATGCCGCGTTGTAATATTCATTTACGTGTATAATGGTCTCCGTATAGACATCATATATGTCAAATGTTATAAAGGATACCACGTAGAAATATCACCATGGTTACCAACGAGAGGTACTAAAAATAGCTCGACATACCTTCAGGCAACCTTCAGGGAAATACTGTAATAATGTTAACCCTCCGTTATAGAGGAAGACAGCGGTCTAGCGGACTAGTTGCGTTACAAGGGTTGAATACTAGCGCTCTGAGTAAAATAGTGATGTTGAACCCTTGAATGTGTAGTGTCGTTGCTTCGAGGCGAAAAACAAATGCTATCGGTCTTTGAAAATTCGATTTATGAAAACATCAAAATGTCACTGGTCGTTCACATTCAAGTCGCAATCTGTCAAACTTGTCAAAAATTATGGTAAATTTATTGTAGTTTTGACAGTTTGCGAATAAGATGCGAATGCGAACGCTCTCAAAAATTACGAGAATTGCCCCTCTGATCTGTGATTCTGAGTTTGAATTTCGAATTAGCTCTCGCGATTGAATGTCCAAAATAAAAACACCAATCACAGTATCTGTCATGAGATTTGACAGCAGTGAGTAGATTCTTAACCGTCATGTGTGTATGACCAGCCCCAGATATGTATGAACGTAAAAAAGGCAAAAGGAGTATGTAATCGTGATTCTGCAGACCCCCATAGGAAAAAGACGTAATTTATGTATGTATGAATAGTTATATGAAATGGTAATTCAGAAACTGCAGCAAAATAATATATCTACCAACTTCACTGATTTGTAAGTTTATTGTGAAACAATAATAATTAGTTTACCATTGAGCTGTGACTCTAAAACCACATCTTGTTAAGGAAGGAGTTTCAAAGCCTCGCGGCTTTCTCGCGGCTTGCGGCCTTCCCAACTTATACAAAATTCAACAGTTTTACTCAAAGTGCGAACAGTTTAAGCAAATATTTAGAATTATTTGTTGAACGATTCGGGCAAGGGTTGAGTTGCTTCGCGGTGGTAATAATAGGTTCTGAGAACGCGGATTATTCTTGAAGTTTTGTGCTTAGAACGGTCAATTTATTGTTAATATTATACTTTTAACAATGTAAGTGTTGTATTGCCTGTAAAACAGTGCAAAAATGTGTACTTACCTACCTAAACACTTTTATTTAAATACAGATCATTTCTAGTTCATCCATCTTTAAAGGAATTAGCTCCTGGAGTTTTCTTACAAAAATAACGCACATTATATTTTTCTTGTTTTTCTTCTTCCTAATATTTTCTTTTGCGTTCAATATTTTCTCAGAAAAAAAAACAGTAGCACTCCGGAGTACCGACAGAAGTGAAAAATTAAACAAGATCGCCTTGGTGGAAGAAAAATACTAGCATAGAACATTGGTCCGTAACCTTATCTAAATAAAGAGCACAATCGCGTTTACAAAAAAAAAATACTTCCAAAACCTTTAAAGTAAAAATACTTGCATAGAACATTGATCCGTAACTTAATATAAATAAAGAGCACAATCGCGTTTACAAAAATGAGGTGTCGGTAACACTGCCGCGAGTTCAATTGTTTTTTCCCATCTCAAAAATGCCCAAAAGTTTTCACTTCAAATATTACACTTCCTCAACATTCAAAAACAAAAGTCAATCGGACTCGGCCCTCACAATTTCTTAGTCTTGGAGCAGAAATAGTCAAACATATCCTAAACAAATATGAGAGGGGCAATCTAATCAGGGCTATGAGATTGCTCCTCATATGTAAGGTCAACACTTTATAGATACGTGCACACGTCCAATCATATTATCCTTATTGACTTTGCCAAATGAAGACGCATCGGATTTAACTTAAAATAACAACACCCCAGCATTCCCCGAAGCGTTAGGCAATGCTGTATTCTATAGCACACCCACATTTCGCCAGTTATGTTTAAGTCCCATGTAATAGGAGGCGAGCCTATTGCCATCAACCGGGGACAAATCCAGACTCCGGGCTGCTACTAAGTAATTCCAGAGGGAAAAACAAAAAAAATTGATTGTGTGTTTTTATGAAACCACGGTAAAAGTGAAACTTTACACGGTCAGCTGCTGCGAACTATAGGCGCCGCCATATTGGCCTTGGCTGCTCTGACGAGCGCCTTTCACTTTATCCCTACTCCGCGGCCGACCGTCACACGACATGCAACACACAGACGAAAAAGTTTGAGACGATGTAATAAAAGTTTCACTTTAATAACACTTCCCGACCCGGGAATCGAACCCAGGACCTCATGCTCAGGGGTCAGGCAGTCAGATTTATTTCGTTAAATTAGAATTAAGTAATGCCTGTATTCCCACATTTCGCCAGTAACGTTTAAGTCCTATGTAATGGAGGGTCAGCCCATTGATGCAAATCCAGACCCCGGGATTGACGTTCCAATTTCAAACAAACAAAAAAAAACAAACAGTAAATTGCTGTAACAAAAATTGCAGCCGGTATTAAAAGCGTCAACGAAAAAGGTGTTACTACCCTTAAATATCGTGTGACGTGCCCGTGTCCAAGTCGTGTGGTTCCGGTTACAAATAAATCTTCACGTCACTTCCCATGGGTGTCATAAGAAGGGACTAAGGGATTATATTTCAGGGACGAACACCAACGTTTTCCCTTTATCTATGGAATCGCGTTGCTTGCAAGCGTCATAGAATATCTCGTTTTGATACGGTCGGATCTTACGGTGCGTGTGTTCGGAATCTGCTTTTGAGAAAAGGTCTTTATGTACGTGACTTAAAACTAAGCAATGCACGTTTTAGGCCATGGAATTATCTTGATTGATCAAAACAAAGATAATTTTAGTACTTATAAATAATCATGCAGAAGTAACACACTCCATACAAAATGGAGACAATCCAATTTTTTTTTTCTATGTTTCACAGTAGTTTGAAATTGGAACACGACGTGATGTTTCCGCATTTTAGTTGGATACAAAATGCAACGTCAAATTCGAAATTCAAAAATGAGTTCACCAAAATTTTCTGTGCAGGCAATCAAGGCAACGGAATTAGATTTACGTCCAAGAAAAATTCTGGTTAAAATTCGCAAGGACTTATTATTACTGCTTATGCAGTATAGGGCAGATAAGGGAATGATTTAAGAGGTACAAGCGAATGCCACTTTATTTCCATCCCCAAGTTAAGCTTGCCCACTTTTGATAATAAAGTCCGCAGTCTCTTCAGAGACCCAGAAGATAGATAATAGAAAATTTGGGTCGAAAAGTCAAAAGAGGTTTTATACTTTTGACTTTGTGTAATTTTAATCATTTCTGAGAACATCTTTTTGAAGTCATACAAAATTAAGTTTATGAGAGAAGTTTAGAAAATTGAGAAAGTAAGTAGGTACTGACAACGGCGAATGGGTCTCGTGAGCATTATCTACTGTGCCCTAATAATTAAACCTCCAATAATAACTTAAACGTATTATATTTTAATCGACAAAAGTTTTCCGAATTTTCACATTTAATGTTCCTAAGTAAATTGAGCTAACGCCCGAACAATTTCAAAGAAAATCCTCCAATTAGGAAAAAGTTCAGTTCACAAAAACCGCTTCATAAAAGAACAAAGTTAATATTAGCAGGCATTCCGTGCCGTTCGCGAGCTCACAAAGAGAGCTGGAGATCAAAAGCAAATTAACTGCGAAACAGTTTGTCAAATACTAGAGAAACACTTCAATTTGGAGAACCACAGCAGTGATAGCCTAGTTGTGTGACCGACGGGCTGCCAAATCATAGGTCTCGAGTTCGAACCCAAGGCACGCACCGCTGACTTTTCGAATTCATGTGCGTATTGTATGTGCACTTTCTTAAAAAAAACTTTTTTACAAAAAACACAACCGACTTCCAAACTACAAAGTGAAAAATAACTTTAATTTCGGATGTCGGTGTCTTTGGATCAGATCAGTATTTTAGATTTTTGACACCGACTTCAGAAATTTAAGTTATTTTTCACTTTGTAGTATGGAAGTCGGTTGTGTTTTTTGTAAAAAAGCTTTTTTTTTCACTTTTTAGTGGGTTGGTTTGTAATTTATCTAAGTTACAATAGCCTTATGTCAACTGCTCATCAAAAATACCCAAATCGCTATAGATGTGCCTTTAATATTTGAAGAGTTCCTTCGATTTCTCCAAGATCCCACCATCACATCGTAACCAAATGACAATGGGACCAACTTGAAAGTATACCCTTTCGAACAAAAAAAGAATTTTTCAAATCGGTCCAGCCGTCTTCGAGTAATCGCGAAACATACATAAAAAAAAAATATCCCGACGAATTGAGAACCTCCTCCTTTTTTTTGAAGTCGGTTAAAAACAGTGAAGGAAAACATCGTAAGGAAACCGGTATGCTTGAGAGTTCTCGGCATGTGAAGCCACGTCAGAGGCCCATGGGCGGCATAAAAACTCTGACACCAGGTTAATCAGTAACCACACGAAAAGAAGATTTGGATGAGAAAATATTTTTGACACCTTTTCCTGACATTATATCGATTGCTAATCATCATAAAATCACCACCATAAAATGGTCCTTCGAGCCGAATGACTACTTATTGCTAATCTCGGTGACCGCTAGGTGACGTTTGAGGTGTGACGTAAATAAAATGATTCCTGTGTTACCAGCCAGTTTGCCCCAGGACTACAGAAATTGCAGAATAGCCCTGGAGTACCTTCCTACTATAGATTTTTTTCTTTAAAAAGACTGTATTATCCGTTTTCTCTACACGATAACCTAGCTAGTGAGTTTCAAGTTAAATATTAATGGAAAATCAATGATAGCGGGATATTTTAAGACTGAATTGGCACTGCCATATGGTAATTCACAACCATTATAAACTTAAATGGGCTCTTTTCCATCGTTCGATGTCATAATTTTATGACTACCGGAAGGCATGGTTTACAATAGGCCAGCTGTCGTTTGCAGTTTTTTTTTTAGGGTTCCGTAGTAAACAAGGAACCCTTATAGTTTCGTCATGTCCGTCTGTCTGTCTGTCTGTCTGTCTGTCCGCGGTCTAGCTCCGAGACCCTTAGTACTAGAAAGCTGTAATTTGACATAGGTATACATATTAATTACGCCGACAAAGTGGTAAAACAAAATTATGACAAACATTTTTTTTAGGGTACCTCCCATACACGTAAAGTGGTGATATTTTATTTTTTATTTTTTTATCCCATAATGTGGGGTATCACTGGAAAGGTCTTATAAAAACATTACGAGTTTGTGAAAACCATTTTTGGATTCAGGGATCCGTTTGCAAAATATTAAGCTTTAAAATGCTAATTTTTGTTAGAGTCAAGTGTCCCCCCCCCTGCCAGCTAAATGGTTGGTTTTGGATGTGTGAAAAAATCACAGCAGTAGTTTCTATAACGAAATTAAAAGGAAAACTATCACAAATAAGTAGGCTTTACTAGTTATCGAGTAATAATCGACCAACTTAACTTTGCAGTTGCAAAAACATGTTTTCCCATACATTCCGTATGGGAGAACATGTTTATCAACTACAAAGTTAAGTTTGTTTAAATTATTCATCCAAACTTCATCATAAATTCATCCCAACTACGGAACCCTTCATTGTGTTTTTTATCACATCTATTCTAAAAGAGCTAGTTTATTCTTCGTAAACAGGGACTAAAATAGCTTTTTAATCCCTAGGGATTAAAAGTGATTTGATTTTGGAATATGCATATTGTTAGTAAAAATTCCAATCACCGAAGAGATCAAACACGAACATTGTATGAACAAGTAACAGGCTGGCAAGAGAGCGAAACTGTGAATTTGATTAAAATGAAAATCCAAGATGGCGGCTGCGAAAATTTTCAAATTTTTCGTCATGGGTGTCGTTTTCATAGTTTTCAAGGGTGCTAAAGCCGATAGTGAGGTCAAAATGAAAATCCAAGATGGCGGCTGCGAAAATTTTCCTAGAATTGAAAACATAATTCAACTGTAAGCTCAGACTCAATATTTTTACTTTTTAAGTATTACTTACGTAACGTTATCGCATTTCAAAGAAAAGGATTGAAAGGATATTTACCTGAAACAAGAAAAAAACATATTATTAGTAAATAGGTATGCACATTATTTACCTCCGCTTCAATATGTATAACTACGTAATGAAATCAGGCTACCTAGGTATTCAAACTCCTCCTAAAAACTAATAATAATTTAAATGATATACACCACAAACAATCAAGATTACAAAAATGACAACAAGCATTTATGTAGGTACAACAACAATTATTGTTATTTTCAATCAATCTACTTAGCCTTTTCCAACTATGTTGGCGTCGGCTTACCGATGCAGCTGAATACCAGTATTTTACATCGAGCAATTGCCTTTCTGACCCAGTTACTGGGTAAAATGATAGTCATGATACCCCTTAGTAAGACTGGTTTCAGACATTTGGGTTTCTGACTACCCGTAACGACTGTCAAAGATGTATGAATGACAGCCGGAACCCGTGCTTTCCGAGGCACGGAGGGGTCTCTTTGTATTGGATGGTCACTAGAACCGACCGCGGCATGCATAGCTTAAACCAACGGTCAGCAACAGGCGGACCGCGGTCCGTTTGCGGACCGCGAAAGGTTGAACCTCGGACCGCCAATTAAAGTAATGTATACAATACATTACTTTAATAATTGGCAAGTATAAATAAATACGTAATATTTTTAAAAATATTTTAAAAATGCCAACAACTGATATAATTTTATAGCTGCAAATGCATCGAAATAAACATCGCGCCGATGTCATCCCGTGCGCTACGTATGTATGGCTCCTCCGAAGACCATTTGCAAGCTTGCGACTGATCGCGGCCTAGCGAGTTGCCAGGTATTGTTAACACGCGAGCGAGAGCGAAACGGCATGTACCAGCGCGCGCGAGTATCGAAATCGGGGGTGCGGGCGTGCGGGCGGAGGAAAGCAGACTGCTAGTCGGTCAGTCGCAGCGCAAATCGCGGAGCAACAGTTCATTTGTTTTGTGATTTGTCGAGTTTTCGTTCGTTTAATTAAATTATATTTTTGTACCTAAGCGTGATATGGATCCTAAAAAGCGAAAAGTGGACAGTGAAAATAGGAGGTTTCTAGAAGAATGGACTGAACAATATTGTTTTACGCTGCCGGATAGGCCTCAAGCAGTTCCAGTGTGCCTTATATGCAATAAAACTGTTGCTATTGTTAAAAGTGGAAATTTGAAGCGACACTATGAAACGACTCATCAGCAATTCCACAAAAACTTTCCTCTTGGCAGTGAGGCTCGTAAAGAAAAACTTCAGGCACATCTCCGTTCTTACAATAAAAGCACAACATTACTAGTTCGCTGCATGAGCGACCAAGAAAAATCCACAGAAGCTGCGTTACGTGTGTGCTGGACGCTTAATAAACACCAGAAACCATTTTCGGATTCTGAGATAGTGAAGGAATGTATGTTGGCAGCAGTCAAGGCACTTTTTGAAGAAAAAAAAGATGTTGTCGCTGGAATTCAAAATATTCCATTATCGGCAAGAAGCAATACGCGAAGAACTGAAATTTTAGCTGCTGATATTAAAATCACTCTTTTCGAACTTCTGCAAAAGGCACCTTGCTACGCTATAGCACTTGATGAGTCATGTGACATTGTTGATGATGAGCAAATGTCAATTTTTGTCAGATTTCTTGACATTGAGTCTAAAACTTTTAGGGAAGAGTTGCTAACAATATTGCCTCTAAAAGGTAACACTCGAGAAGATTTATTCAAGGTAATTGATGAATTTATTACTAAATCTAACATCAGTTACGACAAAATTGTGTCGCTTTCAACTGACGGGGCCCCAGCAATGATTGGCAAAGAAAAAGGTGTAGTAAAGAGAATCAGGGATAAAAATCCAGGCCTAATATCGTATCAGTGCATAATTCACCAGGCAGCTCTTTGTGGAAAACTTAGCGCTACACTGAAAGAAGTGATGGACAGCTTAGTGAAGTTAGTAAATTTTATGAGATCTCATTCTGCTCTTCAGCACCGACATTTCAAGGAGTTTCTTTTTGAATGTGATTCAGCGTATTCTGACTTACTGCAACACAACAATGTTCGTTGGCTAAGTAAAGGTCAAGTTATTGAACGTTTTTGGCTAATAAAAGAACAAGTAACCTCCTTCTTGCAAAACTTAGATACGCAAGGAGCTAAGAAGCACCTTGAGTTCGTAACAAATAAGCGCAATATGCTGGTTGTGGCTTTTCTAAAAGATATTTTGAAATATTTAAATGCGCTCAACACAGAGTTACAAGGAAATGGAAAATTAATATGTGATCTGATACAAAGCGTGTCTGCTTTTCGTCGTAAGCTGGATATCTTTGAAAAAGATATTGCAAGACAAGAATTTGTTCATTTTCCGACAATTTTGGAATATAAAAAGGAGAACTCTGAAGAAGACATTGCAGTCTTTACAACATTTTTGGCCGATCTTAGGAACGAATTTGCCACAAGATTCCAAGACTTTGCAGAGATGGGCAAGCTGTCTCTGTTTCTTAAGTCACCCTTTGAAGTTGATGTAGCAGCAGAATGGATAGATGTGGCTGCCAAGTTGTTTAATCTGTCAAAGCCATCACTTCAAATGGAAATAATCGATCTGCAAGAAGATGTGTCTTTGCAAATATATAAAACTGTGTCAACTGAAGAATTTTGGGTCAAACATGTCCCAGTAAAATATGAAAATTGCAAAAAACTTGCTATCAATTTGGCCACTATGTTTGGTTCGACATACGTATGCGAAACATCTTTTTCAAAGATGAATTTTTTGAAAAACAAATATCGTTCGAGATTAACGGACGCTCACTTAGAAGACACTCTTCGAATTTGCTGTTCTTCTCGAGAACCAAACTATAAAAACCTAGCTCAAGACCGTCGATGCAATTTTTCACATTAATTCTACAATTTTATAATTCAGAATTTTAATCCTACAATAAATAGCTGCCTAACACTTAATTATTATCAGTTGTTTTTTTTTTTCTGGACCTTGTAAAAATTTTCAAGGTTTATCCGGACCCTACCTAAAACTACTTGCCGACCCCTGGCTTAAACCTTCAATCGACCCGTGGTCGTTACATCGCAGGTATGCTGGAAGAGATTTCTTTAGAAATAAGCATTGTCTTTGTACGTATTTTTCTGTTGCTTTCTTTTTGTCCGTTTTTTATGTGTGTGCATAATTGGTTAAATAAATAAATAAATAAAATAAGAAGGTACATTATACGTAACTGCAATGCTAGATATTTCTTCATAACAATACTATTCACTCTTTCAATAAAAACGGGTTCGAAAAAGTTTACAATACCTTTCGTGCCGATATTTTCATAGTTTTCAGTTGACAAAAAAGGTCGAACGCAAGTTTGCAACTCTATTGAGAAATGTCGATTCAATATTATGCAACTTTATCGAACTTTTCAACCAAGTTTTATTAAACTAAGAAATTACCATATCCCATTTTCTTTTTGTAGAGTTAATAGAAATAAATTGTACCCGTATGAACTGACGAATCACGATGCGGGCTAAAGAAAACTCAATAAAAAGCGGCCCAGTGCGAGTCGGACTGGCACACAAAGGATTCCGTACCACCGTACAATATTTAACACTACATATTTCTTTAACACGTTTCTTGTATAGGGAGCCCCTTTAGTTTTTAACTTTATTTTATTTTTAAGAGTTCGTGGCTAAGTAATAACAGCCGCACGGGTCGATCCATCAGGTTAAGCTACGCTTACCGAGGTTGGTCCATGGATGGGTGACCATCTTTACATATCGGAAAGTACGCCCGGCTGTCATTCTTGGATCTTTGACAGTCGTTACGGGTCGTCAGAAGCCCGAAAGTCTGACAACCAGTCTTACCAAGGGGTATCGTATTACCCAGTTACTGGGTTGTGGAGGTCAGATAGACAGTCGCTCCATGTAAAATACTGGTATTCAGTTACATCCGGTTAGACTGGAAGCCGACCCTAACATAATTGGGAAAAGGCTACGCAGATTTATTGATTAGCAGTTACAGCGGCCATAGTAGTGCATACTATATGAAAATGTCAAGTGTCTACCTATTACAGACGGATGGACGGATAGCGGAGCCTTAGTAATAGGGTCCCGTTGGCAGGCTTTGGGCACGGAACCCTAAAAATGCAAATCATCCAGACGAAAATAACGGTAATGAATTCGGTAGTGAAACTAATTTAAATATCGATTGTTAAGATAAATCACTCGATGAATAAAGTAATTACAGCGATGGAAGGACAAACGACCTAATCCCTGACTGATCGACATTGTTGATGTTTCATTACGATAGAATCTAATTTAGGTGAACTTCGCTAACGATATTGTAAGGACATCTTACTTTGATTAACAAGTCTCGAAAGCATTATGTCAATATTATTTGAAGAATAAGGAAACATATTTTTTTCTAAAGCTGATAATATCCATAGTTCGCTTAATGAAATTGGTACAGTAAATTAAGAAAATTACCAATGTACGTAAGTATGTTTTGATTTTTTCTTCTTCGATAGAAGACAGAATGGGAGGAGCAGCGATAATGGCCGCGACTTACAAGTTATGTCGTAGGTTCGAACCCGTTTCACTTTCTGTAAATTATTTCATCACGGTAAAGGAAAAACTCGTGAGGAAACCGGCATATCCTAGAACCAGCAATTCGAAGACATGTGACATGTACCCTACCCGCACTGGGCGCACGTGGTGGATTACCGCCTGCCTCTCTCACAAACCTCCTCTTTATGTCCCAGCAGTGGGAAAATTATAGGCTGATTATTATGCTAGATGAGAATGATAAAGTTAAAGAACAACAATGCTTGTAAAAGTCAAGTCAGTAACTATTATGTACCGAGAAAAAAATTGGCAGAATAGAAGCAATTTTGCTCTAATTTCTTGACTTGGCAAGGTTTCACTGAAAACTAGGCTAGAATTGAACTGAACAGGATCGTTACCACTGGCATAGGAGTGCAGTTCAAAGTACCAATTATTGGCTAGAAGAAAAATCCCATTTCGTAGATAAAGACTATTGAATAGGGCAACTTAAAATCAGAAGCGCAGTTTTTAAATCAAAAACTTTATTTCGAGCCAAGACTCGTGGAGGGTTAGTAACAATATCCTTAAAAACTACGTGTTAGTAAACAACACATGTAACTGACAACAGTGAATTATATAAGGACAGTTCACTCTGTCAGCTATCATTTTTAGAACCCTGTTGGGGCTGGCCATGACTCGTGCCGCCATTGATGCAGCGCGCTTGCGCATTAAAGTATAAAAACAATCTACACCCGCCGCCGCAAACATCCCTGACGCACTGCAACGCCATGGCAGCCCCATCAGTTTTCTGAACGCATTATTAAATTGGACACGAAGGGCTCCATACGATGCTCGCGAATACCTCTCCCACAAGCTGCACGTGTAGAAGGCGGTACAGAATGTTCTAAAGAGCGTCACCTTTACGTCTGCAGTACAACGTGCAACTAACATATTCGCACCCACGGAAAGAGCCCTCCGTTCCCTTTCAATATCAGAATTGTCTTTAAGGCCAGGTGACCAAATGACCTAGGTATTTAAATTGTTCCACTCGCTCAAGAGGAACACCGTTTAGCCGAATGGGATTTTAATACCCCATTTTGAATTTACGGTGAAAGGAGATAAGAAATAGTGATCGATTAATGTCTTTCTTCCTTTCTTTTTCGTGTGGTTAGTGACTAACCTGGTATCAGAGTTTTAAATCCGCCCATGGGCCTCTGACTTGGCTACACATGCCGTCGAGAAAATATCTCTCAGACATGCCGGTTTCCTCACGATTTTTTCCTTCACCGTTTTTGAAGCAAATGATAATTATACAATACGCACATGAATCCGAAAATTCAGAGGTGCGTGCCTTGGGTTTGAACTCGAGACCTATGACTTGGCAGTCCGATGGTCACACCGCTAGGTTGTCACTGCTATGTAAGATGTGTCGATTAAGGTTAAAAACAGTCTTTGGAGACGATAGATGAGTATTTGAGGTTTTGGTAAATTCAATCTGCCCAACTACGAGTATGTTGGGTTCGTCTTCGAGTTTAACCGGATGCAGCTGAATACCAGTATCATGGAGCGACTGCCTTTCTGACTTCCACAACCCAGTTACTAGGTAACACGATACCCCTTGGTAAGACTGATTGTCAGACTTTTGGGCACCTGATTACCCGTATCGACTGTCAAAATAAGAGAACCATTTATTTTGAAAAGAGTAGCCGTGGAGTTTCTTGCCGACTCTTCTCCATAGGAAGCGACCAATTGAAACCGTGCACCTAGCTTCTGACGTTTCATAAGTGCCCTTGTAGGTTTATGTGAAATAAAATATTTGAATTTAAAAGATCTACGAATGACAGCCGGAATTTAAATTTAAGGAATTTAAAGTTTGGGTAGTATACTTAATTGAATCAAGAAAACTGTATCTTTTTGAAATAATGTAACTTCTCCATGAGTATTTATCATTTTCAGAGTGACAAATGAAACTCAACTGACACAACATCGTTTTTAATTAAGTGACAGCCACAATAAAACCTTCATTCAAAATGAATTTAGCACTCTCATTAATCATTTCGAAAAGCATAATAAAAAGACAATCGCAATAAATGAGACTTTTAATAACCGCTTTTATTGCGGTAAACGACAAAAATGACTCAACAATGAATACATTTACCAACCAGAACTTAATTCAGGGATTTTTCAGTCTGTAATTGGGGAACTGCCTTTGATTACAGCTGAAAGGGAGTGCCAATTAAAGTGAAATGCAGTTCTATAGACTCTTATCTAACCCTTGAGCATTTTAAATGCAGCTAATTGAATATGCAGTGGAGTGAGGTTGAAGAACATTGCGAGGAGTAGGTTTACTAAAGTTCTACGCTTGGCTAATTAATATCAGTTTTGTAAGTAGGTATTATTGGCCAAGACTGAAGACTGGTTTGTTTGATTCATTTTAATAAAGGTTATATGAGTTTACTAGTGAATTTTCAGAAAATTAAACATCTTAAGTTACGTTGCACACAATACTTAGGTAATAAAAACCGGCGTGTCTGATCACGCACAATGAAAGGTTCCGTAGTTGGGATGAATTATCAAATAACTTCTCCCGCTCTGGGCGGAGCGCGAGGGCGTGTCAGACTCTTACTGACTAAAACCCACCCGTGTTCCTTCAGTTGCCATGTTGCCAGGGGGCCACGATGTCCCTATCGGTTTTCTTCGAACCCCCGGCAGGCATTGGCCCTAGCGGACCCCGTCAATTCTGCTGACATCTCTTTGAGGCGCGCGTGGAACACAACGCGCCGTCGACCCGGGCTTGGTCCTCATCGGACGGCGAGCTGCCCATTGCTCACCGTCCGCAAGCCCGCGCCTACTGTGGCCGGAAATCTGCCTGTGATTCCCGACGCCCAGGGCGTCTCCTCCTAAGGCGGTTAGGGGCGCAAGGGCGCGAAATTTGCCTCTCCCTCATAAAAAAATATACTTGAGACCCTCACAGTAAGTCCTTTCATTTGATATGTCACACGGTACAGTGTGCAAAACTTTTTTTTAATTTTCTTATTTGTCCCCCAAAAGTGACTCCCACATTCAAAATTTATTTATTTACGTAACACGTCCATATTTGGGTCACAGAAATTGATATGTGTTCCAAATTTCAACTTAATCGGTGCATTAGATTCGGAGCAAGCTGCGACACAGACAGACACATGAGTGATCCTATAAGGGTTCCGTTTTTTAATTTTGAGGTACGGAACCCTAAAAACAAGAAGTTTTATTAAAATTATCCAGCACGTGACAAGTTTTAAAGTTCTTACTAAAAGTATTTTTTGTTGAACAATACCGTCGCTAAAGACCAACAATGTTTCGATAAAAAATCTGATTGTCATCTAACTGACATCCTACTATCAAAGAAAAAAACAACCTTATAATTGCACATCATTATTATTGATCACGTTTTTCGTAAAGCACGTGCTATCAATACTTAGAACCAAAAACAATGAGATGACGCACTTGAAGAACACAAGTGCCTTTTATTCTGTGGCTATGACAGCTGTTGAGAACTGTATATTGGTTAAACATTTATACTCCGTTTGAAATAAGATTAGACATTTAACTAAACCTTTTTTACAGTCCGTTCAACCGATTTTGACTTCTATTGCGTTGGTCGCATGACAAATGGCAGCTGCAGTAAACAGTTGGTTTGTAACCACTTTTTTTGCTTTTAATGCCATACTTATGCCTACGGTATAGAAGACAAAATCGGTTGAACGGACTGTAAAAAAGGTTTGTTTAAATGTCTAATCTTATTTCAAACGGTGTATAGTAAGTAAAGCAACCAAGAATAAAGTAAGCACTTAACGAAGTGCTTATCATCAGTTATCAGTAACGACTGATAACTGATCTGAAAGCACCAAAAAGTCTATCTATGAAACTTTTGACAATTAATAAAATCACCTCAACTTATAACCTAACTCGATCTCTCTAAAAAAGGACATTACTGTCGCGTCCTACAACAAGGGTTGGTTGCGGCCAAGGCTTGTAAAGTACTTTTTACCCGACTACGGCAAAGCCAAAAGAAGGGTTATGATTTTAGCAGTCTATGTATGTATGTTTATATGTATGTATGTATGTTTGCTTTTACGTGTGTTCCACCATAGCGCCTAAACTACTGAACCGATTTTGATGAATGAGGTATCAATAGATTCGTAATAATGGTCCGGGTGACATAGGCTATATAAATTTTCCCTAAATTTAATATGGTGGATTTTACACGTAAATTTCTAACCTCGAAAAAAATTATAATGATATGATCATGACATGTTTGGTACCAAAAGAAAGGTCTTGACGAGCACATTACAAATATGTAAATAATGTTATACTTTCAAAGTAATTAAATATGTTTAAATTGTTAAAAACAAGCAAAAGTGAGACTGTGCTACGTTGTATCGCAAGATGATACCAACGTGCAGTTAATCAAATCTTAATAAATAAAAACGGTTTGTAATTCCGTCCTCAATTCCTCTATGAAGAAAAACAAGTACACACGGCTACACATCAAGCTACACATTTCCAGTTTAAGCTGATCTGGCATTGTAAAGGATTTCCGTACAATGCGAGGTCAGCTAATACTGGAAATTTATAGCTTGATGTGTAGCACTGTGTACAACGAAATATTAATATTTAAACACGGGGCACTCAGAAAATTTTGCAATAGGTAATAAAAAAAATATACTACAGGTTATATTTTATTTATTAAATCTTTTCAAATAACTCTCCATTGGCGTCTATACACAGTTTCATGCGTCTTAACCAATTTTCATTACACATTTTCTAGTCCACATCAGACACCTCTTTAATCCCTGTTTTCCCTTGAGTTGATTTTTTATTTTGGGGAACAAAAATGACAAATCCATGATTCATCACCCGTAATGAAATCGTAAACGCGCCGAGACGAGGCTGCTTCAAATTTTGCTATCATGTCTCGGCACCATTCTACCCGAACCTCCTTCTGCGTTAGATTGTGTGGTAATCAGCGTGAAACTATCTTCTTTACCTGAAGATGCCCATCTTCAGGTAAAGAAGATAGTTTCACGCTGATTGTAGAATTTCATGTACACTTCCCGATCCAATCTGCAGTATATGCTGAATCTCTTCATATGTAATTCGCCTATTCACTTAAATTTAATTTTTCACAGCCAGCACGTTTTCTTATGTAACAGCCGTCATAGCCCTATGACGGCCACTTCTTTCTTCGTCCGCCAAAGTTACTTGACCACGCTTAAATTCGTTGAACCAGCGGAAAACAGTCGCTTTAGAAGGGCTTTTGTCTATGAACACCATTCGAAGACTTTCAAACGATTCTTCTGGTTTTAGTCGACATTTGAAATCGTACAAAATCATCACGCGAATATGTTCTCGTTGTAAATTAAATTTTCAGTGAGACAGTATTTTGATTTTACTCATAAAAAAATGTGGAGGGAATTTCGAATTTGGAATGTTGTGTTTTTTTTTTTTAAATAAGGAGTCATAGTTTTAATCGTTATCAAAACTAGCCAGTGTCCCATAGACAAAAACTGTTAGTCATTAAACTTTCTGAGTATGGTGTTGGCGTCGAAATAAATCGGGCTATGGTTTCGTCTAAAGCACTATGCACTGCTATTGGAATTTAAAATAGGTTAATTACTGACCTATTGCATTAATCTTATTTACGTTGTCGGAACGTTTAGCAAGCGTAAAAACGGAAAAGTATAAAATAAAAAATAAAGTTTAATAAAAAACTGTAACCCGACTACGGGAAACTAAAAATGATCTAAAAAGTACGAAACAAGCAAATATTTCAGACAAAAATCAAGACATAGGTACAAAAATGGTCAAGGTAAAGCCGTGGTCGCATGCCTGTATGCCATGTAGGTGCCAGGAACACCTACAAAATTATAATGGCATGCGACGACGGCTTTACCTTGACCATTTTTGTACCTATGTCTTGATTTTTGTCTGAAATATTTGCTTGTTTCGTACTTTTTAGATCATTTTTAGTTTCCCGTAGTCGGGTTACAGTTTTTTATTAAACTTTATTTTTTATCTCAAATCATCATCTGCCTAGCCTTTTCCCAACTATGTTGGGGTCGGCTTCCAGTCTAACCGGATGCAGCTGAATACCAGTATTTTACATGGAGCGACTGCCTATCTGACCTCCACAACCTAGTGACTAGGTAACACGATACCCCTTGGTAAGACTGGTTGTCAGACTTTTTGGGCTTCTAACTACCCGTAACGACTGTCAAAGATCTACAAATGACAGCCGGGACAAACGGCTTAACGTGCTTTCCGAGGCACGGAGGGGACTTGGTATGTAAAGATGGTCACTCATCCACGGACCAACCGCGGCAAGCGTAGCTTAACCTGATCGATCGATCCGTGCAGCTGTTATTACTTAGCCACAAGCCCCTCTCAAGTACTTTTCTCAAATAATGCGCGGAAATTCAAACTAAGTAAATTAATTATAAATTCTAGAATCAATGACGAACAACGATAATTTTTCACGTGCCATTATGTTCATTTGTTTCTTCTTTTCTTTAAACAGCTCTATTTGCAAACCAAATCGAAATTTAAATAAAATCTTTGACAAGTAACCTCTTTGGTGGCTCGTGTGTTGAAGTAAAAAGTTCGTTCCATTTTTAAATAACACGACAGATATGGATTTTCATACAAACATTGCCGGCCGGGCACTCGCGTGTATTCGGCCAGTACAGCAATATCGATTTATCTCGAAGAAGGTTGTCAAAATACAGTTCGAATATCCAAGCATGTTTGAAAAAAACAATGTTAATCATCGAAACGGCTAAATTATCCAGAACACAGGAACTTCCTAAAGAAATAAATGAATTCCTAACATTGCCAAGTTCAAGGACTTCCTTCAAGGACATATGAACTCATGAGTTACGATAACTGCTTGATGGTACCTCTTCTTATGTAAACAAACACATCAATGTTATCTATGTCGATTGAGTAAGGAAAGAAAGACATACATAATTGGTTTCCCTAAAAGTCGAATAAGTGAAATAAAAATAAGGAAGACGAATGTTAACATGGACTTTATTTGGGTCAGCAATCTTATCGTTAGGTTTTTAGGAGTTGATTAATATTTAAGGTTAAAATTAATACGATAAGTTCAACAAAACTACAAAGGTAGTTCAGTTTATCGTCAGTACAGGTATTTCCTTCTAAAGCCAACATTTATTTAGTACCAAGCAAGTTTCTCTTAAAATTTATTGGTACTGCGAATCCCCGAATGGAATACAAACCAGCCAAAATAAAAAGATCATAACTTCACATAAGTTGACAAGACTAAAATTAATGTTTAGAAGAACCCGGATGTTCCCTATCGTATGAAAGTGTGTAAAAATTTTACAGTGACCTAGTTCACGATCTTAAAATGTAAGGGACGTGATGTCTTGACGTGCGCTTAGCATGCATGCGAAATTCAAAATGAAGTTTTCCTATGCTCGGACATACGCTTGCAAAAATAAACTTAGAAAATGGCGAAGGGTATAAAGAAAAATGTGGAATAAGACATCCGGGGATGTGTGAAACATAATATCACAAGGAGGGGAATAAACACAGAGATGGCGGTTGATATAGACGTAGGTATGGAAGAAAAAAACAATATGACCGAAAATGAAATAAGGACAGAAAATGATGATCGAACGATCAAAGATTGGCCTTGGGCCAATGGCTCTGTTCGTGATGTATGAGTATGAGTAAACAGGAGAGAGATAAACAATACCAACACTTTATTAGTGTGTTTACTATTGTAGTGTTTTTCGTTATGTTGCTCTAGGGACTAGTTCACTAAAAGAAATGGTATGTTATGTCGGATACATAAAAATAAAAACGTGTGGCACTCGGGGACTGCCGCGGTAAAGCTATTGCATAGCATTTGTCAACGCTACACTTGGGACGATGACGTGATGACATAAAACAAAAATTACGTTCCCATGACAACATCACGTTGGGATGGGAACCGTCATTACATGGTAGGCGGAGTGGGGGGTGTTAGGTTTTATTTTCGTTACGTTACGGAATTTCTTGATTCGGTCGCCGCGCTCAAAGCCCGTGATAAAAGCTATGCAAGCCTTACAATACCACCTACAATGTTACCACAAAATATTTGATTAAAGAAATGACTTGTTGGAAAATGGAAGCATTTAGTGACAGGCTATCATCGGCCTTCAGCAGGTATCATAAATATTCTTCTAGAAACATGATGCATCCTTTGATTTCTTTAATTTTTGCTGTGGTAATCTTATTGTATTCACTGCGGTGTACAGCTCGTAAAACTGTCGGAAATTATTACCTATTCAATAAATGCGCCACAGAGTTTCCTAGGAATGTTTTCCTCAATCTTTTAAGTGATAAATGGTCCATTGGATATCGGTTGCATTTGAAACCCCAAGCCGCGGAGCTGTCTCGATTTCGATAAAATATTTTACAGTTAATTGATGAATGGGATTGAAATTTCAAAAGGGCAGTCTATTACTGCAGCCTGCTCATATTTAAGTATAAATAATAGGATGAAGCTGTAGCTGGCAGTGAAGTTCTATTTGTAACATTTATTTTTATTATATTCTATTGTTTTTTTGAAGTGAAAACTTCTTTAGGCCCGTTGGGCATTTTTGAGACGGAAAAACAATCGAACTCTCGACACTGTTACCGTTACCATTACCGACACCTCATTAAAAGTATTTCCTGCACAATAAAATTGTTCAATTTTTCATTTCTGTCGGCACTCCCGGAGTGCCACTGTTTTTTGTTTTATTCTCCTAGTGGGATTTATAGATGTTCGTAACTACGACACAACTGTGTCCGTGGCATCACAGCGGGCCCTATCCTCCTCGGCCAGGTCCGTTTTTTATTTTTATTTTGTTAGTTTCAAATGCTCATTTCTTTACTGTTTGTATTTCCTGTACGAGTCCCAAATAAAATATGTTTCTTTCTTTTTTTTTCTACAAATGTCTTGACTGTAACAATTGCCCCTTTAGGTATCACCAGTAAAGGGATGCCTATTTTCAGCAGTAGACATAAATTAATGGGATTTCGGAATCATGCAATGTTTCTTAGACCATCAGTCTTATTGTTATTATTTACTACACAGCAATTTAATTACACTTAAACGTATCTATTACAAGACGCGAGGTTTCCTGAAAACTCGAAACGATGTTACAAAATTCATAACGTCTGAAAGAGGTAACAAGAGCACTTGAAATGCTAATCATTTTCATTGGCAACCTTGTTCCACCGACTGCTAAGTATGGTCCTCCCTTTTGCGCCATGCCTCAAAACGCACAAAAGGGAGGAAATGCTAATGTCCGCGTTTAATTACACTGAATTTATAATCCTTCTCATAACGATCAAATCATTATGAAAAGTACTTAATTACATGGAAGGATAAGCCAACCCTTTTTATTATTAACTAGCTGTGCCCTACAATTCCGTTTACAAGAAGTTGTATAAGTTATACAAATATTTTTCTTTTTCCTAATTTTGTCTGTTATGTATTATTCAAAAGATCATTTAATACTTAACATAACATAAACATCACGCCTGTATTCCCCGAAGGGTTAGGCAGAGGTGTACCTATAGTACACCCAAATTTCGCCAGCTATAAAATACAATAGACGTTGTTTTATTTAATAACCTGTTCCGCTTAACGTTTCCTAAAGAGCCATAAAAAACCCTGTAAGAAATCGACACGTGTTTCACCCCTCAACGAGACATCCTCAGGATGACGATTGACTTGTTGCAAACCCGAACACGGCGTGTTGCCACACCGAGCGCTGGTCGCCTGTTATGTTTAAGTCCCATGTAATGGGGGACGAGCCTATTTCCATCCACCAAAAACCCAGACTCCGAGATACTGAGAAAATCCAGATGGAAAAACCAATACAACTGCCCGACCCAGGGAATCGAACCTAGGACCTCATGCTCAGTAGTAGCGCTTCTGACCACTAGACCTCTCAGCAGTAGGCCTTGCGACCACTAGACATGACTAAACCAGTGCCTTAAACCAGTGGTCAGCACACTTATTAGTCAATAGACCCAAATATACTATAACGACTAAGATTTCATAGCCAATCCTTTCTGTGTGTCCAAACTGTCGCAATATACTTTTCTTAATACAATTAATTTTCGATATCCTATTAATTTCTGGTGAAAATACTTCGGAAATAAATCATTGAATAATAGTTTGAATTTTGAATAAAACTTGATATCTTGCTTAATGACCGAAACTCAGACCCCGCGCGTATCTACGCACACATTGACATTTGCATAGACATAGCCGCACTCTTATAGATCAACTCTCGAGCCGCAGTTTGCCGACCACTAGGCTAGACCATTTAATCAATCAAAATCAAAATCAAAATATTTTTATTTCACATAAACCTACATGGGCACTTATGAAACGTCAGAAGCTAGGTGCACGGTTCCAATTGGTCGTTTCCTATGGAGAAGAGCCGGCAAGAAACTCCACGGTTACTCTTTTAAAAATAATTGGCTTTTACAATACTTTCATATAACAGTGTTTCTAGGTATGGGAGGACAGTGTAGGTCTTTCAATAAGTACCAAGTACTTAACAAAATAGAAAATGGTCAACAGGTCTACAATCCACTAAGCCTACAGCGTTCTCACATTCACAAAATATGTAGAAAAGAATCTATACAAAAAATAAATAGATTAATAAAAGTAAAAAAAACCTATTTTAATAAAACGCAATTATATGATTGCTGTTACAACTGTAATCAATCTGAGTAATTATCATGTCCACAAAAGTGACAAAAAAAAAAAAAAAAAGTTCAAATTAAATCGTAGGTATATAATGTATATAGTGTATAATACATAAACTCACGCCTTCTTCCCATGGGGTAGGCAGAAACTACAGAACGCCACCTGCTACGATCCTTACATAGTCCTTTTGCTTCGTTTACGTTCATACATCTAGTCATACACGCACGCCGGTTGCGAGTACTACGCACCTGGCCTTTCTGAAGAACATCACCAATAAGGACAGTATATGTCCTTTAGTCGCCTTACATTCATCCTCTCAACATACCCAAACCATCTCAGCATACCCTAAGGACAATTTTATTATAAAAACACTAACGAACAATTGCAAAGTTATTCAATGGTCTGCTGACATGTTTTTTACGGTTTAATTAATATGATTTCTGCAACGATAAAATTAAATTTTGTACATTCATTTCGCTTCATTTATTTAATATTGGAAGATAAATTATTTCCGAGATAAAATGTGACATCGCTGAAATGCTCTGGTTCGATAACTACCTCGCCGTTATTATTACAACTTTCATTTACTGATGGATATATTTTATGGAGCTATTAATAGCAATCATAAACTTGATTAAATGAAGCTTTGTATTGCCCCGACTATACACAACAGCCATACAAAATTAAAAAGCCGCCTCAATATTCATTCACAAATATTTAAAAATCTTCCCTGTCAAGGAAAAACCACAGGGTCCCTGTGGTTTTTCCTTAAATTGAGACAGACTTGGTGATAGGCTCGCCCCAAAAATCCTGCATCGCGCAATTAAAGTTTACCGCGCGAATACCATATATATAACTTCCCCGACATCAATCGTTGGGCAGTTGTCCACCAGATACGACAACCGTCTGGTCGGAGGATCCTCCCTATTCTATGGAGGATGAGTGAACTTTACACCCTGTTCCTCATGCCTCCAAAGGACTTTTCCATAACTGGCCAAATGTGGGTGTACTATACACCTCTGCCTCACCTTTCGGGGATTACAGGCGTGATGTTATGTATTTTATGTTATTGAAACATATGTATAATAATATGAACTTTTCTAAACTAACGCGGAAATCATTCCTAAATAGTGCTATAAATTTCTTAGAAATAAAATTACCAAATAAAACAGTTAATATCAACAGCAATTTAGAGATACTGGAAAGATTCCAAACCAAAACACTGAGGAGCATCTTTAAATTTAACATCAGTAATAAGAACATATATCTTGACTTAAATGTACCAACTGTCAATCAACCCGGCTTGCCCCCCCCCCCCAAATCTGGGGCTGATCAGCTGATCAAGATGGAATGAGACACCTACCTGAGAAGTGTCTTATCATACTAAAAAGCCTTAACAGGTACAAGTATCAGAGCAGTGGCTTATTGTTGTATCCAACAGATTGCCGCGGTGCAGAAACAGAGAGAAAAAAAAAACAACTTAATACTACTCGTAAACAAAACAATATAACTTTACAAACGCCAATTCTAGATTAAATAAAAGCGTGAAGTACTAACACAAAGTGAGAATACTGCATAAAAAGTATAGCATTGAGCAAATCAATGCAATTCCGGTAACTCCAACCTTCGCAATTCGCAACTGTATGACGCTCTCAGCTGATCAATTTGATTGCAAGTGATATCATCTTCCTTCTAAAAAAACATTCAACTTACGTTTGATTGCTGAATAGTTACACTTGATATTATTAGGTAATTTCGGTAAGAAAAAAACATTTGATCGTGCGTTTCATCTTTTATTTTTATTGCATGAACATTCTTTGTGAATCTACAAGGAAACTGGTCTATCATTTAAGGTGAAGAAGTAATTATTCTATGACACGTTACAGTGTCATTCGAAGGCCACAAGTAGCAGAATTTGTAATATCTTCATTGAGCTGTCATGATTTTAGCTTGTCTGCAAAATCAGTTCTAAAGATCAGTTTGTTGTTCATAACACACAAGGCACATTAGCTGTCCATCTTCTGCCATTTACCTACTAAAGAAATCACTCTGCTGTACCGTCAGTCAGGTTTGACTTCCATAAGTGTAATGAATAATTGCAGATAATTCTAAATTCGAACTGAGAACGAGAATATTTTAAAATATGGCAACCTGTTGACGTTACTGCCAGCATCAAAATATAGCTGGCATGAAAGAATGAAAAAGAGTGAATGTTTAAAACATTTGAATATAGAGCGTAAATTTAAGAAGTCATAGATAAGAAAGACATCGTGAATAGTCGTGATATATACGATGCCGTTTGCACTGCATAACAATGAAGTAACTGAGCATCCCTGTTGGCTAGACTAACCGTGCGGAACGACAACTGACTTCATTTGTTTACGTCTAGTTGGAAAAACAAGAAACTGTTAATTTATAATGATTTTTTACTCATTTATTCATTTTTTTACATATTTAATACATTTTTAAATATTTTTATAAAAATCATTAAAAAAAACATTTAAAAATATAAAAAACAGTGGCCCATCGGCATCAGGAACAGGGTCCAAGCTGCCGGTGGTCAGGGCTCTAGAGAGAGGAACCTCCTCACTATGCGTGCCGTGTCTAGGAGTACTGCTTTCTGAATCAAGCCCTTGACCCAGCCGCGCAATGAGAGCCTCCTGAGGTGTTGGTCGAGGCTCTTCGCTATTAGGCCATTAACCGTAACGATTATCGGTACAATGATTGCAGAGTCCACATCCCACATGTCGACAACCTCGTGTGCTAAGTCAAGATACTTGATTTTTTTTTCTTTCTCAGCTTTTACGAGATTCTCGTCATGAGGGACAGCGATATCAACAATCATTGCACGGCGCTCTCGTCGATCTATCACCACAATATCAGGCTTATTAGCTACAATAGTCCTGTCAGTGATGATAGATCGATCCCAGTACAATGTGGCGTGACCATTCTCGAGAACTGGGTCGGGCACATACCTGTAGTATGGTACTTCAGATTCTACAAGGTTGTACTGCAAGGCAAGTTGCTGGTGGATAATCCTAGCCACTAGATTGTGTCTGTGCAAGTACTCGCCGTTAGCTAGACGAGAACAACCGGAAATAATATGTCGGATTGATTCACCGGGGCGGTGGCATGCCCGACAGATGTCAACCGTACCGTCCTTGACAATGTATTTCCGATAATTATTCGTCAGGATAACTTCATCCATAATCGCACAGACAAAACCTTCGGTTTCCCCGAAGAGGTCACCGAAGCGTAGCCAGGATACAGACGCCAAAAAGTCTACATCAGGCCCGTGGAGGGGATTATAATGATTATTATTTATGAAACCACCAACTTCAGACAACGAAAACAGTTGGTCTTTAGATACGAAACGAAAAACGGTTTCATCTAAAGACAATCATTTTACTAATTTAATAAGGATAAACTTGCCAAAATGTTTATTTTTTAATTTTGTAAAAATTTGCAGAAAAAACTTTTCAGAATTAGCTAAATTATTATATTATTCACCACGTATCAACCTTCAAAGAAACTTAACTGAGGAAACAGCACAAAAGAAGTGCAAAGAAAATTCACAGAAGGAAAGATGAATAAAAACATTCTTTCAGTTCCTACTACGACCCAATAACAGCAAAATTTTCCGCAGAAAAACACCAACATTAACACTAGGCATTCATTTCAATTACTTCCCCAGTCACAACATGATTGGAACCGGCCATAATAATTATTTTTTCTTTGTTTTCATTTGCCGCATCATTAGCGGCCTTGACTCCAAAATAATAGACAATCACTTTGCAGATACATTCAGTAATACGTTGGCATTTTTATGTACATTCCAAGAGGCAATATTTGTATATACATGCTTGTTTATTTAACACACAGAGATAAGGTTATATTTGTTGGAAGCTGACTGATAAAACCGATGATTCAAAATGCGACGTCCTCTTATAAAATGCAGCTTATTTCTGAATCTTGCGTTGAATCTTATCACCATACGTCGACTTTTTCTCACGGATGATGCAAAATTGAAATAATCTATAATAAGTACATTATAGACTGCCCAACTTGTGGCTTGAGGGGCTTGTGGCTAAGTAACAACAGCTGCACGGGTCGATCAATCAAGTTAAGCTACGCTTGCCGCGGTTGGTCTGTGGATGGGTAACCATCTTTACATACCAAGACCCCTCCGTGCCTCGGAATGCACGTTAAGCCGTTGGTCCCGGCTGTCATTTGTAGATCTTTGACAGTCGTTACGGGTAATTAGAAGCCCAAAAAGTCTGACAACCAGTCTTACCAAGGGGTATCGTGTTACCTAGTAACTAGGTTGTGGAGGTCAGATAGGCAGTCGCTCCATGTAAAATACTGGTATTCAGCTGCATCCGGTTAGACTGGAAGCCGACCCCAACATAGTTGGGAAAAGGCTAGGCAGATGATGATGAGGCTGCCCAATTTAAATGGAACTGGGCAGGGTTTAACTGTGGGCCCAAATAGCAGAGAACTGGTGCTCTGAGACAGTGAAACGCGGTCGCGGCAGACCACGTAGGAGATGGCGGGAAGAGCTGGATAGGTTCCGTCAAAACTGGAAGGAGGATGCGCGGGCTCGTGAAAGATGGAAGGAGTTGAGGGAGGCCTTTGCCCAGGAATGAGACAGCGTAGGCTAGTAAAAAAAAGTACATCATTAAACGAAATTTATTAGTACAATGGTGCCGATTCCCTTGTTCACAAACTAAACTAAATTTAAGTACAGTGCATCTTTTTCTTTCTATTTCATTAAGAAAAGGACAGAAGACAAATTTTAGTTTAGTCCTGTCAAATTAATCAGCGCTTGACGTAAATTGACGTAATTTTAGTCGGCAAGTTTTTAATCACGTCTAAACTTGTATGGAGAGTGACAGGCGATGATTAATTTGACAGGACTAAACTAAAATTTATCTTCTGTCCTTTTCTTAATGAAATAGAAAGAAAAAGATGCACAAAACTTAAATTTAGTTTAGTTTGTGAACAAGGAAATCGGCACCACTGGCTATCTTAATATTAGGATACCTAAAACAGCCATTATTAGTACAAAAACAATTTTCCTATCAGCGGTTAAGGACCAATTAATTTAAACACACACCGCACAGAAAGGCGGCAAAGTACAAAAAATATATAAAACTCCGCTATAAAATCCCGACGTAAAACTAAGAGAACACACAATAAATCGCGTTGAAACACTAAAAGGGTATTTTAAAAGCTTTATACGGGTAATAAAATTTTAATTCAATAAAATGTCCAAGCGTCCAGTGGAGATGACGCCTTAACAGTGGGCTGGGATTAGGTGGCAGTACCACGATCTACAGGATAAGCCTTTAATAGCTCGGTGAAGCCCACGGCTTTGTAGATGACGTAACAAGTGATACGCGAACTTGTTTTTGAACAAACATAAAATGACGTTCACTTCGGAAGCGTAAACTGAACGGCAAGTTTTCAAAGTTGTAAGAACAGACTTTAAGGCTCCCTGTCCATTGACACGGAGCAAGGGAGTAATGCGGAGCGGAGTTGCGGACTGTTTTTGTACATTTATACGGAGCGAGGTAATGCGGAGCGGAGTTGCTGACTGTGCGGAGCTAGGCCGAGTTCCAAGTAATTTGAGCGGGCTGCAATGCCCCGCGGCCGGTTTTTTTCCGGTTCCCGGCTCCGCTTAGAGGTTTTGTATGAATTTTTAAACTACATAGTTCGCAAATCCCTGTCCACTGAAGCGGAACGGAGATTTTATGCAATTCCATTGGTTAATATTGGCACAACTCCGCCCAGTGCCTCAGACCAAGACCTGTATGCCGTATAAGCATAATTTTAATAATAATATATATATAGGAGGCTCTCGTTGGGCAGCTAGATCAAGGGCTTGATTCAGAAAGCGGTACTCCTGGACACGGCGCGTATTGTTAGGAGGTTCCTCTCTCTGGAGCTCTGACCGCCGGTAGCTTGGACCCTGTTCCCGATACCGGTGGGCTACAATTTTTTTTTTTTTTTATAAGAATATTTCAAAATGTAAATAATATGTTTAAACATGAAATAAATGAAATAATACTAGCCTATTACTGTCCCACTGCAAGGCAAAGGCCTCTTCTCATACAGAGACGGCACGAGCAATCGGTTCAGCCGTTTAGCCGTGAAAGCGTAACAAACAAACATACAAAAAACCAAATCTTTTCTCTGGATATGTAATAGCATTTCAGCCAAATATCACTAAACAAGATCAAGTGAGGCCGAAGTTTACAAGAAGTTTTGCAATAACTAATAATTAAGTACCTACGAAGAATAAACTTTCCCATTCGACTTTCCGTATAGCAAAGGTAGGAAAGCAGCAAGCATACTCCATGTTTTTCTTTTAAGTACCCTCAGATTAGAGCAAAAGTTTTTGCTGAAAGAGCAAATAGAGTCGGGACGTGTCGACTTCGGATTAGCTAATAACAACTGTATGCAGGGATCGTGACTCTCATGAATAGAAAACTCGTTTAGATAGAAGCTATGTTACTAATGGAAAAGAACTTCGTATAGAATTGTTAGGTAACTTTATGCTATAGACCCTTCTAGCATGCAAAATACCACTCCCAAAACATCCAGACAACCAAGGTGTTGCATCAAGATGACGTTTCTTCTGTGCTTATAACCATAATATATTTTTCGATTACAATTGCGTCTGCCAAACGTGGCAATATTTCCCTAACACACGACTATCCTTTAGAACAGACCTTCAGCGTGAACACACACAATCGCGAAAAAATTATCAACTATCCCAAAAAAACTTCCAATACCTACTCGACCCAAATGTTACGGCTGATTAATTTTTCTGGATATTGGTCCCAAGAAGGAAATTTATCAGTTTGATAGTTTGTACCACACCTTTCTGATACATGCTATATACACAGTGACGTCACATCGAGGTCTGCAAAAGTACTAAAGTATCATTAGGACCTAATTTCGGTAGTGTGCGAACTGTGAATATCTTAATTAACAGCATGACCTAACCTAAGTCGTTCAAGTTGAGGTTACTTAGCATTGAGCAAGGACAGGTCAAGTACATGCTTACGAGGTACGATGTGCAAAGGTAAACATTGTAAAAAAACATTACTTGCTAAAAAGTTTTGCACTAAGTTTCAGACATATTTTCAACTAAAATGTTGAAATATGCTTTTAAGTACACATTACTTTTACAAATAAATCAGTCTTGAACGAAGAAATATATGCAAGGTTATTAAGTACGCGAAAACAAACTCCAATAGTCCCGTCTCCGTTTTTAACAAGAAACGTTCTACCTACCACTATTTGAGTTGGGTGTCGAGGCGAAAATGTGAAAATATTTTTACAAGCCGTGTGCCCAAAGGGATATCCCATCGGGAAAAATTACGAACCGACATACCAAATTTCATCACCGATTTTACTTAACCCATTGCGGGATGAATTTTCAAAAATCCTTCCTTATTGACAAAAAAAACGATGGGTTAATGAAAAATCTGTGCAAAATCCTTCCTTAGTGCTCATGTACCTATAAGTACAAAATTCTTCACTAAAGAAGGATTTTGCACAGAATTCACGTGCAAAATTTTGCACAGAACTTATGTGCAAACTTTCATGCTTCAAGACCCAGTAGTTTAGGTTGTTCGTTCATTTTTTTTTTCATTTGAGTCTTTGAGAAGAAATATAGTGATGTGATTTTCTTAGTTGTTAACCTGATTGGAAATGGATACACCCTAAAAATTCCTAACAATAAGGAATTCATTCTGAAATTACTCCATCAAGCAATTCAACTGAAGAATTTCCGTCATTAGTGCTGTAAAAACCCCACGCTCTACCCTAATATTGCAAAAATTTGCATATTATTACAAAAGGCTCGCATACTGCCAGTTTGATCTACAAATTAACATAAAAATTGCCTATTACAAAGTTGTAACAAATTGCATAGCAGACCGCTAACCATTCCGTGTATAATGTCGTATTTTACGTCAGTTTATAAAAGTAAAACGATTCTCTATGAATAGAATATTACCTGTGGACAGTGTCTGCGAGCTCGTGATAAGGCGGACATTACCGGACAATGCCGAACATCAGCAAACGTGACTCCTTCATAAACCCTATACGATATTTGCCATATTTATGAATAATTAGCACTGCAATATTAACATTGTTAGGTAAACGATGCCTAAACACAGTCACGACCTTTGTCGATGACATTAAAAGGAAAATCCAGATATTTTTATTAATTTTTTAGGGTTCCGTACCTCAAAAGGAAAAAACGGAACCCTTATAGGATCACTTTGTTGTCCGTCTGTCTGTCTGTCAAGACCCTTTTTCTCAGGAACGCGTGGAGATGTCAAGCGGAAATTCATATCAAATACTGAGGTGTACTGTCCCTTGAAGCTGTGAACTTCTAAACCAATGCAATCAAAAGATACAGTCGTTTATGCTGCAAATTTTCGACACTCGCAAGGGAATCAAAACCTACAGGGTATTTCCCGTGAACTCAGAATCTTGACATTTGGTACGAAGCAATGTCTTATAGCACAGATAAAGGAAAAATTGCGAAAAGCATAAATTTTTAGTTACATCATTATAATCAAAATATTTTTAATAATTTTAAACTTACTACCCCTTTCCTCATGAACGCGGTTTGTACGGAACCCTTGGTGCGTGAGTCTGACTCGCACTAGGCCGGTTTTTTTTTATATAATTGTTCGATGTCAACAGATTTGTTTGGATTTATAGACCAATTAGGTGTTTGTAGAAATATATACCATCAGCTGGTACAAATTCCTCCAATTTTAAAAGCCCGACCCGAAAACCTAAGTAATGTGAGACAGTACAAACAAGCCCTTGGAAAACGAAACATGAGCAATTTAGGATTTATCATCGTCGTGTGTATTCGAGCTGCGTGTTGAAGACATTTTTACTTTCGTGACAATTGCTAAGACTCAGCCCATTCTCGACTGTGTGAAGATGATATGGCTAGAAAGGGGGTGATTACCGAGATGATGACTGATAGAGGAGTATGGATGAAAAAGACATGTTGCGCCGACCACTAATAAATTGGGATATGGACAGGAGAATGATTATGATTTCAGGGGGTCCTTATGGACCTGCAGTGCTATTCTGTAAAAATCTCACCGTGAACGCTAAGGTGAAGTGAGCTGTCATTCCACCAAATACTAGGGATTGACACTGTTGACAGCTCACTTTCAAGCTCAATTCACCTAAGCGTTCACGGTGAGATTTTTACAGAATAGCACTGCTGGTTCTTATCGGACGGCGAGCTAAGGGGGCCTCTCTTAGCTCGCCGTCCGATAAGGACCAAGTCCGTGTCGACGGCGCGTTGTGTTCCACGCGCGCCTCAGAGATGTCAGCAGAACTGACGGGGTCCGCTAGGGCCAATGCCTGCCGGAGTTGCAAAGAAGTCCGAAAGGGGGATCGTGGCCCCCGGCAACATGGCAATTGAAGGAACGCGGGTGGGTTTTAGTTAGTAAGAGTCTGACACGCCCTCCCGCTTCGCCCAGAGCGGGAGAAGTTATTTGATAACGTCCCAACCAAAAAAAAAATAGGCCCCTTTAAATCATACTAGGAGAAAGAGATAAAGCTATACGTCTTGTAAAGCTTCATCTCTTTCCCACACTGAAGTAATATTAAAATAATACTGATTTATGAGCTGGTTGGTAGTAGGCCCCCAGTCCATTCTCGATCCGGTAACTTCTCATGCTGTTATCCAATCAATCTGCCTAGCCTTTTCCGAACTAAGTTGGGGTCGGCTTCCAATCTAACCGGATGCAGCTAAATACCAGTATTTTACATGGAGCAACTGCCATCTGACTTCCACAACCCAATAACTGGGTAATACGATACCCCTTTGTAAGACTGGTGTCTGACTTTTGGGCTTCAGACGACCCGTAACGACTGTCAAAGATTCACGAATGACCAACGCCTTAACGTGCTTTCCGAGGCACGGAGGAGTCTCGGTATGTAAAGATGGTCACCCATCCACGGACCAACCCCGGCAAGCGTAGCTTAACCTAATGGATCGACTCGTGCAGCTGTTATTACTTAGCCACGAGCTCCTCCAACAGCTTATCATGCTCTTATCCAACAGCTAAAATGACGTAAGAATCTATTTAGCACTTTTTGTGCACTAAGAAACAAATCTCTGGCTTTATGACATCGCATGACAAGAAGTATGATTGTTATTTAACCGACCATTTACGGCATTGCACATACAAATTGTAAAAATAGCGCACGTCAACAGTAATACTGAATAAATTACTCGTGACAGCAACATTTTTAACAACGATTCCTATTTTATACGATTTGGTACGCAATTACATTACAAATGAGTGAAAGTGATAGTGATAGGGGTATAATACGAGATAAATAGTGCGAATGATTCTAATAGAAATCTATAAAATGCGTTCACAACAATGTGTCGATTTTCACTTATACCGGTGCGAAGGAAAAATGCACACTAACAAATACATATTATTTAAAATACATGTATTTGACATATTTTTTTTGTAAGATTCTGTCATTTTTTTATCACTAATTTTTCTCTTTTTTTATGAGTCGTTGAATATTTAAATTAATATTTTAATTTAAGTTTGGAGATTTCATTGAACAGACCGTGAGCACTCGGACCCCACGGCCCTAGGGTTTCAACCCCAAACGGCTCGAAAATATAGTGATCTATAAGGTTATTATACTTTCGCCGCTTGAGGTTTTCCGCAACCGTTTAAATTAAATTAATCACAATTTTATTTTGGGTTTTATCTGTTTAGAATTTAAAATAGTTTATAATTTAAATGTATGAGTGTAAAACACAGAACTATGGACTAGAATTATGTCTGAAATAAATAAATACATTAAATTAAGTTATAAAGTTCGGGAATATTAATATAAGCAAAAACTACTGCTGTAGTGAATAAGTATTCGAAACATACATGGAAAGGCTGATTCCCAGTTCCTATTTTTCTAACGAAATGGCAAGAGAAGTCCGTCTATTTGATTGCCGAACAAGTGTTCGTGCATATTTGCTCTGCTCTACGCCCTTTGAGCGAATGCACAATAAGATTTCAGTGTACAACGTGCTTTGTTTAGCTCTCAAACATTGTACACTTGTTACACTGTCTGATTTGTTTCCTGATTGTTTGTATGCTAATCTAAAGTAAAAAAACTGAAACCAAATAATCCACAAGTTACATAAACTGTACTATGTTTAGTAGATTTGTAATAACTGCCTTTCTACACTTATCAATAAGACTGCAATACATTTCGTCAGATGCAACCATTCAGTGAATCGTTGGAGCGTAAAAAGCCCCGTTAGTTCCCTACTTGTCCGCGTAGTGGCGGGCCGGGTGGCGCTGTTGGTGCACGCACGTGATGTATGCGCGAGCGCAGGTCAGACGCGCCGGTGCCGCGCGACAGCCTCCCGTGCACAACTGACAACCACGCTTATCACGCGAGTGACATAAAAGTGAATATTTTTTATTTTATGAATTTTTGTGTGAAACTGTGCCTGATCAGTGGGATTTATAACATGTTTTTAAAGGTAATGTTCTATTAAGTTGAGCTTAAGTTAGCCTTGACTTTGAAAGGTCAGGTTGTGTTTAATAATAGTAAACATTGTTCACGTAACAATTAGTGGTTGTAATTAGCTGTTCACATGCCTAACGATGCTTATTGTTTTCTTCAAGTATTGTCAATTTAATTACATAATAGTTTTAATAGAATGATGGGAATTTTTAGCTAACATCATTGTGTGACAATAACGTAGAAAAAATATTTTTTACTATTGTTTACATACGCGCATGATGGATGTTTTGACCTCAATGTCATACAAACTTTAATAACTTTTAATTTTATTAATAACTAGCTGACCCGACAAACGTTACCCTGTGGTCTTGACTACATACAAAAAACCCACCAGTTTATCCAGAATTTGAACACTTCCAATTTTTCTTTCTATAAAAAATCACAAACATTTTAAAATAAAAAATAGCCAAATCGGTACAGCCGTTCTCAAGTGTTGAGCTTACCAACGAACAGCATTTCATTTTTATTTATAATATATAAATAAAAACATTAACTTTTTAAGGATCAGTTTGTTTTATATTAAACAAATCGTAACCTTTAGCTTCACTGGGTAAAAATAACATCAAGGAGCTTAAAATGTCTGACCCAAGAATTCTGCTCAGATAATTTTCCTCAATTTTCCGGATCAAAAGCGGTTTGCTAATAGATTGTTCGTGAAATGGCAACAATAGTAAACGAACCTTTGTTTTAGGCTCTTTGTTGCAGCATTGGATACACATAGAACAATTTTCTGGTATCATCAGTACATATTCTTTAAAGAAAAACGGCACAATGTGTTCATTCCATTCGTTTGCTGCTATTTCAACGACACGTAAAGACGTTAGACGACAAATACACTTCCAATTCCAGCAAATATAATTATGTCGAACAAGAATTGAGGAAGGAGATTCGTGTAACTTCAGATTACAAAATATTTGCTATCGACAAACCGACAATTCCGAGTTTCCCGTACCCATTCTCAGATACGAAGATAGATAAAACTGATAAAAGATTCGGTATCGTTCACTCCTCTGCGAGATTATTTAGCTGGGGAATTTTAATTTTCTCGTGGTCGCTTTAATAGAAAATTCCTTGCCGCGATACTGGACATTATTTACTGCTAACAAAAGATACTTTGACAAGACCTAACGAGGCCTCAAGATTGTGATAATAAAATTCTCGATCAAAAAATTTCTTCGTAGTGCTTGGAACATTTTGTGCTTAATATTGAATTACTAGCTGCGCGCCGCGGTTTCACCCGTATAAGTCTCGATCCTGTGGGAGTATCGGGATAAAAAGTATCCTATGTCCTAACCCAGGTCATAATCTACTCATGTGCCAAATTTCATGTAAATCCGTTTAGCCGTTTCAGCGTAAAAGCGTAACAAACAAACTCATTTTTGCATTTATAATTTTAGTTAGGATGAATGCAAAATAAAGTTTCGAAGTTTATCGAGAAGCATTGCTAATGTGCTTGCGATCGGAGCGAACTCTCGTGAACTACAAAGATTGATGAAGAGATGTTGACGAAGCGGAATCGATATAACCCGTGAGATAAATACTCCTTCGCCGTGTAACGTGTAGGAAAATTTCATGGTTATTTATCGGAAGAAGTAACATCTTCTAGCCAATTGCCTCGTGTCCGTTTCATTTAGGTTGATTTGTTTTCCTTTGGCTTTGATTTCGTTTATGGTTCGTAGAATAGGGTAGTTGCCTAGTTAAAAAAAAGAATTTTTATTTAGTCCGTCTTTCAGATAATAAAAAAATATTAGACACGTATTTTTTGCTTTATCATATTAATCAAAAATAACTTACAAAACACGCATTAAAGTTGGGGAGTGAGGGCTCGCTACGTCACAACGCAGTATTAAATCTAGCAAGGCGTGACGTCATGTCACATTTAACTCAATGTATTGCCGTAATCTTTTGATTACGTCAAAAAAGACAAAACACGTGTTCAATATTTTTTAATCTTATATATAAAATTCTCGTGTCATAATGTTAGTTACCTTACTCCTCCGAAACGGCTTTACTGATTTTTACCAAATTTTATATGCATACTAGCGGACCCGACAGACGTTGTCCTGTCAAAACATTGTACAGCGGACAAAATTGTGAATCTAAACCATTCCCAGATCCCCTTGAACACACACAAAAAATTTCATCAAAATCGGTCCAGTCGTTTGAGAGAAGTTCAGTGACATACACACTCACAGAAGAATTATATATATAAAGATTTAGTAGGTCTGAGAATTGGCTACTATCTATTTTTCATACCCCTAAGTAATAAGGGTTGTCCACACCAAACAAATAATTGGCAAAACAACGTTTGCCGGGGTCAGCTAGTAATCTATAAAATAGACAAAAACAAATTTTTGAACACAGGCCTATTGTTCCATCTCTTTATTGTTGACCAAATTTGTAGTTTGTTTTACTTCCTTTTGATTCAAGTCTCGTGCAATTAAATTCGCTTCGTTTAACCATTCATTGAAAGCAATATAGTGTACAAATTCGTGACTAAAATCTATTCAACAATTGAAGTTAACATTTACATAACAAAATAAATCATTACATGCTGAAGTTAATAAAATTCTTCATCTTAAACGTTTTTAATAGATATTACGCGTACACAATGACGTCATCTTAGATCCTTATCTCAAAAATATACTAAGAAGACCTTCAAAAATTCATCTAGTACTCACGTTTATTCAGGTCGTGATAATTTATTTAAGAAAATTATCACAACCGCGTTTACAGAGATTCAAATTCCACGCGTGACGTACCTAAGTTATCTCCCGGAGAAACTGTATCAAGGTCAAAGAAGGATTTAACTTGGTAAATCTACTTTCTCCTTCACTGTACTGGCCTCTTTTTTAACTTATGACCTACGTGCATGTTTTGACAATTTGGCGTAACGGGAGAGATTCGATGACCGTACTGCACATAAAGCATTACCCTTTTTTCTAATGTCGCATCTTGCGTAATTCCATGAGCATTGAATACTGATGACCCAGTCACTTTAATATATGCGTAAGTCTAATTAGTTCCTTATTACTTGCTTTACTTAATTCAAACACGTTCGTTTTATTCGTATTTACACATTATGTTTCGCGGAGAAAGCGATTTGGCGAATGTAGGGTTACCAGGTTTAAATTAATGAGGTAAACAGTACCTTCAAATGAGGTAATTTTGTCGTTGTGTGCACTATTTCGATGTTTATTATAGCCGTTTGCGGGTTCTATTGTTTGTGAATCGTAGCTCATAGGTCTGTACATATATAATTTGTTGTAATTTTATGTGATTCTGTCAATAATAACAAGAATTTATTGCCCGTTTTCAGCAAGTTATTTTATTTTGATACTAGCTTTTGCCCGCGGCTTCGCCCGCGTGATGTCGTGGGATAAAATAAATTTACATGTACATAATCAACCTTGATTATGAAACTATTTATTTTATAATCACATCTTTCGATTCTACTCGTGTTTTGACTGACTAATTTGACTTTTTTTGTGGGTAATGATCAGTACTATTTATGAACATGTGATAAATTATTTAATGTATCATCAATAGTTTCTGCAGCGTCCGCCAAATAGTTACATTATTACAATTTTCGTAGAGATCAATTATTTTTATAAAATAATTAGCTTGCGTAGCTTTCTATAGGTAGGTGAAAGATTTTTAAATTAGTTAAGTATTTTTTGATTTTTTCCATTACAAACAACAAACAAAAATCAAATATTTTCTATTTATAATAATTAGTTTAGATTATATTTAGCAAAGTATGATTTGTAGTGTAAGCACACTCAATTTATTTATAGGTATAAATTATATTTCTCTTTCTTTGAGAAACTAAGCAATTCCTTCAAAAATATTTGCTACATCTTTTTCTCTTATAATTAGAATGTTTATATATAAAACTAGCTGACCCCGGCAAACGTTGTTTTGCCAATTATTTGTTTGGGGTGGACAACCCTTATCACTTAGGGGTATGAAAAATAGATAGTAGCCGATTCTCAGACCTACTGAATATGCATATAAAATTTGGTAAAAATCAGTAAAGCCGTTTCGGAGGAGTAAGGTAACTAACATTGTGACACGAGAATTTTATATATAAGATGACAATCCCGTTTTTGGTCTTTATTTAGGTACATTTCGTGTTTAACTGTAAGAGCGGTTTCGCACTACGTCCGATCCGAATCCAAATTCAAGATCCGAATTGGGAATGTTCTAAATTCGGACGGACAAAGATCGTATCTAATGGTTGCCCTCATACAAATAGTACTATGGCTACTTCGGACCGACATTTCTCGGATTCGGATCGAATGTGGTGCGAAACCGCTCTAACAGTATCAAAATACACAATTTATAATGATAGCCGAGGGCATGGTTGTGTAAACACGAAATAAATGTTACTCAAAACATTAGTCGTAATTAACCTGTGTCCTGTAATTAGGTGAACGAGTTTTGTCACAGATCAAGTACACAAGTAAGAGTGAAGGTGGAATTAGGCAAGATTATGTGCAAAGCGCTTATTACATTATTTGAACGTGATAATCACGTATGACTTGACTTGACCTGTCACCTGTTATTGGTACTTGTGTTTATATTAAAACGAGGACCTTGTTGGGCAATCCAGTTGCCATATAATCATATCCAAGCAGAAACTTGACCCACTTAAAGTTTCATAAGGAAATAAACTTGCAGAACAGGCAATTTTTGTGCGTCTTCGCGACCGGTTTTTACAATAAAAGGTTATGGCTTCGTATACAGTACATTTACAGCTTTCGTTCTTATGTTCTTTAATAAATAAATGTTTATTTCGCATCTGGAAACATTGGTAATAAAATGTCAATTCTTATTTCAAAATAACCTTTTTAAGAGGCCGGCGACACGGCTCGCAACTACAAATCGAGATGTTTGTAAAATTCAATTCCAAGCGCGTTGCGCTAGTGTGAGTGCCTATCGGAGCGATATACACCTACAGTGAGCAATACTACCACGCACACATTGACAATTATTGCTTGACGCGATGGTACTACTAACTTTCGAAAATTTATGATAAATTTAGATGTGTTCCGTAATACAAAAAAATATGAATAAAAACTAAATGTATTTCCATTTTTTTTTTTCAATAATTTGTAACTTGATAACATAAACTATGCTTCTGCGGAAACAATATTACAAATATTGTTGTTTAAAATACATAAAAAACAATATGAAAACATGTCATTTACGCTGTAAAAATGTACGAAATGCAATTCGCTTACACTTCATTTAAAGGTAAGTTTTTGGAAATAAAAAGACGTAGGAGCCTAGACAAATACTGTCTCAATCCGAATGTCAACATATTATAGTGGAAATATGCTCAAATTGCAAATGATTTATGTACTACGTTTGTATGGACATTTCATGCGTCGCCGCAATCTTAACACTCTTTCAAAATAGTGTAAAATCGAATTTACCCACCCGCGCTTGAATGTCAGATACTGCAACAACTTTGGAAACAAACGGTCGTGTTTGGAATTTGTAAGCCGATTAGACACTAACAAAACAACAAACAGAACAATTGTTGCCAGTGGAAATAAAATTCTGCGGAAAATAAATCCGTTTAGTGGTTTCAAAGTGAAAATTGCACTGAGCTTAGGAATTCTATGACGAGTTTCTGTCACAAATCGTTGGTTGTTAAATACCTATACTATTAAATTTTTGGGCTTATAAATAATACCATATAGCGCTGTTGTATGGTATCTTATCTTTGTGATTTGCTGATATCGGGACATTGACACTTCAAGAAAAAGGTTTCGACATTGACCAGATTTAAAAGCATAAAGTCGACCTAAAGTTATTTTTCTCCTGCAATTGTAACAAAATTGAAAAAGTGAGTGTCACTGACCCTGAGTTTAAAAGTGCATGTTATTAAAAATGTAAATTCAATCACCATTATAAAAACCTCCAAAAAACGTGAATTATGACATCAACAGCTGTTATCAGGTTACACGATCAAACTCGCGTATTTGTGTAGAGACAATGCGGCAGGAACTATGCTCTGCAGGGTAGTAATTATCATCTTCAGCCAACTTCATCCTTATATATGAAGCAATAAGGTTTAGATTTTATAACACGCAATTTATTTAGTTTTTAACTAATTTGCAGCGAGGATACTACCGGCACGCGCTTATTCTAATTTTAGTGACGTCACCGCTTGTTAATTCGTCAAAACGGGGTCGTGGAACATTGCGCTAGGATGAACAGCCAGTTCTTTTTATTTTGAAAAAAGAACAACAGTTTTTTTTTTTTGTTTTCAGTTGCGGAGTTTATTAGCTTCGAGATTTATTGTGATAGTTGCATAATATGTTTTCATTAACCGTTGTCAAACTGAACATTGTTATGAAAACTGCAGTTTTCTTTGAAACTTGAAGTAATAAATGAGAGAATATTGCGCTGTTTTTCAATGAACGACGTATATTACTATAGGTATCGACTTTCTTGAGTCTAGTCTAGAAAATCAGTCTGCATAGCACGTCCTGTATTTAATTAGGTATGATACAAGTCATGATTAGGAGCAGTTAGGTCAGGTAGGCAATACATGTGAAAGTGATGCTCTACTTTTTGAGGGTTGGCACTAATGTCTACTTACGTAATAAATGGTCATGGCTCTTCCTATTCATTAGCTAAATTGGTAGGATTTACTTTTCGTCAATTTTTTTTTTAGCTAACAATTTTTTTTTTCTGTTTTCTTAATGTTACTCGGCAAAATTCGTGTTTCGTCAATCGTCAGATTTCTATCAGTTGCCCTTTGCACTTGGTACAGACCGGACGCTCTCAATCGATTTGAAAATATATAGAGCTGTTAATATTCTTTTAACTTGATGCAATTTATTTTGAAAATGGGAGGAAAGCTGCTAAATTCGCACACAGCTCTATATAATTCACACGAAAATAAAACAAGACAACGATAAAGTACTTAGTTCTGAATTCAAATTATTATACACGATAAATCTAATAATTGATGGAAATACTGTAGACTTTGACACGGCTTCCCTTGTTCTCCCATATGCGACTAGGTGAACCCTCCAGCACGCGTAGCATGACCACCGTAGAAAGAGGTTTTGTCAACGGAAGAATAGACAAAATGACAGATAAACAATCACAATCTGTCATTTTGTCTATTCTTCCGTCGACAAAACTCGTTTCTACGGTGGTCATGCTACGCGTGCAGGAAGGCTCCCGGCACTGAACGTGTTAACTTACAAAAACTCGACATTATCCACCCGCCGATAAAGATAATCTCCCATTCAATCCTCACTTACACCCCCGAAAAAGACATAACAGCTTTAACTGCCAAAACCACTGATAAAAAATATTACCCAAATCCTAACTTAAAAGCGTTCATCCAAAAAGTTGCCAACGTCGTAAATAGCTGTCAAATATTTATCTGTTTTCATTAATTTAGCAATATTACTGTATGGAAATAAGAAATATGACTAACTAACGAACTAGAAGATAAATAATGAATTGCAATTATAAACACTGAATTTGATGTTGTAACCGTTTAGGTGTAAAAAAGGCATTTGGACAGTTTCCAAATTCTTTTTTTACATCTAAAACTAAATTTTCGCTGTTGCGATATTAATTATTGCATTTCATTATCAATATTTCAGTTCACTAGTTAGCCATATTTCATATTTCCATACAGTTATATTGCCAAATATTTGACAGCTATTTGCGAGTTGCCCACTTTCTGTATAAACGCTTCATGACAGCTCTAACATAGTATTAGTTGACGACCCTAATTCAGACTTAGTACAACTTTAAGTGACAACGTAATAACTATGCGAGTTAATGGCGGATTACAGTTTACAGTAAGTACAAGACTAGTTTAATTGTAGGTTTATACATACGGAGTAAATACACGGTGCTTATGGCAGTCGGAAGATATTATACTTAGGAAAGGCACTTACCAACAACTATGATATGGTAATTTGACATAATATTCTTAATAATTGGTGTTGCCACATATGTCATGTTATAATGATGCAGTAAAGTAGCATATTTTTTCTTAATTTAAATAAAACCATAATTTATAGTACCTAGATAAATTACTATTTTTTATGGAATCATAGATAATACTTATGTATTTACACTCGAATGAGATACCTGAGATACAGAATTATTCTTAGTTCAGGTAGAATCCAATTATTTTATACCAACCTCTAGTTTAAGGCATTTGTAAATATTACTTTTACTTTATGTTTTCAATATTGTTCAGTTGTTGGATTTTCCAGGCAAGGAAAACGTTTTACTAGTTACACTAAGACTTGGGTTTGATTTGACCTCTATCTCTCCTGATGGTAGATAATGTAGTTGACGATGAAATTGCTTACGTCTGTCAGTAATCAAAAAGAGCCCTCATACCTAAACAAAGGAAAGTTATTTAATAGTACCTGGTCGACCGAGCTTTGCTCGGGTGAAAATGGAGAATGCTCATTTAATAGTATAGGATAGTTCATACTAATTCCATGTATAGTACATACTAATTCCATGCTGCCATGATAGTAGGTAGGTACTTACTAATTCCATGCTGCAATGTCATTATTCTAAGGTAGCCATCTTGTTCTAAACATTGGGCGACCGAGCTCAGCTCGGGTGAGAATACGGAGAAAATGAATTTTCCCAGATGTGACCTAGCTAAATCGATTTTTCGCCTCCGTTAACCCCTATATTGCAACTTTCATCGAAATCATTAGAACTGGTTTCGAGAACGTGATTATATATAATTATATATACAATACAAATATTGCTCATTTAATAGTATAGGATAACATAACATTATGCCTATATACCCGAAGGGTTAGGTAGAGGCTAAGTTGTTTACTCTTATTGTTATCAAAACTAATAATATCATTTTCCGGCGCCCTGCCTGATCAATAAAACTATTTCCAAAGTTTTCTCAAACTTCCGTCTTGTGTATCCCGAAGTGAGATTGTTGGCTCTCATAATACCATCAGCTTTCGAATCATTTTGCCAACCCGAGGCTTTTAATACTCATAAAAATTTCGTTTCGTTTAAATATTTAGATTGGCCCACTCAAGCTCCGTAAAAATGACATTACGACGCGGCGAAATTATTTTGAGAATAAACCTTGCATATACTGACGAATTTTCGGCATCAAAATCTTGAGACACCAGTGAAACATCGAGATCGACGAAAAACACAAAATATTATCCACAACACTGAATATCCGTACCTACTAAAATTCTACTCATCCTCAAAACATTTCAATAAGTTCCCGAAATCGGGGTTACCAGAGCAAAAAATATGATTCTTTTTTCATATTTTAGTCCTAGAAAAAGCCGGTTGAGCCTTCATGCCTGTCACGTTTTTTCAGATTATGTCACTCGGTAAGTCATCCTAGAACGTGTTAGGTTCTCATACGTCTAAGAAAAAAATAAGATCACAGTGTATGACGACATGACCTTGTGTGAATGTCACAAAAGATAAAAGGAGATTTATCGAAGACGTTATCTTGCTTCGATTGAAAATGTTACAATAAGTGAGGTCAGTCATTTTCAGCAGCAGTAGGCCAGTGGTCTGACCGTTGGACCAAGTCATAGATCTCGAGTTCGAACCCAAGGCACGCACCTCTGACTTTTCGGATTCATGTGCGTATTGTATCACTTGCTTCAAAAACGGTGAAGGAAAACATTGTGAGGAAACCGGCGTGCCTGAGAGATATTTCTCGATGGCATGTGGAGCCAAGTCAGAGGCCCATGGGTGACTTTAAAACTCTGTCAGCAGGTTAGTCATTAACCACACGAAAAGAAGAAGAATTTTAAAAATGTCTTCCACCTATCATTTGTATAAGCACTCTCCAAGCAGTTCCCTTCTCTAACAAAATCTTCAACTTGTACGATAGAAACAATCATTTCCACACCATAATTACAATTACTCTACTGGATTCATAGAACATTCCCAGCATCCGATGTAACAGTGAGCGGTTATATAGATCAACTGTTTCATCGTTCAACAGATCATTCACGCATCATTAGGTGCGTAGTACTGTACCAATATGTTCCATACGCGAGTGAGATTAGAATTACAAACTATTTATCAAGAAGTCGAGGAATTTGTTAGTTTTTGTCAACTTCACGATTGTTGAAACAAGGGGTCTTGAAAGCGTGGAAAATATGAGAAATATCGAAAAATACTGCTACATTTTTTTAGTTGCATACGAGCCTGTACAATTAAAGATACAAATCTAGAGTTGGTATGTAAAAGTAAAATTACACGTGAAAGATTTGAATCTAGTAAATTTTTTCACGCGAGCTACTTTCTCTTTTCAATTAAGCTATTAACAGAATCATAATATTGTTTGAGAGCAACGAACTATCTTTTATGAGCTTCTAACAACTGACAGCCAGCACCAATCCATTTCGAAGGCATATAGTTAACATAGCAATCCATCTGCCTGGCCTTTTCCCAACTATATTGGGGTCGGCTTCTAGTCTAACCGGATGCAGCTGAAAACCAGTATTTTACATGGAGCGACTGCCTATCTGACCTCAACAACCCAGTAACAGGGTAATACGATACCCCTTGGTAAGACTGGTTGTCAGACTTTCGGGCTTCTGACGACCCGTTACGACTGTCAAAGATCCACGAATGACAGCCGGGACCAACGGCTTAACGTGCTTTCCGAGGCACGAAGGAGTCTCGGTATGTAGAAATGGTCACCCATCCACGGACCAACCCCGGCAAGCGTAGCTTAACCTGACAGATCGACCCGAGCGGCTGTTAGTACTTAGCCACGAGCTCATATAGTTAACATAGCAAACCTTAAAAAATATTCATTATCTATGTATCAACTAAATTATGTATGATACTGCTGGTCTCCTATCCGTCTTGCCTTGTTTTCCGTTCTCACCAGTCAAAGCAATATGCTTAGGTATAAGCCCGTGTTTAGCAGCGGACGTCAAGACTGATTTTATGATTAACAAAACCGCTATAAAATTGTAAAAGCAGAGACAAAACAGGACAGACCAGCTTTCACTGCCACCTGTCCCAGATTTCCAGGGAAAAGCAAAAGTGTAGGGTTCTTATCAGAAAATTAGATCACTTTTGAGTCTCTAATTGTTTTAGAGGGAACTTCAGTAGGCACGCTTTTACTGCAAAAGCTATGAGTTTTAGAGTCCGAAATAAATCAGTCAAATTAAATATTCAAAGCTACTGTAAGGTAAAATTAACTTTAGACTTTTAGACAGTAACCGAATTGGGCAGAGAGTGCAAGCATAGCTTGTAGTTACATTTGGGCACAGTCACGGACATCAAAATAATCTATACTCCATTTGAAATAAGATTTGACATTCAAACAAACCTTTTTTTTACAGTCCGTTCAACCGATTTTGACTTCTATATCGTAGGCATAAGGATGGCATTAAAAGCAAAAAAGTGGTTACAATACCAACTGTTTACTGCAGCTGCCATTTGTCATGCCACCAACGCAATAGAAGTCAAAATCGGTTGAACGGACTGTAAAAAAGGTTTGTTTAAATGTCTAATCTTATTTCAAATGGAGTATAAATGCAAATTATTATGGCGGATGGCCACTTACCGACTTGACTAAAATTGATTACAGGCATTGGTTTTCTTTTTGGAGACAACTTATGCTCAGTAAAAGACATTAAAAGTCTAACAAAAAAGCTATAATCAAATAAAAAGGGACAGGACGATATCTTCTCCCCATCTCTTTCGCTCGTTTCCTGGTAGGTCGTTTTGGCATTGCGGACATGAAATTCCACACTGTCGCAACATAGTTTAACATACAGATTGCGCTGAACGGGGATGTTTGCCAAGCACACCTGTAAGGAAGGAAAGTGTGGAAGGAAAATTGTGCATTTATTGGCAGAATGAAGATCTTGTTCACCTTCCATAATCTTATGAAGCCCTAGTCCACCTGAGTTTACCCTAGTAATTTCCTTTGTCCATTGTCGAGAATGTTTTTATCAAAATAGCTGTTTCAAAACGTTGCAAATTACAAAATATACATCAGTGAAGAAAAAATTGTTTGTAAACGCAATAAATTTTTAGGTAAACAGTGTGTGCACGAACACATTGCTAACCTAAAAATTTATTGCGTTACCCAGAGGTCTAGGTACCGCAATAATCATTTAGGTAAGTTCTAGTTGAGATAAACTTTTCACATGCATCCCTAGTAAAGGCACCCGCAGACAACCGCGATGCGACAGTGCGATGCGATTCTGTACTCTAATTGCGTAATAAACGATCAGTCACAATCTGTTTCGATTTGAAACAGATTGCTAATCCATTGCTTCTTAAATTGGAAAAAAAATCTGCTCAACAACGTCAATGACGCAATGAATGTTGTTGAACTGTCAAAATGAAACAAATTAGTCATAATCGTTTACGCAATTAGGGTACTGGTCTGGATAAATTTCTATGAAAACTTCATGGAAATGTTGTACTAGAGTCAGAATTTAATTTCATTAGTCTATATCACAGAGAAAATCTAGATACACATATAATTGGTTCAAATTATAGTTGATATAATTGAATAATTACATATGACCGTCCTTGAAATTATAAAATTGAAACGTAGGATGATAATTGTAATTCTGAAAGCAATTACGGCGAAGGGCGATTTTAATTCGGTGCGAAATTGAATCTTTTGCGAACCTACCTACCTTAACGTCTCGTAGCACTTCAATATTAAAGCGACGAAAACCGACTTTTAATGATTTTATACTGAAGATCACGTCTAAACGGTTATTGTTAATGATTTGGAAAAAATATATGTTAAATTAGAGCATTTTCTTAATAACTTAATATAAGAATATTTTAGATTAAATTTATATTACATAATGAAATAAATTTGTAAAGTTATGTCTAATGCGGATAAAAAACTGAGAATCACGCAAAATCTATCAAGCGTATTTTTCTGAAACCTTCACCATTTTAAAGATAATTTAATTTATGATCTTTTAGTATACGTGTTTTATTAAAATATCTTTTGTTTTATGTATAATTAATTAATAATGCGTCTAATTTGAGACAGCGCTCCTTGATGAGCGAGTCCGATTACTAGCTGAACGTACGACGCGTTGCGTGAGCTCAGTACAGAACACGTAAGCTAACCACTCAAGGTCACTAGCACAAACAGATTGAACCATCAAATAATTATTATAAGCAATGTTCCTCGCCTTACTTTGAAATAATAAAATTCAAGAAAATATTGCACTACCATTTGAGAACCAATTTAATATCGAATCTTCTTTTGTTTTCAACGTCTGCTTTTCTTGAAAACAAAAGAATAAATATTGAATTCAACTGCAAAGCGTTTTGCACTAGAAAGAAGAAAATTGAACGTTGTACTATCGAAGACACGCATATCTGTACACTGTAAGGACTATTCTTGCTTGCAGCGCTCGGCCGCTATAGTATCGCTTACCTACGAAAAAAAAGGGTCGTGTGCACGGGATATTGTTTTCAAATTGATAAGATATGCGTTACCCCAATGGTACCTTCTAACAACATAACACGCCTGTAATCCCCGAAGGGTTAGGTAGAGGTGTACCTATAGTACACCCACATTTGGCCAGTTGAAGTCTCATATAATAGGGGGCGAGCCTATTGCCATCAACCAGGCAGAAATTCAGACTCCGGACTGAGAAACTTCTGCTAGAAAAACCCAGAACCATAATAAAACTTATGAAACGTCAGTAGCTAAGTGCACGGTTCCAATTGGTCGCTTCCTATGGAGAAGAGCCGGCAAGAAACTCCACGGTTACTCTTTTAAAAATAATTGACTTTTACAATATTTTCAAATTACAGTGTTAATAGGTATTCAGGACAGTGTAGGTCTATCAACAAGTACCAGGTACTTAACAAAATAGAAAATGTTCCACAAATCTACAGTCTACTAAGCCTATCGTACCCAAGATTTCATGTTCAGCAGTAGCGTTTGCTCTAGATCAACGTTGTACCTTCTAATCACACAATTATACTTCAATTAATACAGTGTGAGTCTTTATAATGTGCACATATACCTATCGAAATGAGGGAATCTATGCTTAATTGGTTCAACGGGAAAATCATTAAAAAAAAATGTATATGTTTTTTATGGAATAATAAAAATAACGAAACGGTGTAACTTTTAAACTAAATGATCTATCGCGATGAATCAAACTCCATAATGATTGGAAGTAATTAAGCATCCTCATAAAATTGTAGAACACTACCCTCAATTGAACGTAAACATGCTTTTTTTGCAAAAATCTGTTTTTTTTTTAATTTTTTTTTACAGTAGTCGTAAAATTTTTCAATAAGACGCCAAACAGAACAAAAATGAAAAAAAGTTTTTTTTAATATTTTTTTCCGTTAATAAAATTAACCATAGATATCATTTCGATATGTGCACATTATAAAGACTCGCACTGTATACGAAAATATATTTTCTACTGAAAGACGTCGAAATCATTAATTTGTCTGATAATAACGTGTCTTAATTGAGTAATTAAATCGCATGCCTTATAATTAGATCCTAACTGTAACTAATTTCGTGTGAATTTGTTAATCTATCGAATTGCGGAACATTCAAGTGACATAATTTCATATTGTGAAGTGGTTGAATCGATAAATTAATCTTGTAATTGCAGTAGGAGAAATTACTTAAGAAATTATAGAATTACTAGCTACGCCCCACGGTTTTTAACGTTCAAAAGTGCCTTTTATGTGCCTCATTGAAATAAATTATGACTTTTTTTTTGTTTCACCCGCGTAAGTCTCGATCCCGTGGAAATATCGGGATAAAAAGTATACTTTGTCCTAATCCAGGTCATGACCTGGATTAGGACAAAGTATAGTTAAGTATAGTCTACCCATGTGCTGAGCGTAACAAACAAATATTTGGAAAATCCAAAAGTGCACGCTTCATTACGCTCATTTAAAAACAGAAAAATATTTAAAAACGACTTTTCATGAAGTATGTTTTACTGATTTTTTACCCACCAATATGGGTAAAATTTCTCACCTCGCAATCTTTACGTACTGTCAAAGACTATTTAGGTTTGCTTTGTTGGTTGCTAGGCAACGGAAGAGGGTCGAAGATGGAAATATAGATAGTCTTTATTAATTATAATTAAAATACTTTGAAAATAGCCATTTTCAATAGGGTTGCTCCGGCCGAAAGGAAAATACTTAAAAAAAATTACTTGATTTTCTTGCAAGCTACAATGTTTTCAAGTTTCATACATTGATGGACGGGATTTTTTTTTAAACTATTTTGATGTTTTTTTCGTTTCTGCTGAATAAAAACAATTTTTGAAAAGTACAGTATTAATCACCATTAAATTATCTATACAATGGTATACAAATTAAGTAGATTTCTGTTTACTAGCAGGAGTGTAACAATAAAAACAGTTGCAGAAAGGAGGCCAAACAAATTGTTCGATGGCAAAGTACTCTCTAATGCTTCGCATTATGACTCGTGCAAAAATCATTAAAAACGTGCTCGAAAAGAACAGACTCAAATATGTAAGAATACCCAGCAACAGCCACTGTGTGCAAGCCATTACACGATTCAAAGCCATTAGCTGGCAGATTTCGACTCGGCGATAACATCGGTGCAGCGCTGATGTCACTAAGCGATAAGACACGTTATTCTTAAAGCTTTCTGTTATCATGCTCTCCTTCTCGGATTCAGGCTATTCATAGTATACATCCATACCTATGTATGTGGCTGAATATCACATGCAGACGGGCGCGACGCGACTCTAACAAAACAATGTCTAAGAAAATTTCACGGTAGAATAATTACCACTGCCGCGTCGCGCCAATCTGCACGAGGTTTTACATGGAACTCGAAATTCAAAGTACATAATATTTTATTTCACATAAACCTACAAGGGCACTTATGAAACGTCAGAAGCTAGGTGCACGGTTCCAATTGGTCGCTTCCTATGGAGAAGAGCCAGCAAGAAACACCACGGTTACTTTTTTAAAAATAAATGGCTTCTACAATGTTTTCAAATTACAGTGTTAATAGGTATGAGAGGACAGTGTAGACCTATCAACAAGTACCAAGTACTTAGTAAAATAGAAAACGGTCCACAAGTCTACAGCCCTGTAGCACTGTCCTAACTCCCACTGACTTTCAACTACTTCATTGGTCTAGTGGTCGCAAGCGCTACTGCTGAGCATGAGAACCTGGGTTCGATTCCCAGGGCGGGGAAAGTGTTATTGGGTTTTTGCATGAGGAATTTCTCAGTACCAGCCCGGAGTGTGGATTTGTTTCCGGGTGATGGCAATAGGCTCGCCCTATTACAAGGGACTTAAACATAACTGGCGAAATGTGGGTGACCTCTATCCGATGTGAAACAACTATCTAACCCTTCTGGGAAACAAGGCGTGATGTTTTGTGAATTTCAAGACCTCACATTCAATCAATTGATGATACGGTCTCCCAAACTATCAAATTATAATTATCATTTATTTCGAGCAACACGGCTTATTAGTGTACAACTTTGTAAGTATATCTAATAGGTATTGCAGATAGATCGATCTCCAACAGACCAGAGGGCCTAGTGCGAGTTTTATATACGTAGTCGATCGCTTTAACATAAACTTCAATTTGTACTGAAACTGATTTAGACGACGATAACCGACTTTTAATGATTTTGTACTGAAGATCACGTCTAAACGAGTAGTGTTAATAAAGATTTGGAAAAAAAATATATGTTGAATTGGAGCATTTTCTTAATAACTTAATATAGGAATATTTTAGATTATGTTATTACATAGTGGAATTAATTTGTAAAGTTATGTCTAAAGCGGATAAAAAACTGAGAATCACGCAAAATCTATCAAGCGTATTTTTCTGAAACCTTCACCATTTGAAAGATAATTTAATTATTGATCTTTTAGTAAACGTTTCATTAAAATACCTTTTATTTTATGGATAATAATCAATTAATAATGCGTCTAATTTGGGACAGCGCTCCGTGAAGGGCGAGTCCTATTACTGGCTGGACGTACGACGCGTTGCGTGAGCTCAGTACAGAACACGCAAGCTAACCACTCAAGGTCACTGGCATATATCTGCGTCTTAAGCGCCGTCTGGTGACTTTCCTGGGAAGAGCAATTAGTTGTTGTGTTCAAAATGGTTGAACTGAATGGTGCTAATCCATGCGTCATGTTCGTGAACGGGCGCTGTCAGTTGGGACTGGTCATCTCTTAGTTGCCACGACTTATTTTTAATTTATTTTAATTTTTGAATTGGTCTTTAATTTATCTTTTTATTACGGACACTTCTAACGTGCACGTCTTTCTACATTGTTCTCACATGTATAATTTCAACATGAATAATGTAAACAATATTTTGTAACAATTTTTTATTTAAAAGAGTGTCCGTAGAGTTTCTTGCCCGTTCTTCTCCATAGGTACCTACTACGCTTTGGAATGGGCAACTAGCTTCATATTTCTGACTGACCGATTCCTTGACAATTCAAAAGTGCCTGTAAATGGTTTAGTTGAAATAAATGCTTTGAGTTTGAGTTTGATTTCCTACAAATTGACGTAACTTAACTTTAACGCGATCGAATAAGTATAGTATATAAAACTCGCACTAGGCCCTCTGTACCCTTTCAACTACAAACCCCTCCCGTGTGATCTTCTATTTACATTACCGATTCATAAGACCTTTCAGAAAGTTTTTATTTAATTTTACGAGCCTCCTGATTGTTCTAATTTAACTTCGAAAGAGTCCGAAGTTGGCCCGTTAAAGTTAAGGGTAGTTATTCTGGGATGAAGCTTACTCGTGCGCACTGACTTGTATTTTGTGCTCTATTTGTGGAAAATGGAAGTTTATGTTTATCTAATTATAATCTGTTGAGTGTTGATCATAAAATGAAAGTTACTAGTATATTTTATTGTCTACTAGCGACCCGCCCCGGCTTCGCACGAGTATAAACCGGGTTATTATACATATAAACCTTCCTCTTCAATCACTCTATCTATTTAAAAAAACCGCATCAAAATCCGTTGCGTAGTTTTAAAGATTTAAGCATACATAGGGATATAGGGACAGAGAAAGCGACTTTGTTTTATACTATGTAGTGATGATGACTTATAACATTTTCTGCATTATCTTCTCGCAAGCATCACTTGTAAAAAAAATGATTTCTTAGTAAAAAGTTCAGTAATTTTTGACCGCTCAGTTTTCGCTAAACTAACCTAATGAGCCAAATCTTTCTCTAAACTTTTTTTTCTCTAAAGTCAAATTAATATAATATTCGTTTAATGTTTTACTTTTCTCAACTGTCCGCTTTGCCAGTGGCTGATTTCTTAACGAGTCAAGAGTTTCACAAGACTTCAGACTACTTTCTTTCAAGAGTCGGCCCACACCCGTCTGTTACTTCAAAGTAAAAACACGTACATCTTTTGGCATCGATGTAATTCTAAAATACCGATAAAATTGTACTGATATATTTCTGCCTGCTCAGTCAACCGGTATTTCGATTCATATTCCCTCCAATATTGTCACAAACGAGCTTTTGATCCGTTTCCTATCGGCAAATTCAATTCCTGGTCGTGACCTTTCCATAACTTGTGTTCAAATGTGTGCTTGGATTCCTCTGAATATGACTGCTGGACCTCGATTCAGAGGGCCATTTCAGCGACAATTGCCAGAATAAAAAAAATGCTAAACCCTTGCTCGAGGGGTTTTGATGTAAATGAAGGTACGATATTAAAAATTGATTGAATTTGAAAACATGATACATTCTTAAGAGCAATTAACCTAAAATAATAAAGCCCTTTGTTAGCATACACTTTGATTTGTAGCAGCATAAAATACAGATTGCGTTAGTACTAACAAAGATTCATAATAGGGTTCCAACAAAATATTCATTAATATCATCCCAAAAAAATTCGCGCGGTAACCGATTGCGCGATGCAGGATTTTGCGTGACGTCGGTGAGATGCGTAGTTCGCATAGCCATATAGATGCCGCCATAAAGTCAACTTATTCAGTTTAAACAGACTACGAGAAATTGAATACAAACACATGACACGTGCAAAACACAAAGATCTAAAGATCAATATCTACAAGTTACAAGCACGTTCACAAAGCTGTTTATCCACAGAGCACACTAGCTCACAAAACAATTCTGTCACGAACGAAAAAGGAAGCGATAATTTGCTTTCAGCGCACCACAATCGCATCTCTGCATCTAGTGGCTTGATGGATGCCGTGTCCGTGCAGTGAGCACGGAGCTTTAGAACTATTTCCACCAATAGAAAGAGGAGTGCATTTATCAACGTCTCTCTGCAGCTTAAGATACATTCTTGAGCCTTGAAGTGACGTTATTTAGCGTCTAAAGAATTCTCTTTTGAATGAATGCGAACATTCTCTAAATGAAATTCGCAATCAAGAGAATATATTACTCCCACGCAATCTAGATCCGTCGGAAATACGAATTCTAAAGCTAGTACTTTGAGTAACAAATTTTCAGCCACCTGTAAATACTTTTCTCATATTTCAAAAGCGACAGTTTCTCCAGTTTGTTGTTCCTCTAGACTTCAACAACTAATGAGGAATGAGTCGACTGAACAAAGTTGGAAGCTTCTGCATTGTTGGTATGCAATTTCGAAATGCAATGTGTTTCATAATGTAATTAGAAGTTCAAAGAAACAGGTGAGAAACTTATATTTAATATATTAGTGCAGTCTATTATTGCAATAACAGTAACAATCAGAACTCTGCAATGGCAAAGGAACACGTACAAACCTCCGTCAATAAATCTACAAAAATGTGATAATCGTGCCATCAAGAAATTTTGCAATTATTACGGAAATCGAATTTAATAACAGCTTATGTAAAACGTAATTATAGATAGGTATTACTTGTAGAAACACGATGTGTAATAATGAAGACACAATAGGCAATCTAAATAATTAGACACCAATTAGATTGCCTATAGAATTTGGAGAATCTATACAAAACATAATATATTACAGTTACGAAATTATCGAAACAATACTGACGCAAAAGCGATAATTAGCAAAGGCAAAGACATTCTCAATTCGAACGATGTTCCTTAATTCTTAACTAGATGTGACAATGAAAGAAGTTACACCAAAGTCAATGACATTAGCAAACAAAAATAAGTATTCAATGAAGAGACAATCGGAAAAAATTGCTTAACTTAATTTTAAAGACCAAACTCTATTATGTAAAGCTGAATTTCAGTTAACATTGACAAACAACGTAGTCGATTATTTAACATTTGGTAATGGCTAGGTCCCCTTCAACTATTCACCCTTTCAATGAATAAATGGAAGTGACAATTTCAGTACAATTTGGAAACTATTTGCTCCTTCAGCTCTTTGTCAAAATGTCAACTGAGCTAAGATTTATTTGTGACATAACTCTGTTTGTCTCATTTGTATTAGAAAATATTGTAAATGTTAGGATTATTTGTTTACGTATGGCAAGTCTACATATATCAGTGTTAATAAAATTAAACTTTCTCCTTAACCAAATAGTACCTAAGCAATTTAATTACGCCAAATTGTGTTCCAGAGAGACTCATTAGAGAATTTGACCAGCGATACTCCTAACGGATATGAGGGTCAGTGGACGATACGCTATGGAGTATACAATATAGTTCATTAAAAGTAAATTAGACGAGACTAAAAATTACCAATAACGGTCCATAAGATAAAACAATAAAGGAACTGGGTAAACTAATAAACTTCGAAATTGATGAATCAGAATCAATATTAAAACGATCATTAATCACTCGGTAGACGATTGCTGAACAAATAAGTAGGTACAGATTTCGGAAACCTAATCTATTTCTAGATTATTGATTCGTTGAGCTAAGTTCACAGTAGCAATACTCTCCTCAGACGGTTCTGAATAACAGTTATTTGGTCGTGAATTAATTATTGTCTTCTGAAGGAAAATGGACTTTGTACACTTTGCACGAATACTAATTTCGTCTAATCACGGTATTAGATATGGCTAATTGTGTTGTCTTGTTGATGATGTAAACAGTAATTGTTTCTAGAATTCTATTGAATGTTTGTATTCAATACGTGACATCTTGTAACGGTAATAATTTATATCAAATTAATTAAGCTTTAAAAATATGAAGTGCCTACTACGGTGTCCTACTGCATATTTCTATCTATAGTAGGTACTTGTTTGCCTTTGATAAAATAGCCTCACATACTTGTTCTGATTAGATCCCTATCAGCTAAATCTATTTTTATATTTATTTTTCTCATTTATTCATTTTTTTACATATTTAATACATTTTTAAATATTTTTATAAAAATCATTAAAATAAACATTTAAAAATATAAAAAACAGTGGCCCATCGGCATCAGGAACAGGGTCCTAGCTGCCGGTGGTCAGGGCTCTAGAGAGAGGAACCTCCTCACTATGCGTGCCGTGTCTAGGAGTACTGCTTTCTGAATCAAGCCCTTGACCCAGCCGCGCAATGAGAGCCTCCTGAGGTGTTGGTCGAGGCTCTTCGCTATTAGGCCATTAACCGTAACGATTATCGGTACAATGATTGCAGAGTCCACATCCCACATGTCGACAACCTCGTGTGCTAAGTCAAGATACTTGATTTTTTTATCTTTCTCAGCTTTTACGAGATTCTCGTCATGAGGGACAGCGATATCAACAATCATTGCACGGCGCTCTAGTCGATCTATCACCACAATATCAGGCTTATTAGCTACAATAGTCCTGTCAGTGATGATAGATCGATCCCAGTACAATGTGGCGTGACCATTCTCGAGAACTGGGTCGGGCACATACCTGTAGTATGGTACTTCAGATTCTACAAGGTTGTACTGCAAGGCAAGTTGCTGGTGGATAATCCTAGCCACTAGATTGTGTCTGTGCAAGTACTCGCCGTTAGCTAGACGAGAACAACCGGAAATAATATGTCGGATTGATTCACCGGGGCGGTGGCATGCCCGACAGATGTCAACCGTACCGTCCTTGACAATGTATTTCCGATAATTATTCGTCAGGATAACTTCATCCATAATCGCACAGACAAAACCTTCGGTTTCCCCGAAGAGGTCACCGAAGCGTAGCCAGGATACAGACGCCAAAAAGTCTACATCAGGCCCGTGGAGGGCCCGGAAAAAGCGTCCGTGTAGCTCTTTGCCCTGCCATACTTCCTTACGATCGTTAGTATCAAGTACTGCAGGTTTGCGCCAGTTCTCTTTTGCCAAGGAGAGCGGGGTGAGGCCCTTGTCCACTGCGACCACATCTCGGTGTATACCCACGTCAGTTTGAAGGAAGTATTCCCTGAGACTGTAAATCTCGCGGTTGTGGAGGGTTTTAGCATTTAGGAAACCTCGACCCCCACACTTCCGCGGGATGTACAGTCTCATCACTGATGACCGTGGGTGATGCATTCGATTTGCTGTCAGCAATGTACGGACCTTCCTATCTAGAGCGTCAAGTTCCGTCTGAGTCCATTTGAGTATGCCGAAAGAATACATCAACACCGGCATGACCCAACCGTTGAAGGCACGCACCTTGTTTCCGCCTGATAAAAGACTATTTAACACTTTATGATATTTATTTCGTTGTTATCATTCGTATTTTTCTTAGCAGCCAAAGAATTTAGTGACCCTTTGCCCTTTGCTTTGTTTCTACTTAATTCTTCAAAAAAGTCTGGATTCTTTTGATATTTCTTTAAGAGCCGAAAACCACTTCTAATTTTGCTCTTAAACCCTTCCTTTGATAAATAAATATGTAAATATATTTCTCGTTATTTTTGCTGTGGCAACATTACCCAAGACGTCAGACGAAGCAAAGGCGTGACTATTGATTTGTTAACAGCCTTCTACAAAACACGCTTTCGCTAAATGATATGCAAATCAACACATATCTAATACAAACGCTACTTTCAGTGAATAGGGTAAGGATAAATAAATGTAATATACATGACGACGGTAGTTACAAACATAAAGACTGGTCACGCGATATTGGACTCTACTGAAATGACAATTATGACCGTTATGATTTAATATTAGATAGATACGATGATCTAATAGATCGTGTTCCAACATTTATCTAAGGACTTAAAGGATTTGCAAAGCCTTTGGCATAGTGTATTATAGTAAGATTTAAACCCAAAGTAGGTCATACAAAACATGTTGTTCCATATACATAAACCTGGCATTACTACCTGTTTCGAACTTGAACTGTAAATAATAGATATACACACACACAGAAGATAATGACGTTTACGTTGAGACTGGCAACACAAACGAGGATAGTAAAAAAGAAATAGGCGGGAATAATAAGTAACTAACTTCGTGGAAAACCATTATTTTTTTCTTTTTTCCTTAAATATCATACGGTGATCTCTTGATCAGATAAAATTTTATTAATGTCGCAGTTGTACATTTGTTTTATTATTCTATTTTATGCAGTAGATAGGTACGCAGGTAACGTATTTGACATAAAAAGTGAAGCAGTTGCCAGAAACATAGAAATCTACAAAATCAGTAGATTTTTTAATGTTACCAGCAACTGCTTCAAAAGAAAAGATGATGACTTCAATTAGCTGATTAAAAAACGAAATAAACAAACCTTCGCGATTTTTATTCGGGTGCCCTTGACACGATTGTGAACCCAGCGACAATGACACGATATAAACCACTGATGCGGGCAGTTTAATTGAATACTAGCGATATTTTATTATTTCGCTTAGCCTTCTAATCGATCCATGATCGAGTCGCATCGTGAATTCGTGACTAATTTGGGACTGGGATTTGAATATTAAGTTAATTAGTTACCTATGTATAACCCATATTTATATGGGTACTTTTGAGGTGTATGTGACAAGAATATGTGACCCCTCCGTGCCTCAGAAAGCACCTTTTAAGCCATTGGTCCCAGCTCTCAGTTGTAGATCTTTGACAGTCGTTACGGGTAGTCAGAAGCCCAAAAGTCTGACAACCAGTCTTATTAAGGGGTATCGTGTTACCCAATAACTGGGTTGTGGAAGTCAGATAGACAATGGCTTCATGTTAAATACTCGTATTCAGCTGCATTCGGTTAGACTGGAAGCTGACCCCAATATAGTTGGGAAAAGGCTAGGCAGATTGATTGATGTGACAAGAATACTGGATGTGTGGCTATAACCAAAGAAAATATAGATGGATTGTGTGAAAGATGATCTGGCAAGGAAAGAAGCGAACTCGCGATAATGGCTTATAGAGATGATATGGAGAAAAATGACGTGCACGCTGCACGTCCCCATAAAACGTTTGAATAATGGCGGTTGAAGTGGCGATGCTTGGAGGCCTTTGTCCAGTTGTGGACGTTTTTCTGCTGAAATGATGATGAAGATGAATTTTGGCAGCTTGAATATGATAATATATTCTGAGAAGTTTAATAAAATCGAAATAAATATAATTACGTAAAGGCACTTTAAAATATAGATAGCATTAAGTATTAATGAAGCAGATTATGCATTATGCCATAAATTGTCTACCTACTGACGAGATAATTATCTACTATCAACATGTTTTTGATATGATAGTAGGTACTATTTATAATCGATACTATCACGAACGTATCAAACATATCAAAACAAAACGTATCAATGAATTAATCGATTTCACTGGAACGTTGAATGAAATACCTACACATTCGTAATAATATTGTCTATAAAAAGTGGGTCAGTGTAATCGACTGCAGACCTTATTTTATTGGGACTAAGACCGCAAATTGAACGGCACTGTTGCAATTTATGAAAATCTCGGTCGCTCTAATGAAATGATTCAGCGTTACGCATCCGAGTCTTATTCAATTAGAGATTTGTTAAGTTCAAATCAACGTGAAATGACAATTTTTGTTTTAATTATTTTCTTGTACTGTTTTCTTATTACTTCCATCTTTCTTGGTGTGATATTTTTTCATATTTCGGTTAATAATGTTATTCTTTCAGATGTTAACAAAGGTTTCTTTGAAATTGTAATTCAAGTAACACGCAGTCTTCGTTAGGGCAAATGTCAAAGACCTCGAAATGGACGGTAAACCATATTATTACACAATCAGTTTATTTTTTGTGTATTTTACGGTCAACGATTACTTAATTGAATATTATTATTTGACACTAGAGTCGAGACTCTGTTACAAATTAAATAATGCATTGCATTGTCGAATGGGTTTGAAAAGAACTTTATTATTTACTTCATTGGTTAATGGTCTTCTAATACCTATTTCTACAGGCAAAGCCATGAAACGGTAGGTACCTACGGTTAACGAGAAATCTTGCGGTCACGATACCTTGGTTAGTGTTCTAGAAAACTAAGTTTTAATACCTATAAAATGCTAACTTAAAACAAAAGCGGTATCTTCCGCAATATACATACATAGGTACCTATCTGGTGCAGCATATTTGCTAAAGGAGACCTCGGAACATGCTTTAGCGTGCACACGGGGAATTAAAAGCTAAGCTCGATCGAGGAGTAAACTCAGCTCTTAAAATAAATAGACCACTTGCAGGCTAACCAAGGCTACTTCAGAACAAATACCTACCTTGTTGAAAAGTTCCGCGATAAAACGGCAACAAGAGCGAATGATATCGGAAAAAGGGGAAAAGCTAAAATATATTTTGTCTAGAAGGTAAAAATAGAACACTTGCGAGTTCAACGCCACATCAATTTTATAGATGAGTGTAGTGCCGTCCGTCCGTGAGAAGAATAGGGGGAGCGAACATATAACTTCTAAAGCGTTGTACGCACTTGTAGACATGTACGTCGCAACTTGTCTCCAAACATGTCTCCAACGCCATATTGTTTGTTCCGATACAAATACTGTCCAATTTACCGCTGTGATATCTCAGGAAAAAGTAGTGTTATGTTTTTAGTTACTGCACATTTTCCCCCTTATTTATAAACTTTTCTTATAGTTAAGTAATAATATTTAACCATACATTTTTGACGTTTAAAAACGACTCTTAACTTTAAAAACAACGTTTATAATATAAACAAGAGTCATGTCGCAGAACACGTCCACACACAAGACAATGTCTCGCGACAATGTCATGGCCATTGATGTCTTGGTAAAGATCGAAAGCCAACGTATAAAGAGCTACAATGTCTTGCGAACCAATTTTTTTTTCGAGGCATGTCCTAATTCTTAGGTCTAGTGCGTACGAGGCTTAACAACGCACTATTTCATAGCAATGTAATAGGAACACGGAGGTCAATGCTATGTCGTGAACTCATAACAGTCGACATTGAGGATAAAAATGACGTCGATAGACTGCCTCGTGGGAACAGTCATATGTTTCTCATGACAAAACATCGGGGACTAAAATAACCTTCACTTTCTCATAGTTTCTGTGTTTCACTTTCAGTTTCGATAATTTATTTGGATTTTATTTGAAGCTTAAGTATAGTTAGTATTAGTTTAGAACAACACCAACTCTAATTAAGAAAATTCTCTCGCACGTAGTTTCGAACTTTGTTAATACTTAACCGCTTATTATTTAAACTAGTCTAAAAATGAGTCAGTAAAAAGTCTTTACCTATAAATTATGCATATTTTAATATTTAAAATAATTTATTTGGTTAAGTTTTCACGTCTCTGCTAACTTCCTAGACACGAAGAAGTACATAATGATAATCATAAAACTTGTGCAACATCGTTAAATTCCGTAATGAGGAAAAGTGTTAAGATTAAAATAATAAACATAGGTTATTGTTCAAACTACCTTACAATATTTTATAAACTATGTTTTAACCATAAATTGTATATTTCGTAAGCATTAAGATTGCTTTAAAGTGTTTCAACATCCGGACAAACCTATTGAGGTTTTGTGATGTTTCTGTTTATATTTTGTTTTGTTCCTTTAATTAATAAACAATAAAAAAAAACAAAAAAGGTATCTACTTTAAGGAAATAAATGGTTCCATGCCTGACAATGAAAACGGGATAATAAAGGTCACGACAGGTATTTAATCAAATAAATATGTTGTCAATCTTTATTCACAGTAAATCACTTAACTGAAGAGGATATCAAATATACATGTCTTTGTTACTTAAAGATCGATCACAGAATAGAAACAATTGACTATTGAGAATTTGAGATAAGAGTTTAGAATGCAAACCACTGGAACGAAGACTAAATAGGGGCGCCCGCGCCCGCTTCATAGGTACAATAAATTTATCTCGACGGAATCACGTTGTATCATTGTGTATACTTATCTATTTATAATACACTAGCTTCTGCCCGCGACTTCGTTCGCTTCCTCAAGAATTGGGCTATCCAATGCAATGCGACATACAAACGTACAAACAAACAAATTTTACCTCTTTATAAAGTGTAGATTTCCCAAGCATCGTTTATCATATATCATCGTCAAAATTTGCATAAAATCAAAACCATTCCAACCGACATACGATATTTGGTTCATTTTCACTCGCAATTGGATCCAAATTAATTTGTGCTTCCGTTTATAAGCTTCATTTTGCTAATAAGTTCCCTAATATTTGCGAGTGTGTAAACACGGCGTAAACGCATTAATTACAAAGTAATTTGACTCCATCAAAACTACAACTGTTTAGTAAGCCACAGGCTTGACTAATTTACATTTAATAACTCGACAAATGAAGTCGAAAGCCTTTAAATTAGTACCCGCAAAATATGCAGATTATAATCTCAATTCAAAGAAAGCGGCTACATACATTGGGCAACGTTTAACAAGATTAAGACCACCGCTGCACCGGTTGTGGTGTACCTTGGTCTTTATTTTCGGTCAATGAGAAAACTTAATGAGTTGACAAACAAACCTGTATGGATTACGACGTAAATGACTGCAATTCAATAATTTGCTTAATAATGTTGTAATTTAATTAGGTGCTTGTGTTTGGCGCTTGATCAAAATTGATTTCTAGGAATGAAAGCTGTCAGGTGATTGGTCGTTAATTTGTTAAGTATGTAAAGGGTGCTCGGTACTCATAACTAAGGTAAATGAACACTATGGATTGTTACGTTTCATCCACTCTCACACACCTTTACATCTGTAACTCGGGAGCCTCCTACCTCAAACACCTTTCTCTATTTAAGATTGTGCATTTTATTAACCAGCCTGTAGATGTTGAGATAAACAAACATTTTATGATTATATGATGACATGACTGCCTCGTTGGTCTAGTGGTCGCAACCGCTACTGCTGAGTATGAGATCCTAGGTCCGATTCCCGGGTCGGGCAAAGTGTTATTGGGTTTTTCCATCTGGATTTTCTCAGTAGCAACCCGGAGTCTGGATTTGTGCCCGGTTGATGGCAATAGGCTCGCCCCCTATTAAATGGGACTTAAACATAACTGCCGAAATGTGGGTGTACCTGCTACAGGGACACCTCTGTCCAACCCTTACGGGAAACAAGGCGTGATGTTATGTTTCTTTATTTTTATCATTTCATATTTACTGTATGTTGAAGAGACATACAGAAAATCTAAGTTACAAACCCACTTTTTTTTTGTTATTGAATAGCTAATTACAGCATTATCTGTCTTCCAGAAAAATCTTAATAAAATTGCGTAGAGCATATTTTAAGAAACTTATAAAGACAAATGGCTGCTCAAGCTTATGCAAAAGGCCTGTCACTTATTATACCTATTACAAAACTAGCGACACAACACATTATTACACAAATCTCGATTTACGTAGATGTCGCAAGCCCATAATTTTGTCTTGTTCGCGTTATATCCAACGAGTATGATACTGATATCAAATTCAACCACTAGATGACTAGATTAAGAGGCACTGTGCCGCAGATGCTTATTAAGATGAAATTGCTTATAGTAAGTGTTGGAACATGGCGGTTATGTTCAAAGATATTACTAAAGTCGTCTCGTTAAAAATAAGGTGGGCAAAACTTAAGGGGAAAGAGTCAGGGTAGCCCGCGAAATTCAAATTTTCTTACGTTTTTCGCAATTTGCAGGTCAGTGTCAGGTTTTAAGTTGATTAAAATATGATTCGCGGCCGTAATAAATATGGCTTTACTCAATTATAATCATTACAATCAGCAATACAACTCTTTAAGTTGTCAAGGTGTCAAATGTCATGATTTGACACCTTTGCTAACTTTCGCCTTAAGGTGGATCCGTAGTTATAGCCCGCGAAATTCAATTTTTTTTACGTTTTTTTGCAATTTTCAATGTTTTGGATTCATTAATAAATCTCTCCAAGTTAAATTTGTTGTTTGTGTTGTGTGTATTTGTTTGTTGAGTTAGGTTTGTTAACTTAGAGAGATCTATTAATGATTCCAAAGGTTATAATTCTGTAAATACATATCTGTTGTAGTCGCGAATGATAGTTTGATCAAGATACAACCTGACACAGACCTGCAAATTGCAAAAAAACGTAAGAAAATTTGAATTTCGCGGCTACAGCTGCGGATACACCGAAATCGGCTCTAACGATTTCGATAAAAGCGGCAATATAGGGGGCGAAAAATCGATCTAGCTAGGTCTCATATCTGGGAAAATCCGTTTTATCTATTTCAACAGCCTCGGGAATGTGATACAACGTCGGTATTCCACGATATGTTTTTTATTTTTTTTATTTTCACCCGAGCAGAGCTCGGTCGACCAGATACTAAGATATAATACCGGAAAGGTATGTTCCACAATATGTCAAGCTCTTTAAATAAAGTGAATGAATCCATTTCTGAGAATGATAGGAATACAAAGTGTGATACTAAGTATTAGAAGAAGACGCTGGAGCGAGAACGAATCTTGACGAAAACTAACATCTGGCTGAGAAACCATTCCCCAGACAAAATACTTACTGTTTCATGAATACAAGAAACTTTCCGTTTTAATCTTGAGATAGGAACCGAAACTTTGGACACGGCATCATACTAAAGACTAAACATAGGTACCTAGCCAGGTAGGTAAGTACTGCGAACCGAAATGCTCTTAGTAGCGGGAAATGCCCCGAATCCCGGCAAACTGCAAATAGTCTCGTTCGTGGTTGTGACAGATTTTTCAATGGAAACTTGTATGAAAATTCTTCGGCGATTTAATGGATCGCCGGAAAACGTCGTTTCACACTCGACTGGGAATTGTAGATCGTAGGATAGCATTATATGATTATATATTGGCATTGATCTAGTCTATACTTCTATACTAATATTATAAAGAGGAAAAATTTGTGTTTTTGTATGTAACGAATAAACTTAAAAACTACTGGACCGATTTGAAAAATTCTTTCAGCAATGGATAGCTACATTATCAGCGAGTAACATAGGCTATATTTTATCCCCGTACTCCCACGGAAACGGGAACTACGTGGGTGAAACCGCGTGACGTCCGCTAGTCTTTTGTATTTTCGTCAGTGTTCAAATTCTTTTCTTTACTAAGCCAGGATACATAATAACTGTTGAAGCTACAGCACTATTGCATAGAAAACTATATTTAATTACTTGTTTTCAAAAATCAAAATAGCATACACCTTTGACCAATGTCGAGTTGACATCAACCTAAAACCTTAATGGCCTGGCTATTTTACGAAAAAAAAAAAACTGTCAGTGTCACATTTTTTATTCGGTCTGACATCTAAAGAAGATGGCCGAATGCCATTCTGTGGTATTGATAGATGCAATATATACTGCTTAGTCAGTAAAGCAAATTATTAGCAATGAGCAGACAAAAAATAACCCTTAAGTTCACGAACATATTTTGGAAGTGACTGTGCCTACCTAATCCAGAGAATTTCGAGCTGAAGTTAAAAATCAGCGAACGGTAACTTATTTCGTCGAAACACGATCATTTAATCAGCCATTTGGATGCTATAAAAGCGGCTTAATATCTTGAACTGATATGTAATAACAAGCCGTGTTCTTGGAATACCGGTAAGCAGATTAAATGCCGAAGTTTCATATTAGGTATAGAAAGTATTTAAGAAAATGCTAGTTTTTCCGAGAACCTCCGAGAAGAGGATAATTTTCTCTATTTCTTTGTATTGTAGATGAATATTTAGTTCCTAAAATGAGACTTGCTATAGCTAATAGACTACACATTAAAAGTTAAAAGAACTATAAATACTATTTTATGTCTATCCGCAAGTCTAGCAAGGGTTGTCACACGGTGCAGTACAGCTTCACATAATAGCGTTATAGGATCGGTTGGCATAAATCATTACTTTTTTCACTTTTTTCCCGCACACAAATAGATCTCAACGGTAACTCTACAATACATTACTATCACTCGACGTTGCGTACTACCGTAACTAACGGACCATATTATAGCAACAGAAATACAGAATTAATCAATTCGTCACTTTTGCCTCCAATTCGCTTTTCAAAAATTACAAATAATTAATCATTCTGTCATCGCAGGTGGTCTGGGAATGACGTTAGGTTATTTCGGACGTACGTGCGTTCCTGATCATTAAAATGCCAACAGCCAAATGGCAAGCGACAGTTTAAACAATTATTCACTTAAAAACTACGCATTATGTCCGCATTTTTATGCATTCCAACGTGAAAATAGAAAGTACAGTAAACAAAAACATTGTAGTGAACTTACATTGAGTTCTTGCGAATATTTTGACGTTTTTTCCAAGGCATCGTACGTTTGACGCGTTCTGAATACTTAGTTCTAGTTGTCAACTGCCAATTCCAAGCGCTTGGCGTCTTTTGCTCGAGATGTGTGAAATGGAATATTTTATTCTGATTTTTCATAGTCTTACGACCTGAGAATAAAATTGTCTCCTTTAATATACTAATCCAGCAAACTTAGCAGGGGCAAAGGTCAACAACCCAGAAAAGTATATTTATTTTCTTTTGGCCAGCGCAATGTTTATTTCGCTTCAAGGCAAAAACAATTTTCTCGTTTTCTTAGCTTCTTTGTAAGCACCTAGATAATATATTATTCTAAAGGCCGGAATAACTCTGCGTTAGTAAAACAACAACGCGATCAAAAGATTGATTGCAGGAGATTAAGGTCCCGAAAAATCTTTCGGAGGCCCAATAGTTGGTGTAGCATCTTGCTATGGATGCTACAGATCAAAGTACATTAAACGAGATACCGTATCTTGATGAAGCCAACGCTTCATGATTTCCTCGTTTAACTTCTGCAAACTTATCTTACAGAAGTTTGTTTAATGACAATCGGCTGACAGCTCCGACAGTCGGTTTCACAACTATTGATCTAAATTCTAAAACTATATCAAAACAAACCGAAATATTATTAGTTGCTAATTCAGTAGTAATCGCTTTGGATTTGACGTTTGACAGTATTTGAAAGAAATCAAGGAACCAGTGTTAATGGGATTCTGTTACCTGTTTACAAATGAGAAAACTTTTGTTCACATTTGATATTGTTTATTTGAAAATCAGGAATATCAATAATAATTTGGCTCATTCTCATTAAACACGAATGGCTTGTTAAGTCATATGGGCTGAGTACACACTTGTGCTATTAGGCGATATTGATCGAAGCCGTTGTTCTGCGCACAACAAAATTACAGTATCAACAACAAACAACTCCATATCCATTAAACTGATACCCTATATTAACGCGCGGTAAGTTAATTGAATAATTATGTGCTGGGCACAGATCGCAACTGGGGTGTCACGGCCGGAAGAAAGCGGACACGACGGATGTGGGCAAAAAGTTATTGCGTTATGGTCGACAATGTAGCCAGATAGGGTTGCCATGCCATCTTTATTTTATATGGCAGTAAATTGCGTCGGTAAATTCCGAAATTTGGCATGGATGATCATGTTATTTCATATATACGAATACAAGACGACGAAAAAAGAACTACAGTCAACTTATTATCTTTCATAATCTAGTCCAACATTTTGCAGTAAGCATTAATTATGTGAAATAATTATTCATGCATAGCAACCCCAATTGCGATAAACAGATGGAAAACACGCGTGACTGACAGGTAAGCATGACAGCGTTTTACATATGAATTAGGTTAATTAATACGGTAACTCGTCGAGTGACAACAGATAAGCGTGCACTAGGTACAAGCATTTTCAGTACTGGTAATAATAATTGGACGTCTATACATTTGCACATGCAGACTGATATCTAGGTACCTAATATTTTTATGAAAATACAAACTGTATCATAAGCACTTTAGTAGGTACTTAGGGCCTGTTTCAGCACCTCCGATAAAGCTTCAGTTCCAGTACTTTGGCACAAATTTCATGGAAAATCTGTTCCATTTTTGTGACTATTCGAAAATTGTGAATCTATGATTGTAGCACTTAATTTAAAAAAAAAAACGTGTGGCACTCGGGGACTGCCGCGGTAAAGCTATTGCATAGCATTTGTAACCTCCATACTTCCTATTTGTAAACGCTACACTTGGGATGATGACGTGATGACATAAAACAAAAATTACGTTCCCATGACAACATCACGTTCTCATGACAACATCACGTTGTCATGACAACATCACGTTGTCATGGGAACCGTCATTACATGGTAGGCGGAGTGTTAGGTTTTATTTTCGTTACGTTACGGAATTTCTTGATTCGGTCGTCGCGCTCAAAGCCCGCGATAAAAGCTATGCAATAGCTCAACAAATTCCTTTTTTAAAAGAGCCAAACAGATGCCAGAAAATTTCGAAGCAAAATTACAAAATAATTTGGAATCTACAAAACACGTCCGCTTGTCAAACTTATTTAATTTTATTTCGTTTACTTGAAGGCTCTCATTATAAATACGTACGCCAGTTGAAACACAATTTAATGAAACGGACTTTGAATAAATTTATAAAACAGCTGTTACCATTTTATGACTTAGACCGGAGAAATGAGAGGTCCTCTATAAAAAATATAGGTAGATATTGTACTTTAGTAGCTTTTTACTTAAAATATCATAGATAACACTTCGCCAAGTATAATAGGTAATTACTGAAAATAGGTACCTAACTTTATCTATTGACTTAGCAATCTAGAAAGTAATTTCTTTAATATTTTAAGCATCTTTTCCTTTCCAAGCACTTGATTAATTAAGTATTACTCTGCCAATATCATACCATCATGGCAGCTAGAAACCAACTCGTGAGAAAAAAACAAAAAAAAACTTTTTACAAAAAAAAACAACCGACTTAAAAAAAAAAAACACTACAAAGTGAAAAATAACTTTAATTTCGGAAGTCGGTGTCTTTGGTTTTCAATTTTCGTTCTTTGTCACCGACTTCCGAAATTAAAGTTATTTTTCACTTTGTAGTGTTTTTTTTTTTGAAGTCGGTTGTTTTTTTTTTGTAAAAAGTTTTTAATTTTCACTTTTTAGTTGTGGTACCTACCCCACACAAATTCGAATACCACTACCTGCTATGTAAATAACAGTGACAGGAAGTTATCATAATATCATCCACATACTATGTGGGAAAAAATACGTATTATTGAAGCTAACTCAAAAATTACCCAAGCAAAGTTAATAAAATTTATATGTGACCACCTCTGAAGTATGATCTACCAAACAAAAAAAGAATCATCAAAATCAATTCATAATTGGCGGAGTAATCGCGTAACAAACATACAAAAAAAAAACATACAGTCGAATTGAGAACCTCCTCCTTTTGGAAATCGGTTAAAAATAACTTCCTTCTTCAAACAAAATTGAAGCATTAGTTAGAAGTTAGTTTATTTATGCAAATCATTTGAACAGAGTAATAATTACATCGACACTATTGGCTTCGGAGCTTCCATTTTGTATTTTTTTAAAGGTTTGACGGACATAATTAAACTATACTCCGTTTGAAATAAGATTAGACATTTAAACAAACCTTTTTTACAGTCCGTTCAACCGATTTTGACTTCTATACCGTAGGCATAAGGATGGCATTAAAAGCAAAAAAAGTGGTTACAAACCAACTGTTTACTGCAGCTGTCATTTGTCGTGCCACCAACGCAATAGAAGTCAAAATCGGTTGAACGGACTGTAAAAAAGGTTTAGTTAAATGTCTAATCTTATTTCAAACGAAGTATAGATACAGCGTGTGATAACTCCACACTCTGTTTACTGTACGTCTTTATCTCAAAATAATCTCTGACACTGAATCACGAATCTTCTATCTTTACGGTTTTCTAAATATAAGATTGGCGGCACCGCGCGACGCTTACGCTGAGAAAAAACGTATTTTTCCCTAAGTATTTACGTCATTTTGTCTCTTCGGACGGGAAGGTAATCTAGGAAATTCTATGACGTCTGAATAGGCTGAAAAAATAACAAATTAGGTTGCTATTTAAAACGAGAGACACGGCTGTTTGTATTTTGGCAGGGACGCAAAAAATTAGAACTCTTTTGATTTTTAACTCAGGGTTTTTAAGAAAGTATGAGTTAAAATATTTATAAATTCGCAAATCTTTATAAAAAAAAAATGGTAGACGATTGGCATATCTATTAGTAACACACTTCAGACAATTAAGAAATTAATCGTGTCTTCATTTTAAATAATAGTTAAACCAATTATGTACAGTTAACTCTGACATCATAATTTATAATATCCTTGAAAGCTTTTTTCCACTGGGTCGCTAAACTTGCATAAATGCTTCGCTGAATAATTACCACGTCCAAATTATCGGTTATACAAACAGAAATTACTGTTATTTGGTCATTATAGTTGCCAATAGACTTTGTCACCAATTTGGCACCCATGTGCTTAAAAATTATAATTGCTACGAAATAATACATTTCTAACTTATAAAACATTCGTCCTTTTTTCTTCTTGTTTACTTCATTCAGGTACCTGTTACAATCATCCAAAATTAAAATGCCTGAAGTCCAAGATAACGTACTGTTCACCGGTAGACAACGCAGTCATAACAAAAGAAAATTATGGTAGGATCAACGATGTAGAAAATGGCTCCATTAACTACTCTGAAAGTAGCATAAAATGTAGATATATGAGTCCAATAACATCGAACGAGTAACGTAACAGCCTTTTACATAATCACTGCCGAGCTTCCTTAGGAAAAGAATTAGTAGCTAGTAAAGGAACCTAAGTTACACGTAAATTACGTGAGAATTAAGTTAAGACGCCTACAGTGAAGGTGCAAGCAATAAGTTACGGCAAGAGCACACTTGTACTTGTGTGAATAGAATATAAATCAGAAAACCAACGTCTTCCATTACAAATTTACATCACGAAAGTAATGTAGGCAACTAGTCTAGTGTACTTATTCCAGAAGAGACCTCGTCTGCTTTTAAGGGGGATGCGCTAAGATAGCCAATTTTCTTACGTTTTTAGCAATTCGCAGGTCAGTGTGAAGTTGCATGGTGATCAAAATAATTATTGGCGACTAAGTTAGAATTGACCTACAATTGAATAACAACATCAAACATCGCTAACGCGCATGTAACTACGATTTTAAATGTGTAGTTTAAATCCCCTGAGAGTAGTTTTTACCAAAGTTTGCAACCCTGAAAACCTTGTGCTTCTCCCATGGTGCTCGAAAAACTGCGAAATTCTGGCACTTGTTTCAGTTTTTTTGCAAAATATACCTTATGGACGCGTTTTTAGGTATCTTATTTCACTATGGGAGTAGCACAAGGCTTTCAGGGTTACAAACTTGGGTATAAACTACTCTCAGAAGACCTAACAACATAAAAAATCGTAGTTACATGCACGTTTGCGACATTTGCTCTTTTTTGTGTCGATTTTGACTGGGCTAAAATGTCATAAAATCTACATGAAATAGTCATTCAATTTGAACTTAGAGTTGTATTGATGATTTGAATGATGACAGTTCTATAAATACATATTTGAGACGGTCGCAAATCATATTTTGATCAACATACAACCAAACCCTGCAAACTGCAAAAAAACGTAAGAAAATTTTAATTGCGTGGGCTACCCTGGTGCTTTCACCTTAAATAAGTACCGAAATATTCTAAAGTGCAGCCTTTTTTAAGGTCAGGTCACGTTTACCTTTTCAAGCTCGCACTTGCTGGAAAGTAATTTGAAGGCCCTTGACAGACTCTTTTCGGAAATTGAGGATCCATTAGGGAGTACCTTCTAATTTCCTACACTTGTGAAGATTTATCTTTTCACACATTCAGAAGGGATTTTCGTAAGGGTCTTTAGTAATTTGTGGTGCTTATCCTTAAGGAAGTAACTATAGTGAAGCTTAGATAAAAGCTATTAAGCCGATCCTTTCCTCAGTCCAATATCTCAATAACGGTTATCTTTTCTACGTAATCGGTAAAACTTACTACAAAGACAAACTAATCTTTCTTTGATCAGAAGTAATCTCAAGAGATTGCCATGTTACGTGTTAACGTGTGATTTAATCTTAGTCAAAGGGAAGATCTTTTAAGCACTCTAGTGATTGATAGAGACAAGAGATTTACTTGATACCAATTCTCTATTGATCTTTGAAAGTAATAGAGTAGTTCTCTAAATGATCTTTTGCAAAGAATACCTAAATAAAAGTTATTTACTAGCTCCGATGGAGTAAACTGAGACCATATACAAGGTTATTGCTTTCGACTCCTATGCAAATGTCAACAATTATCGAGTCATTTGACTTTTTAACCGACTTCCAAAAAGGAGGAGGTAATATGTTCGTCGCGTATGTTTTTTTTTTTTTTTATTTATTTATGTCCACCGATTTCTCCGTCAATTGTGGACCGATTTTGAAAATTCTTTTTTTGTTTGAAAGGGTGTGCTCTCGAATTGGTCCCATATAAATTTTATTAACTTTGCTTGGATAGTTTTTGAGTTAGCTACAAAATACGTATTTTTTTCCCACTTAGTATGTAGATGATATGATAAGTTTCTGTCACTGGTAGCAGGTAGTGGTATTCGAATGTGTGGGTAGGTACCACAACTAAAAAGTGAAAAATAAAAACTTTTTACAAAAAAAAAACAACCGACCTCCAAAAAAACACTACAAAGTGAAAAATAACTTTAATTTCGGAAGTCGGTGGCAAAAAATGAAAATACAAAACCCAAGACACCGACTTCCGAAATTAAAGTTATTTTTCACTTTGTAGTGTTTTTTTTGGAGGTCGGTTGTTTTTTTTTTTTGTAAAAAGTTTTTATATTTTTATTTCATTCATTTTAAAATATAAAATGTCAAATTACTCGAAAACGGTTGACATTGGCATAGGGTTCATGGGGTCATTTGGTTGCAAATGACCTCTCCTATATCCCCTTAACGGATTGCCGACATAAACCGTTATCTATCTACCTTAAATATTTTGACGGTAGTCATGTTTGAGTTCATGCAAAGTTTAATACGATCAGCCACTGTCAATATTTACAGTGTAAGGTTATAGGGTAAACTTCTTTGATTACACAGTAAATAATGTAAACATATCGGTTCTTACCACGGGTCTGTGTTCAACAATTTACCGATTAAACAAAAGTGGTAAATAAATAGGGTAGTTGGAAGTTTAACCCCTTTCTAACCACCTTTTCTAAAGCATACTAAATTCTTATAAAAGTAATGAAACGCTGGTTCATTTAGTAAAATAATATTATTTGACTGAAAAGAAAAATACTTTGAAGCGTTGTCCAAAATATTTCAGCGGGTGCATTAGAACGGGGCTGCGGTACGTGCCAGGAATATATATATAGATATTATTACAAGCTCATAACACGAGAGAAAAGAGTAAGCGTTCACACATTACACATCGGAAAAAGAAAAAATTAAAACAAACATTGAGACGTACCACTTTATTTTAAGATCGAGAACTCGAGAAGCTAATTATCATCTGTCAGTAGATGACATATTTACATAAACAAAAACCGGCCAAGTGCGTGTCGGACCACGCACAATGAAGAGTTCCGTAGTTGGGATGAATTTATCCCAAAAACAAACTTAACTTTGTAGTTGAAAAATATGTTCTCCCATACGGAATGTATGGGAAAACATGTTTTTGCAACTGTAAAGTTAAGTTGGTCGATTATTACTCGTTAACTTGTAGAGCCTACTTAGCTGTGATAGTTTTCCTTTTAATTTCGTTATATAAACTACTGCTGTGATTTTTTTCACACATCCAAAACCAACCATTTAGCTGGCAGGGGGGGGGACACTTGACTCTAACAAAAATTTGCACTTTAAAGCTTAATATTTCGCAAACGGATCCTTGAATCCAAAAATGGTTTGCACAAACTCGCAATGTTTTTAAAGGACCTTTCCAATGATACCCCACACCATTGGTTAAAAAAATAAACATCACTACTTTACGTGTAGGAGAGGTACCTACCCTAAAAAAATGTTTTTCATAATTTTGTTTTACCACTTTGTCAGCGTAATTTATATGTATACCTATGCCAAATTACAGCTTTCTAATACTAAGGGTCTCAGAGTTAAATCGCTGACAGACAGACAGACGGACATGACGAAACTATAAGGATTTCTTGTTTACTACGGAACCCTAAAAATTATACACGCGTTTTGACAATACCTTAGGTTCCTTTTGCCTTCACAATTGGAAAAACTGAGCCTACCGATGCATTATAAATCTCCACTTCCTCTACTTAATAGACTATTGTTCATGTCTACGTGAAACACTGTAAAATTGAGGTCGTCCTGTATGTAGCGTCCGAAAGCATCATTTACATCCTAACTTCAATCATTGTCTGTCAAATTATCACTATTCAACCACTAGCACGTTGAAATTCCTTTTGTGGTCGGGAGATATTCTCTATCAAATGCTCAATTTGTTAATCGCAAGCTGACGATTCCCACAGCTGTAAAGGGCTCACTTTAGCGTAAAGTTTAATATCATCCAGATATACCAGTATTGTTGCGTTGTCTCCTTATATTTCAATACAAAACAAGATATTCGTTCTGGTGGATAATCCGTTTATCCGATTTTTTTTTACAGTTTATGAATTCTCTAGATCCCGGAATAAAATACGTAAATCTGAATGCTCTTTTTCCACTCAAATATATTATCTGTATCTGGTGATAAGCACTGGCCGAGTCAAGTCAAACCAAAGCATTCAGCAGTTGTCTTGATGAGCCAGATATAATATAAAATGAAAAACCCTTTTACTGTCTCCAAGAAAGCAGAACTAAAATAACGTAAAGTAAATTAATATTCTATTCATCAAACCATTGCATTCTCATAAATAATTACTGGCTCTCGTCACGCTTATAGAAATGAGTTAGTGTAATCAACAGAATTTAATCCAGAATACGAATACCAACATTATCTCATGTTATAAGACGCCAACGTGAGCAGCAGACGTAATGGCCGACCATGCATGAATAAAAATAAAAGAGGAAGCTATATCCACATAGCCCACTACTTTTGTTTATTCCGTAAGGAAAAGCAGCATATAAACGATAATAATAAATGCATATCTCTCTCGGACCAAATTTATGGTAATACGGGTACCGACTTATAATGGTTGTGAAAATCAGACTTTGTTTTGTAATATCAATGTTAGGATTAGTTCCCTTTCTTACTATAGGTTAAACCCATGATTTGTGAATATTAAGGTATGTGGTAGATAACGAATGATAAGATATTGTGAATTTTTAATAGTGATAAAAAAATTACTGGCAATGGCAATAATATGTGGGATATAAAATTCCGCGCGCGAAAACTATTTACAGAGAAAGATGTATTTCTTTGGTGCAAAAATAGCAACACGCAATGAAAAGCTTGAACCATCAGCTGTCTAGTCATACTTCGTATCTTTCGATGATTTCACGCCACTAAACAGATGTTTTCATTTAAATACACAATATTATCAAGGGATGTTTATAGATCGGTTTACCTATCTCAACCACCCGCAACAGTTGCGACACAACATCGTTTTTCAAAGCGTGACGGAAGCTTTAGCAGCTCAGAAAGTCTCGAGTGACCTGTCAAAAGATAGCAGACTCGCGAGTGTCGAGACTATGAATATTTATAGAAAGGCGGCGGAAATAAAGATATCCCACAGTGCAGTCACCGCTCGCAGTTCCGCGGGAAACTCTTTCATTAATTGTTCTTAATGTCGTAAAAATAAATAGGACTCATTTTTAAGCTACCATTAACATTTCCTATGCTTTAATTATAGAAACAATTAATAAGCCATTGTGTCTTGCGTAGATCTGCATTCGAAGGGTTAATCATAGTATCCGAAAGACAATTTCTCTCGATTCTGAAATGGAAAGAAATGTTGAGAAAGGTTTGGAATATCTTGCATAGGACCACCTATGCAAGATATTCCAAACCTTTCTCACAACAATTTACTTTGACGTGTAGAATACTTACGCATTGTTTATGATATTTCAGAGCATAACTACGTTATTTACCCGCACAATACTCTTTTATGAACAACAGAATGTTCGCTTATCTTGCTTCCGATGTTACGTGCGAATTCCGGTGATCCTACATCGGACACATGTATGAAAGGCATTAGGTAGTCATCACACGAGTCCATGCGCCAATTACGGGCAGCTCGATACCGTCGGAACTCGGCTAATCTGATCTGGATATGTCCATGCATTTCCCACGTATATCGCATAAACACATTTTGTACTAGAACAAATACGTATATCATGAGCCTGTGGGCTTACCGAGTTACCGCTCAGAAATTATAGGTTCAATTATGAGTCTATGTAGTTATGGTAAACCCGCACCTGGCAAGAGCATTTACGATTTGATTTAACTCTTGAATAATGGTCTTAATATGGAACATTAAACTTTGTGGAATTATGTGAACGATAATAATTATATTTTTCCATGTGTTACAAAGAAATATACTGTTTCCATCGATCTTTACAGCGTACTTTGAGCCAAAAATACGGTAGAATAATGTCTCCATCTCAAGAGTAGGTACCTCAAGTTGTAAACCAGCTCATTGCTTTTACATGATTGCCGTACTTTACGATCTCACTCCTCAACCCTCGAACGCAGAATATATAGGGCATGGGGGTAAAAGGGCTATTCGCTTGAGGGTCCTGAAATTTTAAAATCCTTAAACGTACGTCCTATAATCATTCCTCGTAGTACACAAGGCGCCAGCTCTTTATTACTGCCAGGCCCATTCTGGCATGCTTTCAAATGTTCGCTGCAGATGTCATGTGCTTTAAGACTCGTTAAAATATTGTCTTAGAATTTTGCAGCACAAAGCTCATTTGTTAAGAGGAGAAAATAGGTTATGATTTATTTAGGTAATTTTGGAGAATTTTGAACACTTTTATTTGCATAAATTCTTAGGATATTTTAGGTAATGGCACAGCGTATATTCATAATTTTTTTTAAATTTTACAGATCCTACCTAATTATATACAACACCATCTTTGATTGATATGGTTCCCAAATATTTCCCCAAAGATAATTCATTTCAATATTAAGACACTCCATTTATGTAATTTGATGATAAAATGTCGCCGACCACTCAAGAATTACTCTGCCGGTGATAACTTTTTATTGTTTGCCCCGACGTCATTTATTCCAAATCGGTTTTAATGAAAACCGTCAACCATCAAATGATTTATGACGATAATTTGAAAGAACCCAATTTTATGAAAGTCATTTACTTCCTCAAACACCTGTAAGCGTAATTTCGTATTCTATTTTTATCAATGAGTCAATCATTAGTAAAAAAATACTGGAGCTCAACGAGTGACAATCGCTGTAACTTCTCAAATTCAAACATTCACAAAACACATTAGAAATTGTTCGCTATGATAACTAAAGAGAAACACTTCTCACAGACATATATTTCTGTTGTCAACGAAATAGCTCTTGGCGTTGGCAGCGTGCCAGAATCGTACACACCACATATCGTCCAGTTCACTGAGATCCCATATCATACCGGGATACCCACAAATTACGCTCTAGGATTTAACCCAACACCCATTGTGTACTATGTCACCCTATATCAATATTTGACCTAGTTGACGTCATAAAAAAAACTATGACTCAACTCAGCCACACCAAAAGATACATATCTCATGCAAACAATATTATCAAGCTCGTAGGAAATACATCTTAATCTAATCTATGATATTTTGCGTTTCAGACACTCGGTGGACTCGGTCGCGTCGTATTCTAGCCAGAATCACGTTGACCGTATAAGGGCACAGAATTTCTCAGCGGCTTCTTGTCAAGACGAAGGCGACTTCGGGTCGATCAAGACAAGCCTCTTCAGACGGTCGTCTTCCAATTTGGAATATCCCAACAAACGACCGGAGAGCGTCACGTCCAACACCAGCTCAACAAGAAGCCGCCTTCGAGAACTTGTCGAAAGGAAATCGAGTCAGGACGAGCACAAGTCCGCGGCAGACACCGTCGGTGATATACAGTATTTTGAAAACCCTACAGAAACATTAGAGTTTGACAAACCGCGGAGTTCGCTAGAATCTAAGAAAAGTCAAGAAGAACGTCCTAAAAAGAGAAAACTATCAAAGGGCAAAGAAAAAGATAAAGACAAAGATAAAGATCTTTGTGAGAATAAGAACAAAAAACACGAGAAGTACCAGAGCAAGTTAGCAGAGTACTACAAATTACCCGTACAACTGCCTCAAGACGAATTTTACCAACATTTGACAAGGTCTAAAGCGGCAGAAGAACTCATACAAAAACGTTTCTCAAATTCTGATACTGAATTCAATGGTAGCTACGGAAGATTGTGCAAACATAAAGAGCCTGAAGGTGCTAATTTACGACGCAGTCGAAGCTTGGCAGTGATAAGAGAGGAAACCTTCACTGATCTTCAGATACAAAACCACGCCAAAAGCAAGAGATCCCAGTTGATACCCCGCGCTCGCTTGTTCGACAAGCCTTGCTTCAAAGACAGGTAATTTATTTTATTACTTCAACTTTACTGGTCTATTTCATTTTAAACATAAATAAATTCTGATGCTGTCTGTCTATCATGTTGGTTAATTTTCAAGTGTAACCCATCGTCTTGTTACGATTAGGATAAGCTATCCGTCTGTTGTCTTTAAATATCGTTAGGTACACAATTTTTACACATTGTGGAGAGAACTATACTCCGTTTGAAATAAGATTAGACATTTAAACAAACCTTTTTTACAGTCCGTTCAACCGATTTTGACTTCTATTGCGTAGGCATAAGGATGGCATTAAAAGCAAAAAAAGTGGTTACAAACCAACTGTTTACTACAGCTGCCATTTGTCATGCCACCAACGCAATAGAAGTCAAAATCGGTTGAACGGACTGTAAAAAAGGTTTAGTTAAATGTCTAATCTTATTTCAAATGGAGTATAAGTGCGACTAATTTAGATAAAGCGGTCCGACCAAAGGTATAATAGGTATAGATATCTATGCCAAAAACCAGTGAAAATGCAAAAATAATCTCAGATTATACTGGGTGGCAGGGACATCGACGCGAAAACTGTTACAATGGATTCAGTACATGATTACTATAACTATTTTGTATTTTTTTTTTTCGATTCTGCAGCATTAAATCAATTTGAAAAGTACAGTATTAATCTCCATTAAATTATCGATACAATGGTATATAAATTAAGTAGGTTCTGTTTACTAGCAAGAGTGTAACAATAAAACAGTTGCAGAAAGGAGGCAAAACAAAATTTTCGATCGCAAAGCACTCTCTAATGCTTCGCATTATGAGTTTTGCAATAAGTAGATTGGAAAAACAGTATATAGAACTTACGATAACAGCTAGTTCATATTATTATCAAACAGCCGCACGGTCAGAATAGGAATGAAATAGGGTCAACGCATAAATATTTGAGAAAGCGTTCCTAAGATCATTATACCATTCACAAGACACAAGTTATCACAAGTTATTGAAATTAATTTAACACAAGTTTGTATCTCATTTCAGGTTGCCAGGACGTGCAAAATACCAAACTAAAGAGGAAGTTCTGGAAAGTATTTACATTGATAGCACCGCTTCTTGTTTTGGGGATATAAACGCGCAAAAAGAAAACGAAAAACCAGAAAAAACAGAGAATAGATCGGAAAAAGAAGAAGTCATATCGCGAAACGAGAGCCATCGTTCGAGATCAGTAAGTGGAAGTTGGCCAAACTTGAATGAAGAAATAAAACAGACAAACCTGTCTGAAGATAGCATCGGACATTCTCGTAACCCGAGTGAAATTGATAGTTTAGATTCTAACTACGTAAGAAAACATTATAATTTTGAAGCTCATAGAAAAAATTATAAAGACAGTTCACCTGAATCAGACCGATCTATTGCATCGCCTAATCTCAGCAAAGAACTCTATGTAACAACTGACGAACCAGGGACTGATAACGAAGATAAAGAAAGATCAAAAAATAATACACCAAAATCATTTACAAACGACAGTCTTTCGCGGAGTGACAAGGATAAGCCAGTCGAACCTGAACCAATAAACTACATAGAAACCTATGACAAAATTTCTTTAAAAAGTAAAAAGAGTGAAGAAAATACAAGTCCAACACCAGCAGAAATCGTACAAATAAATGAATCGAAAAACGATAATGATATACAATCTATAGCCTCTGAAAACGACGAAATCGTGTCAAGCCCCCCTGATAGCATAACTTCCTATATTTCAATTTCAATCGCTTCGTCGGACAAGTCGCACAAGTTGGAATACTTGGCTAATTCTCTTGCCGAAAAGATTGATGAATATTGTGACTCTCAATTTAAAGAAAACACTTCCATCGCATCACACACCATACACTCTGAAAATAATAATCAAGAGACAGATCCCATATATACTCAAGTTAACAAGAAAAAGACCTTCGCTGACATTCGCAGAGATTCTTTTTTAAAAAAGAATGGCAACCTTTTCAACGAAATATTGAAAAAACAAAATAACGAAGTGTATGTCAGTAACACATACATTGAAAGTGATACATATTCTACAAAGAGTCACTGCACATCTAAAAACATTACAACTGAACCTTTTGTTACTACCCTTATCGAAAATCAGTACTATTCGCTTCCTGATATTAATATCAGCAAGTGCTTAAGAAAATCAGAACGTATTGACGCTCAATTAAGAGAGGAGGATCCAGAGGACATACCTTGTGAAAATACATATGAAATAGCACAAACACATTTTCGAGAGATATTATCTTCAAAAGGCACTGAAAATTACGGTCAATTAAATAAAACTTTTACAAAGCCAACGCATAACATAAAAATTCCAACAAATAATTGCATTTACCTTCCAGAATATACAGAACCACAATTAATACAAAACTTTAACAAGCTTGATGACGACTTAAAATCTATTATAACTATCGATAGTTCTAACGCTGACGATAAAGAAACAAACTATTTTCGTTCGGATAACCATCAAAACGAAAGAGAGATAAATGAAATAGAAGGAACCATAAGAAACAACAAAATCATCACAAAATCCGAAAGCCTGAAAATATCAAATTCCGAGTACAAGCCAGAAATAAATATAACAAAATCTTTGTCTAACGATAATATAGATAAATCTTTGCAAAACAAAAAGCCACGACTAGGAATAATTAAAAAACACTATTCTCTTCGGCAACGGGACCCAACAGAAGAAGACGAAATTATTCGAATACCTAGCCCAGACACCGTAGAAAAAACTATTGTTAAAACAAGTGATTCCACGACAACGAAATCCTCCACAACTGAAGAAGCAAACACCCATTCACTTTTATCAAGAGTTCAATCATTCAAGACATCAGCAGAATCTAATATTGCAATAGTCCCTCTAAGCGGTCACCAAACAATTGTTATAGATCCACCGTTGACACAAACACCACACGAAAATAGCAACCAAATAGAATTGAATCCTCAACGAGAATCAGAAACGAAGATTACTCTACCAGAAGTAACCAATTTGATAGAAAGACAACCAAAGTTTGAAGTAATAACAGTTCCGGAGCCCGTTACAGAAACTACAAAAGAAGTAAGAAAAGTAACAGCGGATAACTGCATTGATACATCGAGTTACTATACACCCAAGGACCCTTTCATAACTATTAAATTAAATAAAGTAGTTAAAACTACTATACCAAAACTTAGAAAAGAAACGACTGACAAAATTGCATTTGTGCAACACAAGTTTGATAAACCACCTCCAAAGTTGATAATAAAAGACAACAAAAATTGCCAAGAGCAATCATTATATACATTCAAAAAAATTAACACCACCATGACGAGACCTCAGGTATTACAGGTGATTGATTCCAAAAGTAAAAAGCAAAAAAGTGCAGCAAAAATGGAAAATAGCATTGAAACAAGTGCTGTAATTAATAAAAAACCAGATATCACAGTTGAAGTTAAAGACGAGATTAAAGTTCCTAAAAGTGAAAGCAGCGTGAAAGAAAAGCTAAACAACGCAATAAAAACCGATATCGAATATCAAGAGAAACTAAATTCAGTTAAAAACTATTGGTCAAAACTTGTAGACAAAAATCCAGATGGCACTGAGAACATAAATAAACCAGAGTTAAAAGTTTATCAAGAAGATTTGAACAACAATAGTGGCAGTGATATTGGAGATGTTAAAGAAGAAAAGAATCAACAGAAGAACGATGACAGCAAATGTTTGTCAGAAATATCTGTGGGAAGCATTATCAAGTCTTTAGAAAGCGTTAAAATTGTAGACAGCATACGCAAAATCAGTCAGGCGAAAATACAATTATGGAAAGATGAAACCGAAAAAGTAAAAAGTGACTCAGAAATAGAGGAGTCAACATTGGATAAAATTGTTAAGGACTGTGATCCAAACTTTTATGAAAAGAGTGAAGTAAAATCTGAAATAGATTTATGCAGAGATACTCCAGAGATAGAAATAGTAGAGTTAAGCTGCGACGATAACCAAAATCAGAAGACTCAAGCTACGCTTATAAAAGCAAAGGGTTTCGAAAAAGGATGTGATGATTTCGATCACGTGAGATACAAGGTGATGAAATCAGAATTATTTAAAAACAGCATGATAGCTAACTATCGCAAAGAAGCTCAGTTTGACGGATTGTTACAGTATTTACAAGATTACAGCTTTCAGGAACTATTGGTAAATAACAACATCGTAATTATCGAACCAGTACGTACTAAAGTTGAACCGGCACCTAGAAAAAATACAGATACATGTAAAATTCCACCAACTTTACTAAAGAAAAACGATAATAACGCTTGCCAAACTGATAAGCCTAAAAATGCTGTACGAAGACATTTCTTTTATCATCCCATAAGAGTAAATAAAGAAATAATAGAAGAAGAACTTCCCAACCCAGATACGGTAAAGAAAGTAAGGAACTTATTCGAAGATACATTGAAAATGAAAAGTCCTATGACGCATGATCCACCATTGGTTAATGAAAACATAGGTTTGACAAGAAGAGCAACGTCTTGCAGGAATCTTAACGAAGAAACAAAAGGAAACAAAAATGGTGGTAGAAAGAAAATTATACGACAATTGACCATTGATACAAACTTTGGCAATAAGAAATGGGATAATGCTAGTCTTTCCAGTGGTGTATCGAGCGGAGATCTCAGCTCCAACAACGAATATGAAACAGATGGGCTAAGCCCTTACTCACAGAAAAATTTAAAAGATATTGTATACAGTTCAAGTGAAGAATATCTTTGTGATTCAATGAACCAGGATTTTTGCTGTGAAAGTCAATACGTAAGCCCAGATATTTTAAGAAAAATAAGGGAGTGTGGAACTTCAATAACATACTACGGAGGAAAAGTATTAACCTCAAAAACTGGTTCAACCGTAAGTCCTATGACGAAAGCCATAATGGAAGAAATAAAGAGTCTTCAAAAAAACTGCAGTAGAGATTGTTATTCGTGTCAAACCAAATGTCGAGGAGATAAATGTTCATGTCTCGTAGCAGATAAACATAAGCAAATGCTTTCGGACAAGCAAAATTCCAATACTAGTTTAGATGCAGGTAATCAAAACCAAGACAAAAACAAACGAACGGAGGGGTTTCCAGGTTTTAAGTTTAAATTAGTAAAATCGAACAGCTGTAGCAGCCGTTTAGAGCTCACTGGTACAGATGATAATAAAAATCTTCGAAACAAATTCCAAAAACAAATATCAAAAGAAGACCCCCCATTACTACATGATGAAGAAAATTCTGTTAAAAATAAAATCTGTCGTCTTGAAAGCTACAGTAAAGGTATTGTTAAAACTCCCTTTGACAATAAAGACAGCGGAATTAAAAAGGACGCAGTAAAATCCAAAATTGAAGCTATAAAACAAAACGATGCTATTATTAAAAAGAAAGAAGCTGCATTACAACCAATGGTAACTGTTACCGAAACTAAAAAAGAAGCAATGATCCCAGAACAACAGGACGAATGTACAGAGGAAGAAAACGCAGCAGCGCAAGCAGATAAACAAGCGGCTAATGCCCACACCTTCGAAAAGAAATTTTACTATGTGAACGATAACTTAGACCAAGGCAAAGTAACCACAGGAAAATTTGGAGAAATGGTTTTCGAAGAGTTTGAAGTTTTAGAGTCTTGCTACGATAGTTTAAATAGCAATAAGTCATTAAAATAATGAAATATGTCTACATTATTATCATAAGCTTTTGCTGACGTAAAATGTGATCTGTATTCAAATAACACTAATAAATTATTGCTAGTAAATATAGTACCTATTAATATAAATATTTAGCTTATAATCATGTATCTAAATTAGTTTTAGGTGTATTCTTTTAACATAGATAGTTGTTAACGTTCGCGATCAAAGTGTACCGTATTATTGGTGATGGTCTCTTTTTCTGTAATAAATGTATTTTATGGATGGGTTGTTTAGTTTCCTAGATCCTTACCATCAGATATTTCGTGCTCGACTTTTGTTGGCGTTTTAGTTCCATGTGTACATACACTAGTGAAGAAGGAACGGCGCACGGGCCGCCAGCGACGACACCACGACTCCTGGTAACAAAAATAGCACATCGTTAGTACGAAATATATATTTTTAAATAAATGTGTATCTGACCATCAGTAGGACCCTCCCTTCCGAACACAGCCGCTGAGCCGCCACCTATTATCATATTATATAAGTCTAGTTAGAACATGATCATGAATTCCGAACTCATTAAAAATAGTAATGAAACGGTAAAGATAAACGGATGTTTTTCAATCTTTGTTAACATTACGCGTTTATTTCCGAAATAATGATTGACATTAAGATAGGAGCAAATCTTTTTTATGGCCTATTAACGTCAATGACGACAAGCTGTGGCAATGTTTAGAATACCCATTGGCAAACCGCCGTGATAGATTTTCGAATGAAACAGAAATACATTTAAGTAATACACAATTAGATTCATATATTCATCATTCCCCGCCCTTATAACAATGTACTTAGGGTGACGCAGCATGCCTTCTTCGTTTTTTCTTTACTTTCTACTATCAGCCGTCATCTCAGTATTCACCTCATTTATAATCATATCCTTTTTCACACAATCCATCCATCGTTTCTTCGGTCTTCCCCTACTCAGATTCAAATATTCATCGAGTTAAAAATTGCAGTAACTAGATATGTAGCTTCAAAAACATTCATTAGTTAATTACTATTTGGTAGCATTTAACTAATTAGGTACTTAAATGCTAATGAACGACATATAAATGTCCGTGTCAGTCCAGTACGGAAGAGAGCATTTAGAATGTTCATATGGTATGGACTAGACAAAATAATTAATCACAAAAACGACGCAGAAGACAGAGATATAAGAGTAGTAGACACTAATGCTGTTACTCATAGTCTGTGAATTATTAGGCAGCTTATAAGTGTTAGCAATTACTCATTACTAAATACTTTTCGAATACACAAAATAATTTTACTATAGATCCAAGACTGATTAAAGGTAGATCCAATTAAAGATGATAATGATGTTAAGAGCAGTAAGAAATTAACAATCAAAATTACGTAATGGCTAATTGCACTAGTGCCAAGGCACCACTAACTTTATGGTCCTGGCTGGCAACGACACTGAATCACGTGTCAAGCGACTGTTTGCTTGCTGGACCGTGATAAGAGTATTACGTTTACGCTTTTGAATCACTACGCTAACTAAGAAACGTTACCCGTTTGTTCTGCGCCCCGCGGTTTAACCCGCATAAGTCTCGATCCCGTTGAAATATCGGGATAAACCGGCCAAGTGCGTGTCGTACCACGCACAATGAAGGGTTCCGTAGTTGGGATGAATTTATCCCAAAAACAAACTTAACTTTGTAGTTGAAAAATATGTTCTCCCATACTGAATGTATGGGAAAACATGTTTTTGCAACTGCAAAGTTAAGTTGGTCGATTATTACTCGTTAACCTGTAGAAACTACTTAGCTGTGATAGTTTTCCTTTTAATTTCGTTATATAAACTACTGTTGTGATTTTTTTCACACACCCAAAACCAACCATTTAGCCGGCAGGGGTAGGGGACACTTGACTCTAACAAAAATTAGCACTTTAAAGCTTAATATTTCGCAAACGAATCCCTGAATCTAAAAATGGTTTTCACAAACTCTCAATATTTTTGAAGGACCTTTCCAATGATACCCCTCACCATGGGGTAAAAAAATAAAAAAATAAACATCACCACTTTACGTGTATGAGAGGTACCCTAAAAAAAATGTTTTTCATAATTTTGTTTTACCACTTTGTCGGCGTAATTAATATGTATACCTATGCCAAATTACAGCTTTCTAGTACTAAGGGTCTCGGAGCTAGACCGCGGACAGACAGACAGACGGACATGACGAAACTATAAGGGTTCCTTGTTTACTACGGAACCCTAAAAAAGTATCCTATGTGTTAATCCAGCTTATGAACTATCTGTGTGCCAAATTTCATTCAAATCCGTTCAGTAGTTTTTGCGCGAAAGAGTAACAAACATCCATCGATCCTCACAAACTTTCGCATTTATAATATTAAGGACTAGCTGCGCCCCGCGGTTTCACCTGCATAAGTCTCGATCCCGTGGGAAAAAAAAAAGTATCCTATGTTCTTTTCCAGGGCATCATCTATATATGTGCCAAATTTCATCCAAATCCGTTCAGCCGTTTTAGCGTGAAGGCGTAACAAACAAACTTACTTTCGCATTTATAATATTAAGGAAGGATTACAAGTAGGAAGTACAACAGTTGTTGTTCTTTTCCTCCGTATCATATCGTTGCCATCAGCATTAAGACCTGTTCTATCGTGCCGTGCACCAGCGTTTCGTCTGCCTTTACTCAAATATTGGGCATAATTCCAAGATTTTTATGACAATAATAAATTAATAGATTTTTGACCCGTAGCGAAATTGTCAAGACTACACTGCACAATAGAAATAATTTTAAGATTTTACATAATACATGTTTCTTCCTTGTTTTATTTTAATTTTAGGCAAGTAAGTACTACTAGATAATACCTACCTACAAAGAAGCAATTTGTAGTATTTTTGTTCAATGCTCTTTAAGAATTCCATTACTGTTGGACGTGCTATTCCTGCCAGACGCAAAATTGTGTTGGAGTGAAAATAAACTTTTGCCGGAGCATTAAATTAGCCACATAATCGTCAAGCTAGCCTGTATCACGATTTAAATACTTTATTTTGGCACCTACGTTTCAAAATGTTTACATTAGTCTCATTTGATCACATTTTCAGACAGTAAATAGAGCCATAAATAAATTGATAGTAGTTTTGTTGTTCATCCGGTCAGAAACTGCAGGAAAAATAAGCCAAAAATACGTTATTGTCGCATGAATCACTGCACATTGTGTACTGTCTGGGTCATTTTAATACAAACTCTTGGCCCACTGGCTCTTCAGAATACGTTGAACAATTTGAATGCAGACGTGCAGTTTTAATATATTTTATTGTGCATTCTGAAGATCAAACATTATTAGCACAGCTGATGTTTAGTTGTTTAGCGTAATAACTGCGTCAAGTGACAATCTATTAGGTAAATAATTATAAGTGTTCTAAGGAAAGATAAACCAATTGAACCATGTCCCTTTACCTAGGAATAATTTATTGCGATCTCAAAATTATAAAAGTATCTCATACAAGAACAAGGTAATCTTATTTTACAAATAACTATTATATTAAATTAGCATTAATCATTATTCGTCTGTACCTAGAGCTACTATTAATTTACTAGATTATAATATAATGAATCTGCCACATACTAATTCATATAGAAATCTAGATCCGATTTGAATAACAGTGCATATAACTATGGTCTGTGGTGAAATGTAGGTCCATAGATAAGCTTAATAGATGCGTTGGCCTTTTTATCGAATGGGCCAGTACACACTACACAACCGACAGGTTTAAGGTCGTCGACCCGTGAATTGATTGTGAGTAGTTACAGCATAACCATAGTGACATGCATTTGCATGATTCATGTGTTTTAGTACACTGTTATCATCGGTTTATGGTAAGATGCATACTTTTTAAGTAATTTGCTTTTCAATATGAGTGTTTTAACCTCACATTCTTTTGTTTTCCATAGAGTTAATTTGAAAGATGAGTCGTAGCAAAAACAACAATGATGACAATGGATTCAAAATATGTGACGTCTACGTAGTTAATGACAATTTAAAAGCAAATAATGTTAAAATTACTTCCTTGTAGAGACTAACAACCTTTTTAACTCGAGAGCTCTTTTATTCTTATCAAGCCACAAATACGGGACAAAGGGAACACTCAATAGATATGCACAATTGGCTACAAGCCGAAGCCAGCAAAGTGATGTCATTAATTAAACAATAAAGATCAAACGACAAATTAATTATAACGAACGTAATAATTAAACTCGGCTATATGCAATAAAAAATTCGTAATTTTCTTGATCGTTTACAATTTTCCCGGATGAATAGATTGAGTCTCAATTTATAGTAACTTGATTACAGTATTGAATATCTATTCAAACTAATTTAATTGAATGTGTCTTCAAACAAAATCATTAAGATAAATGAAACCAACTAACCAGTGAACCTGTATTCATGTGACCGCATTACAATTGTACCTTTGCGTTCCACGGTGGTTCTGCTTGAAAAGGTCATTATGACAACAATGTGTCATTTTCCGTGCGCTCAAAACGATTACCATATTTTGCGGCAGCGTAGATTTATAGTAACGTGATTGTGTAACTTGCATTTGTTCATAGTAAATAAGTGTCCTGGTTTACTCAATTAAGATACTGCACCACACAAGATTGAACGTCCCATCTGTCACACATTCATTAACTCTTCCTTATCGCTCATAACTTCTATTGTACGTACATCTAAAACAAATGCTGGGTACTTCTTGGTGCAGCAATTTCTATTCTACTCCATGTAATGCTCATTCTTTTTGCTGCTGAAGTCTATATACTATTTGCTTTTTCATTCAATTGATCTATGTACTTACTTCCGTCTAGATCTTCCTCTTTGCTTCTATTTTTCCTTTTGTTATGATGGTTTTATTAAAGTTATCGTGCAAAACATAGGCTACTTGGTCACTTGTTTGAGTTAAATGAAGCTACAGCATCATCACATTAACAAAATCATCCGTAACGGTGATTGAACACGGAAAATGACTCAGTTAATGATAAACAGTTATGCAAATAAACCGAGGTTTGCCGAACGCTATTATTTAAATACGTTTTAGATAAGATATCCATTAATAGTATTGCAATTAAACAAACACTTCATTGTCTTTGATTGACACTGGTTAATACATTAGATGATTACTGTAGGTCACATAATTATCTAGTAATCGGATCTAACGCATATGAGCAATGATTTAAATCGGAAAATACTGAGGAACTTTTATTCGTCATGACACGATTTCATGACGAATAGCATACGTCATACTCGTGATGTGGTTTAATTTAAATACAATATCTAAGAAATGTGAGAGTTTGAAGACTTTTTTTCAATTTTGAGTTCTTGTTATTCAGAATTTTGCTTGCTAGAGTAAATTTGATAAGCACTAGATCATGTAGGTCAATTACCAAACGGACGAACAGGTCGTTTACCTAATAGTCATGTCACGCGATGTATCCACTTGTGGACCGCTGAAACTGAAAATCTATTAACAACTAACAGTTTTTGGTGTGATTCCTCATGGTGTTATCTGATTTTTAGACTTCAACCAGGCCCGACCCATAAGAGAATTTCTAATGGGTAATCAAGATGACTAGTCTTATTAGTCATGATTTTTATAAGGAACACCCACGTGCGTGATTCCCATGGTGCTATGATTTATGATTTCTTATTACCACTTCCTTCTATTTTATACCAAATTATATCTCCCTCAATAAGCGATAGTCCGAACTTTTTAATTAGCCACAATATTTTTCTTCCTGGCCTGGTCCTATGTTCCTTGGAGTTGGCGCAATATTTTCTTTTTTTTCTCCTCTGCCAGCTTTTACCATTTCATTCACACTCTCTTCTTTCATATCATCCCTCACAATCATTCCATATTTTCTTTGGCCTTCTTTTTCCCTTCCTTCCATCAACATTTATACTCTTTACTCTCTTAAACCCATGGGTTTCACCCCTTCTCATATTTTTTGTCACTAGTACTACTTTCTAACTTCCTCTAATGGTCTACAATATTGTGCTATACTATAATCGACACGTTGCTGTTAATCTTTACTTAACCCGACTGAGTTCGTAATTATTTACCAACGTGAATAATACATTTGCAAGATACTAACTGGAAAAGCCAAGAAAATTTTAAGCGGATCTGGAGAGAGCAAGTAACTTTATAACGTACTGTTTAAACTTTACTTGACATGTTTAAGTTTTGCCTCACTTTAAGTTCTCATCTAATGTTGCACGTCTAGTGTGTTAAACAGGTATATCTTCTCGTGTGGGTAAATAGTAAAGAATTTCTAGAGGGTCACGACATCTTCCTTTCTGCCGAGAGTTGTAATTCTAGTAGATACGCATGCTGTTTGATGCTTTTTAAGAATTCAAAAAGATATAGGTATCTAAACTTTGTGAGATAAATTTGTAACATATTACTTTTTCAGGATTACCTAATGTAGATTATGATGGATAAAATATCACCATGTTATCTAAGGTAGCTTACATTGAAAACATGACTGATAAGATCACATCGATCATTATGTCGATGCATTATATGTTACGGTAGGTACTTACTGGCATAGTTTAAGAGCAAAACGAAATTCATGTTCCTGGATCTCGTAAGTAGGTATTCCGATAAAACAGGTATTGTGAAGATACAAAATATGATGATATTATTGAAGTAGTTCACTCTAAACTGAGTGATTCTGGCGTTTATCAACTGGACAGATAACGAGCCTTTTAACTGTGACTGTGAGAAGATTTATGGCTCCAGCCAATTGAGATGGAAATCATAACTTCTACATTTGTTGGTTACTATCTAAATTGATCAATGATCATTGAATATTTTTTGTCTACGTGACTAGATACTGACCAGATATCGCCAACAAAATAGGTAAGTACTTAGGTATACGTAATGTGGATGTAAACAAAAATAATGAACTCTTCATCTTATACCTACGTCCGATTTATTTTAAGCAAAAACGCCGTGGGAGATTTCGTAGAAAACAATACAATAACGGTCTTTAGATTCTGAAAAGTTAAGCACTTTAATCTTCGCTCTCATATAATTATTGGCATTTAATAACGCTTATCGGGGACCTAATTCTACATTGTGCCAGTGTTTTACAAGCAATAAATGAGAAATATTTGTTGTCTTATCTATGGGCTTGAGTACACAAACAAAACAATGCCATAATGGTGATAATACTGGCCGCATTTACATTTTTTTATGGGGGATGTTAAATAGATCCTATGGTTAAGTATTTTGTAGACCACGAATTACTATTATTTAAGTAGGCACCTATACCTACTTCCACCAATGGAATATCCTATCCATCTAAATCGATGATCTTATTAATTATTTACCTTCATTAATAATTAGTAGAACCGTAAGTTAAAATCTATTGATGACCTTGATAATTTTTATTATTTTACCTTATTTATATCAAAAATAAATTAAAATAATTTGTCATTACCTAGTTTAGTAAATATATAATAATAAATATCTAGGGTGTGTTAGCAGCACCTAGTTATTCTTTTCTGATACCTAACGTCAGTAAAATATTTATGATCTCATAGTTAAATAAACTGACATTCGGAGCCCGTTTTATAAATCTAACCGGTTACGGAAAATATGTAAATAATGTTACTAAAAAACAGGTAAAATGTCAAAAAAATTAGCTTTCTGATTAAAATTTATTACTAACAAGCGGAGCTAGTAATCAAATTTTGGCAAGAATTGTCAAATCTAAAAAACATCAAAAGGTTTACCATTCCTGGTGTTTGTAATCAATAAAAAAACTGATAACCACAAATTAAAAATAAAAACAATAATTTTGACGTTTGACAGCTGCTAACTACAAATGGACCCATTTTTGCAAACAAGAACCAACACACAGCAGGTTGGTTTCGAGAAAACGAAACATTTGTAAACAGAGTGTGCAAAATGCATACGGAGTATATTAATGAATTAATACTTCTTAACCTTATGTGGGATACTGTAACCTATCTAGGAATATCAGATTTATAAATTTTATGAAGTTGTAGTTTATAGTAAATCGTTAAAAACCTGGTTGGTTCTTTCTTGCAAAAACATATTGTGTTGCTTAGTTCCTTCTTGCAAAATGGACCTAAGATTTCATTGTTGTGATATTTCTAAAAATAAAAGTAATTCTTTATAAAAAATACTTTTTAATGCCATTTATTAGTAAATGAATCATTTTCTTACATATAAAATGGAAGCAAGAACCCTTAAAATTAGTCATCACTATTATTATCATCGCCTTCTACCTCAAAATCGATAGGCCCAGTAAAGCCGTCGATATCATCTTCTATGTTGATACTTGTCAGGGTTTTGTAGAAATCTTTTGCGTCGTTTGGTATAAGATGCAGAATACTTTTTATATCTGACAGTTTAGCCTCAGAAATGGCTTTGCCTGTAGGCCAAAGTAAGTCCATATCACTTTTTTTTATCACGGTCCTGCTTCTGATATTTTTCTTTATATTAACTTCCTTCAACTCATCGTCCAGATTGTTTCTCATAAAAATAGAGTACATTTTTTCTTTCTTAAGCACTATTTCTTTGGTATCCAGCCAACTTATTTTAGATCCATCTACTGCCTTCTTTCTGTTTGTGATTTTTGTCTCTAAATTGCGTGATGACATAAAGTCTTCTTTGGTAAGCCTGTGTACAATCATTGGTTTAATTTTTCGGCAGGTTTTCATGATCTCTATGTAATCATCTGGGGTATACAATCGTTGCTGGTGCTTAAGAGAACACTCTATCCGCCCAAAATCCGTATCATTGGGTAAAAAGCTGTGGCCAGATTCTAAAAATCGATGATGTATTTCTTTTAGAGTGAGATGATCATTCAGTAATGCTTTCAACATTAAGGTCAGTTTAATGTTTCTATTTTGACCCCCACAGGAGTCGCTCCAAAGGAATAAACTTTGAACACCATCTTTTAATCTTTCTGTGATATGTTTTATTAAACACGAACCGACTTCCTGCGATCCTCTGCCGGCCTCCCCTTCCACCCAAACATTACAATGCGCTTGGTCATCACTGCCTGTATGGATACCCAGATTATATACCCACAGCTGTCTTTTATAAAAAACAATATTTGTGGGTATCCTGGGAAGAGGCAACGTCTTTTGTAGGTCAAAAGTCATACATTCTATTGTGGGGTCATCTTTTGCCAGTTTTATATCATTTTTGAGTTGTTGTTGCAAACATTTAGCTTTGTCGATATGCTTTTTGTGGTCTTCTTCGATTTTCCTTTTTTCTTCTTCCGATGCTTGATTTTTTTTACTTTCATAGAAGTCACACTTGTTGCATGTGTCTTTTTTAAGGGGTTTGGTACGCAGGTTAAATTTTGTGACAAACACATGTCTTACTTTAGAGTAAGACAGCACTTCTTGACCAGCTGATTTAGCTTCTTCACTATATAGATTATATATTTTGGGTAAAGTCATGTCCGATGTGAGAAACTTTGCGTCGTTACTTTTGGCTCGGCGATAATGTGATATATAAGTCGGTAGTTTCTTAATTATGTTTTCCAGAAACAATTCACTGTCTGTTGATGCAACATTATGACCCGCTTGTAACCCACGCATATCTTTCAGGCAATTATTCCGCATTTTACAAAGAGCTGTGTTTATTCTTTTAGATGATGTTTGAAGTGTATTCAAGAACATTTGTTTGCAGACTAGGATATTTTTCAAATAATATTCCCGGGTATATGTTTTGTTGTTTCTCTTTAAATGATGTCGCGCAGTCGTGACGTATGCTCGTTTCTTAGGATTTTCCTTAATGCATGCTATCAAATACATATTTTGGGCAACATATGAACCAAACGAATAGAATTTATTAAATTCTTCTATTTTTTGTTCAGTTGATACATTTTTTTGACATTGTTTTGGACAATTACAGCTATAGTCAATGAATACCTTAGTTTCGACTACCTGCTTCTTCGAGTTTACATAGCTTAGATTATTATATTTTCTCTTCTTTCGGTCTTCTCTTAAGTCTCCACCATATAATCTTTTTCTACCCCTTTTTGGTCTTCCTTGGAATGATGCCTCAGTTTCAATATCTTGTTCTTGCAAAATTAGACTGGTTGTGTTATGGTTTGATGTATTAGTTTCATCCAGTATTTCTATCGCAGTTTGAGGGCCTTCTTCTATTGACGCTAACAATGATACGGAATTTTCAGAGCTTTTATCACTAGATATTCCATTTTCATTCTGACAAACGAAGTCTGGGTCCTGTACGGAGTCATCACTATTCATGATGTTTGTTATGTCTGAAGAAATCGGTGAACCTAATGCAGCGTTTTCATTGCTATTAATGTTGAAGTCTTCATTATCAAGGGTGTCAGCTAAAATATTAAATAATTCTGTTGTCTCTGGCGACATCGGTAGCAATGGTGAAGATGAAAGTTGACTGTTTGGAATGTTTTCTTTTGTTGAACAATGTGGTTTTGGAGACATAAGAATTTGTACATTCGGTTGTCGAGGACTTAGGGGGGACTTAGCTGGAGATTCTATACTCCTTTCACCAGGCACATTCGGTGGGCGAGGAGTTAGGGGGGAATAAGCTGGAGGTTCTATGCTCTTTTCACCAGGTACATTCGGTTGTCGAGGAGTTAGGGGGGAATAAGCTGGAGGTTCTATGCTCCTTTCACCATATTTCTCATCATTAATAATTGTCAAAGCAGTTAAAAGCGGCTCGGCATCAGCAACAGGCAAAGCTGCAGAAGAAACAAAAATGTTATCTTCTGACATTTTGTTTTTCGTAAAGCTATACTATACGGGATGGAGGGACACCGTCGCGAAAACGATTACCACGTACTCAGTACATCATCATCATCATTCTGAACCGGGGCCACATAGAAATTTTTCATCGGTTCAAAAAGTATGGAACAGCTGATTTTTTTTAATAACCGATAAAAAATTCTGTGTAGGGCGGCTCAGAATGATGATGATGTACTGATTACGTGGTAATCGTTTTCGCGTCGATGTCCCTTATACCCCGTTTAAGTAACCTGTAGTTAGTGACAATTAAGATCGCAATAGCGGTGTATCGTTTTTCATTAGAAAAAATGTTGAAGATCACGATACATGACGATCCAAGACATGAACAGGCTTATTTTTGCATTTCAAAGTTAAGAACTTTAATAAATGTAGGTGGGTCAATGACCGCCATTGCGATCTTAACTGGCAGCAACTATATCATTCATTATTTTATTTTTGTTATAGCGGTTTTGCTATGTTCTTATAACGGTAACGGACGAACGGACAGCGGAGGCTTAGTAATAGGGTTCCGTTTGGCACCCTTCGGGTACGGAACCCTAAAAAATGCACTTATAAAACAATAAGCAAATATAAAAAAAATGCGTCATGTTATTGAACTAGATGACATAATTATTACAGGGTTTTACTATAACCATTTTCATTAAAGGTAATTCTGTGTAAAAAATGCAATGGAAATTATATAAGCTTTCAATAGGTAGAGTTAATTTAGTTTCATAGACTGATCCAATCTGTCTAACCGTTAATTGTTTAGCAATGTGTTAGAATAAGTACTTACCTTTATTCACCTTCGTGGGACTGCTTTCTGGAGTTGCTTCTATAACATCTGCAACATAATCAAATCAATGATGTTGTGTAATACAATCTGCATGTTTAGTTGTATCTACAAAAGTCATTAGTTTGTATTGTGTTGACTTGCCCTGGTTGACAGGCCGCTAGGCATACGTTCAAAAATATAATATGTAGGTACACACGGCTACACATCAAGCTATACATTTCCAGTATACGCTGACCTCTCATTGTACGGAAATCCTACAAAATGCGAGATCAGCTTATACTGGAAATGTATAGCTTGATGTGTAGCCGTGTCTGCCTACCAAAATTAAACCAAGATAGAAATTAGGTTTGACAAAATTAAACCATAGAAAAGAAACTTCCTAGATACGGGGAACTTTAAAACTTATATGGGTAGAAAGTTGATCATACCATTCTCTATCTTATTTTACCATAATCATGTTAGTTTCAAGTAAAAATCTACCACTTTTTGAGGTTATAAACAAAATAAAAGTAATTCCACAGGTTTGAAAATGAACAGGTTAATTTTATTATTACTTACCATTACTGTCACTATCTACATCATCTGAACTTTGTAATAAGCAGGCACTAAGAAGCGCTTTTGTTCTAGCACTAACATTTTTTCTAAACATTTTAACTATCGAACGAACCGAACATTAACAAAACGAAGCCGCAGACGCAAGTCGCAAACAGAAATACTGTATAATGATAGTGTTGCCAGTGTACTTTTAGTGTGTCCGAAACAAAAAAAACAAACGCAAAAATATTAAATTCAGTAGCGAATTATAGCTAGATACCATTTTATAAAAGGATAATCACATTTTGTTATTCATTAAAGGTACCAGCGAAAAGAATGGATCTTTTATTTTTGTTCAAATAATGCTGAATTTGAACAGTATCAAGAACTATGCTACATGGATCTTTTACTTTCGTTTAAATACTGCTGAATTTTAACACTATTAAGAACTATGCTACATGGTTCCTTCAAGACTAACCTAATTTGCATTATGCAAACAAGAACCAAACTTCTTGGTTCTATTTAGTTATAAAAAATTGTAACTTTTTATGCTAGATGGAACCAACGAACATTGGTTCTGGTTTGCATAATTAATATGCTTAAGTTGTAAAGGTACCAAGGATCATGGGTCTGTTTAACAATTAGTTTTACTAAGTGTTAAGGGGACCATGCCGTATAGTTCTTTACAGTTTTTTAAAAGGTGGCCAAAGTGGATTGGTTCCGCATATGACAGTGTTGTATCCCTGTTGTTAGTCGGTAAAAAGGAACCATTTTTTTTTGGGAAGATAGAATGCGTGATTTGAGCGCCATCTATGTACTAAACTCAATTTCACTCAAACTGTGGGTTGGTTCTTGTTTGCAAAAATGGGTCCAAATATAGAATAGATATGCACGTGCATACGAAAATCGGTCTCTGAATCGGCAATCATATATGAAACACTACATATAAAATATGGTAATTATAAGAAAAACATTAGACACTTACCCTGCTATTCGACAAATCCCTAAATATCGGTGATAAACACAAACCACGATTTATTTCTAATTTTGCTAACAGTCGGCATCTAGAAACACACACCGTCGACGCCATCTTTACACTACGTATGTATAATACTGTAGGTATGTATAGTCTATAGTAACACCGGTCACCGGTCCGGTCACACTGGCGCCGCTGAGCGAGAAAGTAGAGAGACGAGCTGGGCTGCTATATTGTCAAACCAAAATACTTCAATTTTGTTATTCTTTAGCTTAGCGATTGAAAAGAAAATGCTTTCCAAACATACTGTAGGAGCTTCACAATGCTTCGGCTTTTCTTTGCCCAATTACTAGATTTAAACCTTACCGAATAGAAATTTACTGGTTCCTATATTGTTACCACCATGTAATCATGTTCATTAAAGTTATTTACTATAAATTATAATTAATTTATAGCTTTAATGTACTTCATGGAGTAAAAATTATGTTTCGAGTTGAATTGCCCGCGTTAATTTTGTTATATTGGCAAGCTTGCGAAACCTACATCAAATATTTCGTTCAGAAATGATAAAAGAAAAAAAAGATAAAAAAATAACAATTTTCTTTGTAGTATATTAAACCTAAGACACTTTCAACCACCCCAGGGTTTTTAAAATGTGAACAATTTTTGAGTCATTTGACATTTTATATTTTATTTCATTCATTTAAAATATAAAATGTCAAATTACTCGAAAATAGATATCATTGGCATAGGGGTCATCAGGGGTCATTTGGTTGCAAATGACCTCTCCTACATCCCCTTAGCAGATTGCCGACATCTTCGCTGTTGTGTATATTGTGATTTGTGATGCAGGATTCGTACCAACCGAACCAAAGCAGAACTACGTGGCATAACTAGCATGCCTTTGCTACTCTTCACTAAGTTTTAAAAAAAACTTGCCACCAATGACACCATACGTCAACATGACATGACAACTTTTGTTCGCCGCGATTGTTTCTGATTTTTCTCTGCGTTTTGAAAATAAATACGTTTCCCAATGGCTGTTCCTGATTATAAACTAAGTGCTGTATTGTGCGGCCACTCGCTGGACGTGCGATGTGTAGCCACGACCAAAGAATTTTGTATATTATCCGCTTCACGCGACAGGACTGCAAAACTGTGGCATCCGGAAGGGTTGGTATTGTATCCCGTTACGCAGGCTGTTTTTAATCTTCTGAAAGATAACAAAACTTTTCTATTGCAGAGTGAAGGACTTTGTGAACGTAGTGACGTATAAAGGGCATAGGAATTTCGTGTCATGCGTTTGCTGGCTGCCTCCTTGTGAAGCGTTTCCCGATGGGCTAGTGGTGTCTGGCAGCAATGACAATACAATATTGGGGTATAACCTGCAGGACGGCGTGATCCAGGTGACGTTGGAGGGCCACGAGAACGCCGTGTGTAGTGTCACGCCTGGACGAGACTCTGGCATTTTGTTGAGGTTAGTATATATCCTTTGTTTTCATATGACAAGTTTACTACGTAAAAAATATCTAAGTATACTTGATAAAGAGTGAATGATGCAATGTTTTGCATGAAACTATAGTTTTTCTAGAGGATTTTGAAACCCAACATTATTAATAAATTTAGTAAGATCATGCCCTACTTGACTACTATCTAAACTGGTAGACACTACATAAACCATCTACTTACATATTTACTAGTTGTCTGATTAATCTCATAAACACAACCCATTCAATGCTCCAAGTCTCAAGCTGTAAGCACTCATGTATTGTATTTGTAATATTTTAAACCAAAGATAATAATTTTTATTCATAATGAACTACTGATAGCAAACAACATCATTGTATACATTTGAATGAAATGGTTAACAAAATTTTAACTCATTTATAATATGTTGCTTAGTCATTATTTAAAGATGAAGCTGAATATTTATAAAATCATACTTGGAGTGATTGACATCTGAATACAACTCTTTTACTGGGGAATACCCTCTACATAAAATATTGATAAGTAAAAGATAGAGAAGTAAAATAACTATGTAAACAAACTAGGCATGTTACACAATGTATTAAAAATTCATAAAATAAAAAAAATACAACTCAATCACTATAAATTTTATACTAATAATAAAGCTGAAGAGTTTGTTTTTTTTTTGTTTATTTGAATGGGCTAATCTCTGGAACTACCAGATTTAAAAAAAAAAATTGCAGTTGTTAGCCCATTTCTTGAGAAAGGTTACAGGCTATTTAACATCACGGTAAGACCCTTAGGAGCCGAACATTAAATTCAGAAAGGACGCTAAGTGAAAATGAAGTAATAGTACTTAGGCAGAAACTAGTTAACTCATAAAATTACACCTACTTATTAAAACTCATCCTCCACAGTTCTAGTTGGGACAGCACAGCCAAGGTATGGAACGTGAATGCAGCCCGCGTACCTCCACTGACTCTGAAAGGCCACCAGGCCGCAGTGTGGGCAGCCGTAGAGCTGTTCAGCGGTACCTATGCCACAGCATCTGCTGATAAAACTATTAAGTTATGGATGAAAGATGGCACTATTATTACTACTTTGACTGGTAAGGATTACATTTAAAAAATGCATTGTGTTAAATTAACAGCAAAGTAGTTGCACTAAGCAGACTGTATACAGGATGGCAAGGACATTGTAAGATGGTTCAGAATCATGTACGGAATCCATGCCTTAACAGGTTGCGCGTCTATCTCCCTGCCATCCTGTATTTTAAGTAAAAGTAAGCTAAGTAGTAAGCTTGATTTACAATCACATCAGCCGGTCTATTCTGTAAAAATCTCACCTGAACACTTTAGGCGCGGCGCCCACTATCGGTGGGCATCGGTGGGCATCGGTGCGGCTCGGTACAGCTCGGGCGCTTGAGGGCTGTTTCGGGCGGCTTCGGGCGCCTGAGAGCTGCCTCGGTAGTCGTAAGCATACCTAAGGACGCCCAGCACGCGTAGCATGACCACCGTAGAAACGAGTTATGTCGACAGAAGAATAGACAAAATGACAGATTGTGATTGTTTATCTGTCATTTTGTCTATACTTCCGTTGACAAAACTCGTTTCTACAGTGGTCATGCTACGCATGCAGGCTGGTTTCGGGTAGCTCGGGTGGCATTTTCGTGGCAGACACGTCGCAGAACAGTCATAACGTTCACCGCGCGCGCCTCCATTAGCTTGGCAACACCCAGAGGAAAATAAAAGGCAACAGCCTCATTAATTACACGTATAGGTTCGTTTGATTTGACGATGACAGAAGAATGTCTATATAACATAACATCCTATAGTAGTCATATCGTAAATCATTAAACAAGTTATGAAATTCACCGAAAGTACATCTTTGCTTCCTTCACCCAAAATGTTCTTTTTTGCCTTAAGGCTCCAAGTTTCTCTTCTTCTTCAACAAGATGAACAATGAGAACTAAGTCTCAATCCACAATTATAAATACACACGCACAACTGTTTTCACGTAACGTTACGACTGCTCTGCGACGTGTCTGCCACCCGAACTATTCTTAGTTTTGCCGAAGCTACCCGAAACCAGCCTCGGCGTCCTTAGGTATGCTTACGACTGCCGAGGCAGCTCTCAGGCGTCCGAAGCCGCCCCAAGCAGCCCTCAGGCGCCCGAAGGCGCCAGAGCTGTACCAAGCCGCACCGATGGCCACCGATAGTGGGCACCGCGCTTCAGGTGAAATGAGCTTGAAGTGAGCTAGATAATTCCACCTGAAGCTAGGGATTGATACTGTTGTAAGCTCACTTCACTTCACCTAAGTTTTCACAGTGGTATTTTTACAGAAGCATTCGGCAGTTGTTGGTGCCTGCTTCTGAGCATGCTTTTTCATAGTCCAATCTATGTTATGAATAGGATGTAAAAGTGCCAAATAATGGTGTCTTTATGTCTTATCAGAGCACAGTACAACCCTAACAAGATCAAGAAAAGAACAACTGTATTTTTTACCTTTATTCTGAATTTCAGGCCACACAGATTGTGTAAGAGCTCTAGCTGTAGCAAATCCTGAAACCTTCCTTAGTTGTTCTAATGATGCCTCCATCAAGCTCTGGACTAACAAGGGACAGTGCCTTAACACATTCTATGGACATTCTAACTATATCTACAGGTGAGTTAATATACATTAGGCTTGCCTTCTATTATGGCGAAATGCGGGTCTACTATAAGTACTAACGAAGAAACACATATCTATACACCGTAAGGACTATTTCTGCTTGCAGCGCTCGGCCTCTTATAGAAAGCAGCTGTTAAACAGATGTGGTCATCGTGTTCACGGGATTTTGTTTTCAAACTCACCTCTACCTAAACCCTTCAAAACCCTAATAACATAACATCATGCATGTATGTTATGTTATTATACAAACTAAGATGCAGTTAAATAAAGTTAATTTAATTAACAGTTTTATTTGAAGGTAATTTTTGTGTAGTGTATAATATATTCCATCTATCTACATCAGCATTAAAACTTAAAAAGCAGTGATTTGCCTCAATTTTAGGGAATGTTTGTCATTGTTTATCATGTTCAAACTTTGAACTTTTTATAGATAACATTGCATGGATTGTAGTTCTGGGACTTCCCTAAATTTTACACTGCTAAAAGTATAGTAACTGTTAAACTTTTTGGCGGCTGTGAAGTGTGCTACTCTCTGCGCAGTACCGCACCCCTCACCCCCGCTGACACGTGAATTGGTTACTGCGCAGCCACTCGCCTCATGTTCCGAGCCGCCATAAAGTTTGCATGGGGCTGTAATTGAGGGTATTTTTTTCAAGTGAATACTTCTTTAGGCGCGTTGGGTATTTTTGAGATGAGAAAAAACAATTGAACTCGCGACACCGTTACCGACACCTCATTTTTGTAAACGCGATTGTGCTCTTTATTTATATTATGTTACGGATCAATGTTCTACGCAAGTATTTTTACTTGAAAAGTTTTGAAGTATTTTTTTAAATTGTTCATGGTTTCACTTCTGTCGGCACTACCGAGTGACACAGTTTTTTTTTTTTTTTGTTGAAAATAATCAACTAATTCTTATCTATCATTTTTAACTATTATTATGAACTAGAACTGAGTTCAACATCTTTCTCCATCTCTGTATTTGTAATGAAGTATTTTTTTTTACTAATAAGCCATATTTTTTGACATCTTTATATCTTCAGTATCAGCATGAACCCAGGCGTACAAGACGGCTTCGCAACATGCGGAGAAGACGGCAGTGTGCGCTTGTGGACCGGCGGCGACTGCGTGCGCGACATAAGACTACCTGTGCAATCTGTGTGGAGCATCACGTGCCTCGACAACGGAGATATTGTTGCTGGTATGCTAGAGGCCCGAATAAGTGAACTTCTTAAAATCTTTTTAAATTTTGAGTCACATTAACAAATGCATATCTGGCGCCTTGAATAGTTGAATATGAAGAGTGCTTTTTGTGATACGCATGGCAGGATTAATTATTATGACAAGATGCTCCTGTCTCCTATTCTCTTTTTTTTATTTATAGCAAAGCATTATATTACTTTTTCATAAAACTTTGGTATGTTTTTTTGTATTTTCAGTTTTGTTCTTTTATAACTTCCAACAGGTTCCAGTGACGGAATCGTCCGTGTTTTCACAAAAGACCCTGCAAGATACGCAGACGAAGCAACACTAAAACAATTTGAGGAAGATGTCGCGAAGATGCAAGCCGCTTCTCAGCAAGAAATTGGTGGATTCAAACTTTCTGAGTAAGATAGATTTTGATAAAATTAATTTTAATTACGATCAACAAAGATTAGAGAAGATTGCAGTAGAAGAGAGAGATAGTGTAGAATAGTTTAATACTTGATAGAGGAAAGTAGATGGTTTATACAAGCCGAAAATAATTGTACTAAATTGCTTTGTTTTAATTTTTGATAAACACTTTCCGAAGGTTTTCTTAGCTTACTTTAAGAGGGTTTATCCTAAAAGTTGGTAACGTCGTAAATAGCTGTCAAATATATATCTTTTTGATTAATTTGGCAATATTACTGTATGGAATTAAGAAATGTGGCTAACTAGAGAACTAAAATATTGATGATGAAATACAATAATTAATATCGTAATACCGAATATTTAGTTTTAGATTTTAAAAAAGTATTTGGAAACTTTACAAATGCCTTTTTTTACACCTAAAATTGTTACAACATCAAATTCATAGTTATTCTATTGTTTATATATTAAATATAGTGTGCAATTCATTATTAATATTCTAGGGAACTAGTTAGCCAAATTTCTTATTTCCATACAGTAATATTGGCAAATTAATCAAAACAGCGAAATATTTGACATCTAATTGCGACGTTGCCCACTTTTAGAATAAACTAAGAGTATAATAAATCCTCTTAGGTCAACACTATCGGTCCTAGCCTATGCAGAAATAAATCCTAGATTTTATTTTTAGTGTACCATTCCCATAACAATTTTTCATCTTCTAAGCATACCACAGTCCATTGCTGAACTCAGACCTTACCTACCTTACGTTAGTTTACAAAAAATATTAACAATACATAACTGTAGTACTTAAATATAAAGTGACAGTTTCACTCGTACAAAAACAGACGCCTCCCGTCATTCCGACCTCGCCGCCGAGGTCCTTTGCGATCGCGACCGCGTCCCCGAGTAAATGAGAGTATCATTTCCCGACTCTTGCTCGATTACGAGGTGCCAGCAGTTGTTGCAGCTGAGCACGTAGCTTTAAATTCCCCGACTAATAATCATGATCAAAACTTTGATCCAGCCCGTCCCATCCTTGATGTCCTCCCTCCGGTTGACGCCCTAAGCCGAGGTTCGTACCCCACAGGGGGTGCCCTTAGCGAGCGTTCACCTAGTTTTAATTAGCATAGTTGAATAACCCCTGGCTGGAGGTTTTAAGTGTAGTAGCTGAAGGCACCCATAGGAAAGCCTGGTTAAGTAGTCATGATCTCAGAGGTCAACTACGAGATGCCCTACATAAAAAAAAAACAGTTTCACTCAAATTAATAAAAGTTTTCTAACAGATATTATAAATGGGAAAGTGAGTTTATTTGTATGTTTGTACGCTTTCACGCTAAAACGGCTTAACGGATTTATGAAATTCGGTACATGGGTAGACCATGACCTGGGTTAGGACATAGGATACTTTTTATCCCGATATTTCCACGGGATCGAGACTTATGCGGGTGAAACCGCGGGGCGCAGCTTGTATAATAATAATGAACACAAACTTATTAAAAAAACCTATATTTTTTCCATCCTTTTCTTAGATTACCCGGGCCCGAAGTACTCCTAGAGCCAGGCAAAGCCGACGGTGTGACGAAGCTGGTCCGTCGCGGTACCAACGTGAAGTGTTACTCCTGGAGTGTTGCAGAGAACACGTGGAACGAGATTGGAGACGTCATGGGATCCCCGCCCTCCAGTGAGGGCAAGACTATGTATCAGGGGAAGGTGTGCATGATGTTATATCCTAAATAATACTAACCTATTATTTTTCTACTGCTGGACAAAGGCCTCTTCTCATACAGAGAAGGCACGAGCATTAATCACCACGCTTGCTCGAGACAGATTGGCAACTTCAGATTTATATTAAAACCTACCAGGCTGGTGATCCATCCTGCAGGGGGTGTGAAGAAAACCGATAGGGAAATCGTGGCCCCGGCAACATGACAACTGAAGGAACACGGGTGGGTTTTAGTCAGTAAGAGTCTGACACGCCCTTCCGCTCCGTCCAGAGCGGGAGAAATTATTTGAAAATTTCCAATTCAAAAAAAAAAAAAAAAGTCTCGCAAAGGATCATATTTTATCCATTTTTGTCAAAACGCTATAATTGTTGTCTCAATGTTTATAAAACTATGTGAACTTGGGAAGAGAGAAATAAAAATGATTACTATTACCTACGGTACTCAGACCTGGTCGCTCACCGAGTCGCAGTTCCGCCTTGGGGTTTGCTGAAGAGCAATGGAGCGCAGCATTCTGCGCGTAAAATGAACGACTGAATACGCAATACCACGCTACGCTCCAAAACGGGGATCCTAGAGGTAGGGTAAAGGCTGCCAAGCTAAAATGGGGGGGGGGGTTCATGTCAGCCGCATGCATCGTGACCGTTGGGCAACAGTCTCTCCACACGGTGGTGCCTGAGGATGGACGGCAGCGCCGAGACCGGCCCAGGGAGAGGTGGCGACACGACCTAGATGCGTACCGCAAGGATTTGATCGAGGTGGCCCTGGAAAAAAATGCTTCGAAGGATTTTGCTCAGCAGCTCATTAAAAAGTCACATGATAATCATATATTCTACTTATTTATTAGTTGTTGTTGAGACTACTAATCACTGTATAGACTGGGATTTGCAATGGTTATTTCAGACATACTTCTAGATCAGTTTTGAAGTGTGGAAATCCTCATAAATAATTCGCTTTAGCGTAGAAATCCTCGTGGATACTTACACTATAAAGGCAAAGAGATATTGAACTGCTACGGTGGTTGAATCTGTGTGTGGCAGCATCTACAACACCACACTGACGTCATGAATAATCCTACATCGCGCAAGCAGGGTTTACCGCGCGACGAGTATTTATACGTCGGGCAGTTGCCCACCAGACACGACTCCCTTCTGGTCGGAGGATCCTCCCTTTGCTAAATAGGATGAGTGAACTTTACACCCTGTTCCTCATACCTCTATATCGACGCTTTAGAGTGAAAACCTCGTAAGTGTAAAAGATGTAACTTTTCAGGAGGAAGAAAAAACTGCGTGCAGTAAATTTTTGTACAGCGTCTTTTATGTTCGCAGTTCTGAATATAGCAGAGAGTTAAATTTCCATATTAATTAATAAAAAAAAACATAAAATATGCCGTACAAAAACTTTACAGCATGCGGTTTTTTCTTCCTCCTGAAAAGTTACTTCATTTACATTTACGAGATTTTCACTCTAAGGCGTCGATATGTGCAAACCTGTGCCGAAGCCTACTGGTCTATAAACGCTAGGAGAATTTCTCGATAAACTAACATAAGGCTAAAATATGCTTTCCAAACTGACCATACCATACCTGTCCATTCTTCCAAATGAATCCCAATTTGATAGTATAAAAATATCAAAACTTTTGTAACACTATTATTTTTGATTATATTCAGGAATACGACTTCGTGTTCAGCGTAGATATCAAAGATGGAGCGCCGCCAATAAAACTTCCTTTTGACAAGACTGAAGACCCTTGGGTAGCCGCCCAAACTTTTATACACAAGTAAGATATTTAATAACTTTCATAAATTCCACCTGTAAATTAGAATTTTTTGTCAGGAACCCCATAAGTATCAGAGGGGCAATTCTATCTACCTATCTATCTTGTATTTTTAAGAACGTTCAAAATTCAAAATATTTTATTTCACATAAACCTACATGGGCACTTATGAAACGTCAGAAGCTAGTTGCACGGTTCCAATTGGTTGTTTCCTATGGAGAAGAGCCGGCAAGAAACTACGGTTACTCTTTTATAAATAATTGGCCTTGACAATACTTTCAAGTAACAGTGTTACTAGGTATGGGAGGACAGTGTAGGTCTTTCAATAAGTACCAGGTACTTAACAAAATAGAAAATGGTCAACAGGTCTACAATCCAATAAGCCTACAGCGTTCTCACATTCACAACATGGAAAAGAATCTATACAAAAGATAAATAAATTAATAAAAGTAAAAACCTATTTTAATAAAACGCAATTACTTGATTGCTATTACACATTTTAATCTCTATCTCATAATCAGCCCTTATGTTCCCGATGCCACAGGCGTCCTCTCTGTGAAAGGGAGTGGGCTATAATCCACCACGCGGGCCCAGTGCGGGTTGGTAGATGTCTCATATCTTCGAATTTTTGGTTCGAGGACATGCCGATATCCTCACGATGGTTCGTCACCCTCTCCAAAAATACCTCTAATTTGCAACTATACTTTGAACGTTTTTAATCAGGGGAATTGGCCTTCTGATGCGAGGGAGAAAAAATTTGGAAGGCGTTGATTTGTGGATGCTAGCAGCATTTATCATTCCTATCTATTTTTTAGAGCGACTCCCTTCTGATCACTCAACTCTAGGGTTCTAATAACAGAATCTCACTCAAAACTAAAAGCATTACATAAAACTAGTTTAAAGCAGCTAGGTAATAGGTAATACGGGCTGGTATCCACAACTCCACGTCAAAGCGCGTATTTTGCGTACGGATGGGAAAATCGGTTATTCGATCCACCCCAGCTCCTCAAAGAAGGCCAGCAACGCCTTGGTGTCACTGACAATCTCGCGTAGGGTACCCGGGTTACCGAAGTACTTGGCCCTGTATGTGGCGACCACCGGGCAGCTTAACAGCACATGAGCTGCTGTCTCGTCGTCCTCCATGCAGGCTCTGCACAGCGGACTGTCTGTGACTCCTATGACAAAGAGCTGTTTATTAAATGACCCATGGCCAGTTACAGCTGCTGTAACTGTGCGCAGCTGCTGTTTCGTTTTTAGTTTAAAGCTATTTAATTAGTTGAAATTCGTTTTTCTCAAACATGTTTAGAAGTTCAAGCATTATTATGACAACCTTGTTCAGGGTAAATCGAAAATGCTGTACTGGTCAAATACATGCGAGCAGGCAGCCGGCAATGTTAGTATGAAAACTCATATATGTTGTGTAATTTAAAAATGGAACGAACTTTGACAACCAAGGAGGTAGCTTATCAAAGATTTTATTTAAATTTCGTTTTGGCTTGCAAATAGAGCTGTTTAAAGTAAAAAAGAAACAGACGAACATATTGGTGCGTGAAAAATTATCGTTTTCATTGATTCTGGAACTTATAATTAATTTACTTGATTTGAATTTCCGCGCATTATTTGAGAAAACTACTATACAAGCCTTGGCCACAACCAGGCACATTTTCACTTTCGTCCATCAATGCCCCTTTTGCAGGCCGTGGCAGTAATGTACTAAGTAATGCTCGAGTCTTGAGTGAGTTTCCGTAATATAAGCCGAATCCTCTGGGATATCAACTGTATTATGTGGTTTGCTTAATTTTTTTACCAACTAATTTATTATTATTTATTTTATTATTTATTTATTTCTAAAACACTTAACCTATTACATTTTCGTTTTAGCCTCACAACGAAAACCTCTCAGGGTTTATCTGTGTGCGGCGAGCCGTTCAAGAAAAAATATATTTTTTTACAGAAAAAAATTCTTACATACTACAATGATGCTATGACATCTACATTTACACTAATATTATAAAGAGGAAAGATTTGTATTCCTTATGTAACGAATAAACTTAAAAACTACTGGACCGATTAAAAAAAGAAAAAATATTTTGCTGTTAGAAAGCTACATTATCACTGGGTAACATAGGCTATAATTAGCGGAAGCTAATGATACAATAATTTTAAAATGATGATAATAATTTGTGAGTACATTAATACATACATATATTATGAGAAATTTTGTGTAAGGAAACGTTTTGATTTGTACTTATAACTTTTCGAATTTGCTTTGTACAACGTTTGTAAGTCCTCTGGCAGTTTATTAAGGAAAAGAGGTACTAAATATTCTTCAACTCTCATACCGTAAACATTATTGAACTTTGGTAGGATGTATTTATTTTTAAGTGGTATCGTTCTTAGATAATCAGGTCTTGTTTTTTCGGTTAGCAACTCAGGTCTATTGAGTTCCGCAAGAGTACAAAATTCAACTTTATTGAACACATTCATAACATTACAGTATTTAAAGAGATCGTCGTCACTGTTTTTGAATTTCTTGGTCAAATGTTTTGGCGTAATTTTAATATTCTTAGTTGTAACTTGTAAATACAGCATGTTGTTTATATTTCAGGAACAATCTACCTCAAGTATATTTGGAGCAAGTCGCAAACTTTATTATTACTAACGCTAAATTGGATTCACAGGCAGTATCAAGCAATGGGTGAGTAATTTAATTTCACTTTCAGTAATTTTTTAATGAAAAAAAATCCAAGGAACTCGCTTTGGCTTGATAAATTAATTAACGCTGGTTAAGCTTAGTTTATAAATCTGCTGCATCAAAACTCATATTATTTGCTACTCCCATTGAATAACCAAAAAAATAACGAATCATATAAATTGACCGAAGATTTGACAAAAGAAAGTTGTAGTTTGATTTCCAGAAAATGAGTAACATGTTTTCTTTTTTTATCACAGCCCGCTATTGACGTAAGTCATACATAACACTCACTCACTCACCTCACTCTTTGATATTACACTTTATAATAATTAACTCACTAGGTAGTAGGTACCATCGCGGTAACGCATATCCAGTCACTTTGAAAACAAAATCCCGTGCACACGACCCTTTTTTTCGTAGGTAAGCGATACAATAGCAGCCAAGCGCTGCAAGCAACAATAGTCTTTAAGTGTACAGATATGCGTGTCTTCGATAGTACATACTTACCGAGTTATTTGATTATTACTTTTACTTTATTATTATTTCCAATTCTATCTCATCATCATCTGCCTAACCTTTTCCCAACTATGTTAGGGTTGGTTTCCAGTTCAACCGGACGCAGCTGAATACCAGTGGTGGTTAGCAATGGACATAACACGATCTCCTTGGGTAATACGATACCCCTTGATAAGATTTTTTTTTTATAATCGCGATGGGAGTACAAGTGACTCTCAGCTTCGTTATACGTCTTTTTAACCGACTTCCAAAAAGGAGGAGGTTATATGTTCGTAGCGTATGTTTTCTTTTTTTTATGTATATCCGCCGTTTCTCCGTTACTTGTGGACCGATTTTGAAAATTCTTTTTTTGTTAGAAAGGGTATGCTCTCAAGTTGGTCCCATATAAATTTTATTAACTTAGCTTGGGCAGTTTTTAAGTTAGCTACAATAATACGTATTTTTTTTCTCACTTAGTATGTAGATGATATGATAAGTTCCTGTCACTGATAGCAGGTAGTGGTATTCGAATGTGTAGGTACCACAACTAAAAAGTGAAAAATAAAATCTTTTTACAAAAAAATAACAACCCACTTCCTAAAAAACACTACAAAGTGAAAAATAACTTTAATTTCGGAAGTCGGTAGCAAAAAACGAAAATACAAAACCAAAGACACCCATGTAACGCGCCGTAACGTTTTTCTTTACCCCCTCCCCCTAGTAAAACGTTACGTAACCACCACCAAGTGACCATTTTTACCTGAAAGTCACAATATATGGCGGAAAGTACAAGCTGTTGATAAATATTTTTTTGCTTTACATTTGGAGTTTAAAAAATATATTATTGAAAATTATTCACTATCCTGTAAAGCAAGCAAGAAATTTTGTGAAGGTAAAAAATTTTTAAGTGGTCATTCCATTTGAAATTTTGAGAAAAAAAAATCGTTTTAAAAAATGCGTAAGAAAAAAAATCTCTACGCGACCGTTCTGAAGGGTTAAAACAATGTTACGTAACGCGTACTTCAAACCCCCTCCCCCCCCCCCCCTCCCGCCCCTGTAACACATCGTAATGTTCCAAAAGACCCCCCCTCCCCCCAAATTACGTTACGTAATACTATTAAAGTAAACGCAGTGGAATTTGGTTTTTACTAAATATACAATGCGTGCGATATCAAAAGTACATAACAGTCAAGTGTAGCCTAGCAACTAACAAATTCAAAAATAACCCTGGAAGTGCTTTCCTAACAAATACTTGAACGCTCCCTAACCCCTTACTACCGCCCCAGGTTCGCGGACCCGCTGACGGGCGAGTCCCGCTACGTGCCGGGCGCGGGCGCGCCGGCGGGGCTGCCGCCGCCGGCGCTGGCCGACCCCTTCACCGGCGCCGGCGCCTACACCACGTCCGCCACCAGCACCGCCAGCGACAAGATGCTGATACCGCATGACGCTTATATTAGGTACGTTCTTTGGTTTTGTTATAATAATAATCCATGTATTTCAGGTGACACAGACCTTAACATACATATTTGTATTATAATCAAAATTTGTGTTAAATAAATAAGGCTTAAAACTATGTTCGCTCGAGGTTTGCCAGAGAGCTATGGAACGGAGTATTCTTGGTATTAAACTTGTGGACCGGGTTAAGAATACAACAATCCGTTCCATCACTAAAATAACTGATGTCACTCGGAAAGCTGCCGCGCTTAAATGGAATTGGGCTGGACACATCTGCCGCATGTCAAACGATCAATGGGCCAAACTTACGACCCAGTGGATCCCGCTTAATGGCAAACGACATCGCGGCAGGCCCAGACGGAGATGGCGGGATGAGCTGGACTCCTTTAAGAAAGATTGGTCCTTGGAAGCTCTAGACAGAGAGAGGTGGAAAGAGGGTAGGGAGGCCTTTGCTCAGCAGTGGGACAATAACGGCTAAGAAAAAAAAAAACTATTTTAGTACCACTTCACTTTGTACTGGCTTAACTTTGTCCTGTCCTGTGGAACTTGTCCTCGAAAGGGACCGAACACCACGTCGTGCGGCCAAAAATCTTCTTCCATGACGACGAGCAGATAACAATCCGGTACACATACCAACGAACGCCTCAAAATTGACGTTGCGGCGCGACTCCAGTAACTGCACCCTCAGCATGTACACCCCGATTCTTTAATGCCGGTTCGGAACATGAGGCAAGTGACTGCGCAGTAACGAATTCATGTGCCAGCGGGGGTGAAGGGTGCGGTACTGCGCAAAGAGTAGCACACTTCAGAGTTACCATTAATTTTGAATCGAACTATACACCCAGTGGTAGTCAATGTAGCCCAAGCCCGAAACGCGAATTTGTGAACAAACTAAACTGTTTTTCTTATCGTAAAACTGCTTATTATTGCTGCTGCTTATTTATTTATTTAGTTTTTTAAGAATACAAATTATGTATTAGGTACTCGTATGTTGAAACTGTTTGTACTCTCCGTCACTTATCCTCAAGGGTTCATTAGAAAACCAGCGTCAGACAGCATCCGTCTGGCATTAATGCTGAAATGAACCTTTTTGGCGCAGCCGTGAGGCACACACTATTATTTTAATTTTTTTTTTCACTGTTATTTGTGTTTTGTGTTTCACGAACTGTGGCCAAATAAATGTTTTTCTTTTTTTCTTTAAACTTTTAATTAAATAACTAACTTAATGCGAAATTATTCACTTTAACCCATCTAAATAATCTACTTGGCATCTATTCACATAAAAAATCCCAGAGAATGGGTTTAGTTTGTTTATAAAATCATGTTTAGGACTTAGGCCACATTTACTGCCGCTGAGTGTATATTTCCCCCATAGTAAATGCTGGTGAAGATTGCATTATGCCTAGTTCCTATGACAAAAAATGTATCCCTGCTTTTGAAGTTCAGGCCTGAAGATCCTTTCATGAGCCATACAGCATTGGGGAATGGCTATTGTCCTAATATTGCTTACATGTCGAGCATCACATGGGAACTGTGTCTTACTGCAACTATAAAATATAAATGATTATTTTTATGGGACTGTTATAACCAAGCTTCTTGTGGACATATTTACTTTCAGCTTAAAATCGGAAGCAAACAATATAAATCAATTTCTATTATATTTAACAATCTTTTCAACTTACCACTGACTCTGCAGTACTTTATCACAAATTTAACTTAATTTAAAAAAAAATACATTTTAGGTTCGACCAAGCAAACTTGAAGGCGATTCACGAGAAGCTAAAGGAGTTTAACAGCAAAGTGGGAGACGGACTGAGCGCCATGACTGAGGAGCAGCTAGAATCTGTAGTCAAATTGTGTGAACTGGTGAGAATATCATTATTATATCCTTAATACATTTACATATGTATTAATTACATTTTTATTAAAAAAATATTAAAAAATAGTGGCCCATCAGGAACAGGGTCAGCTGCCGGTGGTCAGGGCTCTAGAGAGACCAACCTCCTCACTATGCGTGCCGTGTCTAGGAGTACTGCTTTCTGGATCAAAGCCCTTGACCCAGCCGCGCAATGAGAGCCTCTTGAGATGTTGGTCGAGGCTCTCCGTTATTAGGCCATTAACCGTTACGATTATCAGTACAATGGTTTTAGAGTCCACATACCACATGTCGATTACCTCGTGTGCATCACCTTTTAATGATGATAACAACACAGACTATGAGATAACATACAAAGGTGCATAAATAGATAACATTGTCTGTTATCTTAACAATGAATAATGCTGTCTGTCTGGAACAATATTACCCCATTATTCATTAAAACTTGACATTTTAATAACCATGTCTTGCTATTTTATGACAATAAAACAAGAGGGTAAAAAAACTGTACCACCAATTAATTCTTTAATAAGAATTTATTTAATTGTTTAAAAAAAAGTTTATGAACTGTTTATTTTGTTACAGAACAACGCTATCAACAATGAAACCATTTTGTTACTTAAGAAAATGTTAGAATGGCCCAAAGGTATGTCTCCAAAACATTACTAATGATTTATTAGTCCTCTTCTAATACAGCCCCGGATCTAGATTTTTTTTGAGGCGGGGCAAAAACTACCGTCTGCCGCCCCCCGCCAATCTTTTATGGGGATGCGCTAAGTTAGCTAACACGAAATAAAAAAAATCTCAAAATGAAAATTTTGGCAGCAATATATAAATCAAATTGTATCGATCTATAATGCGCCAATTCAACAAGTGCGCCAAAACTGTTGCAAAAAAGAATAAAAATAGAAAGATTATAAATGTGCTGCGCGTCTCATTTATTGCAAAGTTGCGGTGTGCTGGGTGTTACACTTGTCTGCTACGCTTGAATTTGTCGCCCGGCTTGCCCCCCCCCCCCCCCTACATCTGGGGCTGCTTCTATACACAGAATTATAAAGAAAAAATCGCTTTTCGCGTTTGTCCGTATGTCCGCGTTATTCTTCTAAACCACGCAACAGATTTTGATGATGTTTTCACCATCGTTTAGAGAATTTATTCCGGAAGGTTTATGTGTATAATATGTTAATATTAAAGTTACGATTACCTAAGAAATCTCGATGTTTTGTCAAGTCGTAAGAACTGTGCGAAGCAGGAGCGGGTCGCTAGTTCATAATATTTTTGGATTAACATTCATTACTTGATCTGAATAAATACTTATAACATTAATTAACACTATACACCTTATATAGGAAACACCGAGCTCATCCAGTTTTAAAACATTTATTTTCGTCGTGTAAAACTGTTTTTTAAAGTGAAAACTTCTTTAGGCGCGTTGGGCATTTTTGAGATGGGACTAAACCATTGATTTCGCGACACTGTTACGACACCAGCTTTTGACCATTAAAAAGACATCAACGCGTTGATTACCGCGGTGCCGATTTTTTTTTTCAAGTTTCTTTTTTTTTTTCATTTATCTCTGCCCAACCCCTCGGAAAATATACGCATGATGTAATATAATAATATGTCTGTTTTCGTTTACAGAAATCCTCTTCCCCGTACTGGACGTAACTAGGTTAGCAGTTAGGAATAAAGAAATAAACGCGCAGATATTCGACACGACGTACGGACCGTCGTTCATCAAATATTTGCTGTCGCTATTAGCACCAGGTATGTGTACTTTGTATGTATTAATTTAAAAGTCATGCGAGCGGTAAGAAGCGCGTGATATGTCATAGACATGTGTAAAAATATAAGTGTTAATTGCTTATTGCGCTAATATTATGATATGCGGGGTAATTGCGAAACACACTTACACAGGGCTGTAGCGAAGGGTGGGGGGCATTGTGGGGCAAAAAAAACAACTATTCTAAATATCAACTAATTATAATCAAAGTACTGTGAAGCTAAGTTATGACATCTAAACAATTCCGAATTAACCAAAGCATCTTACAATCAAAATAAAATAATTCTTTATTCTGAATCTTATTTGAATTCAGTTGTTTTAAGAAAAGATTATATTGAGTAGGTATGTTTGGACATGATTGGAGAAATAATAATTTATGTCAGAATAAATTACTTTTTATTTTTATCTATACAGGGTGTTTGGCAGAACGTTGAACATACGAAAATGGTGGATAGGTGGGGTCATCTGCTACTTACTCAGCCCTAATTTATTTGACCCTGGACCCTGGATATTTTTTTTAATGCATGTTGAAATTAGGATTTAAGTATTTTTTACATCTTTCTGTTATAAGAATCTGCCAATATTAAAGATTAAAAAAAAATGCCTGTTTTACCCATTTTTTAAATAAAATTACACTTTAAAGTTAAGAAAGTTGTGAAACTAGAAGAAAGCAAAAAAATTTTTTTAATATCCAGGGCGCCAGGGCCAAATAAATTAGGGCTGAGGAAGTAGCAGATGACCCCACCTATCCACCATTTTCGTATGTTCAACGTTCTGCCAAACACCCTATATGTCACCCCCGACAATTAAGTATTGATTCACACATTACAAATATCAGTCAAGAACGCCAAAAATCTATTGACCAGAACAGATCAACATTTTTACTTCCGCCCTACCTGTAACAACAACTGCCCTACCTTAAATTCAAGTCTGGCTACGGCCCTATGCTTACAATAGCAATGGCTTTAATTTTGAAAGTTCAACAACATTTATTGCGTTATTTACGTTGTTGAGCAGAAAAAAAAAAGGAACATAATATGAAGCAATGTACTAGCATCCTTTAAAATCAATCGAATTGTGTGTTACACAATTAGAGTACTGAGATGAAAAATCTTGCGATAAAATATGCTGGATTTTGGGCGCTTTTGAATGCTACTGTATAGCGATGTTGATACAAATCTGCGTTTGTTCGCTAATTTCACATTTGGGTAACTGGCCTTACGAGATTTAAGGCTATTTATAGCAACTCAAAAAAAAAGGGTATGCTGAGATGGTTTGGGCATGTTGAGAGGATGAATGAAAGGCGACTAACAAAATGTATTTACAAGGCTGATGTAAAGGGAAACGCCGGTCGGGGACGCCCTAGGAGAACATATACTGACCTTATTGGTGATGTTCTCCAGAAAGGCCAGGTGCGTAGTACTCGCAACCGGCGTGCGTGTATGACCAGATATATGAACGTAAACGAGGCAAAAGGAGTATGTAAGGACCGTAGCAGGTGGCGTTCTGTAGTTAGTGCCTACCCCATGGGAAGAAGGCGTGAGTTTATGTATGTATGTATCGCATATCTTTGTTGTCTTTTTTTGCCAATTGGTCACGAAAATATCCAAAATTATTTCCTATTTAATGGATGCAGTTTTACATTGCTGGTGTGTCATTGAGTTGTAGTTTGAGGAAACGATTTTTTTAAAGAATTCTCTATACTTACAAATATAAGTATGTACTATATCTTGTTCTACACTTTCAGATAACCTGCCTGCCAATCAGATGCTAGCGATGCGTGTCCTCGTCAACGCGTTTAGTGATCTGGCAGGAGAAATGCTGGTCCTTGCCGCGAGGGAGAGCGTCATACACTCGCTTATATGTCTCACACAAATTAATAATAATACTCAGGTAAACTATAACTACAGTCTTCGATTATAGTACTATCTGAATCTCAAATGATTTTGTCAAAAATCTATATTTGAATAAACATAGTAGTACCCGGGCGACCGAGCTCTGCTCTGGTGAAAATAGAGAATGCTCATTTAATAGTATAGGAAAGTTCATACTAATCCATGTATATTACTTATTCCATGCTGCCATGTCATTATTCATCATCTCGTTCTAAAAGAACAATGGCGAGAAAATTGTTGGTGGAATTATTAAGCGTCTACTTATGACACTATGATAGATACTGGCGAAATAATTTACTAAGTTTTTCAAATCAATCTTATTGCCTATCGAAGTCTGGCAAAAAAATCGTCGTAATTGGAAACTTAGTTGACTAGTTTAATCATTTAGTGATGATAAAAAATAAGCCGAACTTTTAATGTTGCCATGTAATAAAAATCTTAGTCAAGTGACATGAAATGCTGCTTTACAGATTGCAATAATATACTTAAGAAATATATTTCTGCTTCAGAATATAAATGTGGAAACAAAAATAATTGTTTGTGCTGCGAAAATAGCGGTCATAATTAATACATAAATGAAATCGCTGTACAATTCGAGTATGGCAACAACGCCATAAAAAAAAATTCATGACATCTGTTAACCGGCCTGACAGATACACTAGACAGTTATTGACAAAACTTCAACAACTTGTTCGTTGCTTGCGCGCGCGTCTTGTTATTTTGTGTTATCCATCGATTATCCGTGATTTTTTACTTTATCGACTGCTTCTGCTTATGGACTCTGAGATTTACTGTTCCCTACGTGATAACTGCTTGCCTAAGGATTCTGATAATTTGCCTATACGACGACTTTCGGCCTGATACTTTGGATTTTGTTGTGTGTGCATCGATTTGTTTACCACGATAGGAAGCCGTGTAATGCCTACACGCATCATGTGTGTCAACTGTAACGTGTGTTAATAAAACTGGGTATCGGCACCCAGTATTAGCACTAGACTCGAGAGTCACTAGTTTAATCTGCAGCTGGGTGTACCCTCAAATTGTAAGTATTACTAACGACTAGTCACGTTACAAGATTATGAGTATCTTCATTGCATGAAACTGTATAACAAGTATATTTATTACCTACAAGATTATTAACCCTAGTTGAAAACATTGTGCTAGATTTCTGTTTTTGGCTAACTTTGTTGTTTCAAATCATTATTTTAAAGAAATGTTCTTGTTAAACAAGCAACATATTGTGTTTCTACCATAAATATCATGAATTTCAATTGGCAAGTTTCAATTACATATGGGCACATCTATTACATTGGTTATAAAATATTAATAAATCATTCTAATGTATTAAGATTACTATCCTTTTTGTTTGTCTTTAGATTTTGGAAGATGACTATGTCTGTGAGGCATGCAGAGATCATGCAATGGCTGCAGTTAATAATAATTTAAATACTGTTTCTGGTAGTGAAGAAGCTGGACCAAGTACAAGAGGGCATACAAATATATGCCTTTTATGTGGTTGTTCAACACTTCAAAGACAGAGTGACAAAATATTAAGAGAAAACCCTACTGAGATGCAGCAATCTATAATTAATATTATAGAGAGCAAAGTAGCACCGCGAGAGGTTTGTTTATTTTTGCAATTTAAATGGTAAAGGATTGATTACATTTCAAACTTAATGAGGCAGCAATTTTTACCTATTCTTTTATTTTAGATATCATCTGCAGATCGTGTTTGCCATGCCTGCTGGTTACGTACAAAAAGAGAAGTTGTACGTATGAATCGTCAAGATGAAAGCAGACCTCAACTGGACACAACTGACAATGTGCAACCAGAAGAAAATGTGATTCTGCCATCAACTACAACCCAGCCTGATCTGACACAAACAGTGGAATTAGCTGATTATAGACGAGCACCCAATTCTACACACACTTGTGTATTTCCAAATTGCAGCAGCACCACATTCCACAATATTTCTGACAAGTTACGAGCCATAGTTCTGCACAATCATAATTATTATTTACCAAAATTAGCTCGTATATTAGTCAACATTTGACAAATAATTCATGGGATACATTATATGATTCTGAAAACAGTATGACTACATTTAACGTAGATCAAATACAGCATGTATTTTCTTTTGTGAATGCATATAGTCCCACACTTGACTTCGAGAATATTCAGGATATGGATGAGAGAGTATTTGAATAGGAATTTCAAAAGAAAAATTCAATGTATTAATTGGGGAAATACCACGTATCTCTGAAATGAATAGAGGTAGTTTGGGCTTGACAGCATTTCTGCTAAAGATGAGAACAGGGGATTCTGATGAGAGAATTGCTACATTGGTACAAGTGCCTCGACGTACATTGGAGGGTTTAATGAACAAAGTACGGGAGATTTTATGCCAAGATTTTGTACCTAGATATCTGGGAATTAGTCATATCACTCGTGAAGAATTGATTCTACATAATTTAACCATTCCCAATGGGCTGTTTGGAAATGATAATAATGCCATAGTCATTTGTAATGGCACTTATATTTATATCAACAAAAGTTCTAATTATATGTTTCAAAAAGATACATATTCTTTGCATAAATATAGGAATCTCCTGAAACCATTTTTGATAGTTGCCACTGATGGGTACATTATAGATTGTTTTGGCCCATACAAAGCAACTACATCAGACTCTGTAATCATGAATAATTTGTTCAATAATGATAATTCTGCTCTAAGGTTGTATTTCAGAAGTAATGACGCTTTTATTTTAGATAGAGGTTTTAGAGACAGCATTGCTTTGTTGGAAGGATGTGGCTACAAACTATTAATGCCAGAATCACTGTTAGAAGGTGAGCACCGGTTAAGTACAGCTCAAGCAAATAGAAGCCGCTGTGTTACCATTTGCAGATGGGTGGTGGAAGTGATCAATGGCTACTTCAAAAGAGATTTTAAATTACTTAGGCAGGAATATTTCCATAGATCACTTCCCCACATGATGGCAAACTTTCAAATTGCAGCGGCTTTATTAAACAAGTTTGGTGCTCGCCTGCAAGACAATGTCAATGCAAATGAAATATTAAGCATTATTAGAGAAAAGATGTATTTAGAAAACAATCTGGCAAGTATGGTTGAGGCCATTAATATGAATAGGAGAACATCCAATTTTCAAAATATGACTGCAGACAGAAATAATATTTACTTTCCTGTCTTAGAATACAGGGATCTATTGTTATTCGCCTTGGGAACGTACCAAATAAGACAGCCCCGTTCGTATTACCTACGGCGAGCATGTACGTTTCCACGGCGGGTACAGGATTGAAGTGTGCAGTGAGCGATTTAATTCAGCTGAGTACAATCTTAGAGGCAGTGGTGACACTACCCTAATAAGGGGTAAAATAAAGTCACGCCATATTTCTAGAAGACAATATTATGTGTACATTATAATAGAAAATAATGTCCCCGGTCGAGCAGGAATAGTAGAGTACTGTTGTAGTTGTTTAGTTGGAAGACGAACTGTTGGATGTTGCGCTCATACAATGACTGTCGTATGGTATTTAGGGTGGGCCAGACATCAACCAATGATTTCGGCCCCCGCCGGGTTTCTGGATGACATTGTAGTTAGGGATGATGAGGAATAAATATTAAAAATATATTTTGTTTTTTTTTTTTATATTAGCCCAATAATTTTTTATATTACCTACCCCTACGTACCTGCCATATAATTAATCATGTAATTATATCCCTTTATAATAATATTTCTTTAGTTATCTAGCTGTCCTTAAGATAGCTAAGATTATTAAATAAATATTCTTCTGAACATTTATTTCCTCACGTCGCATGTGGATAATGTGGCAAACCTACGGCTAGACTTATAATTCTGAAATTCTGAATACGTCCGTGGTTTATTTTGCTGTAAGAATGCATTTCTATCAATGATATTTTAAGTGTTTAGTAGGTATTTCTGTTTCTTTATCGATTAGCGTCTGTTGTTGACAAAACATAACCTCAAAACTTTTAAACTGGAATATCTTTAATTCTAGACTTCCTATAAAAGTATAGCGGTAGACAAAACTGTTCAGGAATTCAATCTCTACACTTTTAAATATTTTTCATCGGTTGACGCAAAAAAAAAATGTTAACAAAAATTTGTTAGGCCGTTTGCCATTGTTCTTTGGGCGACCGAGCTCGGCTCGGGTGAAGAAAATACGGTAAAAACGAATTTTCTCAGATATGAGATCTAGCTAGATAGAAATCGTTAGAGCCGTTTTCGAGAGCGTGAGTACAAATATTGCTCGTTTAATAGTATAGGATATGGTTAGAGGGTAAGACTATTTGTGGAAGTCCAACAAGGAGAGAGGTATAGCAGTGGGTTGATGAAGAAGAAAAATTGAATTTCTCTTCATGTAATTGGCAAGGTGGACCGATGACCTTGTGAAGACCGCAGGAATCCGCTGGATGCGGGAAGCACAGAATCGGTCGAAGTGGAAGTGCTTGGGGGAGGCCTATGTCCAGCAGTGGACGTCTTTCGGCTGAAATGATGATGATGATTTGGTAATCATCTCAAGTTTCCATACTGCAGCTTGGGATACTTACGCGATAATCATGATCCAATTGACAATCTATATATATAAAATTCTCGTGTCACAATGTTAGTTACCATAATCCTCCAAAACGGCTTGATCGATTTTTATGAAATTTGTATGTTAATTTATATGTATTCGGTAAATTCAAATTCAAAAGTCATTTATTCAAACTAGGCTGAGAATCAGCACATTTCGAACGTCAACATTACATAAGACAGTCCCCCAAAACGCCCACCCTTCACCACTTCCTAGTGCTTTAGCTGGGAAGAAGAAGTGGCGCAACAAACTCCCCAGCAGCACAGCTGTCTGTTTAGTTAAAAAAAAATGATTCTGTACAATAGTATGCAAAATAATTTACATTACGCAACACAAAACATAATTTAAATGATAAATTATTGGCCATGTGTCAGCTAGCACACGCCAATATACCAACCAAAAACATCGAGAATTAAACTCAAGCAAAAATAAAAACTAAACCTAAATGGAACTAAATATCTAAATAAAAGCCTCCAGTCATAAAGGGCGTGCCCGCTTACATAAAGCTGTAATTGGAAGTTATAAATGATAAACTAGGACCATCGAGGTAAAATAAATAAACAGTAAATTACTAGTTACAATAACAAAACCATGATCAGCAAGACGACCAGTCACCACAAGCAGCACCCGTTCACGAGCATAACGCAAAGATCAGCCACTACCCCCCTCGCCATATTTGAGGTAGGTCTGAGAATCGGTCGTAACCTATTTTTCATACCCCTAAGTAGGGTAGGTAGATAGGGTAGGAATTTTGTATTAATTTTAAAATCCTAAACATGCACATTCATTGACTGTTAGGCGGAACGAAGTTCGCCGGGTCAGCTAGTTTTCATATATTTTTTTTTATCATCTTTAATGACTTAATGAAGACAAACACTTTAATACTTAATATAGGAAGGGTTGAAGCAATGTCTAATCTACTTGATGGATTTTTTAAATAATCCCCTAAAGTAGTGAAAAATAGGACATGGAAGTTTGCCTCAGAAATCACATCAGGCAGACCAGACGGCTTGTAATGAAAGACGTAACCATTCGGACTTACTAATACTTCATAAAATCATAAACGGTTCCATTGATGCACAATTAATAAACTATTTTAACTTTAGGCCTAGCCAACGTAGTAAGCGTCATCATCATATTTTTGAATTACCTACATCGACCTTGAATAGTACATTTAATAGCCCCCTTACACGTATGGCAAGGCAATATAATGAAAGGTCCAACTTGACGGATTACCCTATTGATATTTTCTCCATGACTTTCGCTTCATACAGACGCTCCCTATTTAAAAAGTGTGATGAGTGTCCGTCTCTCTAGCTCAAAATGTTTTGTTTTGTAGTGTTGTAGATTCATGTCTACTAGACACACTTTATATTGTTTTCCTTTATCTATTTTCATATGTTTACTGAAATGTAAATTTTATATGTTATTTAATTTGAATTGTAAGTGACTGTGCTGTTGGTGTGCTTATGATAAATAAATATTCTAACTTGTTCTGACAGATTGCAGCCACATCGTTACTGTTGAACCTGTCAGTGGCGCTGGCGCAGCAGCCCGACAGTGTCGACCTCGCCGACTGCTTAGTGCAGCTATTCACCAAGATTACTGATAATGAAGCTTATTTCAGGTAAACTATACTACGTAACTATGGTATGAGGTGGCAGAGACAACGCTCTAAAAAGATGAACATCTAAAACTCGACTTGCTATATGCACGATCACGTACAGACCGTTCACTATAACTTGTCCCTCGCCATCATGTGCCACCATTGCTTTTCAAGCTTAGTTTCAATACCAATAGAGTTTAAAATGGTGACTGACAGAACAGTACTACCAAACGCGTCACGGGTCAAGTTATAATGAACGCACAATACGTTTTGGCGCGTGGCCGAAATCTCTTTATTCAATACATTTCACAAATGTTTACCAACAGCGCCCCCCTGTCAAAGTTTTTCGAGCGCAAAAAGACCCTTGTTGAAGTGAAAACTTCTTTAGGTGCGTTGGGCATTTTTGAGATGGGAAAAAACAATTGAACTCGCGATACCGTTACCGACACCTCATTTTTGTAAACGCGATTGTGCTCTTTATTTATATTACGTTACGGATCAATGTTCTACGCAAATATTTTTACTTTAAAGGTTTTGGAAGTATTTTTTTTAATTGTTCAGTTTTCACGTAGTTGTCGGCACTCCCGGAGTGCCACTGTTTTTTTTTGTAACTGATTATCTGATTGACAATTTTTTGGAAAGATTATAATATCTTCTATTTGCAATGAACGTGAGTTTCTGACGAGGAGATAGTACAAATAAGATGATATTGATAAAACTTTTTATCTTTTACTTTCCAGAGGTTTGGTGGCTCTCGGCACTCTCCTAGCAGAATCTCCCAACAAGCTTCAAATACAAACTAGAATAGTATCCAGCGGCCAGGTCCACAATAGGCTGAAAAGAGACAGTGGCAACATTACCGACCCAAATAACGCGAAAATAGCAACACTGTCGCAGCAAATTATCAGTCTTTTATGAACAAAACCTCAAGTCCTCCATAAGACTGTTATTTATATTATTAGAGTTAAAAGATCATTTTTGTATGTTCTTAATGCAATCCGCGCACTGGATTTGAATAGCTGATCTTCGCTCCTAGTTAGCGCCTTTTTTTATTTATTCTTTGATCGATTCAGTGTAGCTGATGCCATGTGCAAACTGTCTTTAAGCAATAATACGAGTTTGCCTTTAAAGTGCATAATTTAGGATAATTCTTGCTATCTTATTCGTAAAAATAATGTGTTTATCGCTAGACAGAACCTGCTATCGTCAGATTTATAAAGAATATTACTAAGATTAATGTAGTACAGTATTTCTTAATGTCCCTCGGGAATCGTCGCATTTCCGAATACAGACGAATGCTAATTTCCATGTCCATCAAGATTTATCGTGTATACAAATTTGAATTTAGAACTAAGTACTTAATTGTTTTGATTTCCGTGTGAACTATATAGAGCTGTAAAACTATTTTTTCCTATCTGTCGTGCCTGCGACTTTAGCAGCTTTCCTCCCAATTTTAAAATAAATTACAATAAGTTAAAAGAGTATTAACAACTCTATATACTCGATTGACAGTCGATTGAGAGCTTCCGGTCTGCATCAAGTGCAAAGGGCAACTGACACAAATCCGACGACTGACGAAACACGAAGTTTGCCGAGAGTCAGAAAATAAAAATACTGTACTCCATTTTGGTTCTCAACATATGAATAAGGTAGTAAATATCTTAATTGTTTGTACGAAGAGGAATATAAAATATGGTTATAATAAATGTTGACACTTTGCCCTTAAGTCTATTTTTTAATACATATTCAGGGTGGTTAAATGAAACAATTAAATAGATGAAATGTATAATGTATTTCTTAGTATACATGTTATGATAACATTATACATCCGCTTGCTACCCGTCATCAATGGAAGCATGGTTTTATATCAGACATTTGCAGCAATAATAAATTGTATAAAATATTAATTAAAATAAAACTCTTTTATTTCATAATCTATACTTTACACATAACTATATTTAACTAGATATTGAAGCCAAACGTAGTAAACATTGTTTTTGTGAGAATAGCAGTTTCTATCGATATTTGCATCTCACTCGCACATACAAGCGAAAGACAAATAGTGTGACCGCCGTTTCTCATTCCATTTTAGACATGTTATACTTTTGACATCCCTAATTATGTAACGGTTAGTTAGAACAACAGTAAAAAAGTTAAATATTTATATTAACACATTCGATCACATTTATATTACAGGGACCGGCAGAAAGCCAGTATAATATAGAAAATAAAAAATATAGATACATATTTGGTTTTACATACAGAAATCGTTATGCGACGACCAATCTTAACATAATTAAAAGAAAGTTAAAATAAGTGATTAATTAATTAATTAGGTACTAGAAACGTGTTTCATGAAAAAAGCTTGTGACTTTTGGTTGATTGATTTTTATGTCAAGAATAAGCCGAGTGAGGTAACATGAAATATTTTTTTAAAGATATAAATACCTATTTTACTTGAATACCAATTATATATTGGGGTTTATATTTTAATTCATATTCATGAAAAAGTGAGCATCAACCAATCTTTACATAAGCCAGCCACATACTTGCGGGTTTTTTACCATATTGTCTCACACTCACATGTAACCCGTCCTCTACAGTCCAATCCATTTCTAATAAGGCAAAGACTAAAGTTTCCTAGCAGAACCGTCAACTAGATCAATATGATCAGATCTATATTCGACGTATACCCGCGCATTTGTGACTAGCAACCAATTTCACCTTACTTTTTCTTCTTCAATTCTTCAAATCGACGGTTCAGATCATCAAAGTCGATTTCATCAGGAGCGTTGGGAGCGTTCGGCTGGTTATTTGTGTTCGAATCGTTGCTATGCGGCACTGAAGGCAGGATCAGATCTGATGGTACTGATGGCAGTTCGGGTAACTCCGGGAAGTGGTTCGGGGGGACTCGAGAACGCGGCTGCGGTGTTGGTACGTGGGGAGGCATCGGTGTTGGCACGTGTGGCGGCTAAAAGTTGATGAAAAGATTATTTTGATGATATTTGAAATTTTTAGTATGATTTATTGCTTCGTTTGTTCGTAGCCGTTGAATTGCAACGTGAGAGATAGTAAATTAAGACGTATTTCGGAAACGAAAATTCGATATGAATTTGCTTTTCACTAGGTTTCTTAAGAACATTCATAGGGGTAATTTTAGGTGTAGATGAATGAAATTCGCGCAGTGATGATGGTGGTAACGAAAGCCAAAAAATAATAAAAATAAGTACCAAATCGTGGTGGATGCTGTCATAAGCAGGAGGCAGATTGCTCATTTCTTCCTGAAAAAGGAATAAGTAGGTTCAAGCTAAAACACTCAGACATGCACTAGTATACTTAGTCAAAATTGGACGGAATATAAAAAATATTTAGTGAAAAAAAAAAACAAAGAGTGAGATGAAAGCCACTAGCAACATTTAGGTTACTCAATAGACCTCAGTATAAAATTACATAATATCTTATTGAGGTCTAATTAAAATAATACCATAAGTTCAAAATATCTTTCAAACCATGGACAAGAATATTTGTTTTTTGTTGGACTCTCATAGGTGGAATTTCGATATTATGTAAATCTTCGGTATTTTCTATTTTCTTACCTGCAGGAAGCTATTGCTCAAGGACTTGGAATCAACTCCGGGAGGCAGGTTGTACCCCATAGGCGGCTGACTGGGTCCACCGTACGATGCCGGAGGTGTGGCGATAAACCCACCAACTTTCCCGCCAGAGGGTTGCTAGGTGTAAATTAGTCACAAAATTAGTACAGGAAGTTTAGAACTATACAAGCAAATTTTATTAGAACGATTAAAAGTTTTCTTGAAGTAAAAAATATGTGACCAACAGAAGAATGGATTGTAAATAGAAGAACAAAAAAAAACAGTGGCACTCCGGGAGTGCCGACAGAAGTGAAAACTTGAAAAAAAATCGGACGAATCGGTGTTTGTAAACGCACCCACAACACAGGAGAAATTCCTAGTGTGGGGCAACGTTTAAAAAAAAAAAAAATAGGTTTTGTTGAGTATTTTGAACAATGATAATTTAAACGTGCACTTTACACAAACATAGCCTTATAAATATTTAACTTTTTACAATTGATCATGATGAATGTTTTTAAATGAGGCATAACTTTACATACCAAGCATCTTACATTTTATAAAGTGTTATTTATTGGTTATTTTGCTTTTAATTACAAGAAGCAATGTACAAAAATTAATAAGATCTGTGCTAGTATCTACAACATCCAAGAATAGGCAGGATTTGCGAATAAAAATCATAACTAATCAAAATATAACTAATACCATAAATTGCGTTTAAATAATAAACGAAGCTTTTGGGCCACTGTACAAAAGAGTTCAGTTAATTTGTGGGCAAGACGTGCCTTTATACTTACAGAAGGGTAGGAGAACGGCTGCACATTAGGAGGTGGTGGAGGGCCACCGCCCGGCGGCAAGTTCGGCATGTTCATGTTACTCATGTTCGGCTGCTGCGGGTAGCCGATGAAGCCGGGCGGCATGGGGGGGCCGTTGATGTCTATTAGCATGGCGTCGCGACCTGCGAGTCATAAATACAATATTTATTGGGAAATATTTAATTTGTCTTTTAATAAAAACTATTTGGGCTTTTTTTAACTTTCTAGTTTTTTCTCACATTGGTCACAGTAACTAAGCTAGTGCACCCCAAGCATGTGGTTTAGGTTAGATTAGAAACGTGACCAACCGCGCGCGAGCCGAGCGAGTGAAGCGAGAGCTTAGTGATATCATGGCAGCAGCTGGCGAGCGCTACATCCAAGTTGGTCGCAAATTTGGCTATTTTGTATTTTTAAGACACCAACATAGGAAATATTTGAAGTTCACAAAAAGAGGCGCATTCATTATATTAGAGTGTTAAGTTAAAATGTATATTTTTAGGAAAGCAAACTCGGAATTATTTGAGGTTCGATTAAATATGTGCCATATTTATTTAATTGTGGTGATCCTCTGGTTTGCAGCTTTTATAACAATGATGAATCATAATTTTTTGGTTTCACCAAGATAAAATAATGTTTAGAATAATGTGTTTTTGATTGATTGTGTGCTCTATACATTGGCTATTAGGATCTATTTTTATATTAGTCTTATTAAATAAGTCTTCATAGGAAATTGGTTGTGTGCACAGGGTTTTTTAGTATTTCAATGTGTGCACATAATAATTTTAGAATACTTAAGTATTTGCTTGTAATATAATAAAAGTTTCTTAAAGATCAAGCAAATTAACAAATATCAAATGATATGAAACTTACCCATTCTGGAACGAAAATCACCCACAAAAATTTACTGACAAATTGGCAAAAGCACCTGCTGTAATTGGTTGAAGAAATTATCAACAGCCAGTTGCATCACTTGACTTGCGTATAATTTTGATGCGTTGATAATTTTCGTTCTAGAAACCGGGCGTTAGTAATGATAAATACAATTATAATACCTTCTTCTTCTCTCATAACCTGCTCATCAGGCGTATACTCCACATTATAATTCTTGGCAATCTCTATCAGGTATCTCTCAATGAGGATCTTAGGAGGACTGTGTACGGACATCTTGTGTTTCAGCTTGTCACTAAGTGTGTTTACATTCTCATTCCTGCAGGCATCAGCATAAATCTTGCCATATTTTGCTGTCAGCAAATCTGATATTATTTTCAGTTCCTGTAAAAAATAAGATAATGTGTGAAATTAGTCAAGTTATTGATAAATTACTGCTGAAGATGGGTAGTAAGTACAATGTTGGAAAACAATTTTTTTTAGATTTCCTATTGGTATTCTCAACATTATACAACGGTTACAGACCGAAGTCACAGGAGTTAATATCAAGAACTGCCTAGGCCTACCTACTTCATACAGTTTATGCTATATTATACTAGCTTTTGCTCGCAGCTTCGCCTGCATGACGGTCGGAATTATCCCACGGGATTGTACTACATATTACAAAATTTCATACGAATCCGTTAAGCCGTGAAAAGGTAACATACAGATAGAGTTGTTTTCGCATTTATAACATTTGTATGGACTTAATTAACAGTTTATGTACATGTGTCTGTTTATATAAAACAGACAAGAAGATGGAAAAATACGAATTAAGTCATTGGTTTCACCAAAAGATAGAAAAAGTTTAGAAGTGATTAATTTAATATCTTCCTGTTTGATAAAGATTTCCTAATGCACAAAAAGGCCATTTCAGAAGAATAACTAAAGATTCCAATTTCGAGAAGTTCATTTGTCTACGAGTAACATTCTGAGTATACATATTTCTTTATTGTGAGTATTCAATTCAATTTTTTAATTGTTTTTTATCTTTTTATTATGGATGCTTTTAACATGCACATCTTTCTACATTGTTCTCACATGTATAATTTCAACATGAATGATGTAACCAATATTTTGTAACAATATTATGATTTAAAAGAGTGTCCGTGGAGTTTCTTGCCCATTCTTCTCCATAGGAACCTACCTACTACGCTTTGTAATGGGCAACTAACTTCATCTTTCTGACTGACGGACCCCTTGACAATTCAATTGTGCTTGAAAACGGTTTAAGTGAAATAAATACTTTGAGTTTGACTTGTAACTAATAATTGCTATCAAATTGCTAATCATAATGAGCTGCGATGCACTGATAAAGTGACAAAGGATCACTATCATAAACAATAACATGTTATTTTTCTTACAATATTATTAATAATTTTTCTGAAACAATGTTAAAATAAAAACAAATATGTACTTTGTCTAGGTCTACTAACTACTTCCTGCTACTTTCTTGATTGTGGCAATTTAGTTCACCAAAAGGAGAAAAAGAAAAAACATTGCAGTACCTTTGTCTTTCTATAATTTTTATTATTCATAAACGTAACTGGTGTAATGTGGGTGTACTATAAGGTAAACCTCAGCCCAACCATTCAGGGAATATAGGGGTTATGTTATTAGTATTTTATGTCACTAAACAATTTTCATCAACAGCTTACCTGTACATCAGTATGCATCCTCGGTGCCACCCAAATAAGAGTGGATATGGCCTCTGCAAGCCCTTCGTCAAGCTCCTTCATCTGCGTCACAAGTCCAAACCTCGCCAAGATGAGGTCACAGTACATTTCCACTATTTCCATAGCTTCCACCATGTAATCTTCCCTAAAACAAGATTATCATGAATTTACCAATCAATTGAGGGTTCAGTCTTGCCGGACAGAAAGGTTTGTTATGTAAACTTGTCTATCAGAAGGATGGTCATAGAACTAGTCCAAAGTTTGAGGTGTAAAAAAAACCTTCTTCAGAAATTAATTGGAACAAAAATACAATGATTGTTTGAACTTGTAGTTGTTTGTAAACTGCATGTTTTTGATATTGAATGCCTCTATTTGGTAATTCAGCATGATGTTTTGATGATTAAATTAAATCTACACAATTAAACCCAGCCTCTTTTTTTCTAGCGAATGCCCAGCCTATTACGACATGACGCAATGCTTTATATTAAAGTAATCAAATTCTGTCAAGGCCAGGTTTGTTTGCAGGTATTCACTTCTTTTACTAAAGAATTACTGCTTGCTCTTACCTGATGATGTGTTCCACTCGTATTTTAGCTCTTTCACTTTTACCAGCAGCAATGTATTCGGCTATTTCCTTCCTCGCTTTCTGCGCTAACTCCGTTTTCTTCTTTTCTAATAACTTAAGCCTATTTATAGAAAGTCGTAAGTGAGTTTTGAGTTTAGTATAGTTGGGATTTGTGGAAAACATGTTGGAAATTGATATTTAACAATAATGTGTAACACGTCCGAGATTACCAATGACTAACGCGAGATTTTACTATTTATTGTTTGCATGAATCACCACCAAATAATCGGTCTGATTGATAGAAATCACCACTACGTTTTCTGACAATGACATCTGTCATTAGTGTCATTTGATAATGAGAAGCACAGAACATATTGTGGGAAGTAGGATAGCGATTATGGATTACCTCATGAATGACAAGGACAGAGTTTAATCCATGCTTTCACTAGACTTTCTGGCTATTAAAATGTTTTTTTTTTTTCAATTCGATTGTTAAACTAATGTTACGTTCTGTTTATTTTAAGGCTCGTGCAGACCAGCGCGATATAGCGGGCGCGAAAGGCAACGCGACCCGTGTCGCGTTGGTCTGTACGAGCTTTTATTGCTACCAAAAAACGTCAGACCTTTAAGGTGGTTTTACACCAGCGAGGCGAGGTGTGGATTGGATGGGCGTACAAAATTTCTATCTACACCCTGTCCATCTTTGGTGTAAAAGGTCTAGATGCGCGAGGTTGTGCGAGGCGAGAACGCGCCGGCTCGCGCTATCACGATTCACGCGCCAGCCGGCCAGCCGTGTCTGGCGCACCGGCCAGCAGAGAGCATAGATGTCTCGCGTTGGTCGGAGCGAGCCAGGGCGCGTGCCAGCGCGAGACATCGCGAGTCAGCACTTGACGGAGAGAGACCGTGCGGGTCCTCGATGACCGGTGCGAGATTTGTATATTCGTTTTACAAAGTAAATATATGCTCTATTTATATAGCAATAAAGTTCAATATTGTAACAACAAATATTTAAATTCTCGCCTCGCACAACCTCACGCATCTAGACCTTCTATCTACACCAAAGATGGGCAGGGTGTAGATAGAAATTTTGCACGCCCGAGACATCTACATAAACCTTACCTTACCTTATCTTTCGATGTAAAAGGGTAAACGTGATTTCAATTCTCGCCCATCCCATCCACGCCTCGCCTAGCCAGTATAAAACCACCATAACATAGTTATTTGGTTCGTTCAAATAGATGATGAAGACAGCTTTAATTTGAACTAAAAAAATCACTATGAAAGTGATAAGGTCTGTAATTTTTTGACTACAACATTCCAAATAAAATGTGCGCAAATCTTTTTTTTCCTTTTATTTCAATTTACAATCGGTCGTCAGACCATAAGCGAATTCGTTGCATGACAAGTGGCGTTGTGGTGGAGCAGTCAGTGCTGCGCCTCCCACTCATAGAAGGTGGTTCCTCTTCAGACTTTTTTCCACCACAGTAGGGTTTAACAGTTCAGCAACTAGTGAGTTTGGATGCAAGGTTAGGCGTGCCTTGTGTTGTCTCTGCCTCCCCCTTGAGGGAATACCTGAAGGTGTTATCTTGCGGTTGTGTTGCGCAATTAGGGCGCTGATTTCTTCTCTTAAGACCCAGGCATTCCAAAGATAATTTCCACGCAAGCTCCGCCCCTATGCACCCCGCTACTGCGCTATGTGCTACGCTAACATGTCAGTAATAAAGTTGAATATCGCGTGCGCTATTTGATCGTGTTCGAGCACGAAACTAAATGGCGTACTTATTATTTCTTTTATAACTAAAGTAATAATTGATCTAGAGAAAAAATATCTTGTGGCTGGATAATAAACTAAGTATATTTTCTTACTGTGAATACTTATTTTAGACATAAAAGCAGAGTAATCTTGATTTTATTAAATTACTTACCTACTTACTTTAAAACAAAAGACCGATTTTTGAATAAAAAATTAATCGAGCGAAAATGTTACAATTACGTAACTGTCTTGTACATGGAAATAAAAAGATCCAATAAATCATTTAAGTCTAAAGTTCCATTTTAATTGTATGCGTGACTGTTTCAGAATATTAATGCAAATTAACATAGTAGGTACAATTTAGGGAGCCTCTTCTAGAAAATTCGTAGTACATAATCCTATTCTTCTTTTCGTAGGAATCGGTAGTAAGTAACTAACATTTATATAACTTTGGCCCAGCCAGTAGGTGGCCAAGTAATTAAGTTTCAGTGGCAATCTTTGTGTCCCTTCCTATACTCAAGCGAATGTGGCATGTCCCAGCCAAGAGCACCCATCTCGTCCTGGAGCTAGAACGATCTATAATCCCTCATTCTGGCAAGTTGTATTTTTTTCATTGGCCTACGGGGAAGTGGCCAATGCTCAACAAATAAAACTACAATATTTTATACAAAAATTAACATTTTATTTTGTTTCTTATTCCATCATTATGTTTCTATGAATTAAGTTTGTCGCTACCGTGGGCAGCTACCCAATTATCTATACTACATTAAGAATAATACAGTAAGTCAACATTCGATACATCTGATTAGTAAAAAATCTTATTTTGTAGATTTTATACATCCAAATAAATAAATACTTCATGTGTTATGGTATAAACCTAACAGACAGTCTAACTTACATTTTTTTTAAATAGTTACTGTATATTTGATATTCTTAACAGGCATCATAATATTATTTTCTATGATCATATGGTAACAATTTCGTAACAAAAATATTTCAATATTTTGTTATCCAAGCTTTGTGCAATTTTTTAGGCGTTATCTTAGTTTAGTCTAGTAATATCTATAAATTATGTTGACTTTACAAATGATCGCCTTCAGCGTTATTTAAACTAAAATACTTCACGAATCAAAAAACATGTTTTCACACTTACGATAGTTAAGTACTTAGAGGGAGGTGAGAATTATTGAAGATACCATCACACATCGAATATGCTCGTGATGATCGCAGAGCAAGTGCGGGCCTCAAACTATTGAATCGATAATAGCTTTACTTAGGCCCCAATTACACTATCATATATTTGTCATACAAATATGATTTCATAACTGTCATATTCTATGATCGTAGATTATGTAGTAATTATCAGGGTTGTAACGGAAGTCGTATAACGGATGAGGATATCGAGATAATCGGGTTTGAGGATGCGGATGAGGGTGCGGATGCAGATGTCGTATGAAAAATAGCTCTTCTTTAGACACCTGATACCACAATCATGCCACCACTGCCACGTGCGGTCGATCGTCTGTCATAGGACAGGGACACTGCGGATTCAGGCAATAGGAACGCGTCACTCACACTCCGGCCCGCACATATAGCACGGAGCGAGTTAAAAAAATTCACTATTTGAACGAACAACGTAGGTAGGGTCACATCCCCATATAAATTATGAGTATGCGGAGCTTTTAAAATCAAAACTTGAGGAAGCGGATGTTTTGCGGATATCAAAATGTATGCGGATGCGGATACGGATATTCGTTACATCCGTTATTATACCGTCGTAGGTTCTTCATATAAAAACGACTCGGTACATCTCTGATCATATTTCTATGATATCTTTATATATACAGGGTGTTTGGCAGAACGTTGAACATACGAAAATGGTGGATAGGTGGGGTCATCTGCTACTTACTCAGCCCTAATTTATTTGGCCCTGGCCCACGGAATATTTAAAAAAAAAAATTTGCTTTCTTCTACTTTCACCACTTTCTGAGATTACCATACAAGTAAAATGAAAAATATATTACAGCTTTTTCATTATAGGCAAACATAGGACGCCAGGCGAAGTTAGGGCAGTTGACGGTATAGGTACGGATAGCATATAAATTTTGTGTTTGTTCTGGCTAGTGGAAGAATGATGCCATAAAGGTGATTGGTTTGGTGGCGGGGTGGCGGCCTCTGATTCTGTTCACACAATCTCACGACGCGGAATCACGCAGCGGGAAATTCAAACTTAAGGGCCTATTCATTGAAAGCGAGAAACTTGCCGATTCCCGCTCAGCACGCCTAGCATGACTACAATAGAAACGGGTTTTGTCTACGGAAGAATAAACAAAATGACAGATTCACAATCATGCTACGCGTGCATAGATGACAAAATTGTTTGAATGCTCAAAAATAATAAGAACATAACTGGACAAGTGGACATTATCATTACATTTAGTCAAATACGTAGACGATAAAATACATATTTTTTAAGTAATATGCATTAACAATTTCATCGAGGATGTGAATTGACATTAATACTTATATGCTTGTAACAATACATCGATAAAATAACAGTGCAAAGTAACATCAAAATACTTAAACAGGTATAGAATTGTAAAATCTAACATTAAGTACGGTCACGGTACATCAGATCATTTAATATCATAATTTATAGCTAAAGTACATATTAGTAGTAAGTACCTACTTATCCACGTCTGAATAGAAAAACAATGTTTGTTTTATGTATGTTATACAGGTGGTCCAAATAGTGACGTCATAAAACAAACCTTAGATTCCCCATGAACATCGGAAATAGACGGCTTTTCTATATTATTTTTTTGCAATTTTCATTGTTATGCAATATTCTTTAAAACATAAAATATTATTAATTAAAGATACAAAAATTTTGATCGAAAAGGACGAGTTTACGTTCGAGTGATACAGAGTCGAATTTCTACTATATATATATATTTTTTTATACATACTGCCTGGTTCCTAAATCATTTCAAAAATCTATGCGGAATGTAGGCTTGCACAATATCACAAAAAAGTTGACTCCAAAGATTCGACTCTCACTCGAACGCTACGCTCGAACGTAAATTCCGCCTTTTCGATCAAAATTTTTGTATCTTGAATAGATGATAGGAAGATAATTATTTTATGTCTGAAAGAATATTGCATAACAATGAAAATTGAAAAAAAAACGAATATGAAAAAGCCGTGCAAAAATAAGAATAGACTTTTTTTTAAACGGTTCCAATAAATTAAAAAAACATATATAAAACTCGAAAACTATCAAGAGTCGCGGAACATACATGGGGTATTTTCGGATACCCCTGAGCATGAGGAAGCAATATTTTTTTATGACGTCTGTTTGGATCACCCTGTATAATTCAACATGCAAGCTAAGCTCGTTTTTAAGATCTTATATAGTCCCATGTGAATATTTATGTGATAATTATTGTCACATCGATCATTCCTATAAATTGAATTTAAAATATAAGTCACGAGTATTTACAAAGACAAAACTACAATAGTAAAAGAGTAAAACAGCATTTAACATATAAAAAAATAAAAAATAATAACGCTTAATCGTAAAAAAAATACTTCAAAATATGCCTTATAACTAGGTACTTAAATAACTAGTTCTAACATTCAGTCATTTTCAGAAAATTTATTATTACTCGTATCACTAGACTTCTTAACAATTTTATTGTGAGAATTTTCGTAATCGTCGTGCAAAACAACGGTAGTGGCACTAGCATTCGAGGGACTGCGAGAGTGTGTGAGATTCGTTCGATTGCTGTCAGCTAGATGCTCTAGTTCGTGGCTCTCTAAATTGGGTACCCCTGAACACACAGAGCTTACTCGTGATACTGATTTTCGTTCCTCAGTTGGCGACTCTTTTATTGAATTACGTCCAACTAAATGGAACAAAGAACACAGGAAAAATGTTGCATAAGTCCAGCTAACTACCATTATCAGAGCCAAAAACGAACCTATTTGAGAATAAGGCAAGAGATTAGAGCGCAATAAAAAAATACCAGCAAAGCCAGTAGTCAGCGCGGCGGCAGCGGTTGGGCCCGACGATGATGACAATGCACATTTGACTCTCGCAGACTTTAAACCGTTAGCATTTGCATAACTAAGCGCATAATGAAGATTAAAATCCACAGCTAACCCTGCCGAAGTTGATATTGCTACACTTTCTAAAATATTGAGCTTCCAACCATTTAATACTAGAATAGCTATAGTTACAGTTGCGGAAAATATCATGGCTGCTAAAGCACACGTGCTAATCACGAGGCTTAATGTTGCCGGTACAAGTACTATAAAACCTAAAGTAGCCGATAGGATTAGGGCAATCACAGTTCCGCTAGCTAATGTTTTTTGTAGGTCGTAAAATTGTAAGTCTGACAAAAACCAACCGCATTGCATTCCTGGTGGTGCAGATTTCAACTCTAGCTGCGTCCAATTTTCTACCTGATTGTAGAAATAATCCATTTCTTTGTACGACATAGAGTAGGGCACGACACTTTCAAATTCAACTACCATAGCTGAAACTGTTGGGGGAATAGCACTTCTAAGAAATTTAGGTCCAGCCACGCCCGGTATAAACAGCTCGCGGGGAGTTCGATACAAGGACTCCATAGCTTTTATGATACAGAAATCGAATACCTCTTTTCTATAAGGAAAAATTGAAGTTTCACAGCATGGTGTCCTATTTATTTTGTCAAAATGGTCAATACATCGTCTACTCATGTACATCTTAAAACTTTCAATAAAACAATTGGGAAGCAAAGGACCCAAGGTTTGCTGAAAAAATGGTTGTGCTTTAATTCTGGTACAGAATCCTGCCAACCACTTTTGAGAATCAGGATCCGAAATTGAAAAGTTTTCATCAAACTCTAAGTGGCCCTTTGAAGCAGGATTCATGTGATTTCCATTATCTATAGCTTTTACCCCCCACACCCATCTAAGAGGCATCTTACTGCCTGTGCCAATATCTTTTCCGAATCTTTCAAATAGGAACCTACTACTGTAGAGCATGTCATATTGCTCAAAAGGATGGGAGGTTTGAAACAGTTGAAACTGTTTTGAATCTGGCAATTGAAGGCCAGGGGAGTAGAAAACTACGACAACACTGCCAATTCCAATAGCACCCAATACTATTACAAACATTATGTACAATCTTGTGACACATGTTATAATAAATATATTCAGTATCACTCGAATATCTTCACAAAATTCAGTAATACTTTTATGAATTACATCTAAAATCCGTCTTTGTTTTGTACACAGTTTAACATCTATTATAAATACTGATGCAGGCAACAAACTTATCATTAAAAAGAAGTTGACTAGAACAGCTGTACCTGCGAAGACGCTAAAGCAGTTTATGGCTGGAATGTAGCTTACACAGGAGGCCAGAAAAGCTACTGCAGTGGTCAAAGTGGTGATACTCATAGTCGTTATAGAGTGCCTCATTGTCTCCACAAGTATTTGAATGAGTATAGTCTCACCAGCACTAGATACATTCTTAATGTCACTTAGACCATTAGTCTGACAAACAATATTGTCTCGAATGAGCTGCTTGCTAACCATTTTCCAAACTTTGACATAAAGAAATGCGTCATCTGCCCCAATACCTATCACAACAACTATTACTAATAAATTCATAAAGGGAAAAAATTCCAAATTGAACACATAGATATACAAGAAGTATGCTATACCAATTGAATATGTAATAGCTATAAATAACAGCAGAGTGAGAATAACAGATTTTGAATAGAGCCACACACACATAAATACAAACACGCCACCTAAACCTATCAACCAGGTATCTTGTATTACCCATATGTCAAAAAGTGCATTTTTTAGTCCAAAGTCCATGGCAGGTATAACAAGTGTTTCATAAGATAAATTTGAACTTTGCAATTGTTCGTAATACGGTAACACGGTGCTACTGCTTGGTAGTGGTAGGAAGAGCATGACGTTTTTTACAAAAGTCTGTGAGAGATCTGAGGGTGTGAATGCTTGTGAATCTATTAAATAAAATAATAAATTATATATAGCATCATACTGAGAACAATACTTAGGGACTTTACACCTATCTAAATCACAGGAGGCCATTAGTGAGAAATTATGAAAGTAACCTGCACATTTCTTCAGAATTGTAACTGCACTGCTCACATCTTCTCTACTTAAATTTTCACAAGAAGTCTTGCCAGATATTAAAGCTATGTAGTTTGGCACACTCCACACTGGACAGCAGAGCTCTTCAGAATGTAGATCCCTTTGGCACATTTTATAGTATTCCGCTTCTCCAAATTCTACAAGCATTGATTGTAATCTACACATTCTTTGTACATTTTCGAATGTTAATAAAGATGTGTTATCAGTATTTGTAATTACTAAATGAGCATAATCTGATATGGGTGGTCCACAGGTCCCCGATGCATAGTTGTGATTTATAGGTAGGTCAGGCTTACGTTGCATTTCTTTTATTGATACCCATTGTTTTCTGGTGTGGTTTTTAAGAAAATCTGTGTCATCATCTTCAAATGTCTTGTTTTTTCCATAACCCCAATGGACATGGGTATTAGATATGTTAGGTTCTGATGATAGCACGCTCTTTTCAAAGTTAGTGTCATTGTTGTGGTCAACTTTTTTCTTTTTATTGCGTCCTTTGTGTTTGGAGCGCCCTCGACCTGATCTTGGTTTGTCCTGGCGCGTTCTATTGTTATATGTTTGGTTCATGCGTATTTGATCTTCAATTTCTTTTGGATTTACTGCAAGTCTTTTAGAAGGTCTAGTTTCATCAATAAGGTTTTCCCATGCAATAAACCGATGGGCTAGGGTCGTTCCTCGCGTTTCAAAGCCTACTATAGGATCAGAAAATGATGGTAAATCATGGCATACTAGCGGGATCACAGTAAGGATGGTTGAGATCACAGTTACACTGAAAAGAGCAAGGTAGGAGTGGCGGACGATAAACCTGGCGTAAGCTGACAACATCTTTATGTAATGACTTCACGGGCCTCATAGTTATTTCACTGCACCATCTTCTCATATCACCGTAACACATACCCAACTTAGTTATGCTAACGTAAATAAACGTAAAAGGGATCACATTTTGCAAAACAAAATACACAACACATTAGAAAAATGGAAGGAATAAAAGTTTACCCCTACACTACACAAAATACAGAACTATAAAATACCACAGAATAAAAACATTGTCTGAAAGTTCTGAAACTGAATGTCAAACAAAATTAGCAAAATGATTATGACAACTAGGTGTCAGTGTCAATCAGGGCCATGGCGAATGGTCGGATCCATTCTCTATATCTATGGTCAGATCCACTTTGTCGAGTCAGGGGGCTTACTATGAGCTTTTAGAAAAACGTTCAATTTCCAGTCAGTTCAAAAGCAGGCCTGCTTTTGAATGGATGTTATTCTTACTATGACGGTACTAAAGGTGAACGAATAGTGAACGAAGTTGAATGGAATGCTTGTCTATGGCCTGCTGTAAAGACATTTTCTTTTTAGTAAGCAACGTTCAGAAACTTAAATCGTAATCTATTTTCACTTTGCCGGTTTTTGAAAATAATAGAAATATGTTTTTTTTTTTTGGAATATACATGTTTTAACTATGATTATGTATAACACGTAACCTTGATCAATTATACAAAAGCACTAAAAAGCTCAATTTCCCGTTCATAACAACTTTGAAAGATTCTACTTGATTTTGAACGTGTGTGGATATGTCATGTAACAATGGTGTGCTGATTGTAATAACTATGCTGATGGCGTCAATTAAATATTTGTAGGGTAGTGGTGAAGGCTTCACGTGCTTTGTTTGTGCTACGAATTTTTTCGATTTTAGTGGTTTTTATTCGTGTAAACTTAAATCGAGATTATTCTTTGTGTTTGTGTTCCTTGTGTAAGGTTAGTCTTATTTGTTTTTGTCCCGCTTTTTAACCATTATTGTTAAAAATGAACTCCAAAAAGCCCCCTGACCCAGATCCTCCGAATGAACCTTTTGAACTTTCCCCTATATTAACTGTTACCCTCCCCGATGACACCCAAATACTCACGCAGGACCCCATTATGGATACCGAGACCTCAAACCGAAAAAGAGTTGCTGGCCCACCCCCTAAAACTTCTAATATCCCACCTAAGATAGCAAAGAACGTAATCACCAGACATACGTATACAGCCAGAGACAATCCGCCGTATATTGTCCACGTTTCCTTGAAAGATGATCAGACTTCAGGCACTGTGTTACAACCGGTTAAGTTTGGTATGTTTTTGACGATGAATAACGTCAATAACATACACCTCGATGGGATCAAACGTTTGGGTAGAAACCGAGTATCGGTAGAGTTTAAGTCGCATCAGGATGCAAATAGTTTTTTAAATAATAACCTTTTATTACAACATAATTATATGGCCTCAATCCCACAATTCAATATTACAAGAATGGGTATTGTTAGGGATATCCCTACTGAATGGACAGAGGAAGAAATTATTAAAAATGTTAAGGTTCCGGAAGGATGTGGTCCTGTTATTAAGACCAGAAGGATGAGCCGTAAGGTGACCTCCTCTGGGATGGCTGAGTGGAAGCCTACGCAGACAGTAGTACTAACTTTTGATGGACAAACTTTACCCAAACGTGTGTATTGCTTCTACTCAGCTCTTCCAGTTGAGAGGTACACATACCCGACAATACAATGTTACCATTGCTGTCGCTTTGGCCACACCCGCACCCTTTGCCGTTCGAAACCAAGGTGTTTTAAATGTGGTGAAGATCATCCTGGTGATGGATGCGAAATCACTGCTGAATTAGGTTTTTGTCTTTCTTGTTCTGGGAACCATTTCGCAAACAACAGTGCCTGTCCTGAATTGGGCCGACAGAAGAGCATCAAAGCTTTGATGGCGGAAAAATCGATCTCGTATGCGGAGGCAAGTCGGGTTTTCCCCCCTGTTTCTAGATCGTATGCCGATGTCTCAAAATCTTCTCCACGTAACAATGTTATATTTAATAATATACCACAATCCCAGTCATCAAGCCCTATTCCTGTAACTCAAAAATCATACCGTAAAATGGTCTTCTCAAATCATAAACCACGAGTCCCTCTTTCACCTGGCTATAATAAACAGGCTCATCAAGCCCTAATCCAAAACTACTCTTTTTCCCCTTCTAAAAATGGCTGCGCCTTCCCAACGGAAGACACTGAACCAACTATGCTTAAACAAGAAGACAAATCGAAAAACATATTAAACCTCATCACCAATATGTTAATGGCTGTTCTTGAGAATCCAACCCACTCAATACCCGACCACGTTGCCCTAAAACTGACCTCAATATTAAATTACATAAATAAAATTCCATCCCCTAACATTCCTTCAATGGAACGTGAGGAGTATTACTCCCAGGAAATCTGATCTTTCCTTCTTAATTAATAAATATAAACCATCAATCTGCGGCATTGCTGAGACATGGCTTTTACCTGAAAGTAATTTCAGGATGCCTTTTTTCGGCAATGTTCGTAATGACAGACCTGATGGATATGGGGGATGTGCTTTGCTCATCAATAGCAAAGTATCATCTTCCCCAATTCCTCTACCCTCCGTTGGCGATAACATAAATGTTGTTGCTGTTAAGGCTGAGGATATAAATATTTTTACTTTTTATATTGCGCACCCACAACTTGAATATCTTCCGATAATTAGAAATTTATTAAGCAGTGTTAGCGGTCCAATACTTGTTATGGGTGATTTTAATTGTCACCATTATCGCTGGGGATCAGATACTTGTGATAACTTTGGGCTAGGCTTGCTGGATATATTGGATGATCTTGATCTTTGTGTCATCAACGATGGCAGTGCTACACGCAGGTCTGCTCCAGGGCAGAGTAACAGCTGTGTTGACTTGACGTTCTGCTCAGCCAATATATCTAGTTTACTCATCTGGCGTCGCTTGGACATGACTTATGGAAGTGACCACTATCCCATCATGATTGAATTCCCTTCTAAAAATGTTCCCACTAAAGTTTCCCCCCCCCTGTTAAAACACCAACTAAACTCGGCAGATTGGGATTTATATTCAAAAATTTTAGATCTGAGAATATCTTCCCTTCCAAAAGTTAACAATGATAATGCCCAGGAATGCTTTTTGTCCTTTTCTTCTACCGTTTCTTCTACAGCAGATGATTGCTTCCCTTCAAAAAAACCCCAATCTGATAGAATTCCTTCTCCACCATGGTGGGATAGGGAATGTACTGACATGGTTAGGGCCAGGAATGAGGCTGAAGACACTGTTAACAACGATATGAACCTGGATAATCTCATCACCTTCAAGCGGATATTGGCTAGGTCCAGGAAAGTATTAAAAAAAAAGAAACGGGAAGGCTGGTCAAAATATTGCAGTTCCCTGAATCCATCTACCCCAGTTTCAGTAGTGTGGCGAAAGGTGAAGCGTTTTAGAAATAGCTTAGCCCCTGCCTCCTCGAACAACCTCACAGAAGAACTGGGATACCAGTTTTTCTCAAAAATTGCTCCAGCTTATGTTCCAGGTATAGAGGAAAGTTGTGTTGGCATGGATGATGTAGACGACACTAACGATCCTATGAACATGCCTTTTAGCTTGGAAGAATTAAAAACAGTACTATCACACGTTAAAGATTCCGCACCAGGAGTTGATGGATTTCCTTACTCCTTTATTTCTAAAGCTGGTCCAAAAACTCACCAATACTACCTCGACCTGGCTAATTTTTGCTTTATTTCTGGTAACATTCCCACAGACTGGAAGGTTCAAGTTGTCATCCCGATATTAAAACCGGGCAAAGACCCTAATGATCATTGCTCATTTAGACCTATTGCTCTATCGTCCATACTAATAAAACTATTAGAACATTTAATTAAAAATCGATTAGAGTGGTTGGTGGAGAGCAGGAGACTGCTTCCGGCGACTCAGTTCGGCTTTAGGAAAGGTCTGGGCACTGCTGATAGTGTGGGTATCCTCACGTCAGCGGTCCGGCTGGCCCTCAGCAGGAATGAGTCTGTGGTTGCTGTTTTTCTGGACATATCGTCTGCTTATGATTCGGTTCTCCTCCCTGTTCTCAGGCAAAAGCTGCAAGAGCTGAGAATCCCGGCTAGGATCTGTCGTATCATTGATAGCATCTTTGCCAACCGCGTCATTCAATTAAGAATCCCTGGGGCTGACTCTGAACAAAGAACAGTCTGGAGAGGGTTACCTCAAGGATCCGTTCTTAGTCCCCCATTGTATAATATATATACAGCAAACCTATCTTCTTCTCTAAATTTTGACTGCAATATCCTTCAGTATGCTGACGATATTGCATTACTGGTCACTGGCAGTTCCATTCTGGATGCCGCTCAATCGATGAATGTGTCTCTATCCTCACTTAACCAATGGCTTCTTGATCACGGGTTATCTTTAAGTGCACCAAAGAGTACAGCGGTCATTTTTACCCGCAAGCGTTCTGTTCCCCAAATAGATTTAAATATAGATGGACAAATTATTCCAGTCAAGGATAAGGCTAAGTTCCTGGGAGTAACTTTGGATTCAAGATTGTCTGGGGTTGACCACATAAACAACACGGTCAAAAAATGTGAACGCTCCGTGTCGGTTCTTAAGGCTTTGGCCGGGGTGTGGTGGGGAGCTCATCCCTACACCCTTAAACTGATCTATAATGCGTTGATCAGGAGCGCTTTGGACTACTGTTGCTTTCTTATTGAGCCCTGTAACAAACATGCACTTAAGAAACTAGACGGCATTCAGGCTAAATGCCTTAGAATTGTTATTGGAGCCATGAAGTCCTCTCCTATAAATGCACTTCAAGTCGAATGCGCAGAACCGCCTCTTTACCTAAGAAGACAGTATTTGGCAGATCGGTTCCTATCCAAAATATTCTCCCTTTCATCCCATCCTTTACTCCCAATTTTAGAGCAAATCGTCCTCTCTTTTAATGACTCTCAATATTGGGACAATAAAACAGTCCCTCTATTGATAAATAGGTACAGAGAGCTTAAACACCTCTCTTCGCCTGTTTGTCAATATCCAATTCTCCCCGTTTTTTCCACCGCATACGAGACGATTCATTTTGAACCAAAAGCCGTTTTGGGACTAGGTATATCAAAGAATTCCCAAAACGCAAGAGGTGACTTCGAGTTAGCTCTCAAGCGTTATTGGGAAGGATGGAATCTCTTTTTCACTGATGCATCTAAATTATCACAAACAGATTGTACAGGAGTGGCAGTTTATTTTCAAAATCCAAAAATAGCTTTACTTTATCAATGTCCGCCAGAAGCATCAGTTTTTACAGGAGAGTGCATTGGTATTTTAGAAGCCATCCACTTTATTAAATCTCACCAAATTAAAAAAGCAGTAATTTTTTCGGATTCCCGTAGCAGCATTCAGGCCTTAACACAAAACCAACTTAGAAGCAAAATTCATAGTCAAATCATTGTAGAAATTAAAAACTTATTATTTAATTGTTCCCAAAACGGCTTGGATATCGAGATAGTTTGGATCCCTGGTCACTCGGGTATTGTTGGCAATGAGTGCGCTGATTCGCTAGCAAAGTATGCCACATCAAATCCGGTTGATCGAAAGCACTACGTAGCTCATAACTACGATTTGCGAAATGGTGCCAAGCCCAAGTTATTCGACTCGTGGGCAAAAGCATGGCGGAATACCTCAAAAACCAAGGGCGTCTACTACGCAGCGATACAGCCCGACATCCAACGGAAACCTTGGTTTTTCAAATGCCCAAAATTGTCCAAAAGAACTGTTTCGTCACTATGTAGACTAAGACTCGGACATTGTTGTAGCCCAGTGTTCCTGAACAAGATCCATGTTCGGGACAATTCATTATGCGAGTGTGGCCTTGCGGAGGGTACTTTAGATCATATATTTTTGTCCTGCTCCTTGAACACCAATTCCTTCGACCTCTATAGAAAAATTTCCAAATGTAACATTCCTCTCCCAACTAACTTCCATTCCCTTTTATCCCATTTCTCCCCCAAACTTATAAAAATACTAGCCACCTTTCTAAATGAAAATAATTTAAAATTTTAACTAGTGCGTAAAATAACTATGTAATATATTTTTGTTGTACATTATTTTATATAAGTTTGTAGATTAGAATACATGTTTTATTAACCCTTGTTTTCGTCCTTGCAGCTACTAACATTTATCTACCCATAAAGTACAAAATCCGACGGCCTGCTACTCTGAGCTGCCGTCTCAACGTGACACTGGCAGAATAGTCGACACCGGCTCAATTGCCAAGAACGGAAAAAAAAAAAAAAAAAAAAAAAATATTTGTATTTTTACTTTAAATTTATTAGGCATAGACTTTTTAGAGAACACGTTCAGATGCACAACTACCATAGAAAAAATATTAGACACAGCGATTCGCTTCCGATTGGGAAAATGATGCTTGACAGTTGTTGAATTTTTCTTGTTGGAATATACCATTGCATAAATGCATAGATAACTAGCTGCTGCCCGCGACTTCGTTCGTGTGGAAGTCGTAAGACACCACAATATACTACAATAACAGCCTTTATCCACATTAAACATCTACATACCCTACAGAAACCACCCAAACCAGTTTCTTAAATTAAAAAAGGAAAATTCAAAGGCAAATGAAAATACTAGATGTTTTGCAATAAATAATATTATTTATTAGGATTTTTATAAAATTTTTTTAGATAAGAGCTTTTGCTTGCATAACTGGCTTGCTAGGTACTCATGTTTTCCAGTTTAACAATGTCTGTACCTCTTAAAATTTTACTAAACAATTACATTGCACCAATTATGTATGGCTAATTTTGTTGATAAAGAAATGAATGCCTGAATGAGATAATTTTTATGTTTTTGGCACGTAGTGAACTCAAATGCACAATTCTTTTCTTATATTATAAATTTAGGTTGCAAGGTTGTGTTTGTGTGTATTAGAGTCCAAAAACAGATTTTTATCTTTGATTATTTAAATATTTTTCTTAATACTCAGCCGGCAGTGTAAGCTCTTGTATGAACATTCAAGCGTTCATGTCTCACCACAGTGCAAAGATTTACAGAGTCATTGTTAGGACTGCTATTTGATTGTAAATCAGTATCACTGTCTCTATTTTCACTAACATTGTAGTTGTAGTAAACAGTGATTTCATTTTTAGTAACGATTAACAGGATTCATCTTCACAATTAAAATTTTATAAATCCTGTTATCGCAAGCAACAATTTAAAAGTATTTGTGAGACTGTGACAATCTGGGTTATTATTCCATGAATTATATGCTCCAACCCGGCCAAAAAAATAATTCTAGATCATCTAACTTAAAATATAGGGTGCATTAGTTTGTTTTTTCTTCAAACAATTGCCACAGTTTCTGAAACTTCTAAAGAGTTACAAGCCAGTTTCATACACACTAACTTCCTTGGAATTTTTATCAATAAATTTCATTTCTTGGAATTTTTGGACAGCTTCTCATCAATATTTATGTCACCGTGACCGTAATTCTTGTCCTTTACCCTTCCTTGAAAAAGTGCTGGCTCCATTCACACTCGCAGTTTGTCCAAGACAGTTACTACTTGGGACACATTTAACTCATTGATTTGCCATCAGCATAGTGTGCTGGAAAATAACATAAATAATCATTTCTTTAAGCAAAAATAAATTTGATTTTATGTGGCAAACATTTTCACTGTAAGTTAAGAGTACAAAATATGAATTGTATGTTTATCAGACTAAACTGCCACTGCAATGGCTTAAAAGATATAAATAGAAAAACAAAAAATTGGTTGAAATCTTTGAAAGCCTTACTGATTTGTCAGGGATAACCTAGATAACTTTATTATAGAGGGAGAGAGAGGACTAAATACTTACAAAATGAGGAACTGTATACCAAAGCACTGGCCATCCATAGTGTGATTAAAAACTTGGGCACAATTTCTAACCTGAAAAGATAACACAATAACTTAAAAAAATAAAAATAGCACAATTAGATAGGTACTCATAGAAGCATGAAGTAGAACCTGCCAAACAGTAATGATTCTTTACAATTATAATAATTTAAATAAATAACCTACCTACCTTCATTTTCTTTATTTTTTCTGGTAGGTATACCATGCTCATCAGTAAGCTTATGAAGCAAGCGTGATTCAGCATGTAAACAGTCCATTTTATACACATCAACAATGTCTGACCACCTTGCTATACTCTCATTTAATTGAATGTTTTTGTTCAAAAAATTATTTCGGATCTCCTTAATCAGATGTGGTGGGTTAAATACAATGGTTTATTGATAACCGCCAATGTGGATTGTATCATCTGAAATACAAAAAAAATATTTGACAAACAAAATAGTAAATAACATCCTAAACTAAGACCTACTTCTTTCTATGATGAGGAAGTGATGTCACAAATGTCTTTTTTTGGTGAGGGTTTGGTGAGGTATTGTGATTAAAAACAAATAACAACAAATGCATCTAGGTACAGTATGAGGCCGCTAATGTGGCACATCGAGTTGCGAATATTTTTTACATCACTATGAACGAGATGTGCAAAATTCAACATTTCATTAATCCAGGAGAATTTAAATAAAAACAAATTAAGTACCAATGTTTTCTTCTGCAAGTATTTGCACCCTTCTAGTGTCCTGCTGAAGACTTTTCAAGGCTGACGGTCAGTGGGTCGTCTTAGGGGCGGATATAGCACCCATAATCATGATTCATCCATGATTCCATTTCATGAAACATCATACATTTACATGATCCAAAATCATTGGGTAAATAAGTTCTGTGAGGTCAACCAAATCATTTCCCATCATAAATCGGCAAAATTTTAAGTGGGTCCTCCTCACAACAGCTTACCTCGAACCTCAAATAAAATTAATAATGTTGTTTTAATAAAATTAAAAATAGAAGTAACAATATTATCACTTTTTCAACAAAACAATGTTGAAAAAGTTTGTATAATACTAACTTTTTCAAGATGGTTTATTTTGACATTACAGACGTTCAATAGTCGTTTTTCTGCTGTCAAATAGCACGTCGTGGTATGAAAACTCTATACAAAAAAAAAGGTGAACGGTTTTCGTAAACGTCAACGCAGCAGTCCTGCTGCAGACCTGCTATTAGGATGTCATAGTACAAAAAACCAACGCCGTTCAATTTCCGTCCTGCTATAAGAGCTCGTAGTAAGCCCCCTGACCGTTGGGTCCAGACAGTGGGTCAAAAATAAATTAAAAGTCAACGACGAGAGACTACCTTGTAATCTGGAATCATATGGAGGTCGATATGTTCAACACAGATTACCATAAGCTAGGTTCGCACAGGTGATTTTTTCCCGCGGCAATTCTTTTATTGCACTGGATTTTCAACGCTCTGCTTAGCGTTGAGAGTTGAAAGTCTAACAGTGTATTTTTTCAACGCGCTGGAACGAGAGTGCGTCCCAGCGCGCCTTCTTATTTGCCCCTCAAAAGTGACTCCCATATTCAAAATTATTTATTTATGTTACTTACGTTACCCGTTTATTTACGTTACCTACACGTCTATGTTTGGGTCACAGAATACATACATATGTGTGCCAAATTTGAACTTAACCTTTTGAACGCCAGCCAAAGTTTACCTAAAACACTTATTATGTCAATCTAATCTCAAGTGCTTTTGATTTTTGGGTAGGCCTTCGGAAAAACGGAGAATTCGTCAATAAAGAGCCATTAACACGGCATGTATTATACCTTCCCGGGTTCCTTGGGAGCTGTTTTACTTGTAAAAATAGATAGTAGCATTTTTTCTTAAGTTCCGCGGGGGGACGCGCGACTTGCTAAGGGTTAATCGGTCCATTAGATTTGAAGCAGAATGACAGACAGACAGATACACGAGTGATCCTTTAACGGTTCCGCTTTTTCCTTTTGAGGTACGAAACCCTAAAAACGGAATTATATCACTATTGTTACTGCTAAATAAAGGCTAATATTGTCTGTGGGCTGTTTCACTATATTCTATACGTATATTTTTTTATCAGATTCTCGTCAACTAATAACTGTGCGTTCGCACTGGCGAAACATTCACATAAAAACATGTTGAAATCTCCGTTTTCTGTCAATGTATTGACTATCGTTCGTATTGTCACTCAACTTGTTGACGCGAAACATGTTTGATGTTTCTTATCATTTGACATGTTTCGCCACACGTTTTTACAAACCAATTTCGAATCAAAATGTATCTGTATGAATCCAGCGACATGTTGTAAGATTTGTTTTGACATTTCATGCCGACTTTTATGTTCTGTGAATCTTCATGATGTTAACAGTGATTTATTTGTGGCCAAATCGTAGCGAAGGCAAAATTACTTATAAATATACTAAACAGAGTCAAAAATATTGCAACGTTTATTAACTGGGTAATGGTGCCGATTCACGATTTCCCAATCTGAAATAGACTAAAGTGACACAACTTGACTATTTATTTTGGTTTGAGAGCACTAAGATGGCACTGAGAGGTTAAACCCCTAACACTCTACATGTAGGTAATATTTTTTCTTATTTTCCATACAAAAAGTGAAAAATTCCTTCAAAAAACACGTCAAAGCTGTCCCCCTGCGCGCCTCTGGCTCTAAAAAAAATTCACGGGGTACGGCAAACAAGTACCTACCATATGGAGTCGCGATCGTCAAATTCGATTTAGTTGTGTCAAGATGATTGCAGAATAGCTTTAAGATTCTCATAGCCTTTAAAGTAAGGAATTTTAGTGATAGTTTAATTAGTTTAATTCGGTGTACAAGAGAATCGGCACTAATATCAAAAGGAAGCACTACTTACACGCTCGTGCCTATGCGAGACGCAGGAACGTTGGTGTGCGCACAGGTGTTCTGATTGACCGCAGCTTGAAGCTTCGCGTGGAAGACGCAATATTTTCTATTAAATAGCAATTTTATTTCACTATTGTTATTGTGCTTGCTGTGCTTACCTACTCATCTTAAAGTCGGCGTAATGATTTGCTCTGCATGCAATACGGAATTAATAGCGGGTGATGCTTTTCTTGAATGTGTGGCGGCGGAGTGTACTAAAGTTTACCATCACTACATAGTATAAAACAAAGTCGCTTTCTCTGTCCCTATATCCCTATGTATGCTTAAATCTTTAAAACTACGCAACGGATTTTGATGCGGTTTTTTTTAATAGATAGAGTGATTGAAGAGGAAGGTTTATATGTATAATAACCCGGTTTATACCCGTGCGAAGCCGGGGCGGGTCGCTAGTTACCTATGTAATAACCGGGAGCTTACGCTTGAAGAAAGAGCTACTTGGGTATGCCATGAATGTTGCTGTGCAGCAAGGAAAGGTGGCCGTAATTATGAACTACCAATCTCAGTAAGCACGCCAATTACACAGAAAAACGTATCCACTCGGAATAAAAGCCATACGCCCTCGCTATCTCCGGAATGTCCTGGTTTGGAAATGCAGCAACTACGCAAACAAATAAATATTCTTACAGAACAGCTTACTGATGCCGTCACTACTATTGCACAGTATCATGTCGCGCTCGCAGATTGCACTAAAAAAAAATTGAAGCTTGCACTGAAAAGCTGAATAAATTAGAGCAAGCACCAGAATGCAGCCGCTGCCATTTCATTTCTGAAGGCATACATCATACCCAACCGGAGACTCTGAATTCATACGGAAATAACATAGTTAACTCAAAGCCAAAGATCAAGCGCCGCAGCCCGCAGAAAAAAGATAAACAAAAGATTGTTCTGCCGGCTAAAACCGTTGCTGTACCAGTGGAATGCGTTTTGCTGGATGCACCTTTGCAACCTATAATTTCCTCGCAGCCAATTGACCCTGCTCAGGAGACTCTACAATGAGAGCCTTTCGAAATTCCAGCACTAAAAACTGACGAGAGCACTGCCAATGGCGAGTGGGTAGAGGTACGGAAAAAAAAACCTAAGCGATATAATTCTGTTCGTGGCACTGCAGGACCTGAAGCTACCCCAGTTAAAGCCGTTGAATTTCGCAAGTATATTCACTTGTGGAATATGATGTCCAGGGCCACGGAAATTCTGTCCTACCTAAAAAACACGTGCCCAACGGGAAACTGCACTGTAGAAGAGCTTAAACCTAAAGGTGACTATAAGTCATACAAGATTGGGGTTCCAGCTGAATTCTTTGAAAAAGCTACGGCGGCGGATACATGGCCCACTAATGCTAGGGTAAAAGAATGGTTTTTTCGAAGACAACCAAACAGAACCCAACAACAGCGATCTGAATCCAATGCTTAATATAAAATTGAAACAGCCAATTAGCTTGATATATCAAAACGTTAGAGGTTTGAACACTAAGCTTAATTTCTTCAACCATAACCTGCTGACACTCGACAGTGACTTCATAGCTGTAACAGAATCGTTTCTCACTAGTTCTGTACTTGACTCGGAGATTACGAGCCAAGGATGGAGTGTGTTACGTCGGGACCGCAGCACCGGTGTCGGCGGCGGCGTACTGCTTGCTGCGAGACCCGGTATCACGATGACACGCCGCTGTGATCTGGAGACACAAGCTGGCGAGGATATGTGGGCACGTTTCACAACAAAGGATTCTACCTTCTATGTTTGTGTAGTGTATATCCATCCAAGGGCATCAGACGAAATGTATATGCATTGGTTTCAGAAAGTGGAATCTATCTTTGATTCATTAAAAGGTGCAGCGATTATTGTTGGTGATTAAATTTAATTAAACGAGAATCGTACATCAAATAATATTTTGAGTTACTATTGTTACTTTTTAAGTTTTTGTGGTCTAATTGAGAGGAATGAGGTGATGAATGCGCATGGAAGTAAGTTGGATGTAGTGTTGGTGTCAGATTGCATTAGCTGTGTTGATGTAGCAGAGATTGATGGTGAAGGTCTTGTACCACGTCGAGACGCATATCATCCGCCATTAGATGTTTACTTTACTCCTAATAATACGATGCGTCCATTGAGTTCAGAAAAAAATTGTCCAAGTAACCTTGACACGCAGAGGGACTGGAACTTCTCCAAAGGAAACTTTGAACAAATGTACAAGCTAATATCTGAAGAATCATGGCAAGAGGTGATTTTCGCTCGCGACGTTGACACTGCTGTAGAGTGTTTCTATAACATCTTTTACCGAATTTTTGATGAATGTGTACCAAAAAAATATAGATCTAGGAAACCATGTAGGCGTTACCCGGTTTGGTTCACAGCGGAACTAATTAGTGACATTAAATGTAAAAGTGATCTGCATCGTAAGTGGAAGTCATCTCAAAATCAGGTTGATTACAGCAATTTCTCCTTGCGTAGGGCAAGTATTAAAAAAAGAACGTCACTTGCATACGACGAATACATCAAGCACATTCAAACCAAACTCAAGCCTCGTGTCTTCTGGCAACATATAAATAGCTTCAAAGCCAGAGGTGGGTTTGAACCCAGGGTAAATTATAATGGGAAAGATCATATTGGCAGTGATGCTGCACATGCTTTTTCGGAATTCTTCTCAAGTGTTTTCTTGCCGGACCCCCCTCTTCTTGATTATCAAAGTCAAAACAGTAGCTATCAAAGCAACCGTGGAAACTTTGTACAGACGCCAGCACATCAAGCTACCCGAAACTGTCAAATTTTCCCAATCAACTTTGAACCTTATGCTTCAGCGATAAAGTTGAAAATCTATTAAATAAATTTGACAGGTTGTAGTAGCTTGATGTGCTGGCGTCTGTACATATCGATAAAATTATAATGAGTGATTTAGAAATGGCTATTAATAAACTCAAACCAAATTCTGCAGTAGGACCAGACAATATTCCCGCATATATCATTAAAGGATGTAAAGATTATCTAAAATCACCGGTTTTCCACATTTTTAACCTGGCGCTAGCCACCGGAGATTACTCGCAGCGTTGGAAGGTATCGAGAGTCCAACCTATTCCTAAATCTAATGTTACGTCTGACGTAGAAAACTATCGTCCAATAGCTATACTCTCTACACTTCCTAAACTGTTTGAGTCGATACTACACAGGCTTATTAGTTTCCAGATACAACTATTTCTCTGCGATTCTCAACATGGCTTTCGATCTAACCGTTCTGTTAATACAAACCTTCTAACGCTGGTGGATCTTATTTCGGAGCACTTGGACAAAGGCATACAGGTTGATGTTCTTTACTTCGACTTTAAAAAAGCGTTTGATCGCGTTGATAACGACGTATTGCTCGCTAAACTTAATGACATAGGCTTTACCCCGAAATTACAAAAAAAAATTGCAAGTTACTTACGGGATCGTCAGCAATATGTTCGTTATGGTTGCTTTGTGTCCGCGCCTTACCACACCCGGTCTGGAGCAAGTCAGGGCACGATTTTGGGACCATTACTATTTGGGATCATGGTTAATGACCTCGAAAAGGTTCTTACATGCTAAGTGTTTGCTTTACACAGATGACCTTAAATTAATATATGGCGTGGAAAAGGATTCTGATTCAGAAACTTTACAGAAGCACATAAACTCAGTCTTTCAGTGGAGCATTGACAACAAGTTGCTTTTCAATAATAACAAATGCAGCGTTATGTCTTTTAGTCGTGCACATAATCCTAGGCATGTACAATACTTCCTGGGCGAGGAACCGATTGCCCGTGTTCTTTCTGTGAAAGATCTCGGAGTACTATTCGACCCGAGACTTACTTTTCACGATCACATGAGGACGCTCGCTGCTGAATCATACCGGAGACTAGGATTTGTTATTCGAAATATGCGTGAGTTTAACAATCCACTGGCCATTAAACTAGTTTACATGGCCCTAGTCAGGAGTAAGCTCGAATCAGCTGCAGTGATTTGGAACCCATACGAATGCACTTACGCTTTACTTCTTGAAAAAGTCCAGAAGGCCTTCCTTAGATTTTTATATAAAAAGCTCTTCGGATACTACCCCTTCCTTTATCCTACAACTTATGATTTATATAAATGTAATTTGTGGAGATAAATAAACATTATTTGTATTTGTATCCTTTATCCTACAAAATTTTTACTCGGCGTACTAAATTTTAATTCTCTCGAGGTAAGGCGTAAGTGCTTCCTGCTTATCATTGCCTGCCGTATTATGCGGGGTGAGTCCGATTGTCAGGAACTAGTGGAACAGTTAGTAAGGCTTTTTGTCCCTGTTCTGCCCAAACATCAACTCAGGCCGCGAAGTCACCGGCTACTAGCCGTACCATCAGCACGCACGGTGTCGCGAGCTAACTCACCCCTCGTTCGGGCCCTTACTATGCTCAATGCTCTTCTGACATCAACACCGGAATGTGACTTGTTTGCTGGGAGATGGATCGATGTTTGTCGTGAATGTTTAAGTTTTTGTGAGAGAATGGATGAAAGATAATTTTTTTATATAATTTTTTCTTCCTCTTGATTGCAGTTTGTTTGTTTATATAATACGAGTGTCTATATTGTTTGTTAATTTTGTTATTTCTCGTGTTTCATGTTTTATTTTGTTTTTTTTTTGTAATTTACATAACCTACTTACGTAGCTATGTGTGTAATTTTTTGTTTGTATATTGTTCTGTACAACGCCTAGGAAATATATTCTGTTATGTTGTGCATGAAAACTTAAATAAATATCAAAAGTAGGTTCCTAATAAAAATGGATTCAAGCGATGAAGACGATTTATTGTTTGTAGCTGCCAGTATTGCATACCTGGAACGGCAAAAACTTAGGAAGAAACCTAGGTACTGGATGAGCGACTTTCTAAAAAAACTTCACCGTGTCTACTTTGGACTTTGGACCACTCCATGTTTCGATATAAACACGAGATGTTTACCACCATACTTGGATAACTCAAAACATCAAGCAATAGACAAGTTGCGAGACATAATTTGTCCTAAACAAACAACAGTGCGAACGTAACTATGCGTTCGCACTGGCTAAACATCACAACAAAACATGTTGAAATCTCTAGTGCCTGTCAAACTTTCTATGGAAAATTGACAGAAAATAGAGATTCCAACATGTTTCGCTGTAAATGTTTCGCCAGTGCGAACGCACAGTAAGCGTGACAAATCTCTATACAGACAGACAGAACGACAGACAGCCACAGACAGACAGAACGCAAGAACAACAAATCTTAACATCTGTCTTATGACTTACTCATGTTTCGTGCAGTGCGAACGCAAGTTCAACAAAACAAGTAATGAGATTTGTTTCATGTGACAAGTTTCGAAACATCTATATGTTGAATGTTTTCTGGTGCAAACGCTTAAAAAACTAAAATAATCAAAAAATGACAGATATGGTAATACCGAAAAAAAAAAAAAATGTCGAAACTAACATTTGCAATGTCAAAAACGAGGGTAAACTTTACAAAAGGGTAGGTAGGGGTAGGGACACATCGGACATATTTTGGCTTTGGGATTTGATGAAAAAGTATTTCTAAAGATTTGGGGGTCCCCCCTAGACGGACCGCTCGGGGCGAACCGCATTCTGAATATTTTTGCATGATTTAACAAAAATAATCTTAATTAGTTGTCAAAAATAAATGCCTTGATTTTACTGTTTTTATTTTATTTTATTCTATTATTGTCAGTGATGCGATACTGAGGCCGCATTCCGACTTACGCCAAAAGTGATAATATCGCGAATCCGACCAAAGTCCAAAGTCACAATCAATACTCAATAACCCTTATATTTTGTGACTATTAAATTTGGTTGGATTCGCGATATTATCACTTTTATCGTAACTCGGAATGCGGCCTGACTATTGCGTGAATCTCCACAGAGTATGTCTAAGACATCGACAATAAAGTATGAATGACATGATTGAAGACCAGTGTTGAAGTTGAATTATTTCAATGGCAACAAAGACTTAAAATTGGATTGGGTCATTATTAATTTGAAGGCATACCTAAGTAGATATAAATACAAATTTATAACAAAATTTGATTGTTTTCGTGATCTCTAAAAGATTTTATTAACTTTAATTCAGTGTTTCCTTACCGTAAGAAAAGGTCACAAGAGTTTTATTTTAAAAAAAATTTGGAATGGTAACTCTTTTATAGTCTATGACAACTTGTGATCACAAGACCTCTCCGTTTTTGAGTTTTCTGTCAAGGCAAAAATTGGGCGAAAAAAGGCCGTCCCTTTCGGGAATATCGGGTAAAACAGCTCCAATTAGCTAAATAAAATATTTCAAGATGAGGTACTTCCTAACTTACCTTTTGGGGCTGCTGCTGCTGATCGTGATTCCGACAGTTTCTATGTTCTATCTTCTCCAAGGAAAGGGTGAGCAATTAAGTATTGGATGGTACCTTGAGAATACTTCTCCCTACATGTGGGGAACGTTGGGTATCGCGTTCGCCGTCGCCCTGTCCGTGGTGGGCGCAGCCATGGGCATCCACACCACCGGAGTGAGCATAGTCGGCGGAGGTGTCAAAGCTCCTAGAATCAAGACCAAGAATTTGATCTCCGTTATCTTCTGCGAAGCCGTCGCCATCTACGGGCTGATCACTGCCATCGTGTTGTCAGGAATGTTGGAAAAGTACACTGAGCCCGTGGCTAGTATGTTTATCAAGGAACAAAACTGGATGGCTGGTTATGTGATGTTCGGAGCTGGATTGGCCGTGGGCACCGTCAACTTATTCTGTGGTATTGCTGTCGGTATCGTCGGATCTGGTGCTGCCTTGGCTGATGCGGCTAATGCTGCTCTCTTCGTCAAGATCCTCATTGTAGAGATTTTTGGATCAGCCATTGGTCTCTTCGGTCTTATTGTTGGTATCTACATGACCTCAAAGTCAAAAATGGGCAACCAGTAATATAAGAATAAAGTAAAACTTGAATCTAAGTGTAAGTATCAATTTAATATTTGCATTTATAACATTTGTAATTATCTAGTAACTAGTAAATGTGAGAAATGTTTAACTTGTTAAAGCTATGAGCATGATTCATTGCATATGTTTGAAATTTAAAAAATTAAATCATGTCTTCAGATTCAGTATTGAGTATAAATCTTTATGTCAAAACTACTAGATGAATATGTTAGTAATACAGACTGTTTTCACCCCAATTAGTATTAGAATAATCCATAATGAGCAAATGTAAAAATTCTGAAATATTCACATTCTATTTTAGTAAAATTAAATTTCTCATTATGTTGTAGATACTCCATCTTATCTTTACTATTATAAATATTAGCATTACTTTCCTCTTGGTTTCTAAATTATATAAAAAAATAGGTTTTATAATCTAGGTCACATGATTTTGAGAGAACAGAAATCTAAGTGTTAGTTACAGCATGTTGTAGTCACTTGACATACTGTTATATTATGTAAATTATTGATATAGTTTATGTCTTGGCTTTCCTCCTTACATATTGTATGCAACTCAATTAAATAATTGATTCTTAAAAATAAATAGTTAAGTATAAGTATAACTTTTCTTGTATACATAATTAAATTTTTCAATATAATAATGAGTTTTTTTTGTTTTTTTTTAGTGTGCAACCGCACTGGATGTTACCAGCCTTGACCTACCCTAACTATCAGAGTGTCCAGTGCTCACATACTTATTTACCCATCGGAGAAACTTCAAGTTATATCATTGCAGTGTTGAACTTGTGTATCTTTCCTGCCTACTCTTTGTTGATGTGTTTATATAATGTAAATTATTTTTTTAATCTTAATGATCAATAAAATATCTGATCTTAGCACTTCATAGCAAAGTAGCATAAAGTAAAATTAAATTTTGGATGTTATAACTGTACTATACACTTATTTTAATTGTTGTTTCATTATAATAAGGCATTTGTGCTAAGATTTCAGATATTTGAACTGAGGTTTGGATTGTATTTCAGTATTTTATTGACAACTAAATAGTAACCAGTCGAGATTGTGTTGTATTGAACCATAACAGTGTCCTAATAATGAAATGACTAGGTACACATTGTTTTTAGAGTTTCCGTGGCCTAATATAAAGCTCTGCCTTGACATAACTACAGTACCGTACCTAGTCATTTATAAGGCTTATACATTCCATAAAACCTTGTTTCAAGTTTTGTAAAAGCTTTGATTGGTCAGTCTGTAACCCATGTTATACATAGTAATAAAATGTATATAAATTTCGTATTTGGTGTGAGTTATTTTCCAATGGACATGCATATAAAACATGGGTGATGTTGATGACATTGTACACAGCCATCAGTAGCACCCTATTGTTATCTTAATATTGCAGAGCACAAAGTCTTACATTTAATAATATATCACATCTTTGATGACTGATAAAAATAAACTATTGTTGAATAGATTTTATTTTTAAAAGCTGCCTGTGTCTGTTTGGAAAATATCTAAATTGTTAATGTTCTCTGGTATTGATAAAGCACGGTTTCTCTTTTAAATTATATTTAAAAAAAAACAAATGATTGTAACTCCCCCATTGTAAATATTAGTTTGCTTACCTTACTAATTTATTGTACGTACTTGTAAATTCATCTGCATAAACTTAACTATAGGGGATGATATGTGGCCACGCTGTTGGTATTTGATAAATCAATCGAGAATCGACATTGGCTATTAGCAGTGTTCACATTTCGGAACAAAACGAACGAGAAAGTATTATGTCAGTCTTAAAACAGTTTACTGATGTAATCTTAAGTAAAATATATTTTATTTGTGCAAATGTAGATATTATGTATGTTGATGAATAAATAGATAAAAAGTTTCAATGGTTTATTTCTTTCATAGTTTGAAGGTCCTACTGTGTCTACGTAGAGAAGACTTTGAAATTGTAATAATATTTTTGTTCCCTAATTTCGTTAAGATACTTTGTGACTGATGGCCACCATCAAGGATTTTAATTTTGATAACACAAAAAATTGTCGCTAATTAGTCAAAATCTGACGCCAAATATTAGAACTTGTCGGTCACTGGTTCTAAAGTTATAAGGGTTTATAGCGGCCCGATCTGGGCAGCATCTCCCCAGATTGGCCCAATTAGATCTCAAAAGCTAGGGCACCTAGCGAAGATCTGTTTTCTCCCAAATTTTGTCGCTAATTACCCGCAATTTTTCGCCAAGTCACAGATTTAGTCGGGTCTTTGTTTAGAAGATATAGGTAATGATTTCAATTTTTAAGTATAGTCCAAGAGCTAGATGGAACATTTTTCGTAAACTTTGATTTCGCGACAATTTTTTCGTGTTACCAAAATTAAAATCCCTGATGGTGGCCATGCCAGTGTCAGTCACACTAAGATACTACATTTTTTGCATACCTACCTACAGTACTTACCTACATATTAGCGTAGGTAATAGGTAGGTACAATACGCGCCACGAAACATGAGACGTGACCGCGCCTCCCGCGCTCTTTCCGCCGCCCCGATGACCCCCCGGCACAGAGTAGAATAAGTTGTTATCGTCAACTCTCTGTTACAGATATTTGAGTTTCATTTTCGTTTCATTCTATAGGTAGTGAAAAACGTTTCGTTTAACCTTTAGTCAATTGCCGTATTTTGTGATACGGTAATGAGAGGCCTACCAAATGCCGTATTTTCCGGAAAAAAAAAAAACGTGGATTACCTACCGTATAATACGGCAATTGCCGTATCAATAACAACGCTGGTCTAGTCCGAAGCGATACTATAGATCTATAAATCGTCTACTGCGCAAGTCAAACCACGTGGTGTGTCAAGTCTCATCTTTAGTGGCACGCGCACTGAACTTAACCAACATCCTCAAAAACCTATTCCCTTCTATACTCCGTGGCTATTCCTCACTGCTGGCATTCTATAGCCCTGAAAATTATAGAACAGATGCATTGACCCTGGATATTCACGAACCACTGTGAGAATAAGTGGTCCAGTACCTACATGCTTTAGTACAATACGGCCGATGAATCATGGCCAGTCTGAACATAGGCTTTTCGAAGTCTCGCGCACGTTCGCTCACTCGCACTCGCTTCATGTCCATTCATGTCACCATTCAATTCTTAAAAGTTGTTATTGCGCAGCTTTCTGTACAAAGTTCTGAGCGGCCGGCGCGGCCATGATTAATCGGCCGTATTGTACCTACACACTTTAGTTTAGTAGGTATTCAAAATTCAAAATATTTTATTTCACATAAACCTACATGGGCACTTATGAAACGTCAGAAGCTAGGTGCACGGTTCCAATTGGTCGTTTCCTATGGAGAAGAGCCGGCAAGAAACTCCACGGTTACTCTTTTATAATTATTATTAACCATCTAGGAAATTAATATGTGGAAATCGTTTCCAACTTCATTTTGTCAGTCTTCATGTTTATAATTAATTAATTATTATAATTACCTTTATTAGTTTGCTAGCGAAAATGGTTTCCCCTTAAAAACTGTTGAAGTAGGTAATCAATTCAGTACCTATTGATTTTGGCATTATCTCGAATGCGCGTGAGTGGTGCTTACTGTAGTGTGATTGTGTCCGATAAGAATATTATTAGCACATTTGAGTTAAGAGTAGTACACATACATACATACATAAACTCACGCAGTCACGCCTTCTTCCCAAGCGGGTAGGCAGAGACTACAGAATGCCACCTGCTACGATCCTTACATACCTACTCCTTTTGCCTCGATTACGTTCATACATCTAGTTTTGTATCTAGTAATATTTTAATTTTTTTCGTTAGAGCTGAAGTTTAGTCTAACCTTTGGTTTATACATGTGACGTCACGTCGCTTATGACTTATCCCTCTCTTTTCACACTTTTTTGTACGCCCCCTTAACGTGTGACGTAATTTATGGACCGACACATCATAATTATATTTTCTTGTACCATTATAGACACGAGATACTTATAAGATTAATTTGGATGGGTAAGGGGTAGTACGTAGTCTTATTCCATGGATCTATCCCAATTGTAGGTAGCCAGCCTCGTTGGTAGCAACAGAGCACAAATTAAACTGTTGCCATAAAGCCTGGAAAATATCTGAGAGTACCTACAGTACTCACACAGTTGGATGATCAGTGTATCCTGTAATTGAGCGATCATACAATTTTCGTGATGATCAGTGGAAAAGTAGGTACTCATAATCTACAAGAACACTAGCCAATGAATGGTTAACATCTTAGAAATAAAACAAAGAAAGGATTTTAGCAATAAAATATTTTATTTCATTATAAAACAATTAAAAGGTTTGTACCACTATTTTATAAACATTGTCAGTAAAAGTACATAGAAAATGGTGAAAAAGATACATAATATCACAAAATGGAATGTAAGATATAAAAATGAGCCGAATTTTATCTAAAAAAGTGGCAAATGCAGTTGTACAAATCAATTTCGAAATATGTAACTAAAATAATGTAAAACATTTGAGTAGAATAAACAGAATCACCTTTCTTGTGATGTGATGAGATGACTGATTTAATTATTTGAGGCAAATTACCTATTATAGAACATTTAACAAATGTGGTAGGTAAATGTGTAGTCGTCACATTACCTACATAAATGTTAGGCAGATACTTTGGTACCATGTAAAGCATGGATAAATAAAATCATATAAGTAATAAAAACTACTTGAACACCAATTGAATTAAGTCTTCTTATTTTACCTAATGCCAGGAATTAAATTGCCACTTTTAACATGAAATTAAATGTTACGAAGAAACGCCTGATTTATGAAACAGCAAACAGTAGCAGTTTAGAAAATATTCATCAACTTTGATCATATTCATAGTGCATTCTACGAACTCATTAAATATTAATTATGGCAATCTGACACTATAGAATATCTAAATAAAGCTTTCACTTAATATTCCACTATTATCGTAGTCCCTAATTTAACTACTAAAAGTGTAAAAATCTATTATTTACAAAATAGGTGGACTCTTCGTTAAAACGCTAGAAATGCACACAACACGCTATTTACATAAAGTTTGATGAGAACTTCGGAACTAGAATCATCGCTTTTTATTAGAAAAATAATAACAATCTGAAATATGGAAACAACTGGATAGCTTGAGAGTCATCATAGCTTTTGTAATAAATGAAAAAGGAAGTCTACGAACAGTTTACAAAAATCGCTTTCACACAAACAAGTAAATGACAATTTCATTCACAATTACACAAACATTATTCTTTACCTACTCTTATTCATACGTTGTTTACAAACGATAGTTTTGGTTTTCTTATATAAAAATAAAAATAATTTATATTTTGCACTAAAATATAAGTATTTGAGGTACATTTACCGGATTAAATTCCAAAAGTTATTTTTATTCCATTCGAGATTTTTTAAAGCATGTTTTGTGAAAAGCAGTTTTTTTTAAATTATTTTTGGAAAATAATTCGGCAAACGTATACTAATAAGCTAACTTATCTATTTACATGACTGACTTTGGATGTCATTTTACTTCAATATAGGCATGCAATATATCTCTATACCAACGCACGCTCAAATAAATTCTTTATAAATTTTCTACTATATTTGAGTGTTTGAATAAAGATTCCTAGATTATTTATATACACGTCTAAATTGGTAGAGGTATGTGATAGTACGTAGTATTATATTATCTGTGGTGATAGTAATAATAGCATTGTACCCAGTTGTTGGGCACATTTATTTAGGTATGCACAGTGGATTTGATACACTTAGGTGAGATATACCTATATTTGCATTTGTTTACAAGTTTAAACCTAAGAGCAGACTTTCAAACGCTAAACCCGACAAAGAATGAGTATTCGATACCTATATTAAACTCTACTTCAGTTCCACTACAGTTACTACTTAAAGCATAGACATAAATTCAAAATAAATACTCGTTATTCTACACTATGGCAGTGGGTACTGATTGAACGACAGTCTTTGCGTAAATTAACACTTATCATTATAAAATTACCAAGAAGATTAAAATTAAATTAATAACTAATTGAGATTCATTGGAAATCTTGTACTATTTATTAGCGTTATTATACTCTTGTCTCCGCGTCGTCTTCAGTAGTAGATTTCCTGTAATAGTTGTAAGTTTGATTTCATTCATTTTGCAATGTTTTACTCAAGCTGAGAATCAATAGAGATCCTAATCAACCCGACTGGGAAATAGTGAATAGCACATGCATGACAGTTTGTTTTTGTAATACAATTAATTTCGATTCCAAAAATTCTTCATAATAATCATGTAAAATAAAAAATTTAATAATACAACATTGAAATACATAGATTTACAGTTAAATAAATTATATCTAGATAGACTACATTCAATAAACCATGTTTTTTATTAAACATTTAAATAGAACTTTCTGTGTAGCTAAAGCCGGGTCTCCTGCGCATGTTTTTTCGAGACTTTACACAAAAAAGCTTACACATAAATATTTATTTTCTTACAAAGCATAGACAAATGTGTATGACCACGCCTCTTTGTTGCGATGTTTTTGTGTAAAAACATGAGCAGGAGACCCGGCTTTAGAATGCAGCCAGACTATGAATAAAGAACATTAGATTACCTCCTCCCTAAATGGTTGAAGATGATTGCGCGGCAACACCATCGGTTAGCAAAGCAAAAGATGATTACAATGAGTGTTTCTCATACAACCGCCACCATCTATTAACAATGTTATCATTATGGCTGGATTTAAAGTAAAATAATAATAAAAACCTATGAACGATGTTCAGGACCCAATTTATAAAATGTCATACATGAGTTTTTTTTTAAATTTTAGTAGTTATGTTTGCAATTTATAGTAGGTTTGTGACTCCTGAAATACGTTCCAAGCAGAATTCCGTATCAAGGCGTAGCTATTATACAAGAAAGTTTGTACTAAATTGGTAGAACAAAAAAAAAGTTTTTTATAGCCGTCTCAAAAGTACCAAGCTGAACCATTTTATTGTTGCTATACGGAATTCTGAGTAGCTTATAACATAAAATGAAAAAGTTTTACAAGCATACAGTAACCATGCAGACAGAAAAGGATTCACACTTACTCGCTCGTCTCTCCCATACTCGCTAGTGGCGCCCCCATCTGCTGTTGTTGATTCTCGGCTAAGAGAAAACAAAACACAAAAATGTAACAGGCAGAAAATTCATAAACTCCATAAAGTCTAAAAATATAACCACCTAACGTGAAACTAAATGCGAGGCTAGATTCTAGAATTATTTACAAAAAAGCCGAGAACATACTTTGGCTAGGGAACAGAAAGAAATCTAAACTCCAGATGGCACAAAACGATAAGTGCAATATGTACCCTAACTTTCGTATAATCTGTACTTCCAGCTTTTTGCCCTAAATTGACCTTGTAGGTATTATTTTGAGAGTGACGATAGCGCTATTATGCTAGGTACAGGCACAGCGACTGAAAATGTCACGTTCGTGTACAGATTTTTTAATCGCTAGCGACTAATCTGTCGATATTAGCGAGTAGCTGGCAACTGAAGTCTCTGCGTGTGTACCAGGGGCCGTGTACGACGTGTTAAAGTCATCATTGTTCCAGTGTGAGAGAGAGATGGAGCTATACAGCATAAATAGCACTGTCTCATTTTCACAGCAGAACAATAATGGCTATAACACATCACAGTCAGGCACTAAAATATACTAAGTATCAGGATCAGCCAAAGTGTGTGCTTAGCTGTAACAGTTACCTGGATGTGCCATCTCACTACTACGGACTTGCGGTGCCTGGTTGATCCCACGCAAGTGAGCGTGGTCTTCCTCAGCTAAAGCAAGCAAAATAATAAGGTCAAAAGCAGTTCAACACTCTCAAACGCTAGATAAGCTTGGGTGAAGAAAAATTTACTAAAAAATAATAAAAGCACACTCAAAATACAACGTCAAAGGATCATAGTAGGTTTTGTTATTGCCAGCTTTAAAAATAATAGTTCTGTGTTGCTGTTTTTTGAATTTAGAATTTATTTTGGGACGCTTTTTAAAATATGACCTATTTTAAAAAGCGTCCCAAAAGAAATTCTAAATTCAAAAAGTGATAAACTTGAAAAAATCATTCACCAAAGAGATACGCATATTTCTGGAGGACTTTTTATTTCTTTCCAAGGACATGAAAGTATCGTCCTTTCCGAATCAATATAAGATGATTTGGGATTGGGAATATTTATGTTTAACAAGTGAAGCTAAATACTCTCTGTACACATACAAAACCAAACGAAAAACAACATCTAAATCCTAGACATACCTGTATAAGGGAACAAATATTTATCATGATGCTTATCCGATCCCTCTGACATCCTATCTGTATAGTCCCCACCATAATGACTATCCATCTTTCTTTGATAGTCATTCTTCAACATGGTTGCTATGCCGGAATCTCTGAAATCCCTTGGCGGGTATCCATCATGTTCTCTTGTGGATACTCCAGAGTCTCTAAAATCCCTGGATCCATAGACATTTTGGTCTGAATTCAAGTATTTAGTGGGGCTGTATCCATAGTCTGATGTTCGCGTTGGTAAGTAAGTTTTGGACCCGTAAGGATTGCCTGGCAGTCGGTACATGGTCGGTGATATCGGGTAGTTTGGGTCGTAAGGTATTTGTTTCTCTGTGTCTGTTGGAAGGACTCCGTACATCAGTTCGTCGTCCATTACGCCGTATCTGGAACATGGTATTTTTAGGAGTCACAAGATAGGTACATTTAGTAAAACCCTATTGTGCAATATGAATCGAACAAGGTGTTATGTGATGATCAAGAGAATTTCGGACAAAATTTTCAATCAATTTGAACTAAGACACAGTTGACATATATAATAATACCAGCCTATTATTGTCCCGTTGTAGAGCAATGGCCTCTTCTTATACAGAGAAGGCACGAGCATTGATCACTACGCTTGCTCAAAACGGGTTGCAACAGCAATAAGTCCAGGTTTCTTTATGATGTTTTTCCTTCACTGCCAGTAATGTCCAAAATTTGCCCGGTTTTGAAACCACAACCTCGTGCATGAGAGGCGAGGTCTTACACACTGGGCCATGGTCAATGATCGTAATTTTTTTGTGATATGATATGATGCCGTCATTACCTGTTATCAAGCGGCAGTCTGCTGGCGTCCACGCTGGCCACATAGGTGTCGTGCACGTTCTCCAGCAGGCTGGGCTTGAGGCGGTGGCGCGCGAGGAACACGTCGGCCGTGAGGTCGGGGCTGGGCAGCGGGCGCGGGGACGGCGACGCCACGCCCGGGTTGCCCGAGTTGTCGGAGCCCGTCTCTTGCGACCAGCGAGCCATGTCGGGCCGGTTTGCGTCTGGTGGAAATGAGATTTTAAAGAAAGAATAGTATATTATGCAATTAGTGAATAAAGGACGGATTTAAAGCGAGGGCCATAGATGAATGCGAGCAAGTGAAGGATTCTAACGATTGAATCACGACCGTAGGGAGTGATTCATGATGATTGAAACACGAGCGTAGCGAGTGATTCAAGTGTTAGAATCCTGAGCGACGCAAGTTATTCATGGCCCTCGATATAAATCCATTTTATTCAAGAGTTGCATACTATACTTTATACCATGACTACGAGAAAAAGATTTAAGCGAAAATAGACATTTAATGAAAAAAAACGTGTGCGGTCGTGGGACCACCGTCAGAAATGAAGTTTTTTGTCACGTATGATTTAAAACAAAATCAAAATTTTTGCAGTCGCCATCTTGTATGTACATTTTGACCTCATATCGGCGTTAGCGCCCTCGAAAACTAAAAACGACACTCATGATGAAAAATTTGAAATTTTGGATTTACATATCGACCCCACTATCGCCTTTTGCACCATTGAAAACCATGAAAACGATACCCATGATGAAAAATTTAAAAAAAATCAGAACCGCCATCTTGGATTTACATTTCGACCCCACTATCGGCTTTAACACCCTCGAAAACCATGAAAACGATATCCATGACGAAAAATTTAAAATAATCAGAGCCGCCATCTTGGATTTTCATTTTGACCTCACTATCGCCTTTTGCACCATTGAAAACCATGAAAACGATACCCATGATGAAAAATTTGAATCAGAGCCGCCGTCTTGGATTTTCATTTTGACCAAATTCACACTTTCTCTTTCTCTCTCGCTCTCTCTCTCCAGCATGCAGTGTACTCGGGCCGATGTGTACAATTTTATTCCACAACAGTGTACTCTTTTCTATTGTTTTTTCTGCCAGCGTTCTCTCTCTCATTCTCTTTAAATTAGAAGAAGACAGTCACAAATATTAACACTTTTTAGCGTGACGATTTCTGAAAGTTTACAAGCCGCGTTAAAGAACTTCGTTCCAATAAAAAATAAAGTTTAATAAAAACTGTAACCCGACTACGGGAAAATAAAAATGATCTAAAAAGTACGAAACAAGCAAATATTTCAGACACAAATCAAGACATAGGTACAAAAATTGTCAAGGTAAAGCCGTCGTCGCATGCCATTATAATTTTGTAAGTGTTCCTGGCACCCACATGGCATACAGGCATGCGACCACGGCTTTACCTTGAAAATTTTTGTACCTATGTCTTGATTTGTGTCTGAAATATTTGCTTGTTTCGTACTTTTTAGATCATTTTTATTTTCCCGTAGTCGGGTTACAGTTTTTATTAAACTTTATTTTTTATTTTATACTTTTTCGTTTTTACATTTGCTAAACGTTCCGACAACGTAAATAAGAGTAATGCAATAGGTCAGTAATTAACCTATTTTAAATTCCAATAGCAGTGCATAGTGCTTTAGACCAAACCATAGCGCGATTTATTTCGACGCCAACACCATACTCAGAAAGTTTTACGACTAACAGTTTTTGTCTATGGGACACTGGCTAGTTTTGATAACGATTAAAACTAAGACTATTTAAAAAAAAAAAACAACATTCCAAATTCGAAATTCCCTCCACATTTTTTTATGAGCAAAATCAAAATACTCTCTCTCACTGAAAATTTAATTTACAACGAGAACATTTTCGCGTGATGATTTTGTACGATTTCAAATATCGACTAAAACCAGAAGAATCATTTGAAAGACTTCGAATGGTGTTCATAGACAAAAGCCCTTCTAAAGCGACTGTTTTCTGCTAGTTCAACGAATTTAAGTATGGTCAAGAAACTTTGACGGACGAATAAAGAAGTGGCCGTCATAGGGCTATGATGGCTGTTACATAAGAAAACGTGTTGGCTGTGAAAAGTTTAATTTAAGAGAATAGGTGAATTACATATGAAGAGATTCAGCATATACTGCAGATTGGATCGGGAAGTGTGCATGAAATTCTACACGGGCATCTTCGGGTAAGGAAGATAGTTTCATGCTGGGTACCGCACAATCTAATGCAGGCTCAGAAGGAGGTTCGGGTAGAACGGTGCCGAGACATGATAGCAAAATTTGAAGCAGGCTCGTCTAGGCGCGTTTACGATTTCATTACGGGTGAAAATCATGCATTTATCATTTTTGTTCCCCAAAATAAAAAATCAACTCTAGGGAAAACAGTTTTCATCACCGGAAGATGCACTGGCTGCATTTGAGAAGGGTATTAAAGGTGGGAGGTGTCTGATGCGGACTGGAAAATGTGTAATGAAAATTGGTTTAGACGCATGAAACTGTGTATAGACGCCAATGGAGAGTTATTTGAAAAGATTTAATAATAAAACATAACCTGTAGTATGTTTTTTTTTTTAGTACCTATCGCAAAATTTTCTGAGTGCCCCATGTATATCGATATCGAGCTTCGAAGAAATCCAAAATACAAATATTTCGTTGTACTTGTTTCATCTTGCGATACTTCGTAGCGCAGTTTTACTTTTGCTTGTTTTAACAATTTAAACATATTTATTTACTTTGAAAGTATAACATTATACACATATTTGTAATGTGCTCGTCAAGACCTTTCTTTTGATACCAAACATGTCATGATCATCTCATTTTAATTTTTTTTGAGGTTAGAAATTTACGTGTAAAGTCCACCATATTAAATTTAGGGAAAATTTATATAGCCTATGTCACCCGGACCATTATTACAAATGTATTGATACCTCATTCATCAAAATCGGTTCAGTAGTTTAGGCGCTACGGTGGAACACACGTAAAAGCAAACATACATACATACATACATACAAACATACAAACATATAAACATACATACATAGACTGCTAAAATCATAACCCTTCCTTTTGGCTTTGCCGTAGTCGGGTAAAAAAGGAAGGTTAAATTAATCGCAAGGAGGTTGTATAGCATTGAGATCGAGTTCGAATATATTGGTGTTCTAAATTCAAACACCAAAATAGTGATTAAAAGTAGAGATGGGCCGAATGTGGTTTGAACCGAATCCGAACTTTGGCCGAACATTCGGTAAAAATTAAAAGTTCAGCCGAACTTCGGTTCAATTTCGCGCGCTTTCTTGAGAGCGACACGTCGTGACTTGTTTACGCGTTTACTTCAATTATTGCTAGATGTACCCCGCCCGCACACCGCGCTTCCACCGCGTGGCCTAATAAGAAGAACAGATTTTCTAGACTAATCAGAAGAACTGATTTAATTTAAGGTTGACATTTACAATATTCCTAAATAAAATAAATGACCATGAGTGAGTAAAAGATATAATTTTATTTTACAGTAATGCTATTCTAATTCTATAAAATTTCAGTCAAAATAGTGCAAGTAGGTATTATTTTCTTGTGCCGAATGTTCGGCATCTGAACCGAATTTCAGCCGTCAAGCTGCCGAAATTCGGTTGAACCGAATGTGAACCGAATTTCTGTGAACCGAATTTCGGTCCATCCCTAATTAAAAGTGCTTTTTATTCAGTTTTCAGTGAATAAAATAAGCTTTTTAGAAGGGGAATGGTATAAAAACTATTTATTGGGACTCGCACAGCAGGAAGAACGCAAACCAAAATAAAATTTATTTATTTATTTATTTATCTCTCCCTTATAACTATCATTACAGGTTCATCACCTAATGCGATAGTGAGGTCTCTTATAATTATGCTGTCTTTATATAATACAAATTATTTACTATTTAAAACTATTAGGAACTTTTAAGTTCTATAACATATTATAGGTATAGGAAACATTACTCACAACAAATAACACATAGGAACATAACTTTGACAAAATAAAATAAAAAAATATATGAGAAACTTGAACAAAACCGCAACGTTTCTAACGTAACGTTTCCGTAACTATCTAATTAAATATACAATAAAATATCTGTTACGAGACAATAAAATACATCATATACCACAATAACATACTACACAATCTACATTAGGTATAACATAAAATAAACAACATTAACCTTGCGAATTCACTCAAATTACATGTGAATAAATCAATTTTAATATGAAGATCAATAATGACCCGAATTGCTCGGGTTAGTGGTGTTTTGGCGAGTAAGTTGGTTCTGGCTGTCGGCACGGCCAGCAGTGGCGGGCGCCGCCGCCTCCACACATAGCGGTCCGGTACGCAAAGACTCAAGCGCTGCAGCACCCATGGATTATGCTCAAAGCCTCGGAGTAACTTGACTAAGTAAGCGACCAGTGTAAACTCCCGTCGCACCCTCAATTCATTATACCAAAATGACACAATCATAGTTTTTTTTTTAAACGGGATATCCTATTGACGAGGCCAAAAGGCTCCTATCTCAGTCATGAATAATATTAACTAGAACCTGTGAAGGGCGGGCGTTTTGGGGGACTGTTTTATGTAATGTTGACGGTCGAAAAGTGCTGATTCTCAGCCTAGTTTGAATAAATGACTTTTAAATTTGAATCAGAATGTAGGAACTTCAGGTAGCAGTAATGCTAGCGGTGCAGAATGCAATGTCCCCCGCGCATTAGATTTAGCGGCCAGTCGTTTTCCCAGCGCCGTGGCAATAACTTGTGTACCGTGTAACTAATATAAGAAACGTCATTGTGGTTAAGATTCATGGACATATGAATTGACTTTATATTGTACACCTGAATTTCAGTTATTATCCCTCTCCAACCATGAACTGGTGTTCCAACACAGAATACCAGCGCTGCAGGGTAGCCCGCGAAAGTCAAATTCATGTTCTTACGTTTTTTGTAATTTGCAAGTCAGTGTCAGGTTGTATGTTGATTAAAATATGATTCGCGACCGTAACAAATTTGGCTTTACAGAATTATAATCATTAGAATCAGCAATACAACTCCTTTAAATTAGAATTGGCATCAAAAGTCATGATTACATGAAATAGTCATTCAAAAGGGAATTATGAACTTTGAGAGTCGTATTGATGATTTTTAAGCTAAGCAAATATTTGATAAGGCCGCGAATCAATATTTAGATAAACATACGACCTGCAAATTACAAAAAACGTAAGAAAATTTGATATTTTCTACCCTGACGCTTTCGCCTTAAAAGTCGCAGCGCTGGTATTCTGATAAAGCCCGCTGCTGTGATGTGATAAATAGATCAAGATAAATGTAAAATATTAACAATTTTATTGAAAATAAAATATGTATTTAAATAAAATTATTATAATTGTCACAACAAAAGAGCAGAAATTTTGAAAAATAAGAAACAAATGCCATAAAATACTTTCATAACAGTATCGGCGTTTTATTGAACTGCGCTAAATAAACCAATGACTGATTGACGTGAGTGAGCAGTGCTGGCCCAGTGGTAACGGCCGCGACTTACGAGTTGTACGTCGTAGGTTCGAACCCAGACAGGCGCTTTACTTTGTGTAAATCATTTCATCACCACTGCTCTCAAAACGGTGAAGGAAAACATCGTGAGGAAACCGGCATGTCCTAGAACCGAAAATTCGAAGACATGTGACATCTACCAACCCGCACTGGGCCTGCGTGGTAGATTACGGCCCACTCCCTCTTACAGAGAGGAGGCCTGTGTCCCAGCAGTGGGAACCATTATAGGTTGATGATGATGATGATGATGATGATTGACGTACCTTCTCGTATGTGCGACGGCCATCTTGGTTGGATGGCTAGCGGCGCTCCTTCAGCGATGTTCGGTAGATAACTCGCCGCACTGCCACTTGTTGCTCGATCCCCTACAAAGAGTATGCAGAATAAGATCCCAGTGCCTTTCTAATGATACTAGTCAATGTATAACGAATTGCCGAAAGATATTAAGGAAATACAATCTTTTCCCCTATTTAAAAAGAAATTAAAATTCCACATAATGAAAAGTTTTCAATTATTTTAAGTATATTTCATAATAACTCGCAATATTTACATAAACTATAATATCAATAATAAAAACTACATACATTCACAACAAATACAAGAAAATGTAAACTAAATGCAAAATTTAACCTAAGTTTAAATAAAAAATAAATATTAAAAAGTTAAAAAACACTTTGAATAGCAACTATGATAGAAACTGTGTTTCGATACGTAATATGGACTTATAGCTTCAATATTTTTTGCAGATTACCTACACCTACCAAAATATAAAAAAAAAAAAAATATGAAGTACCTTCTGAACTCGATCTTTTTTAGCATAGTTTATTTTACTAACATAATGATAAGTAAGCGACTAACAATATTATACCTACTTCTAATTATAACATACCGTTCCGATACTCGTTCCAAAGAACGTTTATGTATGTAACCAGTGTTTCTCATTCTAAGTGAATAATTGTATTCTGTTTTTGAGGAATAAATGTCTTAAACCATATACTAAAGTCCCCGTCACGAGAAGCTATAATTTTTGTAAATAAAGAACTTCTACCAAGTTACGTAGCGACAATTTAATCAACAACAAATAATCCCAAATTCAATGAAATCAAAGTAACGTATGTGTTATACGAAATTAATGAGCAATTTCACTTGATCGGGTTATATTTTAGCGATATAAAGCGCTGTCGTCTAAGGTTTTGTGGTATTGGAACGCATCTGATTCATGGAACGTAAACATTTGGGCCACGATTTTGAAGTAAGTTCACGCTGACGTTGTCTCTGCTGTCTTTCGAGTTTCGAATGCGTCTGTTTGTTTGTGGTGTTTTCGCGGATTAGGTTATATTGTTTGTTTGTAATTAAATGTGTGTGTTAATATAATTATATCCCTGGAAAAAAATAGTACAAAACTGTTTTTATTTTATTTTACCCAAAGATTGCAAACCCCTAAATGTGTGTTTACAAAATTTATAGCTTCTCGTGACGGGGACTTTAGTCAGTGTATTCTGTAAAAATCTGTCATTCCACCTGAGGGATTGACACTATTGACAGGTCACTTCACCTAAGTTTTCAGTGAGATTTTTATCAATCTGCCTAGCCTTTTTCCAATTATGTTGGGGTCAGCTTCCAGTCTAATCGGATGCAGCTGAATATCAGTATTTTACATGGAGCGACTGCCTATCTGATCTCCACAACTCAGTAACTGGGTATTACGATACCCCTTGGTAAGACTGGTTGTCAGACTTTCGGGTTTAAAAGGACCCGTAACGACTGTCAAAGATTCACGAATGACAGCCGCGACCAACGGCTTAACATGGTTTCTGAGGCACGGGGGAGTCTTAATATGTAATGTAACCCCGGCAAGCGTAGCTTAAGCTGATGGATTGATCCGTGCGGTTGTGATTACTTAGCTACGAGCTTTCCGCGGTGAGATTTTTATATACTGTATATATTATAGACTAGCTTCTACCTGCGCCTTCGTCCGCGAGCCTATAACCTTCCTCAAGAATTGGGCTATCCAATGCAAAAAGATTTTTCATTTCTGACTAGTAATTCCGGAGATTATCCTCTACGTATGTAACCAATAGGAGCGGAGCTCTGAAGCGGAGTTTAGATTCTATTGGTTAATATTGGCACATTTCTCCGCTTCGCTGCCTCGTTCCGCTCCAGTGGACAGGCAGCCTAAGCGGCAGGCTGGATAATTTTTTAACGCGACGTTTTTTTATCGCGCGCCGAATTTTCAACTCTCGATGCTGAGAGAATCCAACAGCCTGCATCCCAGTGCGTCAAAAAAATAAACTGTTAAATTTTCAACTCTCGGCGCTGAGCAGTGCGTTGAAAATTCAATGCGCGATAAAAAATCGCCCGTGGGAACAAGGGCTTAGGCAGTAGATTTTAGGCTCTTAAAGTAAGTAATACTAACTGTTAGCAGAAGGCGGGTGACTGGACCGGCGTGTGCTGGTCTCGTCATCATCTGAAGAGTGACTGGAAGCCAAGTCCAGGCTTCTAGCACTGCCATCAGTGTCACTGTCTGTGGCCTCGGTAGCTTCCTCACCGGTCTCTCCTGTGGTTTCGCCGTCGGTGGCCTGTTTGCGACGGCGGCGACCTTCGTCTAAACGAAATATAGTGTGGTTAATAATATTTCCTCTCATTTTCAGGGATCACTATTGTAAAGGTGAATTTGTTATTTGATGATAAGTACTAAAACTTTAAAGAATTCAAAATAAAGAAAACTGAGGGGTGCTACTAGCCTATTAGCACTAGGGTTACCATTTCAAAATTAGAAAAAGCCCTCAAAAAAGTCCGGACATTTTACTTTTAAATCTTTCTTTTTTCTCCAATCCAATCTTTTTTTTTGCCCACTTAAAAATCAACTCAACTTAAATCAAATCAATCAATCAATCAATTAATTTAAATCTTTCTTTTTTTAAAAAGAAAGATTTAAATTTCATTTAACTTTTTTGAAAGAGAGAAATGACAAAGCCGGACAAAGTCCGGACGGGAGACCAAAAAGCCGGACAAAGTCCGAGCGGGAGGCCTAAAAGTCAGATAAATCCGGACGGATGGTAACCCTAAGTGCTAAACACTTATCAAAAAAAGTATAAAGGAAGTATTATTTACCGTCTTTCCTAGTATGCAATGAAGAGTCGAATCCTCTGAGGTACGCGGGCATGTCACTCGCGCTCGTGTTGTAGTTGGACGTCGAAGTACTCGTGTGACGTAGTTGGCCGTCACTGCGACTGTGTAAAGTATTATTGTTGCAATAAACAATTTAAACTTTATGCCGTTGTTTTAAGAATCAGATGATTGATGCCTTTTTGTAAAATACAACAAATTTTGGCGTTAAAGCTGTAAACCATTTTTTTGAAGTCTAATCAAGTCTCTGTTCACTAAATCTGCAGTCAAATTACAAAGGACCTCTTGTGATTGTTTGATCAATATGAAGATGTCAAGTTTGAATCAAAATCAATATTCATTCGGAAACAAGAAAAGTCGATAATACATATTCAGTAAATGTAGTGCTTACCTGTAAGGACTAGAACTAGTTTTAGTAGTAGATCTAGAAGTGGTAGATGATGCTGATATCCCGATGTTCCTCATCTGACGTCCTGGCTCCGTGCTACTGTGATACGCCAAGGCAGACCTAAGAAAATATAACGTTAAAATTTCGAGTTTAACCAATAGGTTATAAAGTTAAATTTAGTTTGCCTGTATGAAAGAATGGAATTAACAAACTAGATATATTTTGGAAAATAGATTTATTGTCAATGTAATAAGGTTGAAATTAGTTTGTGTAAGTTACCTGTTGACTTGTGATAAGTTTTGAGCACTGCCGCTGATTATGACTGAAGTGTCGACTAGAGGTACTTTCTTGCCCAAACATCTTAGTACCGTTCTGAAACAGATATTAAAGTTAAACTTGTTGGATGTTGTCGACGTTTATGGTAGGATTTTTAAAGATTAATGTAATTCAGGCCAAGCGCACTCCGCATTTTAGGTATGTATTCCAATATCCAATTCAGTGGGCGTAACGTAGTCAGAAGATATAAGAGTTATGTGATAGAAAGAGAGCAACATAACTATAGGTAGTTAGTGCTGTGCGACCTGAATTGCACTTTATTGTGTCCTAGCAAGAGTTGCTATTTATTTAAATGATTTTGCGGAGTACATCTTCTGTTCTTGTACTGTTATGTATTCTGTGGTAATACGATGTGACGTTGACATGAAATCTTATAAGGACAAGTTTGGTCAAGTAATAAAATGCATATTACCTCTCCATGCTTTGAAAATAAGTTTAGTTAAACCAGCCAGTTACAACAGCCTTCGTTCATCTTAATTTGAAGTAAATCTTAATAGATTTGTTTGTCTAATTCAAAAACTTTTTCAAAATTCTGTTTCTTATTTATACTTTAGTGGTATGAGGAATAGGGTGTAAAGTTCACTCATCCACCATAGAAAAAGGAAGATCCTCCGACCAGACGGGTGTTGTGTCTGGCGGGCAACTGCCCATCGGTTTGAAGTTGAAATCTTGTATGTATGTCGATCGCTCGGTAAACTCTACTGCGCGATGCAGGATTTTTGTGACGTCATGTCTATGATGCGTAATTCGTATGTGGCGGTGTAACCGCTACAATACAGTCTGGACTCGCCCCCTATTACATGGCACTTAAACATGACTGGCCAAATGTGGGTGTGCTATAGGTAGGTTACCCGGTTTAGTTAGGGTACCGGTACACACACTCACCTCCGCAAGTTGTCCCTGACCCGTATATTGAAGGCGATGTACCCCAGCGTGGCGGCGGCCGCGTGCGCCGCCACGGCGGCCGCGAGCACGGCGCTCAGCGCGTCGCGCCGCCCGCCCGCCTCGCTGCCCAGCAGGAGCGCGCTCGCCCACGACACGCACACCAGCGGCAGGCACACTACGCTGACGCCTAGCAGCATTCTAGTTCGCGAACAAAAAGGAGACTCGTTATTAATAGTTTCATAAAAGTTAAAAGAAGTATGTTAAGCCGTTGGTCCCGGCTGTCATTCGTAGATCTTTGACAGTCGTTACAGCTCGTGAGAAACCCGGAAGTCTGACAACCAGTCTTACCAAGGGTCGGATTACTCTGTAACTGGGTTGTGGAGATAAGATAGATAGTGGCTCTATGTAAAATACTGGTATTCAGCTGCATCCTAACGGGATGCAACTGAATACCAGTATTTTTGACTGGAAACCGACCCCAACATAGTTGGGAAAAAACTAGGTAGATGATCAATTAAAGTTAAAAGACAACAAGTAATAGATACTACTAAACACTAGAAAGAAACTTTTGATGTGCAACTATACCTATTCAACTAAATTTGCAAAAAAATAGTAGATTGTTTGCCAAGGGAGCAAACAACTATTTTTAAGGCGAGAGTGTTTCTTTGAATCCTGAGCGCAGCGAGGGATTCTAAAGTAGAATCCTGAGCGCAGCAAGGGATTCAAAGTATGTCACTCGAGCTTAAAATAGTGTTGCTCCCGAGGTGAACACTCTACTTTTTATCACCCTCTATGAGAAAAAAAAAACGTGTGTGATTCGACCCCCGTCAGGAACGAAGTCCCTTCTCAAGTAAGATTTAAAAAAAAATCGCTGCTGCCATCGTGGATTTACATTTTGACCTCACTATAGACTTAAGCACCTTCGAAAACTATGAAAACGATACCCATGATGAAAAATTTGAAAATTTTCGCAGCTGCCATCTTGGATTTATATTTTGACCTCACTATCGGTTTTAGCACCCTCGAAAACTATGAAAACGACACCCATGACGAAAAATTTAAAAAATTTCGCAACCACCATCTTGGATTTTCATTTTAACCTCACCATCGGGTTTAACACCCTTAAAAACCATAAAAACGATACCCATAACGAAAAATTTGAAAATTTTCGCAGCGCCATCTTGATTTTCATTTTAATCTCACCATCGGCTTTAGCACCCTTAAAAACCATGAAAACGGTCCCATGATGATAAATTTGAAAATTTTCAGAGCCACCATCTTGGATTTACATTTTGACCTCACTATCGGCTTTGGCACCCTCGAAAACTATGAAATCGACACCAATGACGAAAAATTTGAAAATTCACACTTTCTCTCTCTCTTGCCAGCCTATTACTTGTTTATACTATGTTCGTGTTTGATCTCTTTGGTAATTGGAACTTTTACTAACGATATCCACATTCCAAATTTAAATCACTTTTAATCCCTAGGGATTAAAAAGCTATTTAGTCCCTGTTTACGAAGAATAAACTAGCTCTTTTTGAATAATGTGATAAAAAATAATTTTGAATATTGAACTAAATTATGTCTAAAACAAGATACAAAAATGTAGTGCACATAAGCATGAACATAAAAACACTCTTCGAATTACGGAATAGCAATTTAGACGTTAAAAAAATAAAAATCTATTCTAGCAACACCTTTGATAGTTACAGGCAGAATAGAATTTTGTTTTTTTATTATAATTTGCTCTGCTTTTGTAAAATGATCACTAACATGAGTATGTAAAGTATGCGAAATATCTTCCTTACCTCAAATTCCCAAAGCCTATGACATGATCTCGTACAGTAAAGGCAGCTCGTGTGGCTCCCGCCAGGAATACTAATGCTGCACCAGCATACACTGCCGCTGGTATGACCACCCACCATACTACTGGTTCGTGACAGCTTACCCAGCAACTGTATGGATGAATAAGGAGTTATGATAGAATAGAATATCTTTATTTTGCACTAGCTTCTACCCGCAACTTCGTTTGCGTGGAAGTCGTAAGTCACCACAATATCTATACTCATGAAAGCGTCTAAGTAGCACAGTTCGGCTCTTTTCGGTAATGCTCGATTCTCGTCGGGCGTCAGCCCTCGCCCCCGACTTATCGCGTCGCATCGCATCGCCCACCCGCGCTATTACTTCGTTCTCGCTTAGCGTTCTTTCTGACTTGTTTTCTTTTTGCTCGGTTCCTAAGGGTCGTAGCGTGATTTTAAATATTCTATAATCTTCCTCAAGAATTGAGCTATCAAATACAAAAAGAACATTTCAAATCCGACTGGTAGTTCCAGAGACCAGCAAAAAAACAAATTAGAGCTTTATTATCCTTTCAACTGTTATTAACGAGACACAATAGAATTTTAATTGTTATCCACCTCAATGAGGCATCGTAACAGATAATGAGTTATTTTAGTGCAGATAGATAAAATATTAAATATAAAAAAGGTCTAATTAATGTTAAAAAAATATTGTGAAACCAATTTTTTTCTTGCCCATTTTTCTCTATTCGAAATTACCTTTTGAAATACCATTAGTTTTGACGTTGAAAAGTGCCTTCGAAATTAAGATGTGATTTTGACTATGAGTACGCCGCAATATCGCTTGCGCTTGCCATGTACGGAGAGCTATTCATGAATTTTGTCCATTGGTGGTTTGACATGTTATCATGTTACGGATGTGTCCAGATCAGTTCAAATGGTAATTTTGTTATTAGATTGCTGTATTCTTGATTCCGTTTGCTATAGTTTGACCGAGACCGCTGTTCTGATTCGCCTTAGGTATATGCGCAGCGAGCCGAGGATGCAGTGCAGGCCGTTCATTTGTCAACGCTCACGGCGCGCGGGGTCCCGTCTGCTGCTCATTCGTCAACGCTGCCCCCCGCTTCGCCGCGCGGAACAGTGGTCTTGATCAAACTATAGTTCAATAACGAGAAACAAAAGCTAGTTCAAAATAAAGTGACTCACAAGAGCGCATTCCCATACTGATGCTGGTGATGGCTGGCCGCGAGCGCCAGCGCCACGGCGGGCGCGGCGTAGGCGGCCGCCAGCTGCGCGCACAGCCCCGCGTGGTTCACGTCGCGCAGCTCGCGCACCAGGCGCCGCAGCTGCCACGCGTCGCACGCGCTCCACGCCAGCGCGCACACCCACCAGTAGTGCAGCGACATGGCCATCAGCTTGCACAGGAACTGGACATACGATACCACAAATATTACCAAACACGATGCAAAAATGGCCACTTCAGGGAAATAATCATTGGATACAAAACACGAGGTGTATACTGTATAAGTACCTAGTTCACATAGATAAACGACGAACTAAAAGAAGCATTAATAGAAGTCTCATCATAATAAAGATATCGAAACCAATACAAGTTTTAAATACTACAAAACTTGGCGCACTCATATGATTAAAACCAGTGGTTTTTATACTATATACAAGGTGAATACGACAATAAATTAAATTGCCTATATCTAATGATATTCCCAATCTGCATCTATGAAAATTCAACTAAACATATCCAATAGTTTAGTCATCAGAGCTAATCGACTAATCGGCAAAATCAGCTCTTTGTTCCAAAAAATCACTTTTAATTTCGATGTTACAATTTAATTGATAATTCCAAAATGCTCTTATGCATTAGTATTGCCAGTGTTTTCGTTTATCGTTGTCTCCCCATTGCATAATTACCACCCTAATCTAAAATGCCTGGTCCAAACTTATCTTGTCTAAAACGAAACACACAAATTAGGTCAGGATCTTCAAACATTGAGGGACCTGCTATTTATCAGATGGGCCACATGATTACTTACCTCATTCTGTACCAAAGAACTCCTAGCTTTCAAAGCTATAAGGTACAGCAGTTCAGCCATAAACACACAGAAGATGAGATGCTTGTGTATAGAGTTGGAGACGGTAGCGGCACCACCACGCATCAGACATAGTGCTGCCCAGGTCATGAGGAGAAGTGGCAGAGATATGCTGAACGCTGTGTAGGATGTTACTGATTCCAGGAGTGAAGGTTCTGGGATGAACTGTATGGGCAAAAATGTGTTGACAGTAAGAAATTTGGTTTCTAATTATTATTTTTGTCGCTCACCTGAAGTCATATCTGTTAGTTAAAATAATTGAGGGTTTTTCAAATGCTGTTGAAAGAGGATAAAAATCTTGAGTACATTTTATCCTCACGTTTTCAGTTTCTATCGAGCTCAGTTCTGTCGTATTTATATTTACTAGAACTTGCACAGTTTGTCAAGTTCGATTCTTGTCTTAAGTTATGTTGCAAGGAACCGCACTTGGGCACAAATTTCGATTTGGGCTGGGTATAATTAAATTATATTATTTCTTTTTTTCGTGAGGTACCTACTTTTGCTAGCGCACGTTTATTTTCACGCTCTGAGTTTTTAATTCACAATCCTAGTAAAAAGTGCATTACTATACCTAAAAGTTATACCAGTTACTCCAGTTCTATAAAACAGTGTCAGTGAATCCATATTATAACTGCAATTGTTGAAGATACAACAGTTTTAAAGTTAGTGCAAAACATAAACTTTGAACAGCTGACCGGTACGGGTGAGTCACCGAGCGCGCGCGCGCCGCTCTACCACATCACACTATATCTGTCGCTGTCACTCCACCGCCATACGGGCAGCTGCTACCCTGCTCGCACGCACATCACGCGCCCACCACGCTCGCGCTCACATGCAAACCAAATCAACGTTTTAAAAAACTTAACACAGACGGCACGATGAGTTCGCTGTGCGAAGCTTGTAAGCAGAACATAACGACCGATAGACTCATTAAATGTTCCAACTGCAACGCTAACTATCATAAAATATGTGTTAATGCAACCTTAATCGACACTAATAAGCAAACTGATTTATGGCTGTGTCCTTCCTGTCGGGCTAAGACACCTCGCACTGATAACAGCAACACCCCTGCTCGTCCAGCGACTACGAGCGCTGAGCTCGATATCTCGAACATAAACACCCAATCACGCGGCTACAAACGCATGGCCATCGGTTCACCCGCTAGAGATGTCGCCGAAAACTTAGTGTCTTTTGCTGAGCTTGTATCTGAGATTCGGCTTATGCGATCGGACATGGACGAAGTCAAAACATCACTGAGTTCTTTGCTCGACGGTGTTAACAAATGCAACGCCCGCCTAGACAGTTATGAGGTAAGAATTAAATCCCTCGAGCAAAGCAATTCGCAAGTTGTTATTTTAAATGAAACAATTTGCAATTTGAAGGATCAATTAAACAATCAAATGCAGTCAGCAATGCGTAATGAGATTGAGATCATGGGCATTGAAGAACTTCCCTCCGAAAACCTTCAACACATCGTCCTGTTAACTTCGTCTAAGCTTGGTGTTCAGTTGACTGTGGACGATATCGACTGGACAGCTCGGGCCGGCCTAAAGAAATCCTCTGTGACCGACTCAAAGTTTCCTAGGCCAGTTATCGTCAAATTACTAAGAAGAGCAAAACGAGATGAGTTAATAAAGGCATCCAAAACTAGGCGCAATCTCTCTTCCAAGGACATTGACATCCAAGGACCTGTGCGTAAAATCTTTGTTAACGAGCATCTAACAAAGGATAACCGCATCTTGTTTCGTGAAGCTCGCGCCCGGGCACAGAGCGCGGGTCACAAATACTGCTGGACAAACAACGGGCGTATACTTATCCGTAAGATTGAGGGGCAACCAGCCATTGCAATCAAGAGTATTATGGAACTTGATCTTTTTCTCGGTACGCAGATTAACCCTAGTCTCATACTCGATACCTGAAACTAACTTTTTATTTCTATTTTCATTGTTAATTATGTTTTTTTGTAAATGTATAGTTCTTTTCTTATGCAAAATAATAGATAAAAAATTCACAACACTCCGACAAAATCAACTTTCGTGTCGCAAATACCGTTTCTCACTACACAATCAAATAAAAACACATAAAACACACACAAATACACTTCGAACTAACATTAAATTACAAACCTCTTCTGTGTTCCATTACTCTCTGCACTTCTCGGACAGGCGTGTTAGGCAAATACCTCCAAGCAAATCTGCGGCTTTAATTATTCCCCTGTCAGCACTTACTCTCAATAAAATTATTGATAATGGATAAAACCGATCTGCTAACCGAAATAGACGAGACGTTGAGCATATCATGCCGCACTGTCGAGAAACTTGAGTTGTGCGGGAACTTACTTCTGGAACATAACTTCAGGGTATTACACTTAAATATCAGGAGCTTGCAAAAAAACTTCCTCAGCCTGCAAGCATCGTTATGCCGGCTTGACTTTCAACCTGATATAATTGTCTTAACAGAATGCTGGTTAAATGAAAACTCCGTCATTTACCAATTGCCCGGTTACAAGAGCTACCATACCACCAAAAAAATAAACAGGAGTGGCGGGGTTACTGTTTACGTTAAGGATCTCTGGAACGTGTCAGTTTCCGAACCAGAATTTGACGATGCTAATTGTCTACAGATTGAGCTTCACAATAAAATTACAGTCCTTGGTATATACCGCTCACCTTCATTCACCAACATCGAACGTTTTTTAAATTCTTTAGACGATTCCTTAGACAAACTAAAAAACGAATCATGTGTCATTGTGGCGGGTGATATTAACATTGACATACTAAATGACTCACCGAATGCCGTCCATGCAACATATCAATGTTTGATGGCTGAACATGGGCTATTGCCAGCTATTACTCACCCTACTCGGGGGAAAGCCTGTCTAGACCATGGCTATATTAAACTCAAAGGCACTACCGCACAGGGAATCGTCTGTGAAGCCTCGGTAACGGATCACCACTTAGTGCTGCTCGGAATCAACTACTCTAATCCTAAAGCCAAAAATAAAAACAGATTTAAAATTAAAACTGACTACTCCATGGTGGTTGAAGAATTAGGGCAGCTCGACTGGGCTGACGTTACCTCCACAACAAATATTGATGATGCAGTACTTCTTTTTAATAGGACCATGTCAGACATCATAAACAAACACACCTCAAAAATTAAAATCAGTCGTTCAAAATTTAATTTAAAGCCCTGGATTACGCCAGGCCTTATTAGATGCATCCGTCATCGAGATATTCTTCACGCTCAAACAAAACAGCAACCAAAAAATGATGTCCTAAAAATTATCTACTCAAGGTACAGAAACTACTGTAATGACATTCTGCGTCAGCGCAAAGCTGATCATGACAGGAATAAATTAGAAAGTAATAGTAAAGAACCAAAAAAACTCTGGCGGACTATTAAAGAAATATGCCAAGTTCCTAAACGAACCAGCGATAACCAAGAATTGCTGAAATATAAAGGAAACGACATTATCTCTATCGACAAATGTAACGAGTACTTTATCTCAGTTGGTCAGAACCTTGCAAACAACATCTTAAACGGGCTGGCGACAACTGGGAACGAACAGTGCCTTGGTCCTCAACATAAAAACCCACCTAAAGACTCACTGTTTCTACATCCTACTGACGATCAAGAAATTGGTAACATCATAGACAATCTCAAAGACAACAGCGCTCCAGGTCTCGATGAATTTCGGCCTCTGCTCCTTAAATACATAAAGAAACACATACTGGAACCCCTCAAATACATATGTAATCTGAGCATGGAAACTGGAACCGTTCCTACTTGCTGGAAAACTGCTGTTATCACGCCCATTTACAAAAGTGGTGCCAAGGATGTTCCTGATAACTACAGGCCAATTTCATTGCTTTCCGTGACATCTAAAATCCTAGAAAAACTCATAAACAACCGCCTCGTAAGCTTTCTAGAGGAAAACTCTTTACTCTCAGAGCGGCAGTTTGGCTTTCGGCGAGGGAAGTCTACTGAGCAAGCCGTGAGTCTACTGACTGACATAATCTCTTCAAACATCGACAAAGGCCGCCGTTCAACTGGTGTCTTCCTAGACCTAGCCAAGGCTTTCGACACAGTGTCAATTCCTACACTGCTTAAGAAACTAGAATCCTTTGGTGTCAGAGGCCTGTCTTTGGATTGGTTCAGCAGTTACTTGTCTGGGAGACATCAACTCGTCAAAATTGGGGATAGCGTCAGCGGGAGTCTTCCGGTTGTCTTCGGGGTGCCTCAGGGAAGTATTTTGGGACCTACCCTCTTCATCATGTACATGGACGACATTCTGAGGCTTAACATTGCACAGTCGGAAGTCATCTGCTACGCTGATGATACTGCTATTATTTTTCATGGAGCTACTTGGGAAGAGACTCTGAATGCATCTGAAAAAGGGATGAGTATCATAGCAGCATGGCTCGAGCAAAACCTCTTAACATTGAACTTGAAAAAAACGAATTTCTTGACCTTTCATATCACTCGATCTAGTAGACCAAACATCGACACACTAAAAGTACACAACAGCAAATGCAATGGCTTAACAGCAGCAGCCATCTCCGCTAGCGATTGCACCTGCAACGAAATTGTCAGAGTAGAAACCACAAGATATTTAGGCGTCATAATTGATCAGAACCTGTCTTTCAAAGCACAAATTCGAACACTCGCAAAAAAGACTCGCAAGTTCATTTACATTGCGAAACTCTTACGAGTCACTGCTCCTAAGAACATTTGTTTACAAGTTTACATCTCGCTATGCCAATCTGTCCTACAATACTGTATAAGTGTCTGGGGCAGTGCCGCCAAGACAAGCATGCTGGAACTGGAACGGGCCCAGCGGGCTGTCCTCAAGGTACTTCTGGGTAAGCCGCGGCGTTTCTCTACTGACGAATTATATTTAGAATCTGGGGTTTTACGTGTACGTCAGCTATTCATCCTAGGGTCACTTCTAAACCTTATAAAAGTCAACATAGAACGTTCTAGCAGCAGTAAGAGGGGTAGGAAAATAGCTGAAAGATTCCCCCTTCCAAAAACAAAAACCCTCTTTGCGACCCGGTTTTCGTCGTATTTACCCAGACGGGTGTTTAATGCTATAAGCAAAACGTTCACTGTACCGAATAACTACTCTGAGGCCAAAACTAAATTAAAAGAATGGTTGCTGGGCCGGACTTATGAGGAAACAGAAAGTTTACTTTGCTGCACATGTTAATACACACTCTCTGAAGGAATACATACCCTCACTTACACTCACACCACACACTTACTCACCTTAACTGTTTTTGTATGTATAATTTATGTTATTTGTTTTTTGTACTTAAATTATTGTAAATTTAATAAGAACTATGAATAATAATATTGCGCTAGCAGAACGCATTAAAGTTGTTAACTTTGTGTAGTGTTTGGGTCACCAAGATACAGGCTGTGCCTAGTTTGGGACCCGCTGTCTAATTCTAAGTTTTTTGTTAGTGAGAATTTCATACCATGCTATTTAGGTTGTATATTTATGAACTTTGTGTGAGCTAAATAAATGAATTTGAATTTGAATTTGAAATTCTTTTGTTTTGTTTATTTTTTTTCAATTCTGTTCTTGAAACATAGACACAGAATAAGTACAGAAGACGCACTCAGCATTTTAGGTATGAAGCTACAAGTACGCGGCGGGCCCGTCTTGTCGAATTCAGTGAGCGTAACGTAGTCAGAAAATATAAGAGTTACGCGATAGAAAGAGATTCAGCTTCTAGGTGAATATGACAGTAGGTAATTAGCGCTGTTCGACCTGAATTGCACTTTATTGTGTCGTAGCAAAGAGTCGCTTTTTATTTGAATTATTTTGCGGAGTGAACCTTTTGTTACATAGATAAAAATGCCGAAATGCCAGTTTTATTTTTAAGTATAACTAACTCCTTTGAGGAAGTCACTTACCTCAATATCAACTTCATCAACTAATACAGCGAATGTAGACAGATGATTGCAGGTGCAGTTGATAAGCAGTGGTGCATTGGAGTACGGCGACCAGTCATAGTCTATCTCTGTGTGACAACCAACGCGGGACCATTCACCAGATCTAGGACAGATGAAAAGAAATCAGTCGAACGGCAATTATTAGAAGCTGCGAATCTGCATAGAACTTTTCATCTCAAAAATAACTAAAATAATATTTCAAACATAAATATATCGTCGCTCGCCAGCCAATACCGCGAATGTGTCATTTTTGACGAAAATCTGTACCCTAATTGCGTAACTTATTTTCGTAAACAATTTTGCTAAATTTGTTTCATTTTGACAGTTCAACAACATTCATTGCGTTATTTACGTTGTTGAGCAGATATTTTTTTGCAACTTATGAAGCAATGGATTAGCAATCTGTTTCAAATCGAAACAGATTGTGATTGTGTTGCATTACGCAATTAGGGTACAGATTTTTGTTTTATTTCATTCTACACGTTCAAATACGTGAGAGATACTGCATTTAAAAATGAGTTTCGTCAAAAATGTCACATTCGCGGTATTGGATGCCGAGCGACGATATGCAACGATATGTGAGCAAGTTTAAAAATTAGATGTCACGTGATCAACTTTGAACGTTAATATCTCGGAAACGTAATACTACGGGGTTTGATCTTTTTATGTTTTCTGTTTGCATTGATGTCAGCTATCGATTTATAAAGGTTTCATGCGTGGTCGCCATTTTGAAAAAAAAATAACAAAATGGCGGAACAGTAGGTATGCCACGGATCTTCAAACCCCTTTGTGAACATAGGGTAAAAACTATACAGATGTTTTACAAAGAAATGTTGGTCCATACTATGTTCCGCCAGAAGGCATACAAAATTGTTTAGGTACCTAATCTAATGTCACATTAAGCTAAGTACATGTCTCAATTTCACGTCAAACACTAATAGTTAATAATAAAATATCAATAAATTAAGACGGCTAATACATGGCTTGGTCGGCCCAAAACTGTTCGTTATTGAAATAGGCCATTTGTCACGCAGTGTCGTATACTCCAGTTGGTAATATGTTGATGAATGAATTCGTAAATGACACTATTCTTACACCTGGAAAATTCATGCTAATCCAATCATTATGTTTTTAAAACTCACCCTCTCAGCGTAGACCAATGCACGCACTGCGGGTTAGTCCTAGACCCGAACGTCTCCCGATCAATATCGAGCCACATCTGCAGCCTAATCGGCTTCTTCAACCGAATCCCACCCAAGCTTTTATACACCAGCTTTTTCTTCACACCATCTTTTGTTAAATTCCCGCTTTCCATTATCAGGGCCATTACTTTCGGCTCGTCATTGGCTTCTAGTTTTTCTGCGACGTAAGATGATTCGTTTTCCTGTAAGTTGTCGCTTGTGAAGGATTTCTCTTGCTTTTTGAACGTTGGTTGTATGAGGACCGGGCCGTGGTTTTCATGGTTTTGGGAGTCTTCGAGGGGCCACGTGTTTTTTGATTGGGTGTTCGGGTTAATGTGGTTGGTTTGTTGGTGGTGTGTGTTGCCTTTGTTTGCGTAGATTATGCCTGTTGAAAATAATCGTGGTTAAAGAATTTTAAAAACTGCTGACGTGGCTCAAAAGACTGCCCAACTTAAATGGGACTGGGCAGGATATGTCTGCCATATGCTGGACAAACTGTGGGTCCAAATAGCACAGAACTGGTGCCCTGAGATAGTGAGGCGGGGTCGCGGCAGACCACGTAGGAGATGGCGGTAAGAGCTGGATAAGTTCCGTCAAAACTGGAAGGAGGACGCGCGGGCTCGCGAAAGGTGGGAGGAGTGGAGGAGGCCTTTGCCCAGGAGTGGGACAGCGTAGGCCAGTAAAAAAAAAAGTTACGAACTTTGATATTTAGCTACGATTGAGGCTGAGGTTAAGAAACTATCTTGGCATACCTTTATGTGAAAAGTGAACATAGAAGGTTACTCTTCCGGCTATCGCTATACATTTTTGCAAACTCTTGTTAGAATTTAAATATAAACAGGCTGTAACATACTGTGAAATACTGGTCTTCAGCTGCATCCCGGTTAGACTGGAAGCCGACCCCAACATAGTTGGGAAATGGCTAGGCAGATGATGGAAACGGGTTGTAACATGCTCTCATTGGCTGGGATATCGTGCTATTTTGACCACACAGCTACCGTTTCTCATTAAGTTTCGTGACTTTTGTTTGGTCAGCTAAGACAAGTAACCAGGCTTTTCGAAATCCATAAACTCCAAGAGCCCAATGACATACCTTCAATATCATCCATGTTACTCTCCAGCGAGTTATCTTCGTCACTGGCCTCCTTGGTCCACACATACTCGGGCACGAACAAGGCCAGCTGTATGATGGGTGAGCCCACTGTGATGTTGACGCCCCAGCGCTGACTGATGGACTCGTCCATACGGAGCGGCATCAGTTGTGATGTGTTGCGGGAGTATTGTAGGTATGAGAATACGGCGCGGGATTCAAAGTTTAGGTCGAGGTTTTCTGCAAGAATTTTGTTGTTTTACATAACATAACATAATATCACGCCTTGTTTCCCCGAAGGGTTGGGCAGAGGTGTACCCGTAGCAGGTACACCCATATTTCACCAGTTATGTTTAAGTCCCACGTAATAGGGGGCGAGCCTATTGCCATCAACCGGGCACAAATCCAGACTCTGAGCTGCTACTGAGAAATTTCAGCTAGAAAAACCCAATAACACTTTTGCCCGACCCGGAAATCGAACCCGGGACCTCATGCTCAGCAGTAGCGCTTGCGACCACCAGACCAACGAGGCAGTCAAAGTTTGTTGTTTTAATGCCGTGATAAAATCGTTGAGATTTATGAAAATATGTCAGAAGATGTCACTCAGGAAATAGAAAGTTGAGAACAGAGTTTTAACATTTTTAAACGGTGTTGGTATCAAACAAGCTTTTTCTGGCATCGCGAGCAACATGGCTGTATTTCGCTGGTTTTTAGAAATCAATAAAATTCAATTAAAACGCTACAACGTTCTTTTGGCGCGTGAACAAAATCGGAATTAACGCCGCCATCTTGTCTTCTCAATACATTTCACTAAACAGTCGCACTAATGTTTACCAACAGCGCCACCTTGTCAACGTCATTCAAGCGCCAAAAGATCCTTGTGTCACTTCTATTGTTAAAAATCTAATCAAACACAACTATATTCCATTTGAAATAAGATTAGACATTTAAACAAACCTTTTTTACAGTCCGTTCAACCGATTTTGACTTCTATGCCGTAGGCATAAGGATGGCATTAAAAGCAAAAAAAGTGGTTACAATACCAATGTTTACTGCAGCTGCCATTTGTCATGCCACCAACGCAATAGAAGTCAAAATCGGTTGAACGAACTGTAAAAAAGGTTTAGTTAAATGTCTAATCTTATTTCAAACGGAGTATAAGTAGAAGTATAAATGGTTAGTTGTTTTTATTTTGGTCGACCAATCAGACAATTTAGTATGAGTGTGCCATCAGCTATAGGTACAGTTCGTGCCACTAAACATGAGACTTGATACACCACGTGGTTTAACTTGCGCAGTAGACGATTTATGGGTATCTTTAGAGATATGAGGTCTGCGCCGGGGCGTCATCGGGGCGGTGGAAAGAGCAGCGGGAGGCGCGGTCAAGTCTCATCTTTCGTGGCGCGTATTGTATAATATGAATATGACCATAGAAATATCTTATATCTATGAATTTGACGAAATCGGGGGTAAATGTTCTCGAAATACAAAATTAATTACTGAACAATAAATCAAAACAAAACAGCCGTCAGATTTCTCGTCAAAATAAAAATCAATTTTCGCTTTTCGCATTGTTTACTTTTTTTTATTCAAAATGTTTTCTACAAATAATAACGCGAAAGTTGGAGAAGTTGATGAAACAATGTATGGACAATGCCGCTGTTGTATGGCCACTGGACAGCACAGAGATGAGACGAAAGAATACTATTACAATAATAAAAAAGAGGTTTACAAAGATATTTTCCTGGAATGTTTTAATTTATCATTACAGGTCCACAAAACTTCATAACCGAAATCAAAATAGAAAGTGACGCAGATAATATTGACATGGAGCCGGATATCTTACAAGACGGTTGGGAAGGCTCTAAAGATAATGAACCAAAGACAGATGGTGAACGGTTGAATGATGAAAATGAACGAACAAGTTATACCTACTCACCTTGAATATTACTATTAGTAATCCCGAGCAGATCTAATGGCAGCAGCACCCTGGTATACTTATCAAACTTATTCTTACTTCTCACATAGTTATTATATTTCGGAAAGGATACCGTAGGACTTGATGGTTTTCTATGTTTGTTAATTTTGCCATTAGCATGGTATATCGGCGTTTGTATGGGAGAATGTATGAAGGATGATGTGTCGGGTAGTACGACTCGTTCAGTTGTGTAGGAGTCTAAGTTGTAGCGATTTAGTTGGGTCGGTTCGAAGCCGTAGATCGATTCTGCTGTTACTATGTCGACGCCGATTACTGAAAAGAAATAATATATTAAAATCAAAAGTAATTTGGTTGTGATCTAGGTCTTCATGTTATAAGCCTGTATCCTAATTGCGTAATACAACACAATTACAATCTGTTTCGATTTGAAACAGAAAGCTAATCCATTGCTTCATAAATTGTATAAAAAAAAATCTGCTCAACAACGTAAATAACGCAATGAATGTTGTTGAACTGTCAAATGAAACAAATTAGGTATAATTGTTTACGAAAATAAGTTACGAAATTAGGGTACTGGTTAAGTAGAATAGTATAACATAAAAAGGATTCCCAAAATTATTATAGGTAGGTAGACAGATTTGTTTTCCTGCCAATCTAACTGATTTGTCTTATATTCGTAAGTAAAATCAAGCTGCCTAGCCTTTTCCCAACTATGTTGGGGTCGGCTTCCAGTCTAACCGGATGCAGCTGAATACCAGTATTTTACATGGAGCGACTGCCTATCTGACCTCCACAACCTAGTAACTGGGTAATACAATAACCCTTTGCCAACTTTCTGGCTTCTGACGACCCGTAACGACTGTCAAAGATTTACGAATGACAGACAGGACCAACGGCTTAACGTACTTTCCGAGGCACGGAGGAGTCTCAGTATATAAAGATGTCACCCATCCGCGGACCAACCCCGGCAAGTGTAGCTTAACTTGATGGATCGATCCGTGCGGCTGTTATTACTTAGCCACGAGCTCCTACACGAGTTTATTCATAAGCGTGAGACAAAAAAGAGTGTTACGTAGATGAGTAAAACCAAGGTCTGAATGTGGCATCTAGTTGAGAGTCTAGTAGTTTCTTGACATGAATTCAAGAATCTAGAATATGTCGAAAGTGGCCAATTTGTATTACATACCCAAATCACTAGTGTTGATCTCAAAGGGACTGGTGTAGGTGTCGTGCTGGCTTTCCGCGAGCACTGCGATGTACTTGTCGAACCGTTGTAGTAATAACTCCATGCCGTGACCCGTCAGCTCCCGAATGCGACGCCATTCCTTTGAGTATTGAGCGTCCAAGATTGTGTTGGCGGATTTTATTACGTTCTGAAAACATTGGAACATTGTAGCCTTGTAGGGCAAAATATGAAAGTGAAAATAATGATTTAGTACATACGGCTACACATCAAACTATACATTTCCAGTTTATGCTGATCTTGCATTGTAAAAGATATCCGTACAATGCGAGGTCAGCTTATACTGGAAATTTATAGCTTAATGTGTAGACGTGTGTATTAGGTATTCGCTCAGCTTTATAATTGTTCAAATTTAAAGGAAAATAGACATTAATTTATTTTAAACTCCAGCTCCAACAATATGCCCTCGGCTACCAGGACGTCAGCTCCATAGAGGAGTGGTGTATTTAATTATTTAACACTTTCGACTACACCCACTTTTCATACAACTCATACGCCCTGCCGCCATACATATTGGAAGTGAACCCTCCGGGAGGGTTCCCGGCATTACGTTTGCGCTAAAGTTAATCATCGCGGACGGTCAACAGCATTAGGTTTACAACCGTGTTATAAAACACTGTAAAACTGTCTTTCAGGGGGTCTTGTCGCTAAAGTAGTTTCCAAACAAATTTTTTTGTGAATATTTGTACCCGTAAACAAAAAAATAGAAAAAAAAAAATGCTTGGATTTAACAACCAACTCATATACTAATAAATCTTGTTAAAAAATACATCAGATTTTATTTTCGCGGTTTATAATTCTGTATTCGCTAAGAAAAACCTACACTTAAAATGAGTCCTCCGCGAGGGTTTCCGGCATCCCATATGCGACTAGGTAAACCCTCCAGGAGGGCTCCCAGCACTGAACGTGTTAAGTATGTAAGATGGTCCACTCACCCGCACATAATCCTTGTCCTGACTATGCGTGAGGTTCAACCCCGCCTGCCTCATCTCATACTGCAGCAGCTCCAACAATATGCCCTCAGCTACCAGGACATCAGCGCCATACAGGAGTGGTGTGTTAGCACACGCAGAATTCAGGTCGGCGGCGAGACGGACGCCCACAAATGTGTTCACTGACAACTCGCCGGTTTCTATCTTGCTTAGCTGAGAAATGGAGATTTTGTAGGTGGCACATAGATCAAGCGTTAATTTCCACTAATCATTCAGATGAGTGAAAACTATGTATTTCATGACAACGTAGCGCGTTCACACGGCGGCGATATTTTATATACAGTTTTGGGAATCACACCGATCACCAGTTTTTTTATATGTATACAATATTTTTGGAACGGAGTTCTTTAACGCGGATTGTAAACTTTCAGAAATCGTCACATTAAAGTGTTAATATTTCTGTCTGTTATACTGTCTTCTTCTAATTCAAAGAGAAAGAAAGAGAGAGAGAGAGCGAGAACGCCGGCAGAAAAACATAAGAAAAAAGTAAAGTGATTACAGTGTCGTGGGATAAAATTGTACATTTCGGCCTGAGTACACTGCATGCCGGAGAGAAAGAAAGTGTGAATTTCGTCAAAATGTAAATTCAAGATGGCGGCTGCGAAAGTTTTCAAATTTTTCGTCATGGGTGTGGTTTTCATAGTTTTCGAGGGTGCTAAGGCCGATGTAAATCCAAGATGTAAATGCCGATGTAAATCCAAGATGTTTGTTTTTAATCATACGTGAGAACGATCTTCGTTCCTGACGGGGTCCCCCGACCGCACACGTTTTTGTATATTAACCACAATATATACAGTGGGATGCTGTCGTGTGAATGGCCGCTTATTTCTATCCAATTTATAAAACGATAAATAGAGGAAATTCGATACTTTTTGAGTAATGGATTTAGAGACGATTCACAATTTAAAATACACACCTGTTTCCTCAATTGATAGAAGGTAGATGTAGTACAATTAAACATATCAGGCTCCTGCCACGGTACCACTTGAGTCTCATCACACATACGAGTCGCTTTACCACTCGAACCTAAAAGAAAAGGGAAGGAAATATATCTTCATCTCTTTTTATCACAATATCTAAATTTTAATATTACACACAGACAAACTATGTTGTTAATGTCCCTCGGTAAATCTCGTGTTTCGTCAGTCGTCGGATTTCTATCAGTTGCCCTTTGCACTTGGTGCAGACCGGACGATCTCAATAGACTTGGAAGTATATAGAGTTGTTAATACTCTTTTGATATAATGTAATTTATTTAAGAAATGGGAGGAAAGCCGCTAAAGTCGCAGGCACGACAGATAGGAAAATAGTTTTACAGCTCTGTATAGTTCACACGGAAATCAAAACAAAACAACAATAAAGTACTTGGTTCTGAATTCAAATTATTATACACGATAAATCTAATATGATGGACATGAAAATTAGCATTCGTTTGTATTCGGAAATCGATGATACCCGATTAAGAATATAGAAATATTGTAATTATTATTACATTCAAGTAGGTATAACTTACCAGCTGGACAGTCAGTTACAGCTTCGATACCAAACTTGGTTCGCGGCCACCAGACGCCGTGTGAGAAGGAGCGGGGACATCCATCGTATACAACTGTTGAAAGAAAAAAGTATTCCAACTGATTTATCAGAATTGTTATGAACAAAAATAGATGGTGTGATTTGTAGTTTAGGCCAAACAACTAGGCACATATAAAAAGGTTATGTTGTTTTTTTGTATGTTTGTAAAAGGTATTCTCTGGTAATACTGATGAGATTACAAAAAGTCTTCATTGTTATTAACACTAGATTGAGCTCGCATCAATCAGTTGCTTGCTTTATACTCAATCTGCCCAACCTTTTCCCAACTACGTTGGGGTCGGCTTCCAGTCTAATCGGATGCAGCTGAATACTAGTATTTTACATGGAGCGACTTCCTATTTGACGTCAACAACCCAGTAACCTTGTCCACCAAGTTGTCAGACTTTTGAGCTTTTGACGACCCGTAACGACTTTCAAAGATCCATGAATGACAACCAGGACCAACGGCTTAACGAGGTACGGAGGAGTCTCGGTATGTAAAGATGGTCACCCATCCACGGACCAACCCCGGCAAGCGTAGCTTAACCTGATGGATCGACGGCTATTATTACTTAGCCACGAGCTCCTCAGTTGCTTGCTTTATACTACTAACCTCTTATTAATATGAATTAAAGTCGCTTCTCCGCGTTTGTATGTGTATGTATTCTACTTGACAGATTTTGAAGCTTAATATTACCTTCACAGCCAGTATTAGGCGCGACCTCAGCATACAAATTCGCACAGGAATCGCAGGCGCGTCCTATAACACCCGCGCGACAGTGACATTGGCCGGTTAGTACTTCGCACGAGCTGTTCACTGAGCCGGCCGCGTAGCACTGGCAGGGCAGACAGTCAGCTGAGCCTTCGGGTTTGTAGTGGTTCTCCTGATGAGGTTGGTTAAGGTTAGAAAGAAAGAATAATATTTATTTGGCACCAGTTCGTGACTCAAAATACAAATAAAAATGAAATGTTTTAACAGCAACAGTGTGTGCTACGGCTGTACTAAAAAGGTTCAATTCAGCATTATTGTCAGACAGATACTGTCTGATGCTGGGTTTTTAATGAACGTCTAAGCCAAAATACATTACGAAATTAGTGACATGAAATCACATATCACGTAGTGGCGTGACACGTGCCACGGACACTCCTCTATGTACTATACCTTGCAGTGACAATGTCCCGTAGTGGCGTGGCAGTGCGGGTGGTACCCCCTGGCGGCGTCACAGCCGCACGGCCCGCACGCGCCCGCCACGCCGCCCCACCAGCCGCCCGGACACTCCTCTATGTACTATACCTTGCAGTGACAATGTCCCGTAGTGGCGTGGCAGTGCGGGTGGTACCCCCTGGCGGCGTCACAGCCGCACGGCCCGCACGCGCCCGCCACGCCGCCCCACCAGCCGCCCGGACACTCCTCTATGTACTATACCTTGCAGTGACAATGTCCCGTAGTGGCGTGGCAGTGCGGGTGGTACCCCCTGGCGGCGTCACAGCCGCACGGCCCGCACGCGCCCGCCACGCCGCCCCACCAGCCGCCCGGACACTCCTCTATGTACTATACCTTGCAGTGACAATGTCCCGTAGTGGCGTGGCAGTGCGGGTGGTACCCCCTGGCGGCGTCACAGCCGCACGGCCCGCACGCGCCCGCCACGCCGCCCCACCAGCCACCCGGACACTCCTCTATGTACTATACCTTGCAGTGACAATGTCCCGTAGTGGCGTGGCAGTGCGGGTGGTACCCCCTGGCGGCGTCACAGCCGCACGGCCCGCACGCGCCCGCCACGCCGCCCCACCAGCCGCCCGGACACTCCTCTATGTACTATACCTTGCAGTGACAATGTCCCGTAGTGGCGTGGCAGTGCGGGTGGTACCCCCTGGCGGCGTCACAGCCGCACGGCCCGCACGCGCCCGCCACGCCGCCCCACCAGCCGCCCGGACACTCCTCTATGTACTATACCTTGCAGTGACAATGTCCCGTAGTGGCGTGGCAGTGCGGGTGGTACCCCCTGGCGGCGTCACAGCCGCACGGCCCGCACGCGCCCGCCACGCCGCCCCACCAGCCGCCCGGACACTCCTCTATGTACTATACCTTGCAGTGACAATGTCCCGTAGTGGCGTGGCAGTGCGGGTGGTACCCCCTGGCGGCGTCACAGCCGCACGGCCCGCACGCGCCCGCCACGCCGCCCCACCAGCCGCCCGGACACTCCTCTATGTACTATACCTTGCAGTGACAATGTCCCGTAGTGGCGTGGCAGTGCGGGTGGTACCCCCTGGCGGCGTCACAGCCGCACGGCCCGCACGCGCCCGCCACGCCGCCCCACCAGCCGCCCGGACACTCCTCTATGTACTATACCTTGCAGTGACAATGTCCCGTAGTGGCGTGGCAGTGCGGGTGGTACCCCCTGGCGGCGTCACAGCCGCACGGCCCGCACGCGCCCGCCACGCCGCCCCACCAGCCGCCCGGACACTCCTCTATGTACTATACCTTGCAGTGACAATGTCCCGTAGTGGCGTGGCAGTGCGGGTGGTACCCCCTGGCGGCGTCACAGCCGCACGGCCCGCACGCGCCCGCCACGCCGCCCCACCAGCCGCCCGGACACTCCTCTATGTACTATACCTTGCAGTGACAATGTCCCGTAGTGGCGTGGCAGTGCGGGTGGTACCCCCTGGCGGCGTCACAGCCGCACGGCCCGCACGCGCCCGCCACGCCGCCCCACCAGCCGCCCGGACACTCCTCTATGTACTATACCTTGCAGTGACAATGTCCCGTAGTGGCGTGGCAGTGCGGGTGGTACCCCCTGGCGGCGTCACAGCCGCACGGCCCGCACGCGCCCGCCACGCCGCCCCACCAGCCGCCCGGACACTCCTCTATGCCGGCCGACACACAACCTGATGCTACAAAAAAAACAAAAGCTTTAGAGTGATACATGAAGCGTTCATTCTAAAGTCATTTTTATGTCGGAATAATAGAACAATTTTACCTAAAAATAAAATTGATATTAAGCATACTTACCTTTCTCTAAGCCACAAATTGAGATAGCGTATCCGGTTCCGGTACGGTGAAGCGCTATAAGCCCCGCAGCGTCATATCCGCCCCAATCCGGCAGGTAGTGGGGATACGTTTGCGCAGCGCGCGACGATATCCATGAACCTCATTGCGGCTCAATTTACCGTGATTGATAAGGATGTCAATCACATACATTTATAATTAAGAATCAGCAGACAGAAATATAAATTGGCTTAGAGAAAGGTAAGTATGCTTAATATCAATTTTATTTTTAGGTAAAATTGTTCTATTAAGCTTGACTGTACCTTTCTCTAAGCCACAAATTGAGAAGTGTTTGTTATCGACTGCTGGATTGGGACTAAATTAGAACGCCAATGTGATCAACAAAGTTGACATTTTAAATCAACAGAATTCGTTCCTGTAACACTACATCGATATTACGATTAGGTAAATCATCTTCTCGTTTGAAACAGATTACTGATCTGATTTGAAGGACTTGATTTATTTATAGACCTGTCCTTGATTTCTTTTCAAAAAATTTGTGAAATGTCAAAGCAGAGCGCCAATATTTTTCTCCAAAATATGATCAATGGGAATATTATCTGACCAACTAGCCGAGGTTACTGCCGATCGCACACTACCTGGACTAATGTTTATTCCAGCTTGTTTTAAGAATGACTTAATCCAGCCCCCTATGATGGTGCAGGTAGCTGGTTTGGGTTCACCACGTGTGCCAATAAATAAGCTCTCAATATTACCCTTCGATCATTAGAGTACTCTAGCAATTTGTAGATACAATAAATTGAGTCAATGTTAGAGTTCGACTCGCTTTTAAGTATACAGCAACCGGATTGCTTATAAATAAGTTATATTATCTTTATCAGTTTTGGGCCCAAAAATCGGCCAAAATACTATACATAGAATTATCACTCCTTACAAAGTTTTCTTTATTTATACTCAATAATGTAAGGTCATGGACTCTGCGCCCGGAACACAATAAAAGAAGAATTGCAGTTCTTTTAGAAATTTTGAACAATTACATTTTGGAGAGAATTTTGTCAACTTAAAATCGAATTAAAACATTAATGTCCCAAATAGGAGAGTCTGGCCGAGTTTTAGCTTTGGGTGGCTGTTTTAATGCTATACCCTTTAATACTTGCTTTATAATGATGTGAGAACTTAGTGAGAAGCCACTAGGTGGACGACAAAAGGTACATACCACAGAGTTATGGACTGCAATTGTATTATAGGCAAATTAAAGTTAAAGATGCAAATCAGTTAAAAATCGAGACACATCTTCAGGGGATGGATTACACATTATTGCCACGTGACCATTTACACCATCGTGACCATGCCGGCTTATAAGTATTTAAGGTCGATTTCCTCCAGCTACCTTCTAATATTTCTATCTGATTTTTCTGCCAAGAATCTAATAGCGATGACCACCCTGTATTAATCACACCTTTAAATTCAATTGACGAACTTGTGGAGGCGGTCGATTGGTTGTTGTGTATCAAGACTTGGTCCAAATTCCTCACCTGGTAGGGAAGGCGCATGGAGCGAACCACCAGATCTGCTCTGCAAAAGACCTCCCAATCGGGTGCTATCACCAGGTGCATGCCGGTTGCCTGGTTCAGGTGCGATAATACTCTGGGTATTAGACACGGTGGTGGGAATACCCATGCTAACCTGTAGTGCCAAGGGCGACCGCAGGCATTGTGAAAAACAGCCGCCTGATCTAAATCCAGACTCACATACCTGGGTACTACATGAGCAGTTCGTGATGTAAAAAGATCTATTTCGGGAACTCCAATATGCTGAAAAAATAAAATTCCGGTAGGACAGGGAAGTAAATGCCGTTCTGTCGGGGCAGATTTCCTTGAAAGCCTCTGCTACGTAGTTGTCCAGTCACGAGCAAAAACATGCATACACTCATCAAAATTCAAAATGATTCTCTCGTGAGAATAACGATTGCAATTTGACATAAGTCCTATGTAGTGTGGGACTGTGGGTTCCAAAATACTATATTCCTAGAACATACAATAACCCATCATCTGTTACGACGCCTCATTAAGGTGGATAACAATTAAAATTCTATTGTGTCTCGTTAATGACAGTTGAAAGGATAACAATCAATACAGTAAGAGAAAATAACTCAAAAAAGTTGATAACCGCATACCTATTAGTGCTCGTGACTGTATCGACCGGGAAGGAGATATACTGACACATGTATGATTCTGTATCCATCACTGCAGGTTCAGAATAACCTTTACGAACAGCTGTGTTCGACCTTTTCGCAATAGGAAATTGCTGAAGGTCAGCATTGCATGAGAATTAAGCGCCCTCGCAAGACTACGAAGCTGGCAAAATTACAAAGTCCTAATATACTCTTACTTACCTTGGTGGCTTTTGCCATTTTCGATGTTCACGATTGCAATAAGCGAACCTTTGCTGGTGGTAGTATTTTGACATTTTGCCAAGGATCCCACAATATCCCCAGATACTTGATTGACTGCTGAGCAGTCAATACAGATTTCTAAAATTTTATTACAAAGCCAAGGGACTGCAATAGTCTTACCGTTAAGTTCGCGTGACTTAGCAGTTTCTCGATTCTGATTCGCCAGGAGAAAATCGAGATATACCAGCAATCGAACTCCTTGGTCTCTTAGGATCTGCGCGATCCAATTCGTGAGGCTGGCAAAAACCTTCGTAGCTGTTCTCCTTGGTCTCTTAGGATCTGCGCGATCCAATTCGTCAGGCTGGCAAATACCTTCGGAGCTGTTCTCCTTGGTCTATTAGGATCTGCGCGATCCAATTCGTCAGGCTGGCAAAAACCTTCGGAGCTGTTGCCAAACCGAAGGGGTGGCAGGTAATTTGCCAAAGTTGGTCCGATACTATAAATCTGAGGAAACGTCTGTGTCCTGGCGCGATTGGCAGGTGAAAATATGCATTTTTCAGGCATACTTTCACTAACCAATCCTGTGGTTGGAGGAAGTCGGGGACTTTGTACATGTTCACCAATCGAAATTTGTCTATTTTGACATAGTTGTTTAGCCATTTTAAATTGAAGACCGGGCGAAACGAAGACGTCGCTTCTTTTTGTACAAGAAAAATTATTGAGACAAAGCTCGGAGTTAATGAAGCTTTTTCTAACACCTCTTGATCACTTCTTTAATTGCATTAAGATTTCTTTTGAATTTATTGTGTGAAATCTTTTGGAAATCCTCAAGGGATGAACAAGCGGTGGTTTGCATAAAACGGGATCCGATAACCTAATATTATCCTTAGTATATATAAAGGTGCCCCCCCCAACTTCCTCCAGACACTTACCCGATGTTTGATTCCCTCGGCTTGAAAACGTTGATGATAGTCAATCGATTCGTTTATCACGCCATCCCAGGGTACTACGTTTCTTACTGTATCGTGTATCTTCGGTGTGACGAAAAAACTCTTCTGCCCTTCTCTTTCGTCCTTGCGCAGGATTAAAGCCACTATTAGTGGAAGGGCGATAATTTGCACTGTTGCGCACAGGCAATATATATTTGCTACCTCGTTGTGTGTCCCTTCTTTGGACAGAAGGTTTATACGATCTACCCTGCGAGGATAATGTAAAGGGCGCGGCTTGAAAAAATTTTAAGACGCCCCCTTGTTTTCCTACAAAACTGTAAACTGTAAACTTTGAATCGTCAAATAAATGATGCGCGGACGGGGGTATTTTCCTTAACGATTCCTTAAAACAACTTTCCTTTACTGAAATTAAAATACTGTCACGACGTTGTTGTATGATATCAGCCCGTTTGCCACATATCATTTGTAATAAATCCGATTGTATTTTTTGGTATTCCCCGGCGGCAAAAATTTCATTGATTTTCGAAGTAATCTCTTCAGTGGTCGTTGGGTTTTTTAATTCGGATACCCATGAAATGAATTGGCTTAAACCTTTTAAAAATGCTTCGTTTTGTAAAATAACAGCATGTGACATAGCAGCTAAAGAATTTTCAACGACCGCTAACGAACGATTACATTCAAAATTTTTCAAAACATCATTACATTCGAGTTCTACAAAACCTGGGGTAGAATTATAAAGTTTTTGTACTTCAGAATAAGCCCAGTCGGGCGAGTTAAAATGTTGCAATTTGTAAAGCAATTCGATCTGTAATGTCTGCGACTTGAGGGTAGTTTGTATTTTAAAATCAATCTCTTTTTCTTTATTTAATTCATTATCCAATTCAGTAGAGCTCGGAATTTACAGAATATACTCACTGTCAGACATGCACGACTGAGTACTATTATTAATAATAAGATCTTGCAAAGAGGATACTTTTTCGGTAAGTTTTTCAAAAGCATCCTCTAATGTACTTAGCTTTGTACGGCGGCGTCGCTCCTTTCGCCTATGATGTCTGCTTTTCCGCGTCGTGGAAGAAGAATTGCTGCTACTGCTCGAACCACTAGATTGCGACCGAGCACGTGGGGCATTGTCCATACTAACATTATTAATATTTTCGAACAAAGAGTTCATTTTTAACACAAATTAATTTTATTTAACACTAAAAAGTAGGACACCCTTTTTAAAAGTAACGAGTTACTTTTAAACGCGACTACACCGTTCGGATTCCGAACGCCAATGAGGTTCATGGATATCGTCGCGCGCTGCGCAAACGTATCCCCACTACCTGCCGGATTGGGGCGGATATGACGCTGCGGGGCTTATAGCGCTTCACCGTACCGGAACCGGATACGCTATCTCAATTTGTGGCTTAGAGAAAGGTACAGTCAAGCTTAATAGCAGCTAGATAGACTTTCAAAGCCAGAAGAGCACTTCATTTAGTAAGATTTAAAATGATTTCCACGCTTTCAAGATTATTGCACGATGAGCCTGATCCCTCTCGACCTATTTAAAGGCACCTGCGGCCTACCCTATGGCATAAAGAAATTATTTATTTATTACATACATACGCTACCATTTCTCCCAATTCGGTAGTGTGTAGTTAATTAACAGTATATGAAATAATTTACGACATTAAATTTACAAATTAAAAACATAACACGTGTTACGTTACCTTATTATAAACAGTATTAATGGCATAGGCCACATGTGCGTATCAATATTATGACTTAGTAGGTGCAACATGTTTGCCGTAGAATTATGAATTACAATAAAATTGGGGAAAAACGAAAGATACAAAAAACACTAAAGAGAATTGAAATTAGTCTGTGCTGCTTACCAGTCATCATATATCCGTCGTCACAGCTACAACTATACCCCTTGTCGGTATCGTGATGCGTGCACACCGCATGCTGCCCGCACGGCTGCAGCTCGCATGCGGGCATGCACTGCGGGCCCACTCGGCCGCGGGAACACACACATTCTGTGTTGTCCCATGATGATACGCATGTGCTCTGTGAATATTATTATTAGTTAGGAGTATTCGCCGATATTTATGTAAAGCGAGAAAAATGGAGCCACATACTAAGAATAGTACTTACATCCATTCTTGCAACGGTCTCCTTAGAATTCTACGAGAAGGTGGCAAGGCAAATTTTCGCTAAGCGAAGGTAGTGTGTCATAGTTACTTGAAAATAAGTTTATTCAATTATTATTTTTTCATCATTAGATATCGAATCAATACGAGATAGAACGAGCCCGCGTCAGCAGAAAACAGAATTATGTGGAAAAGGGAGAGGGAGGCATTTGTCCTGCAGCCTGCATTGCGACAACAGGCTAGTTAGATTAGATAGATATTGATATCCATTACCACTGTTAAGTTTAGAACAAATAAGGCGTTTTCAAAAACTGTCGAATGGATCGCAGTATTACTGTCTATGCAATAAAGTCGAGATGGAATAATATAGGGTGGCAGGGACATCGACGCGCAACCTGTTACCATGGATTCAATACACGACTCTGGAAACCCCCCGCGCTGAAATTTTTCGTCGGTTAAAAAAATTGCTGTTCCATATATTTTGACCGCTTAGGTATTGCACTTTTGTAGGAAACAGCTTCTTCTTCTTCTTCTTCGTGTGGTTAGTGATTAACCTGGTGTCAGAGTTTTTATGCCGCCCATGACTATGGGCCTCTGAGTTGGCTTCGAATGCCGTCGAGAAATATCTCTCAGGCATGCCAGTTTCCTCACGATGTTTTCCTTCACCGTTTTTGAAGCAAGTGATAATTATACAAACCAGATAAAAAATAAGAAACAGCAGTATTCTTTTTTTTTTGTAACCGACTAAAATTTTCAACGCTGGGGCGTCCATGTTCCTGCCACACTGTATAACACAAGTTACTTACATAGGGTGGACAGATGGACAGCATACAATCGGAGCGAGATTGGCACCCGTCTCTCACGTTCTCTCTTACTGTAGGCCGGTTGAGAAGAGATTGAGCTGTTCCCACTCTTACATCCTAAAATAAAAATAGATATTTTATGGTGATTTCAACAATATTTCAAGATTTATCCCGAACTCTAGCTTTTTACGAAAACCATACTATTCAAATTTAAAACAAAATAAAAGCCTGTTTAAAACAGTTACGTGTAGTTTTTCAGCATTCAACACAAGTATACGTCAAATCGGATCATTGAATAATTTTATGAACCCGCTCACAAGAAATGAAACTAACCTGAATACAACCTTCGAAGTACCCAACCTCAGACGCAAGCAACCCCGCCGTACTATCCGGACCACCAATCAGAATCTTGCCAATATACTGTCCTTGAATCTTATTGGCTAGCATCGGCAGTAGTACCGTCCTTAGTCCGTAGTCCACACTGACGGATATATCGGTACCCAGCCATTTGATGTCTATGCGGTGCCATTGGCCGTCAGAAAGGATGGTAGTGGGTAGGAACATTGATTCGCCGTTGAAGGAGTAGTGGAGGTGGCCGGATTTTAGCTGTGGAAGAGAAGAAAGTTAATATCAATTGAAATGAATGGGATGGAACGTTATACATAATTATAATATCCTCCTGAACAAAGTTTGGTCAAGGCGGCCGGTCTCATTACTCTCATAGTTCGATGGGATGGCAATCCAAGACGATCGGGGAGATATCAGACGTAGGACCAACGGATTTATGTGTTTCTTGAAGCACGAGATGGAACGTAGATGATCGGAAAACCAATTCTATTTGTACTGATGAATATGCAAAAAGAGTTGGTCTTTAAAGGGGCTAGTATGCTAGCATGAGTTTTAACTTGTGTAAGCTGACAAGGCAGGTAGAGATATAACTATTTCTACCTGCCTTCAGATTAGAAGATTTTTAAAAGAGTAACTGTGGAGTTTCTTGCCGGCTCTTCTCCATAGGAAACGACTAATTGAAACCGTGCACCTAGCTTCTGACGTTTCATAAGTGCCCATGTAGGTTTACATGACCTTTTTTAAATTGAAAACTTCTTTAAGCGCGTTGGGCATTTTTGAGATGGGAAAAAACAATGGAACTCACGACACCGTTACCGACACCTGATTTTTCTTAAAGATTTCACTTTTTTTTTTAAAAACTTTGCCCCACACTAGGAATTTCTCCTGTATTGTGGGTGCTTTTTACAAACATTTAAACTCACATACACAAACAGCCAGACCCGGAACAACTACTTGTAGGTCATACAAATATTTGTTCCGTGCGGGAATCGAACCCGCGACACGCAGCGCAGCAGTCAATCGCTTAACCACTGCGCCAACCGTGCCGTCTTTCGGCACTCCCGGAGTGTCACTGTTTTGTTTTTTAAATTACTTTCCATCATCCAGCAGAATTATAATAAAGCACCGACCATGGTGCAAGAACTAGCTCAGGGGTGGTCTTTGCCTTTGGAACCACTCTCTAGATTCGCCTCTGTTATCGAAAAATTTACAAGACCCTCACAGGGCACGTTAGGGTTCTTTTGTAATTATACCCCAACAGTTGAATTACATCTTTATCAAGCTACAAATAAGGTTCTATCCACAAAACTTACAGTAATCAGTATAGTGCTGTTCTGTCCAACTTGTATGGACATGAGGAAGGCGTCCTGCTGCCTTGTCCTGAGAGACAGCGCATTTAGCCATGGTAACTGTATGGGTCGCAGCAGTGGGTTGAACGACAGCATGCCGTCGCCGCTGAAGCGCCATGGTGGGTTCGTTGCTAGAGGAAGATGAAGAAGGTTAATCAAGGTTGCTGGATTACAAATGCAAATATTTTCTTAGGCCTTTTTTTTGGGTGGGAAATTATCAAATAACTTTTCGCGCTCTGGGCGGAGCGGGAGGGCGTGTCAGACTCTTACTGACTAAAACCCACTCGTGTTCTTTCAGTTGCCCTGTTGCTGGGGGCCACGGTATCTCTTTCGGACTTCTTCGCAACCCCGGCAGGATTTTCTTAGGCCTGACGTTTAATATTATGGAAATATTTTAAGAATGAGGCTAAATGCATATTGTAGTACGGTCAATCGCATAGCAAGAGACAAATATCACCCTAAACGCTAAGAAATAAGGGCGCTTTTAAAGTAAAATTGTAACCATGGCGGTGCGGTTGATTGCACCGTTTTGAATTAAATTAGAATTTAATTTAATAAGATCGTTTATCCCAAAAGTTGGCAACGTCGCAAATAGCTGTCAAAAATTTGCGTGGTATTTCCTGGCCGTGCCACAGTCGCTAAATATACATAATATGTTCATTATCGTACATAATAAAAAAAAATTGTACTATAAAGATTCGCGAGAAATTTAACAAAGTAGGTGGCGCGGCTGCCACCGCGTACACTGCAATAAATAGTCTAATAATGTACAAACTCATTGGTAAACAATTGTACGTCTATTGTTTGTTCTATTGGTAGTGAGAAATACTGCAAAAAGTCAATAACTGTGATAAATATCGAAGCATCTAAATTGGTTATGCCAAAACGTCTGCATTGTAGGTACCTACCGATATGTATTGGTATGTGCAAAAAAGACAAGTCATCCAGATATTGACTATAAATTGCAAACGATGTGATGTTTTTTTTTCAATCATTTTAATGTTTTCCTTTACGATAAATATCAATGACTGACTGGCAGTCGTAAATTAATTAAAATGTATTGAGCCCGTGTATACTTTTCTTAGATTCTAGTGGTTTATGGAATAAAGGGTTTTTTTTTACATTTTAATTTGACGAATTCATCAAAAAAGATGTGCGGACTGAAAAACATATTCGTAGCTGTTTTATGAGTTCGGGACTGGTAGAAATATAATTATTTTCACAAATTTGCATGAAGCTGATAATAGAAAAGTAGATCGAAATAGGAATTTAATGTAGCCGTTTATTGACACCGTTATTTTGATAGGTAAACAAGAAGTAACTTTTCGCGGCCGACAAGAACTAACAAGAAGTAATTTTCGTAATTTTTTGTTTTGTTACTCCGGCTTACCTCTGTCATTTTACCACGCTCCGCCACTGGTTCCTAGCAGCGCCACCTATTTTGTTAAATTTCTCGCGAATCTTTATAGTACAATTTTTAATTATTATGTACAATAATGAACATATTTTGTACATTTATTCTTATTAACCCCGATTCAAAATACGACTGTGGCGCGGCCAGGAAGTACCACGCCATAATAGGGCCCCTGGTCACATTCCGTAGTGTCGTTGTTAGTTCTATTTTAAGCCATGTAAAGGGGCTTTTATTATACAAAAATAAACGGACACTAAGGCGTCGAATCGATTCTCTTAGTACCTACGTGTATCCGAACGAAAACAGGAAAACAGATAAAATAAAATACTCGGCAATTTTTGGCATGGCAATTATTTCTGAGTTAATTCATGAATCATAATTTAGCTAGTCTTTATTTGTGACTATTTATTATAGTCAACAGTAACTAAGTTGACTTTGTTTTGATTATTATTTCTTAATTAAGTATTGTGCAGTTATGATTATGAAAAAAATGTGCTAAGTAATTTGAAAACTATATTACTTGTAAGTTTAATTTTGATTACTTTGTTACGGGGTTAAACTCAAGCTTTTTCGGAAATTGCAAGAAATCTGGCAACTTTTCTGCATTCTGTCCCAAACAAAATCCCTCATCTACCTAGCCTTTTCCCAGCTAGGTATATTGTGGTCGGTTTCCAGTCTATTCGATAAACCTTGGTCAGAAAAAAATTACGTAATTTTTGCCGAGACCCCCTCTCCCCCACGTGAGATTGCCTCCCTTGAGCTGGCCTAGAGTAATTCTAGTACGGAGGTTCAATGGAATAAGAGGCCAGTTTATACCTAGGCCTACCTAAAAAAAAAAACTGGTTCAAGCTTGCAGTTACAAATATCTCCGGTAGTTGTTAGTCATCCATTCGTCATCATAACTTTGTTCATAAATGCTAAAGTTGTTTTTATTAACATAACGGTACCGGTTTTCCTCAATTATAATAGGAACGTCTGCGGATTGTGATAAAAGCAATTAAATCACTTTCGCAGCAACCACGTCAAACGAAAAAATGACGTATAGCGCGAGGCATCTTCACTTGATTCGAAATAAATTATGGCTCTTAATAACACACGAATCATCCATTAAAGTTGTGGATTTCAGCCGATCTCAGTGTGGCCGTGCTAGGACGAATACGCTGTAGCCCGGGCCACTGAAAATGGTGTATTACAGTATAAGTCATGAAATAATGTGGTACTATTATTTCTCTTTCTAGTTCCAAAAGGTACATCCATATATTCTACTGCCATAACCATGACCTTGTTTGGCATCGTGGCCGGGCCAGAACGAAAAACACTTCCTCTCTCCTACATCATCATTATCTATATATTGTTCTTTGCTCCTATTTCACGGTTTTTATTATATAATACCTATTCATATAGATAAGTATATGCTTTATATAAGTATGTATATATTTAGACCACAGACTACTTACAGTATTGTCTCTCCTTCTCCCTTTAATCCATCCAAAGGTTGTCTTTAGAAGATCGCTTTTAGCGATAAGACCGCCCGCCCATGTGTCACCCTATGTAAAATTTCTAAATTTATATCTAATATATATGCTGTATGTATATAAAAAAGAGTATTCTATTTCCTAAACTTGTATTTGCAGATCATCACTGATATTGTCATCAGCTGACGACACGGAACTTGAATCAGCTCAACAACGAAACAAGCAGGTTAGAAGGTCGACGACGTCGATGATCTGACGTGTACTCCACTCGCTAAACGACCAATAGGACAAAGAAAACGGTGACTTTAACTCTTTGTTTTCACATCTTGATTTGTGCTAGAGACGAGAAATTACCATCGAACTATGAATAGTAAAACGTATAAAAAGCGTGCAGGCACGTCGGGCATCCAAGGACAGCTGTATGAAACTAAATTGATTAGTCTAATATATTTTAGAATGATACATGACGACAGTGTTGATCAGTTGAGTTTGGCCACCAATAGAGATGACATAGGTGCCTTCGATGATATTTGTTTTAATGCAAAAATAAAGGGGTTTGATAAACCAATCACAGTGTTCATTCAAGCCAAGCACAGAGAGAACGATAAACTTCTAACGTTTACTAGTAAAACTGATTTGGCTAAATATTTTGATAGTTACTTGGAAATTAGACGCGCTTTTGAACCGAACAGTAAAGACACGATTTTTGGAAGAAAGTTTGATGAAACTGAATGCTTTTTTGTTATGTATACTACAGCGAAGGACGATCCCAATAACAAAATATATGAAGGTAGTTCTGCTGACTATTTGAACGAACTCATAGGAACGGGAGGTTCTTGCACACAACCATCTTACACAGATGAAGGCTTGGACTTTTTATGTAAAATAGTAATGAAAGAACAAATCACATCACTGGCGGAACAGTTAGCAAAGTTTATTTGTGATGAATCTGATAGCGAAATGTCGATGAATAATGATCTCATGTTGCGTTATCACGTTATTCTAGCGGATAACGTTTTACACGTTTCTGGAATCCAACCTGAAGGACATCGGATTGCCAACTTCAGACATGACTTCTTTACAACCAATGAAGAATTTCTTGTGCTGTGCAAAAACACATTGTGTTTGGAGGTTCTCAAAAAGCGAAAGTCGGAAGAGACCGATGATGTACAGAGTTTATTATTGAAGTTCCTTAGCGAACCCTCTGAAGTAAAGACACTAAGTAAACTGATAGGAAGTGTTCTTACTTATAAAAACGGAAAGCTTGAGTTTGTTAGCAAATCTATAACAGACGATCTAAAGCGACAACTCGACAAAGCAAATGTCTCTCAATCGACCGTCTATGAAGCAGCAGAACTGGCTGCTAAAAAGTATTTACTATCTCTGAAGCTTAAAGTCCCAGCTTTTTTTGGCAACAAAGATTTAGCGATAAGAGGCAAATATGAGAAAATTGAAAAGAGATTAAACCACTTAACATCAAAAATCGTGGAAATATTAAAACAATCGAAACCCAATAACATCGTCACTATAGACGAGTCTTTGGGAGATGGATTTCTGCAGTTAAATGGAGGCATTGCTTCTGCTGTTGGCAACATACTAGTTTTCGATGAAAGTTCAAAACTTTTGAAGTTTACAGATAACTGTGAATCACTGGGTAATCTTGCCAAAACATGGTATGAAACATTGAAGAGTAAAATCGAAAATATGCACGACTATAAATTTGATGTGAAAGTTAAAAAGTTTCCAAAACTTTCCTTCGAACGGGGAGAGTACGACGTGAGTTTGGTGAGAGATTTCTATGACAAATTACTGTTTTACACTAACCAAGCTGATCAGAATGGCGTAGAGGAAATTTTGAGAGGAGAAATAGAAGATCATCCATGCAATGACATCAACAGCTTTAGAGTTCGATCTGACGTGATATTTCTAAAATATCATGATGAAATACAAAAACTGTGGATGACGCCTAAAGTGGGATCATATCTTACAAAGAAAAGCAAAATATATGAGAATGCAGTAACGAATGCCATGAGTGAGCCATTAATGGGTGTTTTAAACATGATGCATAAGATTAAGAACAAAGACTACACATTTAATGAAAAGGCTATAAAACTATTAGAGTTGCATGGCCAGATTCTAGGAACTGTTATTGTTACAGGGAGCTGTGTGCTAACAGTTGCTAAGGTGGAACAAATTCTAGGAAATAAAGACCATGCTGTGTTAGACTTGGAGTACATATTCAAACTTCCCCTAAAGAGCCACAACACTTTATGTAAAGAATTGACTAATACAACTAATGAGAAGACGCTTATTATTGTTTGCAATAATTTTCAAGATTCTAGAAATTCTGGTAAAAGGCTTGAAAGTATCGCAAAAGCTGTTGACGGCAAGCGAATAATAATCATTTCGAACAAGACTTCACTTGACATTATGTCTAAATATTTCTCACAAGCAAGTAATGTATTGAACGATGAAAGAAGTGTTTACACCAACTTGAGTGTTGAAACGCAGAAGAAATTTTTAGCAACTTCTAAAATAAAGTTTCAAGGTGAAGACTTAAATTTTGATATAATCGTAGACGATGAGTCTGCAAAACTGATCGACGAAGAAGTATTGAATCAAATAATTAACAATGAAACTATCGTTACTGGTAAAACAGTTATCAATTACAATTACAACAAAGCTAAACCCTTTTATATTGACAGGCGAGTGAGTCGCACCAAAAAACAAGAACACGATAAGTTTGACGATGTCAAAGACAAGGTTTTAGAAACGTTGTACGATTTAGAAGACGATGTTGTACTTATTGCAGCAATGCCGGGAATGGGCAAGTCAACTCTACTTACTCACTTATCACTAAAAACAAAGGAACTCGATCCTAAAGTATGGATTGTAAGAATAAACCTATTAGAGCACGCGAGAATATTCAGTAAGTGGCAGGACGATAAGACAGTCATCAATACTTTGGAAAGTTTAAATCTCATGTGTCAAGCGGCACTCGGCGACGAGTCCGATGAACGTAACAAAGAAGATGAAGTGTTTATTCAGTTGGAAGAATTATCAAATGGAACTGTTTTCTTACAAAAATGTTCTGGTGGTATTTCAATAGCATTTCAGTTGAAAATGTTCCTACATTTTTACAACCGAGGAAAACTGATATTTCTTTTCGATGGATTTGATGAAATCTTTCCGCACTATGAAAGAGAAGCGTTGTCATTATTGAAGTCCGTCAGGAGTTATCCTCAAAAGCATAAAGTCTGGATTACAAGCAGATCTTTCAATCACATTAAATCTGTTTTAGAACAAGAGTTCGGACCATCGTATGAAATGGAACACTTTACTCGACTTGAACAGGACACATATTTCCGCACATTTTGGAAGGCCAAGATACAATTTGAGAATCTTAATAAAGAACAAATCAAGAATGTTCATGACTTCGTACAATTTGTAGTAGGGCTCCTACCAACTGAGAGTTTCCTTTTCCACAGTATAATGCGACAAAACCCATACTTTAAAGTTTACCTTAACTTCTTGGAGTTTTTGAAAATGGAGTCTCTAGCTACTGGCATTGATTTCGCTCATTATGACTATAATTCTTTTTTGACGAGATTTGACGTTCGCGAGCGCGTAATCACAGTTTTTGCAAACGATTTAACTGCACCACCGCTGCATCTATACTTATTAGCTGAATGTTTCCACAATAAGATCAAAGACGTAGAGGAAAGAGATGATAAGTGGAACATAGATATCACTGGCTACATTTTTTACGAATATTATTACGAAACTAAAATAAAAAAGATCCGTTTTCAAGAGAAGAACAAGATTGACATCTTTAATCCGGATAATAAAATGGCTTATGAGAAAGAACGCGCGGACAGTGTGGCTAAACATAAGAAGCTAGGTGCTTACGCTATATTTTACCCATACGTTGAGATTTTTGAAGAAGCCGTTTTGAAAGAAATAAAGGATATGGTTGATGAACTGAGTGACGGCCGAGAAAAGACTGGTCTTATACGCACTGTTGCAGATAGTATACCTCTGTTCGTGCATATGTCCTTCGCGGAATACTTTGCAGTCGAGTATCTTTGTGATCTGTTGAAACACGAAAATAGCGAAGAGAGACAAGAAAAGCTGTGGAATTTCATAGTGAACCAAATGTTCCGGAAATGCGACATTAGTATTTTCAATATTTTTAATACCAAAATAAAAATGGACGAAGAACTGAGAAGTGTGGTCGAAAGTAATAAAAAAGTAATATTTAGATTGCTATATGAACAGAAAATGACCTGTGTTTATTTTTTTTGGTCAAATTATGAAAAAACCGATAAGATAAATCGTGGGATCGATTACGAGGAAACGTATCGATATGTGCTTCTTGTGGTTTCGAAGTTTTCTGATTTATACGATAGAAATATTGTCGACGATAACAGTTTAGTGAACTTTGAAGATTTCATTCATTTTTATTACTTATTTGCAATTGACAATGGAGGTCCGCACCGTATAGGGTTCATAGATCTTAGCCCAGGGGCCTATAAGCGGGGGAGCACAGCCCAACAACCTTAAATGGTCGCAAATAGCTGACAAATATTTCGCTGTTTTGATTAATTAGTTATTTTGCCCTAATTGATTATGAATTGTAATTGCGATAAGTCGGTAACTAATTCCGTTTATAGAGAAAGTGGTAACCACTCAGGCCCAGCTTGACACGGCTTGACTCCAAATTGGAGACATGGCAGTGCCGCAAATACCGTCAAGCCCCGATGTCACCGAATCGGTGACATAAAGTGAAGTCAATGTCAAACCGCAACTCGAATACGAACGAATCGAATCAGTACGAACTGTAACAAGAAAAACAACTGTAATGCCTACACTTCAAATTCAATTTGCAATAAAACTTCATATTTTTTATGCCTTTTTTAACAGAAAATAGTCAGTCTAAAATCAACTTTGTTTACACTAACATAAAGTAGATGTTTGTTTAAGTGGAAATAACATCAATTCGAAACAAGGTTATAAATAGACTTCAGGTAGTATTATAATAAAACTAGTGGACCCGACAGACGTTGTCCTGTCAAAACATTGTCCAGCGGACAAAATTGTGAATCTAAACCATTCCCAGATCCCCTTGAACACACACAAAAAATTTCATCAAAATCGGTCCAGTCGTTTGAGAGAAGTTCAGTGACATACACACTCACAGAAGAATTATATATATAAAGATTATAATGCATGATTATTTTTTTTGATTTTGTTGCCAACTGTGTATGTAGTTCTTAATAATAAAGCAGTTCCAATCCAACGTCTTTTAAATTGTGTAAATAATAGTTTTCATAATCATTCCCCTGCCCTTATCACAATTTATTTGTGGTCGGCGTAACATATCTTCTTCTTCCATACTTCATATTTTATCATCTTTACCAATCCATCGGAAAAATTAAAAACATATAATAATAATTGTCCAGAACCTCGTGAAAATTGAGGAAGAAAAACAAATAAAATATCTCGACTTACACGCACACGAGGTTGCCCACTAGTGGAATGTGAGCTCGACTATTTTTGCGCCGATTGTCGTAACGGCCAATGGCCAGATGGCCGAAAGCTTCGACCAACATCTCTCGAGACTCTCGTTAGGCGGTTGGATCAAAGGCCTGATTCAGAAAGCAGTACGCCTCGATACGGCTCGCATTGTGTGGAGGTTCCTATCTCTGCATCCCTAACCACCGGTAGCTTGGACCCTTTTCCCAATACCGGCGGACCACTATTTTTAGTATTTTCAAATGTTTTTAGGGTCCCGTACATCAAAAGGAAAAAATGAAACCTGTCTGTCCGTCTGTCACAGCAAATTTGCTCCGAATCTAATGGAACGATTTTCCTTATATTGGAAAAGATACCGATATCCATTCAAAAACTACTAAAGGTATATTCAATACAGAAGTAATAATAGTAAAGAACCGGTAACAGGTATTTGCGAAAAAATTACGGTATTTATCTAAAAATTACAGATATTTAATAAAGATATAATATAAGTAAAAAACTAGTGAAATACAGGTCATTTGCAAAACAATATGATATTTATCTAAAAAATACAAGCATTCAATATCGGTATTTTACAACCAAAACATTAACCATTAACCAACCGGTATTATCTGTGATATCGGTATCAATCTAAAGCGTATGCTCTGCCCAAATCAAATGATAAAAAATAAAACAACATGAAATAACTCCGTTGCGAATAGAAAGCAAACGGAGACAGGCGCCTTAGTAATCATTACTCTAGATAAAAATACCTTTCTATTGGCGCGGGTAACACACTTCATACATTTTTGCTCATCCTCCTCTTAAAATTCCCTGCCCCGCCATCCGCCGATATGCGCTGGCCTTTATAAGGGTTTATTACCAGTGTGTATACGAATATGTTTTTCAACACAGTTCCTCGTAAAGTGGCTCTTATTGAACTGCTTTTAGGTTCATATAGAGTACCTGTATTTCAGGAGCCAGTAACTTCTTCTATTTGTGTTACTGTTAGCAAGTATTGCAGCAAAGGATGATTATCTTACTTAAAGTTAAGTTAAAAAAAATAAAATTACAAAAATTAATTAGAATAAAATACTCTCATTAAATTAAAGTAAAATTAGAATTTTGGATTAATACAAAAATCAGGAACAAAAAGTAATAAAATAAGAACAAATACAAATTATTAAAGTTAGGATTTATCAAAATTAAATAAAAATAGGGAGAACTTTTAGGCATGCGTGTGTGTGCGTGTATAATGCGTGTGTGAATACCAATGATTTGTGTTCTAATATATTTAGGTTGATTGCAGTAAGTTTTCAGTTGCGTTGTAGTGCTGTGTCGGTAGCCAGATCTTTATCTTCTTTGTTTCACAAGTCGTTAGGGGATATATGTTCAGGGTTTTGTTGAGCTTATTATAGAGAAAAGTGGCATGCTATACCCGCTGTCGCTTGGCGAACGCCGTGTGACAGTGCAAAGGTGAGCAAACGTTTGTTATGGTGCGCTTCTTATTAATTTGTGTAATAGGTGCAATACTGTGCTGGTTGTTAACCACTTGCAGAATATAATTCTTTCTTACCGTAAGTTCTTCACATTTCTCGTATAGGACTCTGGTGGGAAATCTTAAGGGTCTGAAAGTCGTGACTTTAAGTAGAGATCTTTGGGCCCTTTCCAGGTGAATCATAAAAGTCTTGCAACCACCACCCCATACAGTAACACAATATCCCTAGACTGACTGCACGAGCGCATAATACACAGTGAGAAGGAGTTCGAGAGCGACCACGTGTCTAAGTTTTTTAAATGCCCAAATAAGTTTCCTTATACGCGTTGTAGTGAGGTATATGTGCCGATAAGTACCTACAATGCCTTTCATGGCCTTTTTGGCCTCACACAGGTCGTTATTATTTTTGTTGTTAGTTTGTTAGTTTAAAATGCTACTTTCTTATTTTTATTTTTTATTACTGTTTGTATTTTCTGTGTGTGTTCCAAATAAAATATTTTTCTTTCTTTCTTTTCTTTCAATGCAGACGTTTTGGTATAACCGATTTAGATGTTTCGATATTTATTTTATTTTAATTATTGACTTTTTGCCATATTTCTCATTACCAATAGAACAAACAATAGACGTACAATTGTTTACCAATGAGTTTGTACATTATGAGACTATTTATTGCAGTGTACGCGGTGGCGTGGCCAGAAAGTATGGTTCCTAGCCGCGCCACCTATTTTGTTAAATTTCTCGCGACTGTGGCGCTGCCAGCAAGTACCACGCAAAAATTTACCTGTTTTGATTAATTTGGCAAAATTACTGCATGGAAATAAGAAATGTGGCTAACTAGTGAACTAGAATATGAATAATGAATTGCAATTGTAACATTGAATTTGATGTTGTACCCGTTTTAGGTGTAAAAAAGGCATTTGCAAAGACTTTTTTTACATTTAAAACTAAATATGCGGTGTTACGATATTATTTATCGCATTTCATAATCATTATTCTAGTTCGCTACTTAGCAACATTTCTTATTTCCATACAGTACTTACTATATTGCCAAATTGATCAAAACGGTGAAATATTTGACATTTATTTGCGATGTTGCCTACTTTCAGAATAAACGCTCATAAAAAAAAAAACACAAAACAGTTTTCAAAATTACAACAGTCTCTCATCATTCATAAAATTAAGAATACTTACAATCAGCACAATCCTTTCCAGTATACCCTTCAGTACAGTCACAAAGATACGTGTCCCACAGATCTTTACAGTCTGCCCCGTTGTAACAAGGCGCGGAACTACACTGCGACCTCTTTTCAGGACATCCCGCTAAGGTCCCGTTGTCGGCCACGAAGCTGTTGAGGTCTATAAACTTGTGGTCTATGAAGAGGTCTGATATGCAGCCGAGGTAGTCTTTGTTCTTTACTTGGAAGCTGCTCGGGATGTTGGGTAGACCGCCGATCTGAAGGGGGCCTGTTAGGTCGAGGAATCTGGAAAGAAATAAATGTGGTTGTAGATGTCAATCAATCTGCCTAGCCTTTTCCCAACTATGTTGGGATCGGCTTCCAGTCTAACCAGGTGCAGCTGAACACCAGTATTTTAGATAGAGCGACTGCCTATCTGACCTTCACAGCCCAGTAACTGGGTAATACGATACCCATTGGTAACACTGGTTGTCAACTTTCGGGCTTCTGACAATTAGTAACGACTGTCAAAGATTCACAAATGATAGCCGAGACCAACGGACTAACGTGCTTTCTGAGGCACAGAGGAGACTCGGTATGTAAAGATGGTCATCCCATCTACAGACACACCCCGGCAAGCGTAGCTTAACCTGATGAATCGACCCGTACGTTTGTTATTACTTAGCCACGAGCTCCTTTTAACTAGTTAATAATTTAAATTTAAAGGTCTGCATTACTTTGTCAATTATTTTTGACTGCCTCGTTGGTTTAGTGATCGCAAGTGCTACTGTTGAGCATGAGGTTCTGGGTTCGATTCCCAGGTCGGGCAAAGTATTATTGAGTTTTTCTATCTGGAATTTCGCAGTAGCAGCCCGGAGTCTGGATTTGTACCCGGTTGATGGCAATAGGCTCGCCCACATTACATGAGACTTAAACATAACTGGCGAAATGTGAGTGTATTTATTTATTACTATAGGTACACTCTGCCCAACCCTTCGGGGAAAGAAGATGTAATGTTACGTTATTTTTATATTATGTACACACGGCTACATATCAAGCTTTAAATTACCAGTTTAAGCTGATCTCGCATTGTATAGGATTTCCGTACAATGCGAGGTCAGCTTATATTGGAGCTTATAGCTTGATGTGTAGCCGTGTGTACCTACATAGGTAGGTAAAGCTGAAGATGTATAAATTGCTTACCTGTGGCACGTTTCTGTGGCTATTTCACATCGCGGCGGTAAGACTTTTCTGGAAAAGTTAGCGCATGCGTATTTCAAGCCGAATTCTGCTGCTCCAGCCAGAGATAGAGCTTTATCACAGTCATCCAGGATCAATGTAGCAGTCTGTAAAAGAAAATAAATGTGTAACAAAAGTAAAAAAATGTTTATTCTAAGGGTGTGTCCACATCTGGCGAATGCATCGCTAGCGACTCGCCAGCTGCGGGCATGCATTTCAAGTTCGGCCGCCGTTCCTGCGCCGCCCGCGCGCCGCCCGCTCGCCCGCTACGCGCCGTGCGCGAACGGCGCAACACCCGCGCGCGTGCTCCCCGCGCGCTGCACGTACTTCCTCCCGCCCGCTCACCCGCTCAGTTCATTTCTGATATACAGTATGAAAGCGAACGGAACTGCATACGCGTGAGCTGCGCGCGCGCAGAAATTGCGCCGCTTGCTCCCACTGTGCATTTGTGCAAACCTTGCAGTAACTGCATGCGTGCAGCGCACGAGCAACTCGCGAGCAACGCATTCGTGGCGCATTCGCCAGATGTGAACACACCCTAAAAGTGCTGAATTCACACTGTAGCAAAGTGTGACGTACTAAAGAAACATTAATAAGAGGTCAACTTTTAAAAGTTTTAAACTGTGTTTTTCACTATTCATTTTGGTGGTGATTTCAACGTTTTGTACAGATATTCACTTTATCAGAATGGAAGAAAGTGATTAGTTTACAAAAATAATACTTACACAATTTAAATACTAGTGTTTTATCGTCTCCAATACTCGTAAGGAATTATCAATCACCATTTAAACTTTTCAAACTTTTGGCTGACCACTTGGCCTTTCACACATTTTTCCAACGGTATTTTAATTGTAAACGTACTACTTACCCTATTATAATACTCGATCTCCACAGTATGCCAAGTCCCATCAGCCACATTTCCGGCCACAGTCACATCCACCTTGCCCCCGCCCAACGCGAACGTGAACCGGAGCCCGGCCCCGCCCGTGCCCCCGGCGCCCGCGCTGACGGTCTCCAGGGCGAGGAAGTCGTGGCGCTCGTTGTATCGGCCGTTGTAGAGGAGTAGGCCGTTTGGGGATTGGGTTGCGAACCTGGTGGAAGAATGTACGAATTAATTTTCAGACGTGTAGCAATCGAAGAATCCATTCTTAGCATTGGGTGAGGAAAAGCTGAATATGATAAGGTTGTTTATGGTAATTTCAAACACGTGTCTTTTATCGGAACAGCACGTTTAAATTTAAAATCGTCACGAAGATGGACAGGCGACGACTATTGGGTAAGGAGGATAGATCGTTTGGCGCCTATGAACAGACCTAACATCTTTTCGGATTTATATACATTTGTTTATTTATTTAATGATTTATACATATTTTCACTAGTAAAACAAAACAGTAACACTCCAGGAGTGCCAACAGAAGTGAAAATTTGAACAATTTAAAAAATACTTACTAAACCTTTAAAGTAAAAATACTTGCATAGAACATTGATCCGTAACGTAATATAAATAAAGAGCACAATCGCGTTTACAAAAATGAGGTGTCGGTAACGGTGTCGCGAGTTCAATTTTTTTTTCTCATCTCAAAAATGCCCAACGCGCCTAATGAAGTTTTCACTTCTAAAATATACCAAGGCGTATCTTAGGTATTAAATGTCAAAACATAGCAGATGCAACTAAATATAATAAATCAATAAAGCGAAAACAGTTGGGAATAATTAAATTCGAGAAAACGATGGTTCGACTGTGCCTTTGTTTGTTTGTTTTTGCTCGACTTGGCGGGACACTGTCGTGCCCCCAGATAAATACAACGATCGATAGAGAAAGAGCAGTTCAGAAAAGTTTACTTACTTCAACTTCAAATGCAGTCTATTCCTCCGTTTCAAGCCGGGAAATGTCAAGAAAGATGCCGTAGGAAAGCTCCTTGCCCTCAGTTCACAGAGCGGTGTGGTATGATCAGCTTCTATAGCACATCCTTGACAGACGAAGCCTCCTTCTCTGACGGACACGCATTGAGAGCCACTGCGGCAGACGGCGGATTGGGAGGCGCAAGTCGCTGTTGTTAGGACTGTTTCGCAGTTTACACCTGCAGAAGAATTTTTCATGTTATTTTATAGTAATTTAAAGTACAGATTTCATTTATTTGTTAAAAATTGCCAACGAATGGTACATGATTTAAAAAAAAACAGTGGCACTCCAAAATCGGCATCGCGGTAATCAACGCGTTGATGTCTTTTACTCCACGGTGTCGGTAACAGGTCGCGAAATCAATGGTTTAGTCTCAAAAATGCCCAACGCGCCTAAAGAAGTTTTCACTTCAAAAATGCTTAATGATACAGATGTAGTCGATGCAAAACAAGAGTGGGCCTTCCTGTGACTTTTAAGAAAGTCGACATAAGGTTTAAATTAGTACGTGATAATTACAATGAAAAAAAAAAACGCCCTCGTGAAATGCGTCATGAGTTTTAGATCATAAAGTAGAAATTACTTCGTGAGTAGGAATCGATAAGGTCACATTTGTTAAAAAACGATTTCTGTACGAATAAAATAGGGAATGCGTCAATTAGTCGTGGCCTCAAAGTTACAAATCGGTTGTGATTTTTAACCGACTTCCAAAAAGGAGGAGGTTATATGTTCGTCGCGTATGTTTGTTTTTTTTTTATGTATTTCCACAGATTTCTCCGTCAATTGCGGACCGATTTTGAAAATTCTTTTTTTGTTTGAAATGGTGTGCTCTCCAATTGGTCCCATATAAATTTTATTAACTTTGCTTGGATAATTTTGAGTTAGCTACAAAATACGTATTTTTTTCTCACTTAGTATGTAGATGATATGTTAAGTTTCTGTCATTGGTATCAGGTAGTGGTATTCGAATGTGTATGGGGTAGATACCACAACTAAAAAGTGAAAAATAAAATGTTTTTACAAAAAAAAAAACAACCGACCTCCAAAAAAAACACTACAAAGTGAAAAATAACTTTAATTTCGGAAGTCGGTGGCAAAAAACGAAAATACAAAACCCAAGACACCGACTTCCGAAATTAAAGTTATTTTTCACTTTGTAGTGTTTTTTTTGGAGGTCGGTTGTTTTTTTTTTGTAAAAACATTTTTATTTTATAAGTTAGCTAGTAGAGGTATGAGGAACAGGGAGTAAAGTTCACTCTTCTTCTTTAGAAAAGGAAGATCCTCCACCCAGATGGGTGTTATGGCTACTACCCGACCATTGATGTCGTGACGTTGTATATATGCTAGTCGCGCCGTAAATTCTGCTTGCGCGATGCAGGATTTTGCGTGACGACGATGATTTTGCGTGACGGTAGATGCCGCCACAAGCTCAAAGCTTTATATATTCTAAAAAATCATAAAGTATTTGTATTGCATAATTACCAGTAAACCCAGGTGCGCAAACGCAGGTGTACCCTCCTTCCCGACGGACACAAGTTCCGTTGTTGATGCACGGCGAAGAGTAGCATAGATCCACTTCTGTATCACACATGTAGTGTTCTCGAGATCCTAAAAAAAAACAAAACCTTAGAAATAACTTTGTGACTAAACGCCCTATAGTACATTACTGCCGCGGCTTGTAAAATGGGCATTGATGGACGAACCTGAGACCATTAATGCCTGGTTGCGGCCAAGGCTTGTAAAGTACTTTTCTCAAACAATGTGCGGAAATTCAAACTAAGTACAGTATTTCTATTTTCTTAATGTCCCTCGGGAATCATCGCATTTCCGAATAAAAACGAATGCTAATTTCCATATCCATCAATTATTAGATTCATCTTGTATAATAATTTGAATTCAGAACTAAGTACTTTATTGTTGTTTTGATTTTCGTGATAACTATATAGAGCTGTAAAACTATTTCCTTATCTGTCGTGCCTGCGATTTTACCAGCTTTCCTACCATTTTTAAAATAAATTACATTAAGTTAAAAGAGTATTGACAACTCTATATACTTCCAAGTCGATTGAGATTGATAGAAATCCGACAACTGACAAAACACGAGGTTTGCCGAGGGTACGTAGTATTATGTTATCTGTGCCGAGGGACATTAAGAACATATTTGTACTGTAAATTAATTGTTGTGTTCACTGTTGTGTTTTTATAAAATAAGACTATAGTCAGTTTTTTTAACAAACGAGTACCGAAAATTTACCCATCTCACTCTGTCAATATCGGAAATGTGCGAGAGACATACTCAGTACTCGTTTGTTAAAAAAAACAAACTATAGTAATTGGCTGACACTTATTACTATTTTATTCTGTTTAATTTAGCTGTAAGTTTTCCAAGGTTACTACTTAAATCCAAAATTGTAAGCAGTTACCTGTAAATCCATGCGGGCACTGACAAGAGAAGGTGGTAACAGGATATATCGGTCTGAAGAGCACGGAGTCGCTGTTAATGAAGCCCGACGCGTTGCCGAACTTGAGCACTGTGAGGCATTCCTCGTAGTTTAGACACGGCTCGTGAACGCAGATGTTGTCGTCGAATGGTAGCACCTGGGAAGAAAATTTATCGTTAGATATGTGACCTGAAAAAATTGTAGCTGGTCTGTTATAGTTTGACTGAGACCGCTACTCCGCGCCTTAGGAATGCGCGCCGAGGTTGGGGGGGGGGGGGGGCAGCGCAGACGAATTAGCGGCCTGCACTAGCACACTAGCATATTATGAGATTAAAGACTACGTTGAAGACAAGGAAGTTACTTTACTCAAAAAAACTTTTTACAAAAAAAAAAAACAACCGACCTCCAAAAAAAAAACACTACAAAGTGAAAAATAACTTTAATTTCGGAAGTCGGTGTCTTGGGTTTTGTATTTTCGTTTTTTGCCACCGACTTCCGAAATTAAAGTTATTTTTCACTTTGTAGTGTTTTTTTTTGGAGGTCGGTTGTTTTTTTTTTTGTAAAAAGTTTTTATTTTTCACTTTTTAATTGTGGTACCTACCCCACACACATTCGAATACCACTACCTGCTACCAGTGACAGAAACTTATCATATCATCTACATACTAAATGGGAAAATTACGTATTTTGTAGTTAACTCAAAAACTATCCAAGCAAAGTTAATAAAATTTATATGGGACCAATTCCAGAGCACACCCTTTCAAACAAAAAAAGAATTTTCAAAATCGGTCCACAATTGACGGAGAAATCGGTGGACATACATAAAAAAAAAAAAAAAAAAAAACAAACATACGCGACGAACATATAACCTCCTCCTTTTTGGAAGTCGGTTAAAAATGCATGTAATGTGGTCATTATTTTGACAACCTTGTTTGAGCAAAGTCGATCTTGCCGTTCTGTTTTAAGGAGCGGCAGGCAAAGTTTTGCTGGTCACAACAAACAACAACAAACAGCACCGGCCGAACATTGCCGGCCGCTATTTTGACGTTTCAACCTTTTAAAAAATCAAATGCAAATCGATTTTATTTAAAGCACAGCTGTTTGTATTTCTAGAGATGGGTACAAAAAGATTTTATTCCATATTTGGCTGTATAGTTCCAACTACCATTGTTAAAAAAAAAAAAACAAAGAAGTAACTTTTGTTACTTCTTTGTTTTTTTTTTTTTGTGCGGCTCAGCGAAAATTTTATTTTTATTTAGTGAATTTTTTGCTAAAAATGAGCTCTCAAAGCGAAAATTCTTGCGATTCAATGTGTTTAACACCGCCAGACATTAAAGATGAAGCTAAATTAGTAGTTGAAAATTTAATACCGCGAAACTCAAAGAAAAAATATAAGCTTGCATATGAAAAGTTTGTGCAGTGGAAAATCAGTAAGAAATCTAAATCTTTACTTGCTGGTTTTATTTAGATTAGGTACTTGCATTTTTGAGTAAAGCACTATACAAGCCTTGGCCCACTATGACTGCTTCGCTGGTCACGCTATGATTGCCTCGAGCTAGCCTAGCTACACTCTAGGCCTTCCAGCTTGGCCATCATTGCAGCCCTTGCTGTCCTCGCTGTAAAGGCCTCGACCATCTCAGCTCGTCCATCAAGTGCTGCACGCTGACCGCGCTGTGTCGGCCTGGAGCTGCGCTACGCTGCGCTGTCGGCCATCATCAGCGCGACCAGCAAAGTAGTCATTATAGACCGCGGCAGTAATGTACTATTATTTTACTTTTTTTACATACTTCATTGACATAATCTTTTCATTATTTGACAATATACACCTACAATTTTCTATATTTTTTAAATCAAATGAGATTTGTTACAGCTGTAGTGGCAATCATGTCATTTGGTTTAAATAGGTTCTTATTTTTATTATTTTGTTTATCTTTTATATAGATTCTTTTCTTTAAGATTTTGTGAATGTGAGAACGTTGTAGGCTGTAGACTTGTGGACCATTTTCTATTTTACTAAGTACCTGGTACTTGTTGATAGGCCTACACTATCCCCCTATACCTATTAACACTGTAATTTGAAAACATTGTAGAAAACATTTATTTTGAAAAGAGTAACCGTGGAGTTTCTTGCTGGCTCTTCTCCATAGGAAGCGACCAATTGGAACCGTGCACCTAGCTTCTGACGTTTCATAAGTGCCCTTGTGTTTATGTGAAATAAAATATTTTGAATTTTGGATGTTTTGTGTTAATAGCTTTTGCTTGCGGATAAGCTTGCTTGCAGGTCAGAAAATAATCCTTCATAAATTTTCTCCATGACAAATAAAATAAGTGTCAATTTTCACGGAGATCGGTCAAACGGTGTCAGATATACCATCATCAATTTTTATATCTATCGATTCTGTCAGTAAGAAATCGTCTTTCAAACTAACCTGCACAGTAGCAAGCCTAGCCAGCGTGGCTCGATGTAGATACACTCGCTCTCTCAGGTGTGTCGGCGAGTAGTACTGTGACGAATCGCCTGCTACTCCAACCTCTGCATCCGGACGCCGCGCCGAGAATGACACGTTGAGAATGTTGCCTGTCACGTCTGTGTCGTCCTACAGAAATAAAAAAAGTAAATGTGGTAAAGGGATGTTTATAAAACTTCCAGGTCTTTTTGGTTCTAAAGAGCTTCTTTTTCGAAATACTCATTGACTCACTGATAAATAAATTTATAATTCGCTGGTGTAAAATGGTTGACCAAAAAACCACTAGGTAGTTTTAGAAAAAAAAAAAAAAAATTGTTACAGAAACACGTGCATACAAAGACAAGAGTAGGTAAGCAGAAAACAAAATATGTATATGCAATAATATGCAAACATGGAAATAGTCGGCAGCTGCACGTCATGACTGTGACAAGAACGCTTGCACTCAGCATTATGCTGTGCTATGGCACCCACAGCACAGCGTTGATTTAAGTAAGCTGCTTAAGAGGCCGGCGACACGGCTCGCAACTACAAATCGAGATGTTTGCAAAATTCAATTCCAAGCACGTTGCGCTAGTGTGAGTGCCTGTCGGAGCGATATACACCTACAGTGAGCAATACTACCACGCACACATTGACAATTATTGCTTGACGCGATAGTAATACTAGTTTTCGAAAATGTATGATAAATTTGGATGTGTTCCGTAATACAAAAAATTATGAATGAAAACTTAATGTATTTCCATTTTTTTTTCGATAAGTTGTAACTTGATAACATAAACTATGCTTCTACGGAAACAATATTACAAATATTGTTGTTTATAATACAGAAAAAACAATATGAAAACATGTCATTTACGCTGTAAAAATGTACGAAATGCAATTCGCTTACACTTCATTTAAAGGTAAGTTTTTGGAAATAAAAAGACGTAGGAGTCTAGATAAATACTGTCTCAATCCGAATATCAACATAATATGGTGGAAATATGCTCAAATTGCAAATGATATAAGTACTACGTTTGTATGGACAATTCATGCGTCGCCGCATTCTTAAGTTTTAAGTAACTTTTGCGAGCGTTAGTTTGTTCCCCACCCGTTGATTAAAACCCACCCCTAGCTTCCAAGACAAGCATACAACTAAGTTTGAGGGAATTTAAGGCAACTAAGCAACAGTTCGTACTACAGATTAAACTAAATCGTTTTTCAGAAAATGGGGAAATGTGCCAAAAATCATATCATAACATACCTGAACACTAAAAATATAAATATTTTCCTTCGGACACGGTATAATAGCCGAGAGCCCATCTATAAAGAATCCTAGCAGCGGTGACAGGAACTGTTCGGCCGTCATATCGTTCAGTCGCACGGTGATGGAGTTGAACAGCATCTGTTCCGTGATCAGGCGGACTGAGAGTTGCATCATTGCTTTCACTTCGTTTACGCCGTCTGTTGAGAAAAGTTGGTTATTAAAATACATACCAACGCGTTGAACTTAAGATCACATGAAGATTTCTCCGGTCGTATAGATAATTTCAGTGTTATATTCGTCTTTCTACCAGTAAAAAAAATGCAATAGACGTTGATATATTTAGTTCCGCTTTACTATTCCTAAAGAGTCATAAAAACCCTGTAAGAAATCGACACATGTTTCACCTCTCAAGGAGACATCCTCAGGATGACGATTGACTTGTTGCGAACCCGAACACGGCGTGTTGCCACATCGAGCGCTGGACGCAGAGCAGCATGGAGAGTTTTTACCAGTGCGAAAAACAGAAGTGCATAGCTCTATCTTTTTCTAATCTCCTGGGTTACGCTTGAAACCATTACTATAATCTAGCATTAAATGCGTGTGGGCTACCTTAAATGCGTTGCTCATGTAAGTTATAGTTCGACGGGCTTGTGGTTAAGTTATAACAGCCGCACGGGTTGATCGATCAGATTAAGCTACGGTTGCCGCGGTTGGTTCGTGGATGGGTGACCATCTTTAGATACCAAGATCCGTCCGTGCCTCGGAAAGCACGTTAAGTCGTTGGTCGTGGCTGTTGTTTGTAGATCTTTGACCGTCGTTACGGGTAGTCGGACAACCAGTTTTACCGAGGGGTATCATGTTACCTAGTAACTAGGTTGTAGAAGTAGGCAGTCACTCCATGAAAAAAGCTGCATCCGGTTAGAATGGAAACTGACCCTAACATACTTGGGAAAAGGCTAGGCAGATGATGATGTAAGTTACAGTTAGAAACTTGTGTATTGTATATAGTTACTAGTAACTTAATACTGATATTTTTAATCTTTTATTCCTATCCGTTCGTTCCTCAACCGCTTTCCATTCTATTGATCAATTACCATTTATAGATATTAGATGATTTATCAAAAAAGCATATTATAAGATTAAAGACTACGTTGATGACAAGGAAGTTTGGCAATAATTCCTTCTGCATATATGGCTTCCCTGGTACCTCATTTACGGCATAACAATTTAAATGTCTATTAACTGCTCCCAAATTACGATGATTATTTTATTTTACTTGTTTACATACTTTCTTGACATAATATTTTCATTATTTGACATTATATACCTATAATTTTCTATATTTTTAAGCTATTGCATAGCTTTTATCGCGGGCTTTGAGCGCGGCGACCGAATCAAGAAATTCCGTAACGTAACGAAAATAAAACCAAACACCCCCCACTCCGCCTACCATGTAATGACGGTTCCCATGACAACGTGATGTTGTCATGTGTTGTCATGGGAACGTAATTTTTGTTTTATGTCATTACGTCATCATCCCAAGTGTAGCGTTGACAAATAGGAAGTATGGAGGTTACAAATGCTATGCAATAGCTTTACCGCGGCAGTTCCCGAGTGCCACACGTTTTTATCAAATTAGATTTGTTACAGCTGTAGTGGCAATCATGTCATTTAGTTTAAATAGGTCCATAATTTTATTATTTTATTTATAAAAGATAAATAAAATTATATAATAAATATTAATTCTTTTCTTTTAGATTTTGTGAATGTGAGAACGTTGTAGGCTGTATACTTGTGGACCATTTTCTATTTTGCTAAGTACCTGGTACTTGTTGATAGGCCTACACTGTCCCCCTATACCTATTAACACTGTAATTTGAAAACATTGTTTTTAAAAGAGTAACCGTGGAGTTTCTTGCCGGCTCTTCTCCATAAGAAGCGACCAATTCGAACCGTGCACCTAGCTTCTGACGTTTCATAAGTGTCCATGTAGGTTTACATGACCTTTTTTTAAATTGAAAACTTCTTTAAGCGCGTTGGGCATTTTTGAGATGGGAAAAACAATGGAACTCACGACACCGTTACCGACACCTGATTTTTCTTCAAGCTTTCACTTCGTAGTGTTGTAGGTTTATGTGAAATAATAATTTGAATTGAATTGAATTGACCCAATGTTAACTTTCCGATTTATTGTGGGTTTAAGAGGATCAATCACTGCAACTTCAAGAAAAATAAGCATTAATATGTATATGACTGACCTGTTACTGATATTTCCATGGTGGCTAGCTTGGGTACGTTGGTGTTCAGTTGCGGCGACAACGTCATCTCTCCAGAAGTTTCGTTCAGCAGTACTAAGTTGGCGTTGTTGCCTGAGAGAATGCGGTATTGTAGCTGTTGGCAAAGATGAGTATTAGTGAAAACGGTAGCTTCAATAAATTGAGAGCTGGTCACACAAATCAGGAATAATCTGGTCCAAACAAGCTTTATTGTTGTCATGAGTCTTAGCAAAAGCAGTAGATCATTAAAATGATGTATTAATAATAAATTACATACATCTTTTATGGGGTACTGTGTTAAATGTTACAACAAAATACCTTGTGACATATTGCAATTAAATGAAAGAAAATTTAAAACTCATATTAAAAGTACACTTTGTAAACAAGCATATTACAAATTAGAGGATTATATCCAAGATAAGAGTGCTTGGAAACATGCTGGTCCTGCTCCATAGGACAATTTAGAATCAAGACAAAATCAAACTGGTTGCTAATTTAATTGTAAAATTTATTATTTTGTGTTTTATGACATTGATTTTACATTCTGTGATTACTTCCTCACACACTGACTTATTAATTACAAAATTTTAGAAAAATCGTCTACTGTGAGCACCATGTATCTATCACATATTAAATTATCTGTCGTTGCTTATTTTTTAATTCTTTTTACCTATTATGGTATAGTAATTTTATTCTAGGTGCATCGTCTTCACATATAATAATTATTTAACTAATGTACGTACAATATACAAACAATTGTAAAACATTTTAAAAGAGTAACGGTGGAGTTTCTTGCCCATTCTTCTCCATACGAAAACTACCTTTTGGAAGGGGCGACTAGAATCAATTTTATTATTTTGTAATTTTTGACATTCAAAAGTGCCATACATGGGCCTATTTGAAATAAATGATTTGACTTGACTTGACTTGACTTAACTAGCTGCGGCCCGCGGCTTCGCCGCGTGAACCCTAATTATTTTTTCTAAAATAAAAGCCTAAGTTATTCCTTATAACATCAGCTATCTGCCAGTGAAAGTCCAGTCAAAATCCGTACAGCCGTATCGGAGAGTAGCCGGAACAAACAGACAGACACAATTTTAAAAAATTGTGTTTTTTTTTGTTACCGTATGTATACTTTCATATGCATTTAAAAAAGCTGTTATTTTGACATTACAAACAGACACTTCAATTTTATTAATTTGTATGTATGTATAGAGAAAAAAATGATTATGCTAGTCAAGGGATTTGAATGCCAGCTTTAAAATTATATGATGGCAATGGTAGCTTTTAAAACATTTTAAAAAAAAAACAGTCCTTACCTTATCAGTAACATCAGCATCATAAGCCGGGACCCTTCCGAACGGTCCCACAGGAAAACAATCCTTATAATTGTTGAAAATTATCTGAAAATCCTTCATCATCGGCGCGTTGTCATTGACATCTGTCACTAGTATTTCCACTCTGACGTCATTCCATAATGGCGGACTGGCGGCGCGTATGATGAGCTCGTATTTCTTGCGAGGACTCTCGTAGTCGAGGTCTACCATTGTAACTAGTTCGGCTTTGTCAGAGCCTTGGCGCGTTTCGAGGGAGAAGCTGTTGGAATCGTCGCCACCTGAAGAAAGTAAGATTGATAATTGGAATATGACCGATTAGTTTCTATGATTTCCATCCATCCACACGTCTTGTAATTTTACTCGCTACATGCTTTAACTAAATACAATTTGTAGCTTTTTGTAATTTATCACATCTATTTTGGATTCGATAATTTATTGAAGTGAAAACTTCTTTAGGCGCGTTGGGCATTTTTGAGATGGAAAAAAACAGTTGAACTCGCGATACCGTTACCGACACCAGCTTTTGACCTTTAAAAAGACATCAACGCGCGATAAATTTTCTTTGGGATTAATGACATTCCCAACATTGAGACATGACAACGACATGATTGACATTTCTCTTTTTTTACTGACTTCAAAAAGAAAAGTATTTCTTGTCCAATAAAATTGTTCAAGTTTTCACTTCTGTCGGCACTCCCGGAGTGCCCCTTTTTATGTTGGAATAGTTTATTTGGACTAAATAAGAAATAAATACTTCAAAAGTGTAATCCAAGAGGAGATTTTAATAATCTATTTGAATCTATTGCTTCTTAGTAGAATCCGGGACATTGAAGTCCTACAGACATGATGAAAATGCAGGTAATTGCATAATTAAATAATACACATAAATTTATTTTGTTAAATTCACAACTTTTTTTTTCTCACAGTTAATTGATTCAGGCGTGACCATGCGGAAATCCATTATAAAATACAATAGACGTGGATATATTTAGTAACTTGTTCCGCTTAGCTATTTTAAAGAGCCGTAAAAAACTCTAGAAAGAAATTGACACCGAGCGCTGAACGCAGAGTGGTAGAAACTCTCCATGCTGCTCTGCGTTCAGCGCCGTGTTCGGGTTCGCGACAAGTCAATCGTCATCCTGAGGATGCCTCGTTGAGGTGAAACACGTGTCGATTTCTTTCAGGAGTTTTTTATGGCTCTTTAGAAATAGCTTAGTGTAACAGGTTACTAAATATATCCACGTCTATTGTATTTTTTTTTCTCTTCAACAATCCCCTTACCTTTAATAGAATAATGCACCACAGCATTGGGTCCCTCATCAGGGTCGTGCGCGTATATCTCTCCCACAGTGGTTCCGATGGGGCTGTTCTCGGGAATGTAGAACGTAAGGCAGTCGCTCTCGAAGACCGGAGGGGAGTCGTTTATGTCTTCTACTTTTATGTGGACTATCACCTGAAATGATATCGTTTTGTGAATTATGCCAGTAACATCTCCCAATCTCTTACATAAACTACGTTTCAATGTTCCTCAGTGATCAGTTAGTTCTTTTTACCTCTTCTAACAACGGCAAAACTCATACATGGTGCGAGCGAGTAAGGACTTTAATATATTTTGTAAAGAGTTCTCATTTGACCCATTTACCACCAAAACCAATTCTGCACGCGCTCGGCTGAACGCTGACTTTTTAAAAGTGCATAGTGCTTATTGTACCTTAAATATAATAAAATGTATACTTAATCTTTTATATCGTGCTTGTTAGTGATCCTAAGGCCCGTATTACAGAACGTCACTCAATACTCAAGCATTACTTAAAACTAGATTCAAGCTATTTGATTGGTTGAAACTAGTTTTAAGTAATGCTTGAGTATTGAGTGACGTTCTGTAATACGGGCCTAAGATTTCTATAACTTTTTCTGTTTTTTATGTTTCTTAAGCAACTGTTATACATTTGTTATAACTGTTGGTTCTCCTATAAATAAATATGGATATAAGTTTCCTCCACATGATTTGATTTTTTTTACAAGCATGACCATTTCTGAGCACCCTATAAGGTGTTATTTTTCTGTAAAATAGATAAGGTTTTCAAAAAAATAAAGCTTTTTCAAAAGAATAAAAAGGTTAAGGCAGACGTGGACCTAATAGTGCACCCATGAAAAACCAAAAAAAGACGAAAGTCAAAAATTGCAAGTTTTTTTTTCGATATCGTGGTTCGAATCGAGTATTTTCTTTTTTATCACAGTTTAAAATTTCGTTTTGAATTCAAAAATGTCAACTAAAAAAATTAAAAAAATGCTATATATAATATTCTTTAAACTTAAATTAAAGTGTTATTAACTTACCCCTTTATTCATAAACGTTACTTAAAGTTAAGTAATAATTAGCGACTGTTTAACCATACATTTTTGACGTTTAAACTTCTCTTAACGTTAATCATCGTTTATGAATAAACCCATTAGTTAATAAAAACTTACAGTAGAGCTCATAGGCGGCGTCCCTCCATCAATAGCCAGCGCCTTCAAGTCATACGTCGCCACCGACTCTCTGTCCAACGCCTTGTTAGTCCTTATAACCCCAGAGGCGGGGTCCACTACAAAGGAACCTTCCTCCCGGTCTCTTGGCTCCAGTTCATAGTGGACTCGACCGTTGAGGCCTACGTCTGCGTCTGTGGCACTCACTTGTGTTACTGACGTTCCTGTTGGAAAAACGTCATTAATATTCAATATTTATATTTTCTTAATGTCCCTCGGAAATCATCGCATTTCCGAATACAAACGAATGCTAATTTCCATGTCCATCAATTATTAGAATTATCTTGTATAATAATTTGAATTCAGAACTAAGTACTTTATTGTTGTTTTGTTTTGATTTTCGTGTGAACTATATAGAGCTGTAAAATTATTTTCCTGTCTGTCGTGCCTGCGACTTTAGCAGCTTTCCTACCATTTAAAAAATAAACTACATTAAGTTAAAAGAGTATTAACAACTCTATATACTTCCAAGTCGATTGAGAGCGTCCGGTCTGCACCAAGTAGGCAACTGATAGAAATCCGACGACTGACGAAATACGACGTTTGCCGAGGGACATTAAGAACCTAGTTGTTCTGTACTTTATTAACTTTATGTTCATTTTTTAAAATACGGTCTAGTTTCTGATGCATTTTGAAACATACGTTATCAAGAATTGTGTCATACACTTGTTTATCTATTCCCGGTAGGACTCCTAGCAGCAAAAGACTATTGGCTTGGTCTATTTGTGACCAAAATGTAATCTCGGGTACCTATTGGATCTGTAAAAATAAGCGAACTGAACACAATTTAGGTCTGTTAGTTGGTTGTTGTCAACTTTAGTAAAGTTTCAATTTTGGTTCGTGCATGGGTGACATTACATATCGAGACCCTCTGTGCTTCGGAAAGCACGTTAACCCGTAGATCTTTGACAGTCGTTACGGGTAGTCAGAAGCACTACAATCTGACAACCAGTCTTACCAAGGGGTATCGTATTACCCAGTAACTGGGTTGTGGAGGTCAGATAGGCAGTCGCTCTATGTTGTTATTCAGCTGTATCCAGTTAGACTGGAAGCCGACTCCAACATAGTTGGAAAAAGGCTAGGCAGATGATGACACAATTTAGGTCTGTTTGAGATGCAACTCCCCAAAGTTTGAAGTCAAATTCCATGGCCATCAAAGAGAAAATTCAGTATGAGGCAAAATAAATCCAGAGATTTAATAGAATACTCACCAACTAAAGCATCCTCCATGATATTGGCAGTATACAGCTGTTGTTTAAACACCGGCGCGTTGTCGTTTACATCTACCACTGATATCTCCACATCTGTTGTGTCTGATAGCGATGGAACGCCACCGTCTCGCGCCGTCACAGTTAGCAGGTACCCTGTAGCAATAAGAACTTGGTAATTTAGTGCATATAATGTGGCAAATTAGATTGGAGGAGAGGGGCTTGAGACTGAGTAATAACAGCCAGCACTGGTCGGTCGATCAGGTTAAGCTGCGTTGCCGAGGTTGGTCCGTAGGCAGTCGCTCCATGATTCAGCTGCAGCCGGTTAGACTGGAGGCCGCCCCCAAAATACTTGGGAAAAGGCTGGGCAGATGATAAATGGGGTAAATGCGATACAATTTATTTTACACGGCAGCCAAGTCGAAGTCTTTTTGATACTTTTTGGCATCACAATCCATACGAACACTTTCCCATGGCTATGTTTTGGAAAAGTCGATAGTCCTAACACTGGATCGATATATTTGAAATAGTTCACGTTTACGAAGATTCCTAATCAGCCAGATCATATTCCTGCAGTGCAAAGGTCGCAGATGTTCGCGGCTGTTTAAAAATACTGAGTATTAGTTTTGGTAGTAGTATTTAAAAGTAGTATTTTGGGTGTATCCAGCTATACCCAAAAAATAAAAGCTATCATAGCAACTTACCGCTCATAGTCTCTCTATCCAGCAACTTGTTAGTAGTAATAGCTCCCGTCTGCGGGTTGATGATGAACTCCTGGTCGTGATGAGTGACTGCCTCGTTAGATATCTCGGAAGAGAGGCTGTATGTGATCTGCGCGTTGATTCCTACGTCACTATCTGTTGCGGAAACTACTAGGACGGTTGTGCCGACGGGCGCGTCTTCGAATACCTGGATTAAATGTTATGATGAAGGAAATGACTTTGGATATAAAGCATGTAATTCGATTAAGAGTAGTCTTTACAAAGAAATAGTGTCGTAATATTTGTAGATCAAGGCTGTAGACAGGAATTCACTTCAGGGGAGTTCTGGGTCAAGCAGTCGAGACGAATTAAAAAAAATCTGTTGATATTGTAATTTAACTAGCTGACCCGGCAAACGTTTTATGTTTGGGGTGGACCACCCTTATCACTTAGGGGTATGAAAAATAGATTACGATCGATTCTCAGACCTACCAAATATACATATAAAATTTTATAAAAATCGATCAAGCCGTTTCGGAGGAGTATAGCAACTAACATTGTGACACAAGAATTTTATAAATAAAGATTAAAAAAAGGCAACCGACGTGGATGACCATCAAAACTAAAGCGCGTGACAACGATACAGAATCTCTTAATTGAGATTCTGGATTCTCTCGTTTTTGGGGTAATTTTATTTTATTGTAATACTCAAAGTTATTTTGAGTAACTAGCTATCTTTATATATATAATTCTTCTGTGAGTGTGTATGTCACTGAACTTCTCTCAAACGACTGGACCGATTTTGATGAAATTTTTTGTGTGTGTTCAAGGGGATCTGGGAATGGTTTAGATTCACAATTTTGTCCGCTGGACAATGTTTTGACAGGACAACGTCTGTCGGGTCCACTAGTAACTATATATTTTGGTTCTAACTACACTTTCTCTTTATCGCTTTCATCGTTTTAGTTATAAATAATCTGAGCAACACTTACCGAAGCCGTATAAGGAGCATTTTCAAACACTGGCGCGTAATTATTAGCATCAGTTATATTAATATGGACCATCGCAGTATCACTCCTTCCGCCACTATCAGTCGCGGTGACTGTCAGTACATATCGACGTTCTTGCTTGAAGTCCAACGGTTGAGCGACGGTGATCAGTCCGCGGCCATTTTGAGAGGTGATCGAGAATCGGCCGCGAGTGTTGCCACCTGTGATTTCGTAGTGTAGCCTGGAGAAAAATAAGTAAAAAAAAAAATGAATATTTTATGATGATGCTGATGTGAAATGTGACATGATATTCAATTTGGAAATAGTCAAAAATCAAATCCAGATTCAGACCTTTGAAGAGATATTAGCATCTGATCGCGAAATTCGTATTTTAATTTTATTTATGACCGGTTAAGACTTAATGATAATTGAACTCAATTGACAAGGTTTTATGTTTTTACGACCATCTATTTTTATTACGGCTACAAGAATCGATCATAGCCCGTTGGGGCCTTAGCTACTTTTATTTCAATATTTCTAAATCTACAGACTTTTCTTCTACCCTCACTTATTATCTTCATCAGCATCAGTAGCAGTGAGGGTCACAACCGGAGTGCCGGGAAGCGATTAGCCTCCTGGCACTCCGGTTGGTCGTCTTCATCATCATCATCAGCCTACAAATGTTCCCACTGCTGGGACTGCGGCCTCCTCTCTGTGAGAGGGAGTGGGCCGTAATCCACCACGCGGGCCCAGTGCGGGTTGGTAGATATCACATGTCTTCGAATTTTCGGTTCTAGGACATGCCGGTTTCCTCACGATATTTTCCTTCACCGTTTTGAGAGCAGTGGTGATGAAATAATTTACACAAAGTAAAGCGCCTGTCTGGGTTCGAACCTACGACTTACAACTCGTAAGTCGCGGCCGTTACCACTGGGCCACCACGTCTTCAGCTAGTCCTAACCTCATATTGTGGAAGAAAACACTGGGCTATTGTCGTTCATGTTTTGAACAACTACTACAACTGAGGCAATTGCTGAAATGGATGGGGAACCATTACCTATAGCTGTTACCTTGTGGAGTCTTCTTCTAACACTAACTACTATTTCAACTGCTTTTAACCCTCACCTATTATCTTCATCAGCATCAGTAGCAGTGAGCGTCACAACCGGAGTGCCGGGCGGTTCGTCCTCAGCCAGTTCTACCTCATATTGTGGAGGAGAGAACACTGGGTCATTGTCGTTCACGTCTTGAACTACTACCACTACGGAGGCAGTTGCTGAACGGGAGGGGGAACCGCCGTCTGTTGCTGTCACCTGGTAAGAGGTAAAGGAAGGATATTAGTTAGTAAAAGAGTTTTAAAAAAGTGGTATCATCTAAAAATAACAGTTTTTTTTTTTTTTACTGAAATTATTATTCATTTTGTATTGATTCAATTGGAAATAAGTAGCAGTACCAGTACCCTAATTGCGTAATACACGATCAATCACAATTTGTTTCGATTTGAAACAGATTGCTGATCCATTGCTTCATAAGTTGGAAAAAAAAATCTGCTCAATAACGTAAATAACGCAATGAATGTTGTTGAACTGTCAAAATGAAACAAATTGGTCATAATCGTTTACGAAAATAAGTTATGCAATTAGGGTACTGGTCGTTGATACATCATTTGGAGTTTTAGAAAAAGCTCGGTTTTGTATAGAGTCGTGGCTGTTACTCATATCTTAGTGACCTCAATTATTTGTTTTTTTTTTAATGAGAGTAGATAGGTGCAACTTCCCGAATGTGGTTCAGTAGTGCTATTCTGTAAAAATCTCACCGTGATAACATAAGTGGAGTGAGCTGCCAATAGTGTCAATCCTTAGCAACTGACAGCTCACTCTACGCTCACTTCACCTAAGATAACACGGTGAGATGGTTACAGAATAGCACTACAGGTATTCTTAGTAATTAACGTAACAGTAGTTAAGCATATCGTCCTAATTCTTTAGGTCTAAGTAGGATTCCTTTAATAAAACTAGTCTTACGAATGAGTTCAGTATAAAAGCCTGCTTACGCGCTACCGTACCGTGCTTGCGCGCTGCTTACATTGCCGTGGAAGTAGGGAAGCTTTGGCTCAAAAAAAAATACATGTCGTGCCATAGACACGACAAAGAAGAAGAATCAAAACTTACCATCAACTGATATTTCGCCTGCACTTCTCTATCCAGCTGTGATGACGTGTACACCCAGCCCGACCGAGGATCGATGCTAATTGGTAAATCGTTGTTGTTGTTGTATTCCTTATCAGCCAAAGTGTATGTTATCTCCGCGTTCATACCTTCATCTGCATCGTAGGCTTGCACCTGAAATAGTAAAAGTTGTCAAACGATTTACAGGCACTTTTTAATTGCCAAAGAGTCGGTCAGTTAGTCAGAAAGTTGGAGGTAGTTGCCCATTCCAAAACGTAGATCTCCATGGAGAGGAACGGGCAAGAAACGCCATGCCAAGGACACTCTTTTAATCAAGATATTACAAAATCCTGAGTACATTATTCTTGTTGCTTCTATATTTATTTATTTATTACAGCATGGAAGACTTACAGCTAAAAAAACAAAAAAAAGGAAACAATAGTCGACAGAAAGCCAATTACAAGTCTTCACGTTTAGACTTATAATATTATTTGTGTTGTGATCATACAAGCAGTAACATTTCACTATATATGTGAGAACAATGTAAAAAATAAAAATAAAGAAACAAAGAAAAAATTAAGCCCTGGCAGTTAAGAGATGACCAGTCTCAACCGAAGGGTTCACGAACGTGACGCGTGGTTCAGCGACATCCAGCTGAACTATTTTGTAGGGAACCGAATGATCTAACACTCGCGCCACCATCAGCGAGACATTTAAGTGAGCATGACATTGTATTCAAAAAGACTACTGCTCTATTGGTCTATCCACTGCTAAGAGGTTCTGGTTAGGATCCCTGGATCAGGCAATGTTATTAAGTTTCCCACCAGGAATTTCTCACTAACAGTTCCGAGTTCTCATTTTCTGGGCACATATCTACAAAATGCTCATTACAATAGAAGATCGACATATATTTGTTGGACTACAAAGCCGTCCCTGAGCAATAACTACGCATATTCGGTTTTTACATCGACAAACTTCTTTCGGCATCTACCCTCGCTTTTAATCATGTTCGGGTCGGCTCGGCACAATTCGAGATGAATCGCACCGCTTTTTCGGGAACATAATTATTGGAATATATTCAATTTTGCCGCCCGGTTGTGCCAAATCATGCCGAGCCGATCACGTGTGTAGCACCCCTTACGTTAGAGAGTCATGCGAGCCGTCCACCGTCAGCTAAACTAAGTTAGTTTAAGGTTAGTTTAGTAAAGCTAGCCAGTTTTTCATACAATGTGCGTCTCTACCTATCGTCCGTGCAATCCACGAAGACCCGCCCCACTCCGCGATTACTGTACTGTAAGCTGAGCAGTGGTGGCCCAGTGGGAGCAGTGGTGGCCCAGTGAACGGCCGCGACTCACAAGTTGTAGGTCGTAGGTTCGAACCAGACAGGCGCTTTACTTTGTGTAAATTATTTCATCACCACTGCTCTCAAAACGGTGAAGGAAAACATCGTGAGGAAAGCGGCATGTCCTAGAACCGAAAATTTGAAGACATGTGACATCAACCAACCCGCACTGGGCCCGCGTGGTAGATTACGGCCCACTCCCTCTCACAGAGAGGAGGCCTGCGTCCCAGCAGTGGGAACATATATAGGCTGATGATGATGATGATGATGATGATGATGAAGCTGAACCCTAGTACGGCGCGGAGCGGAGTGGGGCGCGTCTTCATGGATTGCACGGACTATACTGACTGCCAATAAACGCAATTTTCTTTTTTCCTTCTTTCTACCCACATGTTTGTATGAAAAACTGGCGAACTAAACTAACTTAGTTTAGCTGGCGGTGGACGGGTCGCGTTAAACTGGCTTCTTCCATCATCGGTGGATAGAGGGCGTGATGGTAGGTACGTATCAGAAAACTTGTCGCACTTGTTTTTCTTCGGGGCTGTAGTTATTATACAAGGCGATAGATGGCACTATACGTCAAGTCTACGTTGTATTTGTTACAAACTTTACTTACACTTTCATTTCAGAGATGATTTAATTACAACGGTATGGATTACCTAAGTTTCGAAGGATTGTTATCATACTATAGAAGTAAACGAAATAGAGCGAACCTGTTTTGTTTACTTTTTACAACTGATCATAAGTTTTGTGATAATTTATGAAGTCGGCTTCAAAGTTTAGTCACATAATTAACATATCGACATAGATGTATTGTGAAAACAATCCAAAAAAATAACAATGTAATCCATGGTATAGAATAAACCATGATTATAACCATACTAGATTTTGCCCGCGGCTCCGCTCGCGTTTTAATGTCGATTTTGTCAATCAAATCTCCGGGAACAGTACTTGTTTCTGGATGAAAGGTATTATGGTCTTTTCTTTAACCCTTTTTTTTTTTTTTTTGGGTGGGAAATTATCAAATAACTTCTCCCGCTCTGGACGGAGCAGGAGGGCGTGTCAGACTCTTACTGACTAAAACCCATCCGTGTTCCTTCGGTTGCCCTGTTGCCGGGGGCCACGATGTCCCTATCGGTTTTCTTCGAACCCCCGGCAGGCATTGGCCCTAGCGGACCCCGTCAATTCTGCTGACATCTCTTTGAGGCGCGCGTGGAACACAACGCGCCGTCGACCCGGGCTTGGTCCTTATCGGACGGCGAGCTACCCATTGCTCACCGTCCGCAAGCCCGCGCCTACCGTGGAATTTGACTACTCTCAGGTTTTTTACCTTCCCGTCAATGAATCATATACCTACCTATTTATTAAAAGTATTAAACTTAGACTTATTACTAAAACTCGACGCAAACAAAACACTTGCCTTTATCTTCATCCCTGACAACGTGTATGATGTGTTTCATGATGATCGGTTGAGTAGTTAAGATATGAAAGCGAAATAAACTCACTTTCGCATTCATAATATTAGTTAGGATTTCCCGGTGACCGTTCATTGCGGTCGATTCGGACGTCCATGATCAGTAGTGGACTTTTACGGGCTAAGATAACTACATGTTTGATCATAAAATAATATACAGCCTACCACGGATTTATTTACTATTTGGTTCCACACGGGCTCATAATTAACTATCACGTATGTACTTATACTCCGTTTGAAATAAGATTAGACATTTAAACAAACCTTTTTTACAGTCCGTTCAACCGATTTTGACTTCTATACCGTAGGCATAAGGATGGCATTAAAAGCAAAAAAAGTGGTTACAAACTAACTGTTTACTGCAGCTGTCATTTGTCATGCTGCCATCGCAATAGAAGTCAAAATCGGTTGAACGGAGTGTAAAAAAGGTTTAGTTAAATGTCTAATCTTATTTCAAATGGAGTATAGGTACTTAAGCAGGACAAAACGAACTCTACATTTCATACTGAAGATAGCTTAGGGGCCGACCATAAAATAAATTCGTTAGAGTTGACATAGTTTTAATACTTTAGATTTATACATGTGACGTCACGAAGCTTATGACTCATCCCCCTTTGTAACAGGCTGTCACTGTTTGTTGACCACCTCCCTCTACCTTAACGTGTGACGTAATTTATGGATGGTTTTTTTTGTGTAAGGAAGTTTTTTTCAGTGACTCACATGAATCTGCTGTTGAATAATCAAATCAGTTACTTTCCCTGATTTTTTAACCTAAGTATTTAAGTTAAACTTAAATTATTAAGTTTAACTGCCTCGTTGGTCTAGTGCGCTACTGCTGAGCATGAGGTCCTGGGTTCGATTCCCGGGTCGGGCAAAGTGATATTGGGTTTTTCTATCTGAAATTTCTCAGTAGCAGCTCGGAGTCTGGATTTGTGCCCGGTTGATGGCAATAGGCTCGCCCTCTATTACATGGGACTTAAACATAACTGGCGAAATGTGGGTGTACCTGCTACAGGGACACCTCTGCACAACCCTTCGGGGAAACAAGGCGTGATGTTATGTATGTATGTATTTTAAATAAGTTATATTTTTTATGACGTATTATTGGGTTTTTCCATCTGGAATTTCTCAGTAGCAGCCCGGAGTCTGGATTTATGCCCGGGTGATGGCAATAGGCTCGCCCCCTATTACATGAGACTTAAACATAACTGGCCAAATGTGGGTTTACTATAGGCACACCTCTGCCTAACCCTTCGGGGATTACAAGCGTGATGTGATGTGTGTATTATGCAATGAATACTGCATTTTTTTAAAATAAATTTAAGCTTCCTTTGTGAAAATTCATTTGGGAGTTATCCTGTTCTCTTAAAATAAATAAAACGACGTATATAAGTTCAGAAATCATACTAACTTTCTCTACTCAGATATCATTCTACAATGTGGACTTAAAGCCCTAAAGATTGAGTGTTCAATACGATATAAAAAGTCCATTGAACCGATAACTGTAAGTTCTGTATCATGGCCTGTAATAAGCGGCGACACTCCTGCAATTACAGACATTCGAACGAAATGCAGCGGGTGGTATTTAGAGCGATCGATGTAGCAATCAAATTACCATGGTCAGAACTTCCGTTGGAAAAATGTAAGTAGTAAGGTTTCGCGTGATATTGGAGTATTTATTTGTATACAGTGGTACACAATAAAACATTTCTACAAAAAAAAAAAAAAAACAACCGACTTCCAAAAAAAAATACTACAAAGTGAAAAATAACTATAATTTCGGAAGTCGGTGTCTTTGGATCTGTAATTTAGTTTTGAAGTTATTTTTCACTTTGTTGTTTTATTTTGGAAGTTGGTTGTATAATTTTTTGGAAAAATGTTTTTTATTTTTCACTTTTTAGCTACCTACCTACCACATCAATTCGTATTTCACTAATTGCGATGTAAACAATAGTGACAGGAAGTATTCAGTTATTAGGTATTTAGTTTGTTATCATCAAGATAAACAACAAAGACAACAAAGAAACAAAGAAGAAGATACAAAGTGGATTAAATACGTATTATCGAAGCTAACTCAAAAACTACTTATCCAGCAAAGTTAATAAAAACCACCAACCACCATGCTTCCTCTACCAAATGCAAATAATTTTCAAAATCGGTTCACAATTAACGAAAATATCGATGAACATATAACGTCCTCCTTTTTTGAAGTCAGTTATAAATAATATACCTAACCCTACTCCAAACATCCGTGTGCCCATGAATCTCATTCCACAAAGATTTAACAGTTTTAAATACTTGAGTACTTAGGTAGTCTCTTTACTAAGAAAACTAACGAGGAAGAGAACAAATTATTAAATTAAAACACAAGAAAGGGGAGTGAATGATAGCGTGACGGTGGACAGGGGAGAATGGAAGAAGAAAACGTGTGCGCCAACCCCACGTACCATGGAACAAGGACAGGAAGATGATGACATCAAAGAGCTTATTGTCAGTGAATTCGTTAAGGCTTCCACAGACAGGTACGACGCGATTCTGGTTGAACAATTTGTAACCATGAAGTTTTCATAGAAATTGTTCTTCTAGAGTTGCGTAGCGCTGGCGCATCGCGCCAATCTGTGGAACCTATATCGAAACACTAGCGCACTAAAGCTACCTACTATTTTAATAATTAAACCTAGTTAGATGGCAAAGTCAGCACTTTTGCAATTTTATATAAAAATATTAAGATAATAAGTTTGCCTACAGATCCTAGTCAAATACCATAAGCGTAATAAGTAATTGAGTTCCGTAGGCACTATGGACCAAGTATACCACTAAAACTTAGGCCCGGACTTCACCAAAGCGGAGATGTGCGGAAATGTCCAAAGCAGAGACGAGAAGTTTTTCAGCTAGGGTGTATCCACCGAAGCTGTGCGGAGATGTGTGTTGGCTAGAGCTGATCTGAGCTGTGAGGTATGCCTCACAGCTCAGATCAGCTCTAGCGGAAGCGAGACGAGACGAGAGGAAAGGAGAGATGTGTTTTAAACAGCCAATAGAATTTCGTTTTTCACACATCTAGTCTTCACTCAGCTACAGTGGAGACCACTGACTGGAGATGTATCATATTTGTATGGTGCGATTGAAGCGGAGATGTGAGCTATGGCTTCTATTGGCTGTTTAAAACACATCTCTCCTTTCCTCTCGTCTCGTCTCCGCTTTGGTGGAGTTTGGGCTGGGTGTTCCCATTTTTGCCTGTTTTAGACTTTTGTTTTGATAGGCAAATTATAACATTTAGAATCTGAAATAAATTTATATTGTAGATACATTAAGAGGGCTTATCCTAAAAGTTGGCAACGTCGTAAATAGCTGTCAAATATTTACCTGTTTTGATTAATTTTGCAATTTTACTGTATGAAAATAAGAAATGTGGCTAACTTATTCCCTAGAATATTAATAATGAAATGCAATGATTAATATCGTAATACCGAATATTTAGTTTTAGATGTAAAAAAAGAATTTGGAATCTTTGCAAATGCCTTTCTTACACCTAAAATTGTTACAACAACAAATTCAGTGTTATAATTGCAATTCATTATTAATATTCTAGGGAACTAGTTAGCCACATTTCTTATTTCCATACAGTAATATTGCCAAATTAATCAAAACAACGAAATATTTGCGACGTTGCACACTTTCAGAATAAACGCTCTTATTCTCCTTATCATGTACCCGTTCAATACACGATACGATAAAAAATTCTCTATAGAAAAAAAAAATACCTAACTTAGTTCGATTTTGGAGTATTTTTACAAGCCCAATTTCATTTTAAAGAAGTACTAATACAATTTTTTTCTATAAATAACATCAAATTAAAGGTAATTCCTCATCCTGACAGGACGTTAAACTTACCCTAACTATGCTGTATCCAACAGGAACGTTCTCACTGACAGACTCTTGAAACAATGACGTATAGAATCTCGGCGCGTTGTCGTTCACATCCTTCACGTTCACAAGAAGTTGAGTTGTATTGGAGCGGGAGGGACTGCCGCCATCTGGAAGATAATCAGTTTACGATGAAGCAAGTTATGAAGAAAAAGCTTCGGCAAATTTAACTCTTTTTTTTGGGTCACTAAGGTTGGACAGAAAGGCAACAACGTAGTGATCTTGCCTTTTAGATTTTGTGAATGTCAGAATGTTGTAGGCTGTAGACTTGTGGACCATATTCTATTTTACTAAGTACCTGGTACTTGTTGATAGGTCTACACTGTCCTCTCATACCTATTACCCATTTATTTTTAAAAGAGTAATCGTGGAGTTTCTTGCCGGTTCTTCTCCATAGGAAGCGACCAATTGGAATCGTGCACCTAGCTTCTGACGTTTCATAAGTGCCCTTTGTAGGTTTATGTGAAATAAAATATTTTGAAATCTTGAATTTCTTACTTCCAAATGTCAATATCAACAAAAGGGTGTGACGATAAAAATAGAATGCATTCCAATCTTCTTCTTTTCGTGTGGTTAGTGACTAACCTGGTGTCAGAGTTTTAAAGCCGCCCATGGGCCTCTGATTCATGCGCCGAGAAATATCTCTTAAGCACGCCGGTTTCCTCACGATGTTTTCCTTCACCGTTTTTGAAGCAAGTGATAATTATACAACACGCACATGAATCCGAAAAGTCAGAGATACGTGCCTTGGGTACGAACTCGAGACCTATGACTTGGCAATCCGACGGTCACACCACTAGGCTATCACTGCTAGATATTGAAGATAATAAGGCCGGTTTGATAGTCGATATCATCCAAATAAATAAATGGAACAGAGTTTTTAGGTCAATGTAATTATCTGCCCGAAAAGTTTACTGCAACTTGTGTGAAGGTAGTGAAACAGGCCATTAACCTTCATTTGGGAGATGCCCGTACTCCTTCTATAGGTACAACTAGTTGCTGACCGCCGCTTTACTCGCGTGGACTCTAATTCTTTTTCTAAAATAAAAGTAAGCCTAAGTTTCTTATTACATCAGCTATCTGCCAGTCAAAGTTCCGTCGAAATCGGTACAGCCGTTTCGGAGATCAGCCGGAACAAACAGACAGACAAAAAGTTTAACAAGTTTTTTTGTTAAAAGTACCGTATATAATTTCATTTGCATTTAGTAAAAAGCTATTATTTTGACATTACAAACAGACACTTCCAATTTTATTTATTTGTATAGATATATGATACACTAGCTTTTGCCTTCGGCTTCGCCGAGGTCGGGGCTTATAACAAGGAAACGTACTTTCTGTATAAAAAAAACCGGCCAAGTGCATGTCGGACCACGCACAATGTAGGGTTCCGTAGTTGGGATGAATTTATACCAAGAACAAACTTAACTTTGTAGTTGAAAAAAAAATCTTTCATCCAGAATGTATGGGAGAACATGTTTTTACAACCGCAAATCTAAGTTGGTCGATTATTACTCGTTAACTTGTAAAACCTACTCAGCTGTGATAGTTTTCCTTTTAAATTCGTTATATAAGCTACTGTCGTGAATTTTTTTGGCTACCATTTAGCTGGCAGGGGGGGGACACTTGACTCTAACAAAAATTTTCACCTTAAAGCTTAATATTTCGCAAACGAATCTCTGAATTCAAAAATGGTTTTAACACACTCACAATGTTTTTAAAAGACCTTTCCAATGATACCACACATCATGGGATAAAAAAATAAAAAAAAAACATCATCACTTTACGTGTATGGGAGGTACCCTAAAAAAAATGTTTTTCATAATTTTGTTTAACCACTTGTTGGCGTAATTAATATGTATACCTATGCCAAATTACAGCTTTCTAGTACTAAGGGTCTCGGAGCTAGACCGCGGACAGACAGACAGACGGACATGACGAAACTATAAGGGTTGCTTGTTTACTACGGAACCCTAACAAGTATCCTATGGTCTAACCCTGGTCATGATCTATCCGTAAAAACATCCAAATCCGTTCAGCCATTAAAAATATCTCTTACTGAAAGGTAACAGACAGACAGACAGACGTAGTTACTTTCGCATTACAATATTAGTAATATGGAAGTTTCGATAAAAAGTTAAAATACATTGATCAAAGAGCTTGTACAAACCTTGAGCTCTAATAACCAGTCGATAGCTCCTGACTTGTTCATAGTCCAGCGCCTTCACTAACGACACATCGCCGCTGAGACTGTCTATGGAGAACTGCATCTGAGTGTTCCCTCCGATGATCGCGTAACGTATTGCTGCGTTTGAGCCTACATCGGCGTCTGTCGCTCTGAGAGAAAGTCGCAATGTATTAGTGACATAATAGAAATATAGTTTTTATTTATTCTTCTTCTTAACGAGTGGTAGATAAATAAACATTATAATCAGGGATGTTAAGGAGCTCCGTAACCGTAACCGAAACTACCGAATATCCGAAATGAAAATCTATCCGTAACCGTAACCGAATCCGTTATAAACTTTTCGGATAATTTTGGATTGGGTGGTCTAAATGAGACACATGACAGGTTTATCTGCCCCGTCGAGCCAATACAATAGCCGCGCGCGTCACTTGCATGTTTGTTTATTATTGCTAATATCAGTCATTACTAGTCAGTCATTGCAGGATAATATTATAACATTACAATTTCTTAAAAATCTAATAATCCGTAACCGAAATTATCCGAAACTAACGGATAATCCGAAATAATCTCATATCCGTAACCGTATCCGAAATCGGTATAATATCATTTCTATATCCGTATCCAGATCCGAAATTTCATATCCATAATATCCCTGATTATAATATTTGTTTCTTATATGAGTTGAGTAGGTGGCCACATCAATCGCGGCTTTAGTGACGTTTTTTAGATCCTTAGAAGTGCAGATGTATTTATTAGAATCTATATTCTGGAAGGCGACCAATAACTTCTTTATGACTATGATAGAAACATGTAAATAGACTTTCTATATCAATAAGTTATATTAATAAAATGCTTCGTCTGAAGGCTTTAGAATTTCTAGACAATTCTTGCTTGTTTCATATATTTCAAACCACTTTAGACAGCCCGATACAGACGGACGAGAACTGTCTCATAATTTAGTAGTTTCAATAACAAAACAAAATTGAATTTAAACAACAACGCAAATTCTATTCCCAACATCATTGTTACAAAACTATTTAATAACCAAACATTCAACACTAACAAAATTAATAATTTCGGTCGAAATGGTATACGAAATATAAATTTCTAACGGCTAACCACAATGGCAGGATGAAATATTGATGGTTGCAGTTGTCCGGGAGTAAAACAATAAATATGAGCGCACGGCTTTTACAACAATTTCTATAACGATTTATGGCGATACAAATTTGAACAGCAGACGGTGTTTCGTGTTCAGGGGAAGATTGCCAAGCTAAAAATATGGCTCTATTGGACCCTGTTGGAGACCGAGACAATGTTCTATTGGAAAACGTTTAGCTGAGTTTTGAAAGTGTAAGATATATTGTGATTGTGAATAAGTCTTGGAGCGGCTTTCACCCTTTACTGCCTTGGTATAATATTATAGTGATTGCAAAACATAAAATTTAAAAGCAGACATATTCACAATAGACCAATTTAAATTTAATGCGAGCACTGAGGTTGTAGATTTAACAAAATAATCAACAATCATTATGTGGTTTGACCTAGTTAACCTGTGTATTTCACAACTTATAAAATATGAGCTAACTGACCGTAGTTTTAACTAGCACACATTAAGTACCTTCTTGGTATGAAACCCTAAAGGTGGTTTTACACCGGCGAGGCGAGGCGTGGATGGGATGGGCGAGAATTGAAATGTGTATGGCAAATTTTCTATCCACGCCCTGCCCATGTTTGGTGAAAAAGGTTTAGATGCGCGAGGATGTGCGAGGTGAGAATTGAAATATTGGTTAGTACAAAATTGAACTTTATTGCTGTATGAATAGAGCATTTATTTACTTTGTAAAACGAATATACAAATCTCGCACCGGCCATCAAGGACCTGCACGGTCTCTCTTCGTCGAACGCGTCTCGCGATGTCTCGCGCTGGCACGCACTGACACGCGCCGGCTTGCTCCGACCATCGCGAGACTTCTCTGCATATTGTATTCTCGGCTGGCCGGTGTGCCAGATACGGCTGGCCGGGCAGCGCGAGCCGGCGCGAGACATCGCGAGCCGGCGCGAGGCAGCGCTGGACATCTTTCGGTGTAAGAGGGTAAACGTGATTTAAATTATCGCCCATCCCATCCACGCCTCGCCTCGCCGGTATGAAACCACCTTAACTATTTAAGTAGCTGAAGAAGCTCCTTGGTATTCAAATCTCTACCAGATTGTCATTCATAATATTCTATTGTCAACTTACTTGATCCTCGCAACAACAGGGTTATCGTTAGCACTGATGTCCTCATCCACTGTAACTGTGTAGGTCTTTTCGCTAAATTGCGGGTAGTTGTCGTTGTCATCTAGAATGTTCACGTGGACTGTAGCACTGAGGGGAAAGAAATGAATATTTTATATGTATACTATATCATCATATACTACTAGTGGAGGAGATTCGATCGAATCTTCGAGTAGGATTTAGGCAAATAACGTCGGCTCACAGGCTTCTCTCATTGAAGTCGTCACTACTTTCGAAAACTCATTGATTTCCATTTACTATTTATCATCTATCTACAAGGCTTTATGGCCCTACCTATTCTGAGATCCACCTCTATTCTAATTAGAATAATCATCATAAAAGGAACTACTCAACACAACCTATGTCAGTTCTGGTATGCGAATACCGCGCACTCAAAGGACATACGTTGATCACTATTAATGGGCTGGGAATGTTATTAGGTGGAACTTCTGGAGAACATAATTAGTACCTAATTATTAACCGTGATTATGCAGTAAACTTGAGTAGTAGAATCTAATTATAGGTTCGGTATAATCATGTCAAGTACCTACATGAAATAGATGTTTGATCCAGAAAGGATTGGACTACAACAGCAAAAAGACCGACTAAAATCGGACAAGTGCGTGTCGGACCACGCACAATGAAGGGTTCCGTAGTTGGAATGAATTTTTCCCAAGAACAAACTTAACATTGTCTCCCATACATTCCGTATGGGAGACATGTTTTTCAACTGCAAATGTAAGTTGGTCGATTATTACTCGTTAACTTGTAGAGCCTACTTAGCTGTGATAGTTTTCCTTTTAATTTCGTTATATACAAGGTGGAGACGACATTACGACCATAAATTTAACTACGTATATCTAATGACGTTATTAGTCCGCATACGAAAATTCAATCAAATATATCCAATAGTTTAGTCACTATAGCTAGTCAAAGATTGGCAAAACCCATAGTCGGCACATCACTACTATTTAGTTTGTTTGAAAAAATCACTTTTTTAATTTCGATGCTAGGATTTATTTGATGGTTCCAAAATACTCTTACGTATTAGTATTGCCAGTGTTTTCATTTATTGTCGTATTGTTGTCTCTATATTGTAAATTATAGCAGTGTTTTTTTTTTAATTTACTACTTTGTCGCCGTAATTAATAGTTATATGTATATGCCAAATTATAGCTTTCTAGTACTTCTGAGTCTTTGAGCTAAGCCGCGAATAGACGGACAGACAGATGTTCCTTGTTGACTACGGAACCCTAAAAAATGGAATGAAGCTTTTGTCTAGAAATAAAACGTCAAACAGCCAATAAAATAATTAAGCAGGCGTAAAAATAGGTCTTGTAAATAAAATAGGTACATAGATATCTGTTTTGCTGTTGACGGCAAACAAAATATCAAATAAGTATACAAAATAGGATAGTAATGCATGGCCTGATGATATTATAACAATTATAGTCAAGGAAGCCACAATAAGAGATGAAACTTACCTAAGCAAATCCTTGGAATAAATTGTATGTAATAAAGTCAACCTGTGAGGTAGGGATTGGTTTGGCAAGTTGCCACGAGGACGAATTATCTGATTTCAATCTTATTACATAAGATGAGTCGTATCCAGTGACGCTTTGGGACTTATATTGAATCATCTAAAAGCCAAATAATATATAGAACTCATCACCCTGTTTGGTAGAAATTCACCAAGGGGGAGCTATTAAGAGACGAATGTCAACAGGATACACAAAAACATCCGCTTTTGTGCTAATATAACAACATATTGCCTTCAGCTACACATTTGGGGCAGGAGGAAAATAATGCCATATTTATCAAGATTAGTATTTATGGGCTCACTAATGACTGTTCATTGCGGAAATCGTTTACATGTAGAGAAAAATAATAAATTATATTAATAATTTATTAATGTTACCAATAATTTTTTATTATTTAGAATGAAATTTTTGTTATAATTGTTACGCATGAATTACCAAAAATTATTGAATGAAAATTGTAAATATCCTTTTTGGATTTTTAATATACGAAAAACCATAAATGGTGCATGTGGTGTTGTTAGCCTTTGAGTAATTGTTGTACTTATAAACGTACCTACTATTAAGGAAATTTATTTTAAATGTATTGTGTACTAATTGTTGGTTAACCAAAATAAATTAATAAAAGTATATATATAATAAATAAAATCAAAATGATTTATAATATAAAAAAATAAATAGGATTAATTTTTGATATGGGGCAGTAAGGGCCTTTACCGTTGGAGCTACAATAAACTGGGCTTAGGATACTGTCCTTAACTTTTTGAGATATTTTGATCTGCGTTCACAGATTTTGAAAAATACATACAGTCAGGAAGAAAAAGGACAGTTTTCACAAAAACTTTTTTTGATGCCAATCGATCCTGTTTCTTATAAGGATGAAAAAACTAAAAAAATCGTAAAATACTTTTCCCTTACATTTCATAGGAAATGAGACTCGAACCTACTTTTGACGGTGGATAGACTGGCCGAAAATATAAAATACTAACAGTACAGGCTTTTTTGTAAAGGAGCTCGTCCGGGGAAGAACCAGCATCCTTTTTCTGCCGAGAAGCAAGATTGCTGTGGTCTGGTTTGACGGATCTGGGTGAATGGGTGCTGGTATAATTCAGGCAGATGAGTCATATCCACTCCTCGAACCCAAAACAATTCCTCTGGTATTGCGGATATCGTTAGGCGACAGTGACTTGGCTTTGTAGCAAAATCAGCCTATAATGTTCCTACTGCTGGGACACAAGCCTCTTCTCTTTGAGAGGGAGTGGGCTGTAATCCACCACGCGGGCCCAGTGCGGGTTGGTAGATGTCATATGCCTTCGAATTTTTGGTTCTAGGACATGCCGGTTTCCTCACGATGTTTTCCTTCACCGTTTTGAGAGCAGTGGTGATGAAATTATTTACACAAAGTAAAGCACGAGTTACACTCCTAAGTCGCAGCCGTTACCACTGGGCCACCACTGTTCTCATGTTAGCTTGTATGCCAACCAATAACATGAAAAAAATAAGATTTATAACTCACGTGCTAGAAAGTCTATCAGACACAGGACTAGCCTGGTCCGTAGCCTTCACAATCACAGTATATCGAGCCACTTTCTCCCTGTCCAGAGGTGATCTGGTCAGCAATGCTCCACTTCTGCCATCTATCCGAAATACATCCTGTGTTTCAATTTGTTCCGAAATGTCGATTGATTCGTTCATGTCTTCTGGGTTTAAAGTCTCTGCTGTTACTGTTTCTATTGAGTATTCCACCTGAAAAAGGAGTTATGGGTTAACATGTCATGAACATTATTTTGTTATTACAAACAGTGGCCCGCGGTTTCACCCGCATAAGTCTCGATCCTGTGGGAATATCGGGATAAAAAGTATCCTATGTGTTAATCCAGGTTTTAAATTATCTGTATGCCAATTTTCATCCAAATTCGTTCAGTAGTTTTTGCGTGAAAGAGTAACAAACATATATCCATCCTCACAAACTTTCGAAACAATATAAATATATATTGGTGCGGATTCCTTTGTTCACAAACTAAACTAAATTTAAGTTCAGTGCATCTTTTTTTTTCTATTTCATTAAGAAAAGGACTGAAGATAAATTTTAGTTTAGTCCTGTCAAATTAATCAGTACCTGTCACTACTCCATACAAGTTTAGCCGTGATTAAAATCTTGCCTACTAAAACTACGTCAATTTACGTCGAGCGCTGATTAATTTGATAAGACTAAACTAAAACTTATCTTCTGTCCTTTTCTTAATGAAAGAGAAAGAAAAAGATGCACTGAACTTAAATTTAGTTTAGTTTGTGAACAAGGGAATCGGCACCAATATTTACATTAGTAGGATAGGATAGGATTGACCTCTCAACACAAGATTGAAATAACTATTGATACTTTGAGAAAAGGATATACGGCCGTGTCCGCTCAACTTTAATGCACGTATAATTTTGAGCATTTTTATTAAGTTATATCGAGTAGGTATGTCTTACCTCAGCATTCTTCCCAATATCCTGGTCTGTAGCCTTCAGAGTTAGGACAGTGGTTCCTGGGCTAGCACCTTCTCTTACTGAAGACTCGTACTGTTGCATCTCGAAGACTGGTGAGTGGTCATTGCAGTCGAGCACGTTGATCTGTTTAAAGTGTAATGTTAATCTGATAATGAGAATATAGTCTTGCATGGGTATTAATATATGTGAATACGTTTACTATAAACAGAAAAAATTACTGAACACTTCCTTGTGAAACTCTGGTCAGTAAAGGCCTACCAGTATTTAATTTAAGATAGTCCAAACATCGGTTCACGAGGAACAGATTGTTGAAGTGAAAACTTCTTTAGGCATGTTGGGCATTTTTGAGATGGGAAAAAACAATTGAACTCGCGACATCGTTACCGACACCTCATTTTTGTAAACGCGATTGTGCTCTTTATTTAGATAAAGTTACGGACCAATGTTCTATACAAGTATTTTTCTTCTACCAAGGCGATCTTGTTCAAGTTTTCAGTTCTGTCGGCACTCCCGGAGTGCCACTGTTTTTTATGCTAAGAGAGATGCATAAAAGATCAACTCATTTATCACTCACCTGTAAAGTCGTAGTACCACTCCTAGGCGGGAAGGTATCATCCTGAGCCACAACTCTAAAGTAGTGCACATCCAGTCTCTCCCTGTCCAACCTGGCCTGAGTAGTTACCACACCAGACCTTGAGTCGACTACAAACATGCCAGCAGACCGGGAGTCCAGGAGACTCGACATTGAGTAGGTTACTGGACTGTTTTCTGGGTCCCTACAAAAAAATTAAGAGGTTTAAAAAAATACGATAGAATTGCAACCTGACTTGAAGGTGCCATTGGTAATGACACTAAATCTTCTCAAAACAATAACATTCAGAGTACTAGGGATGTATAGAGATCAGGGGTATCCACTGTCCGCTTAATATGATCAGTATAGGTAGTCAGTCGACCGTGAAGGCGGGTTGGTGATTTGTTGATGTAATCAGTCAGGTAAGACGTCTATCAAAGGTGTTTATCCTGCTAAGGTTACTAGGAGCAGGTGCGAATATATCGTTTGTTTAATTAACACCCATGCTTTTATAAAGTTGATAAGAATCACGTTTTTATATATATAGCCTGGTCTTCTTTTTCTTTTCCACACGATATATCATCGGCGTAGGTGGAGAACTAAATAACTGCGGTTTTGCTCAAATTGATTTTTCACCATTTTCGTAACACCCAAATCATGCCGCATAAGTAAATCGCAATTTTCTCTAAACAAGATTTTTTTTTGTTATTTAGTTATTCACCTACGCCAACGATATGTCCCTGACGTATTTTGGTTAATTAAGTAAAAACTAACATAACGTACAAAATATATTTACTCTAATAATAAAAAAATACGAAAGACTAAGGAATTTAATGATAGAAAACTTAAACAGAAAAAGAAAACTTATCAAACGGTAGGAATGCGAAGTAATTACGTAATACGGCAAGTAATTTCTAAAGTGAGATCAATAACAAGTCTTGTGGCGCAAAACAGATGAGAGTAGCAATTTAAAAATGTTGAAAGCAAATAACGTCTGATTACTGCAATTCTTCGGACGTGATAAACCTCGGAAATAGAGAAACGAAGGGGAAATGTTATTAATCTACTGTGGCTCGTAGTAGATATCTATTTAATAATTAAAAATTTCTGCCAATTTTACAATAACTTTTGTGATGATATTGTGCTAAAGGATAAAGGATACTTCTCCGTCTGTGCTTAAACAATGACATTTATATAAACAAGTTTGGTGAATACGATAATACATCAGCTTCAAAGCGGTTCTATATTTAGAAACCTTTAAAGCTACCGCAAAATTAATCCCTACATTCCAGATTTAGAAATCACATCCAATAAGGCAATTCAAAGAAAGACTTGAACTCATTAAGCACTTAATAAAGTAAAACTCGACAAGCAATGATCTCGTTACGAACAACTAAAATAACAACGTCATCGTAGTAAATGATGTGATCATACGAGGACAAGCGCCCCTGTAGTCGCTGGCGCGTTCAATGGCCCATGACAGCGGTTCCGGACCGCATAAAATAGATGGGTCCATAAAGACCCAGCTTAAAGTCAATTAAAAGGACAGATGGTATATGACTAGGTGTTATGTCCTGACGTTGATTAGTATAATGCTCACGTCCTGTTTGTTAGTACAGGCTTAAGGAACTTCGAATTAACAGGTTTAGAAGTCATTAGTCTTCATTAATTCCTAGACTGCGTGACTCTGTATTATCTTGATATAGGAAGATTTAAACGAAGACTTAAGCGTCGGGAAAATCTAATACTTTCGTAAGTTATATATTTATTTTAATTTAGTAATCATTATGTACTTACCGTGCTCTAACTGTGGTAACAGTAACGCCTGGTGGTTGCTCCTCAGCTACGGATGCCACGTATAATGCCTGCTCGAAATACGGTGATTGGTTCCGAAGCTCCCTCTTCACTCTCCGCGCAATATCAGTGTCATTTAGTTCTTGATGATGATATACTATCTTCAATCTGTGATCGGAATCCACAATGTTGATCTTGTCACAGTTGAAAGTAAAGAGTACGGACACTTTCCACATAGGTTCCTGTATACAAATATCTCCACTCGCGACCAAATCACCTTGACTTGCCTCAATCATAAACCTAGGATCACTCACATCCAAAAATTGAACTTTACACATCTTTTGAACCGTCCTAGGTAAGAAAGCTGTAAGGGAATTCACGAACTGCGATTGCTTCAGACAAATCCCTTGCCATCGATCCGTTGTCGGGATAGCGAAACTGGCGTATGTTTCCGATATCCATTGCTTCGCTTCAGCTATTTTTACATCTATGGCCATATCGAAGGGTATTAAACTCTGAGATCGTTTCCTCCTACTACTATTTTTCGCTACGAAGTCCTCGAACATCATGTTCGACCACGGGTAAGCCGTGGAAAGGACATTATATTGACTAGAGACTAATTCTTCTCCTTCTAACAACCTCCAGTCTATACTCTCTTGATATATCGCTTCTCTTTTATCTCTGATTGGTTGATCCTCGTATTGTAGCGCTGCATCGTTTTGGTCGTAGACGCGATCGAAATCTATGTCATACAGTTCTGCGTGTCTCCTACTACAGTCCTCGCCGGTCACCAGGACCCTTATAGGTAGACTGTAGTAGTCGATGTCGCGGATGCGTTCCGATGTGGAGTCTACGTAAAAAGTGAAAAGGTTTGGGTAGAGAACTCCGTCGCATCTTAGCCTTTTTCTCAAAGTGACGAGGCCACTGGTCCTGTTGACTTTGAGGATGTGATGGACGAAGTTAGCTGTTCGGTGGACATCGATGTTGTAATTTCGTTCGGAGCCTAGTTTGTAGACGGCGGCATCGAGGACCTCGTACCCAGGCGGAGCGGTGTCGGGGATGAGGATGAGGTAGGCGCGAGTGGTCACCAACGTAAGGATGGCGACCACCGCGAACACCCACGCCCGCGCCATGTTGCTCGCTGTTCACCTACAGCGGTGCCGCCGCGTACACCAACCGCGTCGGTTCTCCATCTACAACAAGAGAAAATTGTATTCATAAAATATTATATTTCCACAATGATGACATTACATTAAAGAGACATGTATCGGTTTGTTATAAATAAAAAGCGAAGATTACTCTACATTATTACAGTTGCTTTTACACTGGAGGAGAAAATTACAATGGAAACTTAGTAGACAGACACAATAATCCATCTTTTATCGCCACTCGATGTAGTTTATGTCGAATAAAACGATCGTCAAATGGATATACATTGTAAAATATGTTTCCACATAAAAAAAGGAGCCGATTTAGTATCGTAAAAGTTTATTATTTAGCCGTAATACACAGCTACTTCTTATAAAAAGTTTTATATAATAATACGGCCGAAGTAAAAGTGAGCAGAAACGCGAGGTAAATCGAGTGGAAACAACGCAACTTCAACATTTTTTGTTTACTGGGAGAGAAAATCGAAAGAAAATACGGACACCTGTGCATCGAGTTTGGGTCCAAACAACGTGGATTGTTTATAAAAACTAGGGTAAAACACGTGGAAGTGAGAAATGATAACTATTCAATATGTGACCGAATAAACACTCCTAAGCAAACAGACCTAATGCCATTAAGAAAGCGCTACCTAATAACACTGTTAATACAGGCAATTACGCGTGTTCGGGCTTTGTCGGCCCTTTCCGTGGACGGTCGCGCAGAGGTGTCGGTTACGGTCAAAAGATTAATGGCGTCAATTAACGGAGCCGGTCTCGTTCCCGCCAATATCCGCGTTTTCCAATTTTCCACGAGGGGGAAGATCATTTTACACCTGGGCATCGATGTTTCCGATAATGTTGACGCTTTTAATTAATATATGGGTTGCTGCACGCAACATGATTTACGCTTTACGCAAAATGTTAAATATAACTTTCTAATGCACAAAACATGTTTTTTTTACTTTTTGAAGTGAAAACTTCTTTAGGCGCGTTGGACATTTTTGAGATGAGAAAAAACAATTGAACTCGCGACACTGTTACCGACACCTTATTAAAAGTATTTCCTGCACAGTAAAATTGTTCAAGTTTTCACTTCTGTCGGCACTTCCGGAGTGCAACTATTTTTTTTTTTATTTCAAATCTTTTTATTATCATAAATTATACTTTTAAAACTTCTCTATCCAGCATTCATAATTAAGACCTAAAAATGTTTGCTGCTATTTCAATTTCAGAGCACCTTTTGAGGCTTTCAAACGACTACTAAACACTAAAAACTATGTAGACATCAACTTATATTACTTACCTTTCTACGAACCCATAAAACTATCTACCTACCCATTTACCTAAAAGGCTGTGTAGTTTCAACTGCAAATGCTTTTAGAAAAAGACCGCAGGACATAAAAATAAAGCGTATTTTTCTTTGGACTTGCGTATTGCGATGGACTCGACTGAATTCATAGAGGGAAATACGAAGCAGTCCTTTGGTATAGAAGTGGGGACCGAAGTTTAGTAGGGTGACGTAATTATGTTTTACTCAAGGCTCGGATACCGGTTAAATTTTTAAAGCGTTATTATGTACTAGATGCAAAAAACTATACATCCGGTTTTTTAAACCGGTTTTGGAGGAGTCTAAGGTTTTTCGGATAAAACGGTTTAGAGCAATATTAACCGGTATTTTGTTTAGTTTTTATTCAGCGCGGCATCCTCACAAGTAATCACAAGTTGCAACGCGTTTACCGATACACTGCTTTTCGAATAAACCAGTTAATTTAGGTCAAGATAAAGTTCTTAAAACGTTCACATTTTTAAGAAAAGTTCGGAACAAAACCGAAATAAACAGGTACTAACCGGTATTTTTAAAACCGGTTCCGAGTCTTGGTTTTACTAACGGCTTTGCACATGGTAGAGTAGGTAGGTACTCTAAAGCGTTCCACGGAAACCGCTTTGAGTAGTAATGAAAGGCGTTCAAAGTCCGAACGGTTTTTCATTTTCAGATTAATTTTTGAAAATGAAATTGTAGGCAGGTTTGGAAAAAGAAAGACACAAAGTAGTATTGCCATCATTAAAAAAAAACGGAAGTACAGTAAAAAGAAATAAATATTATTGTGCAGTGCAGTAATTAAAAGCAGTGATAGCCGAAGCTTAAAGAAGATTTGTGCAGTGTGAAAAAAAGGAGTTGGCTCAGTCAGTAAATTCAGTTATATATTCCACTATTTTGAAATACTGCAGACATGTCATTGATTTACGAGTTTTTATTTCAAAGTTCACCCTGTGTTTTAAAAAATGGCAACTTCGTTTAACGACTGGTTTCGAATATATCACAGGAAATAAATTGTTACCCTCATTTCAGTTACGGAATTCAGTGAAACAGTAGGTAACCGTTTAAGCAAACTGTTTTAATCGTTTCGTAAACCACAAAGTACTGAACAACTGAAACTCGGTAAAATGATTCCAAAATGTTTGTTAAACGAGTGAAGAGTGCTGTATTGATTGTTTACTTCGCTTTTTATATTTTAATTATTTCAGTTTAATATTTAACATCACGCCATTGTTTCCCCGAAGGGTTGGGCAGAGGTGTACCTGTAGCAGGTACACCCACATTTCGCCAGTTATGTTTAAGTCCCATGTAATAGGGGGCGAGCCTATTGCCATCAACCGGGTACAAATCCACACTCCAAGCTGCTACTGAGAAATTCCAGATAGAAAAATCCAATAACACTTTACCCGACCTGGGAATCGCACCCAGGACCTCATACTCAGCAGTAGCGCTTGCGACCACTAGACCAACGAGGCAGTCAACTCAAAACTTAACCAGGTCGGGCATGTCATTGGGTTTGTCTATATGGAAGAATTTCTCAGAAGCAGCCCGGAGTGTGGATTTGTGCCTCGTTGATGACAATTGACTCGCCCCCTATTACATGGGACTTAAACATTACTGGCGAAATGTGGGTGTACTGTAGGGCACCTCTACCCAACCCTTCGGAAAACAGGGGGTAGCAACTGTTTACGCTACGAATTACCAAAAATAGAATATTAATATATTTTATTTTTGTGTTGTCATTTCTCAAAATATAATAAATAACGCAAAATATTTTTTTCAAGCAAGTTACTGTGATCGTGAATATCGTAAAGCACCAGAGTAATAAATGATTTACCTAATAATGAAACTTTAAAAATAAGTCCTAAAAGTTTTTTAGATCTGTTCTCACGCCGCCATGTTGAATGCAGTTTATTAAAAAGGCCATACCAGCAATAATTGAGAGCCGTTCCTTCTCAGACAAGACCTAACACTATTAAGCCTTTTCTAACATAAATTGGATATCTCTCAACTCTCAATACTACTTAAGTGCTAACTTATAAAAAGGAAGCTACAAATTACATTTTATTTCCTTCTATCCGACATCTAACACAGTGTTGTAGACACTGTAGTGCTAATGGTGCTATCAATTAAACGTGGTACGAATAGCCGATTGGATTCCCATCGCGTCCCTTTTGCCGGTCATTCGATTTGGCACCCTTTAGCTAGCAATAGTATGCTTTTATGTGAATTGGATTATGCTGCTCTGGCGTACCTTTTATGGCTTTATTGTTGGTGATAATAAATTAAGGTCTAAGTTAAGAGTCCTATTACATTTTTTTACGGAAATTTTTGACGTTGTGATTTTCAGCAACAGTAATAATATATTTTAATTATTTGATTATAATAATGATAATGCCATTCTTTTTCTTGTAAGTTGGAGTTACACATTCTTTTCAAGTGATTTGCTGAATTGACGCAGAATATATATAGTACTTTTAATTTTATCTTTGGTAATTTTGTTTTTTTATACTGATAAACGAAAACTAATGATTGTAGGTAGATAGAAGTTTTATATCTTATTAGTTTATTTGTTTTTTTTTTTTAAATTTGGAATATAATGGAGGCTGAATCATTTATTGCTTTTCTTTATGATTTTTTCCGTGAAAAGTCAAGAAATTTAAAAGAAATTCTAGAACTCCAATAAACAAGTAAAACATTCAACTTATCTTTTAGTAATTTTAGCTTTTATTAGAATTGAATGGAACAATGTGACTTGAGCGTCAAAGTTCACCGCCGACTTATTTTCTTGTAAACTGAGTTCGTAAAATATTTATAGTAGGTAAATTACACGAAAAGAAAAATTAAAATGTGTAACTCCAACTTACAAGAAAGAGAATGGCACTATCGTTATTCATAATAAAATAATTAAAATATCTTAGTGTTGCTGAAAATTACAACGTCAAAAATCATGAATTTGCGTAAAAAATGTAATAGGACTCTTAAGTTAAATCGGATTCTTATTGTTCCATAAAATAATAATAAAAAAATATGAGAATAGGGATGATGACAGAGTAAAAACAGAAATTCTATTTAGCCCGTCAGTCAGATAATAAAAAAATATTAGACACGTATTGTTTGCTTTATCATATTAATAAAAAAATACTAAGATACAACGCATTAAAGTTGGGGAGTGGCTGTCGCTACGTCACAAGTATAAAATCTACATACTCGTGACGTCATGGCACATTTTAACTCAATGTATTTAATTATTTTTTTATCTAGTTGACGGACATAGGGACGATAACAAAAAATATTTTTGTTATCGTCCCTATGGTATGCACGAAACAAAAATGAACGTATCTATAACTTAATTAAACTAAAGTATTCACAAACTAAACGAATGAACATTAAATTAGATTTTCTAATCACTAACCTCGCTCCACTTAATCACCAATAGACATGAATTAATTCACATCAAAGTGCATTCCCGATATTTTTTTATAAAATGAGAGTAATAAAACTTTTAGTCAAGAATCCCACGAGGTAATAAATGATTAAACTCTCCCTTTGAGAGTTAAGGGCCGGGCATATTTCGAAACTGAACTATTTCACCTTTATTACATTAAATTGGTACCATAAACAGTGTGACCAGACCAACTAGCTCACATAGAAGGTATTTTATTCAGCTTTAAATGTCGGCTACTGGTTTTATTTCGATATTCCCGATATAATGCGTCGTTTCCATGGTAATGGTTCAAATATAAGTAAAACACGTGATAGTTAAACTTTACAGCCGTGTTATCGGTCAAACCCTATCGGAGTGCTTTTTTGGAGATATGGGCTATAAAAGTAGACTTTTTCATTGAAATCAAAGGTTTTATATGATTTTAAGTGAGTAATTTGACCGTTCTCTAACCCCTGAACAACTTGTTTATATATATCTCGGGGGAGGCTGGATCGCTCCAACGCGAATGTATACGTACATCCGTGGTGGGGCGATCCAGACTGCCAGGCACTTCTTCTCTTGCAACCGAGCGGGTGGGCAGGTTGCGGATAGCCCAACTCCGGCTGCGGGACCGACCACTGATGGTTACATTGACTGTCAGTGGGCGATCCCACACTCGGAGCATCTTTCTAAAGAGATCCCGGACAAGAGAAGTTCCCGAAAGCCAAATCCCAGGCCTAGGGTAACCCATTTACCCCTTCCTATGTTACCCATCACCAAATCAAGGACCACCCTCCCCATCCATACATTTTCCCGTCAATCCTAAATCCCTAGGCCAACTCCCAGGCCTAGGGTGGCACCCAAGGAACCCACATCCCCCATCCACTAAATACCTTCCCTCCTATCCCTTTATCCCGTCGGTCCCAGAGGAAGGGTAACCTCGATTCCAAAAAAGCCCACCCCCTACACCATGAACATGCAGAATGATAAAAAAACTACCCAGGTGGGTCCCGGCCAAGCCGGGGAATCCCACACCGCTCCGGCGGTTAGCCCCCAACGTATTATGGGGGGGGCATCAACCTGCAGTATGGCAAACCTAATGCCGCGCTTCTCAGCGCGGCCGGCTGCTGATTTAGCGCCCACTACACAGGCTGCGATTACCGCGCCCACGAACCCGACCTCGGCTGCGACTAACGCGCCTCTAAACACGACCCCGGCTGCAACCAACGCGCCAATACCCACGACACGGGCTATGCCTCCCACGAGTCTCTGGCAACAGAGTATCGTGCGGAACAGCAAGCATAACCCGGACAATGACCCCGACCACAGAGAGACAGAGACGGGGAAAGATGACGGACCTGGCAACTCTGGAACTCTTCCGGTTACCTGTGATGAAGTACGCCCGCTGGCAAAGCGCGAAAAAATCCAGGCCCGGAAGAACAGAATTGGCGAACGAAAGCGCAAAATCCGCGAAGGCACTAGCCAGCGCGAAGCGCGATCGGACGCCGAAGGGAAGGTGCGCGACCAGCCCCAAGTCCGCGAAGGGGAAACCCAGCGCGAAAAGGGGCTGGACGCACGCGACCGACCGCAAGAGCGCGAAGGGGAAACTCAGCGCGCAAAGCGGTCGGACGCGGAACCGCACGTGCGGGGGCTAGCTTGCGAAGGGGCAACCCAGCGCGAAAAGCTTCCGCATGTGACAGAGTCCGCCGGGACCGACAGCCGACCCCAAGACACAGACGGACCCCACGACCGACCTCGACCTAAGCACAGTAGGGGCAAGCGGGGTGGTACCTCACACCTGGCGGCACCGGCAAAAAAGAACCAGCCTGGTACCTCCAAGCCGCAGCCTGGACCGAGCGGTACAGGGCCGGCGAAGAGGGGACGCCCTGATGATACGGCTTCACCGAGCATGCTTCAGGGCGACGCCAAGCGGGTGAGGATCCACTCCGCTCAAGGGGAGCAGAGGACCTACGCGCGAGCCACGAAGGACATCCCTGCGCGGCTGGCCGTAGCAATCTGCCTTCCCCCCCCCTCCAGAGACCTAACAAAGGAAGAGGCCGAGCACATTAAGACGGACCTAGAGAATCTAGTCATGGACACTGACCCGACAGCGCCACTCCCTGCCTTCCGCGGATACCCAAGGGTAGCGGAAGGTACCGTGCAGATGTGGTGCGAGGACGACTATGCCCTGACTTGGTTGACCCAGAACGTGCCCAAAATCAGACTCCCAAACACTGACCAGACACTTACGGTACTGAAACAGACTGACGTGCCCACCCGTGTCCGAGTCTCGCTGTTTGTCCCTCGTTACAGAGGTGACGTAGCCAGACTCCATGGTGTTCTGATCCGTCAGAACACCTGGTATGACATCGCTAGGTGGTCACTATATAGGGCGACTACCGTCGGTGGCGACAACTATGGGACGTATTTGACCCTGGGGTTGCCACCGGAGGAAGCCGTAAAGGTCCGGGCCCGGGAGCGACGTATATCATACCTACTTGGGTCGATATACGTACGCTTCTGGCCCACGACCGAACCCTCTGACGTCCAGACCGACAGCGATACAAAGACTGCACAACCGACGCTGACACAGACGGATGACCCAGACATCGACCAACTTGAGGAGGTCATGGCCCGAGCGGCAATGGCTGACGACGTAGACTCAATACCACCTGAATCACCTGGCTGGAGCGAGCGTTTACTCGCCTCGTCGCCGCCGCCGGGCGAACGACACGACGACAAATATAGAGAGGAGGTAGTGGAGAGGCTTTCCGATGGATCCATCTCCGACTAACCCCTCTCCACCGCCGTCATCGCCCCTCTACATCATCCAGACCAACCTCCAGCATAGCCAGACTGCCACGGCTAGCTTGCGCAGGGCGCTGGAGGTAAAGCCCCGAACTATCGCACTGATCCAAGAGCCGTGGATCAGGAACAATAAAATATGCGGCCTTGGTAATATCGGAGGTAAGCTAATCCTTAACACGCACAGCTCGAACAAACCAAGAACCTGTGTCTACATACCCAAAGAAATTCCTTTTACGCCACTCACTCAATTCTGTTCCAGAGACCTGACAGCTGTCAGGCTCCAAACTGATAGTAGCGTTCCAGATGTTGTACTGGCCTCGGTATACATGCCAGGCGAGGACGCAGACTGTCCGCCAAAAGAGATGGCCGACCTGGTGCAACACTGCGAGCGCACAAATTCGGACCTAATCATCTGCACCGACTCTAACGCCCACCACCCGCTCTGGGGGAGCGCCGCACCGAACTCCAGGGGAGAGGTACTATCCACCTATTTATTCTCTACTAACCTTAACATTGTTAACCGCGGCTCAGAACCCACTTGGGTTACAGTCCGGGGACAAACGATCATAGATTTGACACTCGCTACAGAAAACGCGACAAACCTTATCACAAACTGGCACGTATCGGACGAACCTTCTTGCTCAGACCACAGAAGGATCCGCTTTACACTCACTACAAAGACTAGGAAACCCGCACCGAGGCGAAACCCAAGGCGCACCAATGTACCCGAGTACAAACGCCTTCTAGCCTCCCTATTAGCTAGACACCTAACACTAGTAACCGTAAAAGACCTAGCACAATTAGAATACACCGTGACAAAACTATCAGAATATCTTACTGAAGCATACCACGCATGCTGTAAACTAAGAGCGCCACAAGGCAGGAACGAGAGGAACCCCTGGTGGAACGCTGAACTTAGTAAACTTAGAGATGCGCTACGTAAGCAATTTAACAGAGCAAAAAACACGAGACTCCCGGACGACTGGGAGATATACAAAGAGACCCAATATACTTACAAAAAACAGATCAGAACCGCCAGGAGGACGGCATGGCGAAAATTCTGTGAATCCATTGAGACAAATAATGAGGCCGCAAGGGTAAGGAAGATCCTATCAACCGATCAGGACCGAACTCTTGGTGCGCTGAAAAAACCCGATAACTCATATACACTAACTGACTATGAAACCAGTAAGGTCCTTCTCGAGACTCACTTCCCAGACTGTAAAATCCTAGAGGATAGGTCGTGGGAGGCTGAACCAGAATGGACCCCAACGGATCAAGACTGGTCAAGAGCCCGCAATATAGTAACAGAAGACCGGATAAAGTGGGCTATCAATACCTTTCAGCCATACAAGTCGGCAGGGCTGGATGGCATTTTCCCAGCCCTGCTGCAGTGGGGGATAGATCATCTGACACCATGGCTGGTGGAGATCTATCGAGCCTGCATAGCACTTAGATATATACCTCTCGCATGGCGCGAGGTGAAAGTCATTTTCATACCCAAACCTGGCAAGACCGATTATACACAACCCAAGGCTTATAGGCCCATAAGCCTCACTTCCTTCTTACTTAAAACTCTCGAGAGACTCTGTGACAGGCACATCAGAGATGGACCTCTCCGGGTAAAACCACTTCACAAACAACAGCATGCGTATTCCACGGGCAAGTCAACAGAATCAGCGCTGCACAGCGTGGTTTCTAAAATTGAATGCGCAGTGGACCACAAATGCTCAGCACTGGCCGCCTTCATTGACATCGAGGGCGCCTTTGACAAAACCATGTTTAATAGCATAAAAATGGCCCTCGACCAACACAGCATAGACTCGACCCTGAGTGGCTGGATCACCAACATGCTCAAATTGAGAGCTGTACAAGTCACAGTAAATGACACTACAAGGGCCATCGTTGCAAAGGGCTGCCCACAAGGAGGCGTCCTCTCACCGCTTCTATGGAACCTGGTAGCAGACAGCCTCATCAAAACACTCAATGACAAAGGTTATTTCACTGTAGGCTACGCCGATGACATAACCATAATAATAAACGGGACCCACGAGAACACTCTATGCAATCTCATGCGTCAAGCCCTGAAAATAGTAGAGGAGTGGTGCAACGAGCACCAACTCTCAGCGAACCCTACAAAAACCGAACTGATTCTCTTCACTAAAAAGAGGAAATTAACCACACTACAACTACCACGATTCTTTGGAACAACCCTAAGCCTTTCAACTGAAACCAAATACCTGGGCATCTTTTTGGACAAACAACTGAACTGGGCAAAACACACGAACTATATCACTACAAAAGCCAGCATATCCCTGTGGCAGTGCAAGCGACTGCTTGGAAGGAATTGGGGTATTAGCCCCAAGGTCACCCACTGGCTATACACCACAGTCATCCGACCAATTATTACATACGGCTCACTGGTCTGGTGGCCTAGGACAGACCTGAGCACAGCCCAAAGAGATCTCGAAAAACTGCAGCGGCTTGCTTGTGTTGCAATCACCAGCAGTATGAGAACTACACCCACTGCCGCCCTACAGGCAATGCTTGGATTACCGCCTTTGCACCTCATCGTGCGGGAGGAGGCGGCCCTGGCCGCCTTTAGGCTCCATTTATCAGGAACCCTGAGCAAAGACTCCAGGGTTAGGCACACACGTATAAAGGAAGATGCGATCAAACGACAACCAATGATGGCATCACCCTGTGACAAAGCCTCGAAGTCACACCACTTTCAAAGACACTACAACATAATACTTACTGAAGAACAGTGTGACTACTCAGGCCCGAAAGAGCTGAGAGTATACACCGACGGATCAAAGACCAACTCCGGAACCGGAGTTGGAGTCTTCTCACAAGACCTCAACATAAATATATCCCGCCCGCTGGGCATGTTCAACACCGTCTATCAGGCGGAGTGTGTGGGCATCATACAAGCGGCCCATGCCATAGCAGCCAGGAGAGTTACGGACACTCACATACGTATACTCTCCGATAGCGCCTCAGTTCTCCAATCCTTACAGAAAAAATATATTACTTCAAAGTTAACACTAGAATGTCACAAAGCACTAGAACAAGTAACGGTATCTAGCTGCAATACGGTGACACTGCAATGGATAAAAGGACACAGCGGATCGCTGGGTAACGACGCTGCTGACGAACTTGCGAGGAGAGGATCTAGCACAGCAGTCTGTGGACCCGAGCCGATCGTGCCAATTCCATTCAACCAGATACGCAGGTGGCTACAGGAGTTCACCCAAACCCAAGCGGAGAATTGGTGGACCTCGACACCGGGCTGCAGGCAGTCCAAGGAAGCAATGCCATCCTTGGATAGCAGGCTAACGAGGCGTTTATTAAGCCTTGACAGGAATGGCCTGCGCCTGATGACGGGGACCATCACGGGTCACTGCTCGCTAAACAAACACTTCCACACAATAGGCATAACGGACAGTCCTCTGTGCAGGGCGTGCATGGAGGCTGAGGAAACCGTAGCGCACGTACTCTTCGAATGCACAGGTGTTACTAAAATTAGAACAGAAACCCTCGGGTCACCCAGATCTTTCACTGACGTTCTGAACAGACCAGGAGTTTTAATTAACTTCTGGAGGGAGGTGGGCTGGTTGGAATAACCACCAAACGGCCGCCATGGCCCACGCACAATGGTCCACCTGACGGACTAAGTGCGGAAACCAAACCCCATAACATAGAACATAGAACTTGTTTATATATTGTAGTGGACAAATAATATGTTAAGTATTTGTACTTAGCAAATAGGTACCGATAATAAATCGTTGGCGACTCAACATATTTAGAGCTTAGCTCTCTATATTCATTTATGTAGACTTTCCAAGTTTAGTTTTAAAGTTAACAGATAACACAAGAATTTACTAAGTTTCAAAGTTTATGAATAATTCAATGACAAAATATTTTCAAAAGTTAGTGATCACAGCAAATTATTATTATTACATCGAAATATACTTAAGTACAAGCCAATTTGAAATAAGGAAAAGTTTATAATGATAGAACAATGCCCAATAATTATGAATTTGAATATCGTACTTACCTTAAGGCAGTGAAGATAAGGCAAGTTAATAAAAGCGTGTTAAAAAGAAAATTGGTCGGTATTCTTTTGAAATCTTTATGCAAGATGAGGGTTTCTTAATTTACTTTTCCATTAATTGGTGGTCATAAAAATAATTGCTCGACAGACAAAGGCTAGTCATTTTGATAAATGAATGAATGAAGGAGAGGACGAATGAAACGAATGAATGGAATGGTACAGTCTGCATCCGGAGAAAAAACGATGGCTTTGCCTATTCTGGCAGTTTATTTATAATATTTGTATGAAAACTTTTGAAATATTGTCACTTATAAAAGCATTTTTTTTCTTCATAACATAGATAGAACCTAAATAAAATTATAACGATAAGTTACGATTTAAAAATTTCAATATTGCAACCTCTGAGCATTTAAACCCACATAGAGTGGCTTGTAAGTTAGGAGGAGCTCGTGGCTAAGTAATAACAACCGCACGGGTCGACCCATCAGGTTAAGCTACGCTTGCCGGGGTTGGTCCGTGGATGGGTGACCATCTTTACATACCGAAACTCCTCCGTGCCTCGGAAAGCACGTTAAGCCGTTGGTCCCTGCTGTCATTCGTGGATCTTTGACAATCGTTACGAGTCGTCAGAAGTCCGAAAGTCTGACAACCAGTATTACCCGGTTACTGGGTTGTGGAGGTCAGATAGGCAATTGCTCCATATAAAATACTGGTATTCGGCTGCATCAGGTTAGACTGGAAACCGACCCCAAAATAGTTGGGAAAAGGCTAGGCAGATTAATCAGGGTGGCTTGTAAGAATACGTAATGCAATAGGTAGGTAAATACTCGTAAAGTATATTTTGCAATATCTATTTTCGATCAAATTTTCTTCGTTTTCCAACTTTGCCTATTTCAAGTTGGATGGAAATGCCCGATACACGCAAACTGCTGTAGTAATTGAGCCTTAACTGCAGTTAATAGTTGACTGGTATCAAAATCGATATAATAGAGGGTCGAGTTCGGCACGTTTGCCCTACAGTGGACACTTTAGGATTTAATAACATCATTATAGCAACGCAAACGAATGCCACGCAATAAATTATCTTAAGGGGACGATAGCTGACTTTTAATGATTTTATACTGAAGATGACGTCTAAACGAGTAGTATTAGTGATTTGGAAAAAATATATGTTAAAATAGAACTTTTTTTTAACATTTTAATATAAGCATATTTTTGATTATGTTTATATTACATAGTGAAATTAATTTGTAAAGTTATGTCTAACGCGGATAAAAATCTGAGAATGACGCAAAATCCATCAAGCGTAGTTTACTGAAAACTTCACCATTTTAAAGATAATTAAATTACTGATCTTTTAGTATACGTGTTTTATTAAAACACTTTTTGTTTTACGTGTAATAAATTAATAATGCGTCTTATTTGGGACAGAGCTCCTTGATGGGCGAGTCCTATTACTGGCTGGACGTACGACGCGTTGCGTGAGCTCAGTACAGAACACGCAAGCTAACCATTCAAGGTCACTGTCATATATCTGCGTCTTAAGCAATTTTCTTGAAATGAAAACACATTTTGCTACTATTACAATAGCTCGGTAATAATACCATTATTCTTGGAATATAATAATAGAGTCATATAATTCAGATACATTACACATTTTCACGTGACAGCAAGTGAAATGTGTGGTTAGTTGAACATGAAATTGCCTAGATAAAATGTATTGTATTTTGGTACATAATTTAACTGTTACATAATATTTAGCTTATTATCTTCAGTAATCAAAGTCAAAGTCAAAGTCAAATAATTTATTTCAATTAGGCACAAAAAGGCACTTTTGAACGTCAAAAACAAAAAATAGAATTGATTCTAGTCGCCCCTTCCAAAAGGTTAGTTTTCGTATGGAGAAGAATGGGCAAGAAACTCCACCGTTACTCTTTTAAAATGTTTTACAATATTTTGTATACATTGATTATATAATTATATGTGAAGACGATGCACCTGGAATAATATTACTATACTACAATAGGTAATTAAAAATGAAGCAATGACAAAAAAAATAATAATTATGTAATGGATACATGGTGTTCACATATTTACAAGCATTGTAAAAGCACCTATACGATATTCCTAAAAAAATTACAAGTGATACTAATTAGTCAGTGTGTGAGTAATCACAGAATGTAAAAAAACAAAATAATAATGTTATAATATTTAATTACACAATTAAATTAGCAACCAGTTTGATTTTGTCTAGTTTAATCATAAATCGTTCCAATACACCTACTGTTTATTCAACACAAACGATGTTTCTTAATAATTACATAACCTCAAAGAAAATTCTTAACACATTTTTGCCTACCACGTCGTCGCCGTTTTTATATATTCTGAATTCCTGATCTCAGTTACCATACTAAGAAAATTTAATATCGTAATACGACTTTCGCACGTGTTGGAAAGACAGTGGGTTTGAACGTACGCAAATAAAAGTGGAAAGTGGGGAGTCAGCCTAATCTACATGCAACGTAGGGCCGCGCGTTATTCCGAATCGGGATAAACGGTTTCATTCCGATATTAAACTTTTATAGACGCGTTTTATTTTTATTTCTAAATTTTTTACTTTGCTAACATTTTTTTCTGTAATGTTTTTATGTGTAAGGTGCGTTCAATAACTTTTTTTCTCCGTTTAATGTGTTTTGTCGGGGTTTTTCAAAAAATATGTAATTAATTGCTAAATTTTGGGGAAGTCAAAGGAGACGTTTCATTTTTGTATTGGACTCCGGCCATAACATGTACACTTTAGAAAACCTGGGCAACGAACCCATAAACACAATAAAGACTGTTTTTTTCCATAATATCTACTACTTTTTGGGCACAAAATAAAAACCGAAAATGTTTGACGTTTGTCAGGAGAAATACGGCCATCGACAGCTAGCCATTTTCGTCCAGAAGTACCTACAAATCTGCAATCCACAAAGGCGTTTTATTTTTTTAAATGATGAATCACACTTTCTAATTAATCAAAGAAATTGTATCAGATAGCTATCTTATTATAGTACAGAAATACATGCCTTTCATATTTATTTAAATAACGTCTACGTGATATTATTAAGTTAAAATGTAACATGATTTTTGGACGAAAACAGTATGCAAGTAAGACGACGCCATGATGAATAAAATATAGCAATAATTTGTTAAACTATTATTTTTTGTGCCGAAGTAATCAGGGGAATAAACAGGAAAGAATATTTTTCCTTAATTCGTGGATTTTTTTCCTTTTTTTTCATTAACGTACACTTTATGGCCGAAAATGAAACATCTCCTTTAAGTTGGAAGGGAGTCGGTTTTGGAAGATTTTAAACGAATTGATAAGGGGAATTAATTAATTAATGCATGTATGCTACCTACCGTAAATGCAGGCGATATTATCTTTGACTGACGCAGGTTGTGGGAAAGGTAACATTTGGTCTAAACCCTTCCCTATGTATAATGCATTTAGAACTAGCATTTACGTAGAAATGTTTACTAGTAAAATAGTTTTCTGTTTACCAGGAAGCGTAATAATTACCTATACCCAGTTGGTTTAGGATTTAATAAATGAAATTATATACTTGGAAAATGTGTAGGTAACAGGACAATAAATTATCATTCAATTTATTATAACTATTCAACACAAATCGTTAATTATTTAAGATAAATTTAAATGTTTCAAGTAGTAAAGTCAGTGAGGTTATTTTAATTAAAGATTTTTATGGCCTTGGTAACGATTTCAAATAGGAGCATTTATGTAATTAATGATTATTGTTATTTTATAGGTCGTTTCCAAGCTGCAATTGAGGTTTCCACTGTTTTTTAATCGTCTGTTTTGGGTTTTGCCTATGTTCGAATTTGTTATACAAGAAAAATGTATCGAAGTAGTTTTATTGCCATAACACGTGTATTAAAATAAGAGTTAATTCCGAATACAGCACTATCGTATATTATTTTTATTACTATGCATCAAAAGTACTACCTGCCACAATCCCTACCGAACTTACCAAAACAAAATAAAAAAAAGAAATAACGTGAATTCGGCACGCATACATTTTCGAACACACACATCGGAACTGTTATCCCAGCTCTAACTCTTTTTCACTTTTAAAAATACAGCGTGATTTGTTAGGCCGCTCACGCACTAAGTTCTCTAACGCAGGGGATCGTACGAATCGGGAGATTTAACCCTCCCGTGTACGTTTGATGAATAAGGACGTTCCGTGGAAGTCGTGCGATGTTGGAGACAAAGTTTCGAGATCTCAAGTTGATTTACTTTTTCATTTCCATACGGGGCGGGATTAGATAATTGAATTATGAGATTCGGGATAATTTTTTGTTAGTTGGAAAGTTTTGATGTTTTAATCTTCCTACTTTTGATAGAAAATCAAAGTAGGTAGATATTTGTGAATGTGCTCGTTTTAGTAATGATAAGCTTCAAGTTCCTACCCACTTGAAATCTTAAACCGGTTGAATGAATGAATGCAGCTTATTGCTCTATTGAAAGTTAGCTCTATAAGACTTTAATACCTTACAGGTTCTACTACGTTTAGAAAACATTTATTTACCCCTGATTGCTAGTAAAATTCTGTTTATTTATATCTGGATTAGCGAATTTATTATACCTGCATGGATTGCCTGGCCATTGGAGCGTAGAAGAGAGAAGATCGGAGCTGTGGAGGCGACTCTAACCGACTTTTAATGATTTTATACAGAAGATCACGTCTAAACGAGCAGTGTTAATGATTTGGAAAAAATATACGTTAAATTAAAGCATTTTCTAAATAACATAATATGTGAATATTTTAGATTACGTTTATGTTACATAGTGTAATTAATTTGTAAAGTTATGTCTAACGCGGATAAAAACTGAGAATCACGCAAAAAGTATCAAGCGTATTTTTCTGAAACTTTCACCATTTTAAAGATAATATAATTATTTATCTTTTAGTATACGTGTTTTATTAAAATACTTATTATTTTATGTATTATAAAATTAATAAATTAATACGTCTAATTTGGGACCGCGCTGCTTGATGGGCGAGTGCTATTACTGGTTAGACGTTCGACGCGTTGCGTGAGCTCAGCAAACAAAACACGCAAGCTAACCACTCAAGGCCGCTGGCACAGCTCCGCTCCTCTCCTCACTTTTCCGCTCCAGTGGACAGGCAACCTTATTAAAAGTACTTTAGCCTCAAAGAAATGACTACAGAGATGCATAAAATACAAAACAACTTTTATAAAACGTCAAAAACAGAGCAGTTTCGTCGAAAATATTTGCGTTCCTTATGAAATCATTAAAAAGAATACCATAATAAGGCACGGATTTTAATTGGAACCCAAACAGGCTCGTTTATTTCAAGTACCTAACAGTAAAAAAAACATGATATTTTGATGGCTTCATATAAGTTCTGCACCGTTTTTATTGCGCTCTGATATTTTTATAACTTTATGTACTTGCTCTGTTTTATATAACCACTTTAGCTTATGCACTGCAGATACATAGGTACTTTTCAAGATTGGCCAAGGCAAGTATTAAAGTAATTGCTTACTTCGTTCTAGTAATTTGCATCTAGTACTTAGCTTTAATGATAGCGTACTATCGCTTAATTAATTAAATATCTTCCTCCGCTATAAAACTTGGCATGGAATTTAATTAGGTACGTCTTTTCAACGACAAGACATGTAGATAAATAAGAAGAAATACATCGAAAACACAATCACCTCCTACAGAAGACATATATCTCCACGAATAGGAATGCTTGCTTATATGAAACTTTTTGACTATTCATTTACAAAATTAACTTTATTTATTTTGCTAGGGAAAAGATTACAAAATAATTCGAAGTGGGTAAATGTACAATCCATGACGTTTCCACAGATAACCTGGGTTTTAAAGATATTTACATTGAAGACAATATTCAAGTTACAAAAACACAAACAAGAAGACAGGAAGAGAAAAAAGAGAATGTACTTCTCTTAGACTTCTGGATATATCGACTTTCTCTCTTACCAATATTAATATCTTAATATCTAGATGTTTTTTTTTTTGAACGACGTTTTCTAAATGATACCTAGCTAGATCGATTTATCGTCCCCGAAACCCCCTGTATACTAAATAAAATTCATGAAAATCGTTGGAGCCGTTTCCGAGATTCAGATTATATATATACAAGAATTGCTCGTTTAAAGGTATTAGATTAAATCTGATCTAGGTATTTTACTACTATAGCAGTTAAAAACTATTAAAACCCACTAGAACATGTCTCCACGTTACAATGTTTGCACTTTCAACATCGTCGACGTGTATTCCAGTTATTTACTTATGTAGATCAAATAGAGGACCCGTTTGGCTCGTTCCTCGGATCATCGGCTTTCTGTGCAAGATGTCTGCCTCTAGCAGAATGCCTTTATACAGCACACAAGTGCTTCTTATAGCTATGATATTTAATAGAGCTTATTAATATGGCTTTTTATGAAAGATGAAAGTAAAGGTAATGGTGTCGATTCCCTTGTTCACAAACTAAACTAAATTTAAGTTCAGTGCCTCTTTTTCTTTCTATTTCATTAAGAAAAGGACAGAAGATAAATTTTAGTTTAGTCCTGTCAAATTAATCAGCGTTTGACGTAAATTGATGTAATTTTAGTAGGCAAGTTTTTAATCACGTCTAAACTTGTATGGAGTAGTGACAGGTGCTGATTAATTTGACAGGAGTAAACTAAAATTCATCTTCTGTCCTTTCCTTAATGAAATAGAAAGAAAAAGATGCACTGAACTTAAATTTAGTTTAGTTTGTGAACAAGGGAATCGGCACCATTGGCTTGTTAACAGGCTGGAAAAAGAGATTATAATTGACAACATCCTCTGGTGATTTTTGTTTTGTAATTTACATAAACCTACATAGGTAGGCACATATGAAACGTCAGAAGCTAGAATGTGGAAGAAACTCATTTCGGTAAGCTTAAAAAAATGCGATTTCCCGGAAAGTTTTATTTTCATCATGCAGGCTAACAGACCGTCGTTAAAAAAGCTAGTTTTAAATGGCATTGTATTTCAACTAAGCAAAATGTCCAACTGTTGAAATGTCCCACCGAGTCAGATCATTAAACAAAAAAAAACTGTCTCATTAGTATTAGAATAATAGACTTTTCTCTCATATAAAGATCATTTATTTGACGTGCTATTGCCCATTTAAGACTCTTTAATACTATGTACTTTAGTATAAACTTCTTTACTGCATGTGGGTCAAAAAAATACACAAAAGTTTCTCATAGAAATGTGTATGAAATAACGAAGAAGCCACCAACGTGGAGGGCCTGTCAATATATACCAGACGATATCTACTCTGTAATCTCCTCAACGAGTCTTCAATAGATAGCATCCTATACTTTATACACTATAAGATTACTTACGAACACGATCGTCTAGTAGGAAACAGATACGAAAAATCGTCGAGTAAAAATATCTAGCTAAAGAATCCGGTTGTTTTTCCCGCCGAATAGTGTGACGAAACTAAAACAAAACAACAATCGATTCGATTCGTCCGCATAATCGATGATAATCAATCGATGGTTATCCGTTATTCGATCATAGACTCATAGACAATACGGACAATACGATGGTGGTGTAAAAAAAAGAAAAAAAAACACTATAGCACAAAGCATTATCGACCGCAAGGGGTCGCCGGCCTATGATTGCTGGCCTCACTGACGCAGTAGCACTTAACGAGAATTTTAAATTCAAACTAAGGAATTATTTGACTCGATTGCATAAACATTTATTTTCAGATTATATCCTAAAAATACGAATAAATGAGCTGGGAAGCGAAACCCACAAAGTTTTTCATTTTTCTACCAAAGTTTAATTAGATTTCCTATTAGAAAAATCTCAGTTTTAGGAAGTTTTGACTTAAATGTGTACCAGATTTAGAAGTGATAAACTCAGGCTATCCATTTTAATACCAGCTGTCTACTATCCAATTATCACATATTAAAGTTTGACAAATGCTATTTCCTCATTGCCTTATGCCTTCGGGTATCAGAGTCTTGGAAGACTTTCTTACATTTATTTTCTACTCAACAACGCAATGTTTTATTAACTATTATCTCGGTGAGACCATGGCGAGCAATAGACTGTATACAGCAACAACCAAGAACCGGAGTTTCCTACAAAAATCGATCATGTAAACACACTTCAACTTTACTATTGGCCATCAGAAAATCAATCCATTAAAGATATTTATGTTTTTCGAACAGTCTTTGTGGGAGAAACTTGAACAAACTGTCACTTTTCATACTATTTAGTATGAGACTTTCAATCTGGCAATTATTGCTAAATTGTTTTGAGAGTAGCCTCGTACAAATAAAACGCAAGCACTTATTACAATTTCTTTACAAATTATTCTACAATATTAGTACTCTACTACCATATTGGTACTACTCTAGTATCTACTATGTTTATTGAGTAAAGGACTTGAAACGAATGCTTACCCAAGGAATATTCTTCTCAAACATTGTTACACGAGTATTTTCTTAACAAACGTCTATTCGTTTGAAGTAGGTAGTTTATCTGCGAAGCCCACGACTTGGTTCGAGCACCTTGGTATTGCCGGAGAATGACATATTATCGGCTACTGCATTACGCATTCATTGTATGCGTAAATGTAAAAGAAAAACAAAACGATAAAATAAAATATTTATCTTGACATCTTTTTGAAGTATACAAAACCAAATCAATAGATAATATTTGAAAAACCAGAACAATTAAATTTTTTTGGCGGGAAATGAAAATTGGGAAGTAGGTAAAAACAAAAAGTTTTTTAAAAATACAAATGCAAACTAAAAGTATTTATTTTACTATGAGCATACCTAATCGTATTTTAATTAAAACAACAGCTACGTATGATGCAGGTAATTGGAATCCCGCAAATCTGTTAACCTTGAACTTTTTACACATAGTAAATCAAGATGCGGTCAATGACCGAATGACGTTTCATGTAGTGAGTGCTTTTTATTGTCTGTGGCCACTAATGGTGGAGGTGTTAAGCAGAAGAATAACTGTTTACACGAGCTTTGTAACACTGCGTTTCAAATGTTCAACGGTTCCACAAAATATTTTCTTTATTACCATATCGATCCAAGTTGTGTGGCAGACTAGGAATGCTTTAACGTTTAAGACGATCGATTGCTTCGATAAATTACAGTACTTACGGTAGTATTCCAAGTCGGTTAATGTTCCTAAATTATTGTTTACTCAGGTGCTCGTTAGGTGGATTGCTGATGGTTGAATATTGAAGTATATTAAAATACCTTTACATAGATTTAGTATAGGTAGTGGAATTAAATTCGTATGCAAAATTATTACAGGTCAATCGGATAACGGCAAATAGGTCAAAATCGACTTGCAAAATTGCATTACCAACGAAATGAAAGAATGGATAAGTTTAATAAAAGCTTTCAATAAAATTGTACCTACAGAAGCTGTTTTAACATAACAAAAGCGAAGCTTTACTTTTGTAAGTTCAATGAAAAATCCAAGAAGTAGATGAAATCACATAAATTAAGAACAGCAAATTGAAATGTATCGTTTTTCTCTTGACTTCCCAGCCATTTTTATTTTTGGAAAAGTAACGATTGTTCAAATTAATTTATTGCTGGTACAATATAAGCTGAATACTGAAATAAATTTTATGAATGGCATGGAACCATTGTCTATGGAAAATACATAGACAATGACTTAAAGCTAAAAACTGACATTAAACGGGTAAGTACCTAGAGTCCGCGCCATTACTGAAGTCCGGCGGAAAATTGTGGAACTACATTTTTTTTAAATGTTATATGATGCAATGACATAGACACTAGCGCCACGTCTATTGGACTTGAGTGGTGGCGCGGACTCTACTAAAATAATAGGACAAAGCTGGCAAGTACGTAGAACAATTTTAGAAACAAAACTTTCGAGGAAGTCAAGATAAGATACAATAAACAGTTTCCTCCCGTTTTCGCTTGAAAAACGAGTTATCACAATATGAAGCACTTTAGAGTCGACTCATCTCTACCAGACGCGCTTCAAAAACAATAAATAAATAATTGATACCACAGCCTGGGAACAACAAGCGAATAAGCAACATGTTTCTAATCCATCAAATGTTTTCCCTTTCGTGAGGGGATCAAAGGAATTGCTAACAACTGTGTAACAACACTTCCTCTGTGAGCTTCAGCCTTCATGAAATATTCTAAACAAAGTTTGTTCGCGGTCGCGATCGCGATATGGGCTTGTTGTAAACTTACTAATGTTTGGTAAATAACTTGAGTGAGGAATTAATATTTTGAACTATACTAGGTTTTTGTTATCTATTACGAAAACATTTAACCTCAGTTACTGAATGAAGAATTGTAGAGACTTCTGTGTATTTTGTGATGCAAACTAAATATACTCTGTTAAAAAAAAACCAAATGCGAGTCGGACTCGCACACGAAGAGTACCACCGTACAATATTTAACACTACGTTTATTACTTTAATAAAAACAAAACACACGATTCTTGAATGGGGACCACTTTAATTTTTATTAACTTTATTTTATTATTTGTTGTTATCTCATCATCTGTTACGACGCCTCATTGAGGTGGATAACAATTAAAATTCTATTGTGTCTCGTTAATGACAGTTGAAAGGTTATAGCGGCAATAGAAATACACAATATTTGAAAATTTCAACTGTCTACTTATTACGGTTAATGAGATACAGTCCGCTGACAGACAGACGGACGGACGGACAGCGGAGGCTTCGTAATAGGATTCCGTTTGGCACCCTTCGGGTCTGTAACTTCATATAAATTCTCAGTGGGTAGTTATTACGTTGACAGCTTCCCCGTTATCTTAATAACTAGAGTATGCAAGATTTGCACTGCCAAGCAATGCATATTTTATAGTCTCAAGAAATATGTAATTATCTCTCAAGTCTTTTACAACCTAATAAAACTTAATTTTATGTGCGAGATAGCAGTAAAAGTAGGTAGAACCTGTAATTTAATATTTTCATAATTCATTTAAACACGCAAAAAGCATCACGTATACCTAGAATAACATACAAAATTACAATGTACCCTATAGAATATTCTGAATGTTCCAGATTGAAAAATAAAATAGGAAACATTGTGAAAAGTTCCATGAAATCAATTTTTGAATAAACTACATCATCATCATCATTTCAGCCGAAAGACGTCCACTGCTGGACATAGGCCTCCCCCAAGCACCGCCACTTCGACCAATTCTCTGCTTTCCGCATCCAGCGGATTCCTGCGGCCTTCACAAGGTCATCGGTCCATACATAAACTACATACTGGTGCCGATTCCCTTGTTCACAAACTAAACTAAATTTAAGTTCAGTGCATCTTTTTCTTTCTATTTCATTAAGAAAATGACAGAGGATAAATTTTAGTTTAGTCCTGTCAAATTAATCAGCGCCAGTCACTCTCCATACAAGTTTAGACGTGATTAAAAACTTGCTGACTAAAATTACGTCAATTTACGTCGAGCGCTGATTAATTTGACAGGACTAAACTAAAATTTATCATCTTTATGTCCTTTTCTTAATGGAATAGAAAGAAAAAGATGCACTGAACTTAAATTTAGTTTAGTTTGTGAACAAGGGAATCGGCACCACTAACGGAGTTTTAGCGATACATCATTTATCTGTACATTGAAAACAGAAACTATTGAGAAAAACAAAAATTCTAACAGCAGTCACGAACCTAAAGTTCCGGAAAATTAAAACTATATTTTCTATTTCATGAAAATACTCCATGTGAAATAGTTTTTCCGGAACCAAATCAGGAGTTTTATTTTTCAATACCATCCTGTTTTACAACAAAGTATGAACGAAACGTGCGCAAAGACAACCAGCTGACACCGACCGTTACAAAATTTTGTGTGCTCTTATAAAATTTAAAAAAATATGGCCACATAAGGATTTTGATAGCCATAAATTCAAAGCATGCTAGCAATACGCTTATTTTATAGCTGCCACAACTGGTGGCAATCCCGTTTCCCAAGGCTAGTCATAACGGTATTACAACCAGTATTCCCATACTGGGTTCGGAATCCATCGCCACAAGTCCTGCTAATAAGTCGAAGTAAATTAAACTTAATTGAGACGTAATAAGCGCTATAAGAACTGTAATGGGTTGGTATGGAAGGACAGATGAGGTTTGAATTCGAATGATAGGTATGTCCATGTAAGTTGTCACAAGTTTATGATGAATAAATGTTTTTTGTCCTTCAGGTAGTTTATAAAAAAAATTGGACACGTATTTTTTATTTTTTTTCGTTATCGACAGATTACGGCGATACATTGAGTTAAAATGTGCCATGACGTTAGAATACGTAGATTTTATACTTAAGTACTCGTGACGTAGCGACCCCCAAACCCCAATTTTAATGCGTTTTATCTAAGTCATTTTTTATTAACTTGATAAAACAAAAAATACGTGTCTAATATTTTTTTATTATCTGACTAACGGATAAAATAGACTTCCTTTTTTTTTAACCCAGGCATCATCCCTACTGCCTTTTAGGAGCGTGGAAAGTAAGATGAATAGATACGGGTAAGAAAATAATTTGTGTATCAAAGCAAAAGTTTTCAAAATTTGCGCTAACGACAACTAGACCAAAGAGGATTTCCCGTTTTTTATCATGATTCATTTATTTATCTCCTTATGACATACAGCAATTACTTTGGTTGCTTTTCATCCATCCTGTGCGCGGTGGACATCGAACGGCCGGCGATGAATCACGCACGTTCACGCTGTCCACTGTGGAAGTTACTTGAAAAGCTAAAAGATTGTTTTTATGACCCAAATTCATTTCCCACCTTTATAATAAATTAAATCACAGGTACTTACGTGAAAAGGTTGTGAATAAAGCTTTTACTTTCTCTGACTTATGATTAAAACGAGAGAAACACATTTAATCTTACAAAGAGGCCGCCATGCGCAAAGATAAATGGCGGGAACGGCGTTATCTTTTTACAATCATCTTTTTCATACCAATTTCATGAAGGCAACGGAGTAAGGTATTCAGCCTCTCATGCTATTTAATCAAGCGAATTTGTTTCATCGTGTCGAGTACCTACAGTCAACCAAGCATATTTTAAAATCCTTTTTTTTAAGTTGGCAAGAACTTTTGCAAAGGAAAACTGTGAAGTGTGTAGTGTTGCTATACTTAAAAAATAAAAAATTGAAGTTAGTTTTCTCTTTAACATTTTCTCCTCTCCTTTAGTTTTCAAGTGCTAAAGTGACTTTTATAGAATACTTTATGAACTATATGTATAGTGTAGTATGGTTAGCTTCATATTTTGCTCTATCTACAAAGACTAAAAACAATTTTATGACGTTTCACGTAGCAAAATATTTAGCTGAGACATGTAGAAAATGTGAAATGACACTCGCACTTAAAAAAGCAACATGATGTTTAAACATATGGCAACTTTAAGTAGAAAAAAAAAGCAAGCGGTAATAACCGAGAGAGGTTCGTTATCTCGGCGCAGACGGCACACGTCTGAATGGCCTCCATTGACGTCGGCGAGAAGCATTCGAGTATTGCCCCCCTTAATTAAGAGGGACGAAGAGTGGTTTGAAAGCGTCGGCGGTGTACAATGCCTAGGCATCCTGGTTGTTTTGAGGGTCTTTATTGTTCTTGGATCGCTCGCGTTTCCACCTGGAGTGAGCGAGTGAGTCTCTAGTTTGACTCCACAAAGAGTTTTGTGAACGTACTGTATGTCCGTAGTTATGCGTTTTAAGATGCTCGCAATTATTTTTAATTGCTAAGAACTTTTTGTGTGAGGTGTGCAGTTTTAAAAGCATGTCTTTGATTTTTGTTTTTCTTTGGTGGGACGTCGTAAAATATTATGGTTTTTTACTTACATGTTTTTGTAAGAGTGTAGATTGCAACGTTTCTACAAAATGACTTAGTGTTGCTTTGTACTTTTGCGAAAAAGTATCATTTAAAAAAAAAAACCTTCGAAGATACATGTGACATTCTACACATAGGTCGTATGTTTTAGTGTAATAATTTCCTGAAAACATTATTTTTGGGCTGTCAGCGTCCAACAGAGTAGAACGCGAAACAAAGTATCATATCCCCAAAACCCAAGTATCACGTATGTTGACGAGATAAATCCGGCATATCAACAAAAGCGTCCAATTCTCTTTTGTTGTAAGCAATTTTCTGTGAAAATCATATCAGAGGGTTCCTTTTGAATCGGTGTAAGAGGGTTTAGGCCGTCCCATTCATGCCTTAGTTACACTTGCGGAGTTGTGACGTTAAACCAATGCGGTGTGGCGTGGGGTGTCTTCAATGGGATAATGTATGGTGTTTTGTGAAAGACGCGGAAAATATTGAGTTAAGGTAATAATGTTTAGGGCGTGTTGGATTTTTTTTTTAATCGCGGTTCTGTTGTGTCTTTTTATGGGGGTGAGACACGATAAAGTTTGTAACAAAATATAAAGCAGTGCCCCATATGTGAAGTACCTATAGGGTATTCATTTATAACCCGATAACTAATGATAGGACGTCATTACACCAAATGATTGTATTAAACAATAATCTATCAAACCGGACAATAGCATGACATAAAACAAATCGGCCATTAGCGCAAAACGATCGGCCATAATCCAGATACACCATAAAATATTATGTCCCAGTAAAAGCGATATAGTCTAATAACACGCGTTACGTAACAAAGGAAGTGTATACACGCATATAAATCTTTTGCACCTCGATCTGCTATGATTGGACGAATTACATGGCCATATCACCTGACCAGTGGACTAAGACCCCTCATATAAAAGCCACTGTCCTTTATTTGTAGCGAACTGTTGTGAACCAAGGGGGGTGGGGAAGGTCATTTGTGGTGGTGGTGATAGGAATTGCTCGCATTCACCAGCGGACAATACGCTCAATGGACCTTATACACAATAGCTGAAACCCCCAAAGTGGTTTCCTAGATATTTTTAGATGAGACTGTTTTTGAAGATATTTTTGGTCTAATCTTGTGGTATGGTAGGAATTTTGGTGGAGGAGTTTTCAAGGTAGTTTTATGATTCAATTTTGGGGTTGCAAGGTGTCACCTCCAGCTATTGAAATAGTATAACCGTATAAATAAAGTTGAATTTGGTAAATAGGGTTTTAAATTTTGGCGCCGCCCGTCACGTTAGTGAGTCTGCGATGAAATATTTTGAAGTTATGCCAAATTGAATTGTTTAAAGTTTCTGAAGTAGATATTTATTAGTGTGTAAAAAGCTTGGTAGCTTTATATTTTACAACTTTCAATGGCAACATAAAACATAAAAAAAGTAATCGCAATCTAGACACGAGTGTCACCAGCTAGCGCCTACTGGCGTCCAAGCTGAAATAACCTAACAAAATTCTTTAACCAGTTTGCACTCGGCAAATATTATACAGCGCAAACAAAAACATTAAACGCTAAAATAATAACCAGAAAGTGAAATAAAGAAACCTATAAATGCAACGTGTAAAGTCCAATTAAAACGGAGCTTTTACTTAATATAATATGTTAGTAGTTAGGTATCTCGCTTAATTGGTTGCCACACCGCTTTCACAGACCCATGCGAATTAACATTTCCAAATGATTTCCTAAATTAAACCGTAGCGTTATTAAAATAAGGTACTATTCTATTTTCGCCGTGAAAATATTCTGCAATGAAGAAACACGAGTTGGTACCATACGGTGAAAGAAAACTTGGAATATGTTTTCTAGGGTCGAACGAACTTATTTTAGCTTGATATTTTATTGCCCTACTTAGAACGATAAGTTTCAAAGAGATTTATATTTTTTGTTTAACATTGGAAAAAGTGTGAAGAAAAGTCAAACAGGAAAATTGTATAGCGAAGTCAAATTACTTAGCAATTTGTGATCGAAGTGAAGTATCAGAAAACTTGAACAAAGAAAGTCGACGGAATCCAATACAGAAGAGAATTTCCTCGCACGTTACGTCTTGTTTTGTTTCCGTTAAAGTTTAATCAATACGACGTCTCATCACAATGATTTAGTTCGAATATATTGAGAACCACCATTGACGTGTAATACAAAAATATTGAGTACAACAAAGGTCTTTGTCCAAATAGAACACAATAAATCAGAAGTTTAAAATAAAAATATCATTGTCGTAATGGCGCCAAGTCGTAGCACTGACGTGAAATAAATTGCGAAAAGACGATAAAAATATCGTAATGGCTTTGTAGACTTCTATATCGTTTGCAATAAAAAAGCTTCAAGATTTCAAAAATATGATTCGCAACGCAGCCAAGGAATCCTCCGAAGAGAGAGACGAAGCAAAAGAACACGGCTAAAACAACGAAACGTGGACTCATTGAAAACTGAGTCCTAGGACGAAGTCGAAAAGTTTAATTTTCTTTACGTATACAATTTAGTAACATTACACAGGAGATGTTGCAACTCGCCGTCAAAATGAAAAATATTAAAGGATTCCTGAATTTCAAACGGCCATTTCCTATTGTACAAATTGAATGGAATGTCTTGATAATATCTCGTGCCTTTATTAAAACAATAAAGAATGTGCAATGAAACATTTTGATGTAGAAATATTTGATATTTCTGATGCTATAGTAGATAACAATTTCTTAATGTTGGGAAGGAAAATTATATGTATAAGAACAATTTTGTTCTAAGAAGTGTATTATTTCATATTTTGTTTTCGTTAAACATGGGCTTTATGTAATTGTACAATTAACGTAATAATACATATTGTATCTCAACTTAGAACTACTACAAGAAACTGACAGACTGAAGTAATTTTCTCCCAAACCTTTCTGTGATTCTCGGAACGTTTCCGAACACAACAATTACCTTAAAATTAAAGTCGTAGAATCTGCTCCAGACTTCTACGAAGCCGCAGGAACAGTCAATCAAAATAGCAGCAACTTAGTCTCAAAACATAAATCTGACAGAAATGCAGTGGGGTCTTAAATTCTTAATTGCTCTTGAAATAAAATTTTACAACACCGCCATGATATTAGCATAGGAAAATTTTTACTGGAGTACTTAAAGTGTTATAGCTTTGCAAAGTATCGGGGACAGTCGAGGATCTAAGGATTGGAAGTATAGAGGGTCTTCAGATGTCAAGTGTGAGTTCACCGGTTCTCTCGCCTCTCGGCGAGGGCTGCCCCCTTGTGCCGTGAGAGTGAACAAGTGTCCATTGAGAAAGTTAACATTTGCGATGTAGGCACTTCACGTTTATGATCTGGTTTAGGATGGTGTTCTTTGAAAACTCTTGTGTTTGGAGGATTTTGCTTGCTTGTGTTTTTTGTCTATTTATTTTCTTTAAGCTTGCGTAGTTAACTTCCATGGAGCGGTAGTTCGAAGGAAACGTTTAACAAAAATATTAGTATCGTGTCTGTAAAACAGAGTCTGTTTTGGTTGCATGCATTAATTAGCTAACTAGTGAACTAGGTTAGCGTGGAGTTTTAAAGCTGGTTTATTTCAATTTGACCAAACCTAACCCTTCATTAATAAAAACAAAATCTACATAGCAATTATTGGTTTTAATAATTAATTATTCATTATGTGTTTGAGTTTGTGTTATTAATTATTTCTCATATTATTTGTTTCATTTTATTAAGTGAATTGTTTTGATTTTATGTATTTTACTTTCTCTCTTACACACGGTGTCTACATCTCCTTTTATCTTCTGTCCTATCGCAGGTATGCTGGAAGAGATTTCTTTAGAAATAAGCATCGCCTTTGTACGTATTTTTCTGTTCCTTTTGTCTTGACAGTGTATATATGTGTGTATATAAATGGTTAAATAAATAAATAAACAATCCTACGTATTCTACAAATCCTTAAAATAACGCATTTGCAGCTTATAATCGATAGAAAAACAATAAAATTGCAATCATAGACACGTCTGTATTACTGCGTGCATTCATCTTACTTAGAAGAACTTATCTATCTGTTAGTCCATAAAAGATACTAAGAACTCAACGCTCTTCAGAACTTCACACGCACGTTTACAGCTAAAACCTGCCTTGGAATGTCTGTATAAATGTAATGATAATGGATAGAAGGTACTGTTAGGTTACTTTATTTGATTGGCCCGTTTTAATTAGAGATTTAATTAATTTTAACGGCCAGAACTGTCACTGAACTCTTCAACTTTAGGAAATGCATCAATTGTTTCTATGTGGACGTCTGTCATATATAATATTCTCTGTTAGCACTTAGTTTATTGTTGGTTTACTATTCTTAGTAAATAAATTGAAACTTCATTCATCACCTGCCTAACCTTTTCCCAACTATGTTGGGGTCAGCTAATCGGATGCAGCTGAATACCAATATTTCACATGGAGCCTATCGGACCTCCACAACCCGGTTACTGGGTAACACGATAGCCCTTGGTAAGACAGGTTGTCAGATTGTAGTGCTTCTGACTACCCGTAACGACTGTCAAAGATCTACAAATGACATCCGGGACTAACGGGTTAACGTGCTTTCCAAAGCACGGAGGATCTCGATATGTAAAGTCACCCATTCACGAACCAAAATTGAAACTTTACTAAAGTTAAAATTATCTAACCAAATACACTTTGTCGTTGTATGACGTGCTTGTGACATTCAACCTTACTGGGGTATAATAACAATGGGTTTTCTGAAATGACGTTCACTAGGTGGCAGCACTGAGACGTCAGGTCCGGGCATCTGTCAAAAGTGTCAAAACGCCTATATTTTCTAGTCGTGACTGACTGATGAACGAGTGAATGAAACGAATGATGATCGTCTTCATATTTTATATTCATTTATTCATTGTCGAAATGGAAGACCTCTTGTCTACGGGGTCGACTATACATCAAAATCAGAAGCACTGTATATTACACATTGATTAAATATTTGTTCCGGTCCCGAAATATCTTGTCACAAAAGCTATTATTATCTCCGTATTGTCTTTAAAAGCATTCTTAATAAAAGGTACGACAATTTCCTGACAAGCAAGCTATACGTATAATAATATATGTGTGTTTAATCTGCATTCATTCATTCTCTTTAGCCGCACTTATCTGCCTTTGTCTAACCCACTAAATCAGTAGCACTTAATGCTTCTCACAGATGTACCGCTAAAACCAGTCCCGGGTTGAACAAATATTTGTTCCGGTCTCGGAATGTCTTGATGAAGCTCATGTGAGCACAGATTATCAAATTACTGAAGCCCGGATAAAACGAAGGAAATAAAGGATAAGATTACTGAGTTTTTAGCCGTTTCTGTTACGTTTTTTGACATATCCTGGGATGAACAAAATGAACTTCCGTTTTCGAGAAAAATTGTATTGATAAGAATTTACCTGACACAATTTTATACGCTAGGGACACCTATGTATGGAAAAGTTTAAAGATAAGTATGTATATGTGTGCAAAAGACAGGAGTAAAAGATGCTCTCACCTACGCTCTAAAGTTAAAATGGAGATGGGCAGGACACGTAGCGAGAATGAGCGACGATCGATGGACAGTTCGCATGACGTCATGGCCAGGTCCTACAGGCACTCGGAAAAGAGGAAGACCTGTAACTAGATGGGCGGACGACATCACACGTGTCACAGGCAAAAACTGGCTGACAGAAGCCAAAGACCGAGACCGCTGGTGTTCTCTGGAGGAGGCCTTTACCCTCACTACTTGAGGGGTTCATGCATGCTATTTTTATTAACATTTAATTTTAATTAATAATTCAACGATTTTTATAAATATTTACAATCTAATTTAATTTATACTTTTTTAACTATTATTATTACTATGACTGTTATTATTATAATTTAATTACCATTGGAAAATACAAATAAATAATTTTGGAATGATAGCAAAAACTACTGTGTTATTACATACATAATACTTGTAGAAAAATAATAATTTAAAAACAAAATGTTAATCTGAATCTTGTCTTCTTTCTAATGCATGAAATAAAAGGCTTTTTTATTTTATTTTTATGTATATGTAAGACGGTAGAATATAAGACGACAGTTTTGTTCACTGGACTGTAGGTTGGAAACCAAACCGCAGGAAGTTATATGGCCTTAAGACGATAGGTTACTTAATCTCCAAGGAAGTCAGGTTAAAAGATAATACGTTTTTTTGTATAGCTTACATGGCTTCGTATGGTAAGACGTGGTAGAACCAATAACATAAAGAAACAAAGTCAATTAGGAAATTAGGTTGCATGGACATGGAAACGTTGACAAAGAATAATTGAAGGAACGTCTTAAATGAAGCTTAAACCACATATGTACCTAGTTGAACATTAAAACCTCAACAGCAAAAGCAGTGACAGAGAAAAATACCCCTGTCGCAACACAAGATAAATGAAACAAAATGGCGGTAAAGAAATAACGTCATAAGCGGGACACACAGTGCATGAATGTCCGTGGCGCGATGGCGGCCCGAGCTTGACAAATTGGAGTCCCAGGATTATCCTCCCAATGTGCTATATTACGAGTCCCGAGGAGAATTATATCAGAGCAATCGACTACCACGCTTTGTTTCATTACATTTTCCCGAGATTTTTAAACGGTCCCGCCAATTTTTGAGCTGGATTATACCGAGGGATTATTTTCATTGGCTGTGGTTTAATTCGGGACATTTGTTTGTGCGCCATTTTTGACACGCGGTTTTTGGCGGGACATTTCGGGTTTGTTTCATTATCTTGCGGGATTGGCACATTTAATTGTGATACTGGCTTTTGCCTTCGACATCATTTACATTGGTTTTATTCGCAGGTAGAGCTAACTCGGGATTCATAACTAGTCTCTAATAATGTCAGTGAGAAAAATATTAAAGGTACTGTATTAAATGTCTTTGGTCTGGGATTAAATTGCGATTGATTGATTAATTTTCTTGGTCGCGGTCCCTTTTCCAAATCGATATTAAATAATTATAATTCGCTGTCCCCGGCGAATAAAATGGTAATGTGCTACTACGACAGTTTTAAGGTTATTGCATGTTCGATATTAAGAGGTCCGATTACACTCTGTCAATTTTTTTCACTCATTTCCTACGGTTTGTTCAGAAGTTACAAGATTTTAAGCAAGGACATTCTAGATTTATAGTTTTTTATTTGTATTGTTTTATTTTTTTAAGGTGCATTGAAAAAATCACTTTTCTTTTGATATTCGATCAATTCCGCTATGTATATTAGTTAACAAGATTTTCACAAAAAACTGTTTTTTATTTTTCCTGTAAAATTTGGTTTTTACGATTACCATTTTATTCGCCGGGGACAGCGAATTATCTTTGTAAAATTTAAATGACGAATGTCCGTTTCTTGATGAAAAACATCGAGCCTCTAATTTATATGGTATGATCGATAATACCCAATAATTTGTGATATATAAATGACAGCCGATTTTTCAGCGTTATATCCAGGAAAAATGGAAAATCCGAAATAAATGTGAGCCGTGCAAGAGTGTTTGCCGTGCAATTTATACGCGGGGAGCGATTGTAGGACGAATATGTTAAGTTTATAGCTAGGAGTTTGGTCTCGATTTTGTAAATATAAAAGTATCATCGTAATTTTGTCAATATAGGTGTATTTATTTGTATAGTTAGTCATTTCATTTAGAACCTAGTGTAAATAGTTATATATTTTATATCCTATACTATTAAACGAGCAATATATATATATATGAACTCACGTTCTCCAAATCGGCTCTAACGATTTCGATGAAAGTTGCGATACAGGAGTTTACGGAGGCGAAAAATCGATCTAGCTATGTCTTATATTTGGGAAAATTCATTTTCTCCGTATTTTCACCCGAGCAGAGCTCGGTCGCCCAAAGTTTAAAACAATATATTGAATAATGACATGAGAATAATGACATGGCAGCATGGAATTAATAACAACCTACTATCACGGCAGTATGGAATAAGTAGGTACTATACATAGATTAGTATGAACTTTCCTAAACTATTAAATGAGCATTCTCTATTTTCACCAGACCAGAGTTCGGTCGTCCAGGTACTAAGCATTAATTGATGAAATAAATAAATATTAGTACAGCTATTTTGATAACATTCATAATCATAACAATTTACTTTCATAACACAAGACACGGTTTTCTCACCAATTTTGTTTGTGAGTTTCTTTTATTTATTCCATTATATTACCTACTATAACAAAAACAAAAGTAGCCATTTGACTTTATTTACGTCGGAAGCCTTTCATAGCTGTAAACATTTACACTAAATAATAATTATACTCGAGCTGGTACCGAAAATGTTTCTTGCGCTTCGTCTTATACCTTACCCCATCTTAATATTATAGACGACATGTCGTTTGTATAAAAATGGCCGGCGAAAGCCCCGGATAGGGTCTCACAGGAAATGAACCGTGGACTTTGTGCCCCTTAATGTTGGAACACGCCAGACCCTGCCGATTTAGAATTACAAATATATTTCACACAACGTCTCCTTCAGAATAAAGTGAAGGAGGAAACATTTTCCACCCATGCTTGCGTATCTCTTCCTCCATTTGTATTCATCAGGTATTACTTTTGACAACCCTATCTTGGTACTACATTTTCTCAGAACTCCGCCTTCCATATTTTTGCTCTTTAAAACATACCTTACATTCCATAGGATCTTATGCCACATTATAAGATGCATGTTTGACTCCATTAAAATTATCATTCGAAAATATGGCGTTTGGAGCACGCGAGTACTGCGGGATGAATCGAAAACAGTCTAATTCAAACCTTATCGAAGTAAACGGTGAGTTAATTTTAGTTTGATGTGTGAAGGGGGTAATTTGGTAAACTGTTTACGCTAATACAAGGTTCGGAGACCGGTTGCACTCGTATTTACCTGCACGCACACTCTTCCTTTTATTTTTTTTTGTAAACATCTCGTTGTACGTCCTGATGGTTTATTTGGTTGGCTGTGGACGTGAGCTAGTTACGGATTGAATTAGTTTTTTTACTCTGTGGTTTTGAATAGGTGTACAGAGGAGATTGCGTTGATTTACAAAATCGATTCGTGTTACTTGAAGAAACATTGGCAGTTTTGGTTCTTTTTCTGTTTGTTTAATATGTGATTTGTAGGTGGAAGTACTACCTTCCTACAGTAGGGTACCAATAGTGACTACAGTCCGGCCGTCGAGAGAATGCGTTTTTGACAGCTGTCAGTTTCAAACTAACAAATATGTGTTTTGTGAATTTGATCATTATTACTACTAGAAATTGTCCATCTGACAGGTGGCAGGAACACATTCTCTCTACGGCCGGACTGGCATCTGATAAAAAGAAACTGCGCCTTGTGTAATTAAAAAGGAAATAATAATTCTGCTGAAGATTTTCAACAAAGATATTACAAGATCATTTTTTGATGTGCAATGCACCTGTTAAAAATCAACTCCTTGGCGTCTCTAAAGCGCAGGCCACACTGAGAATGAAGCGAAACGAAGCTAAGTTCATTTAGCTTCGCTCATGTAGCTACCGCGTGTTTGCATACTTCGGTTCACACCTAGGGTTCGTCCGGATCCGTCCGGATTTGTCCGGACATGTCCGGATTTTTAGACTTTTGTCCGGCCTTCGTCCGGCTCTTTAATTTGTTCGGATTTTTTGGCTTAGATGGAATACGAGTAATAAAACTAATTTAAGTAATACCAAATAAATCTTTAATATTTATTAACTTCTCATTCACCTAAAAACCAAATATAAATTTTCTTTAACAATCGACTTAACAAGGTCAAACAATAGTTGGATTTTGTGACTAAAATGTCCGGACTTTTATTGAAATGTCAGGACTTTTCAAATTTCTAAATGGTAACCCTATTCACACCGTGAACTATAAATGGAAGTATGAAAAGACAGCTTCGTTTCGCTTCATTCTCAGTGTGACCTGCGCTTTAGATTTAAGATTCGCTCAATAAATAAGTGGAGATAAACATGTGGCCATTTATTGCATACCTGTAATAGTTACGGTCAAGTGGTACAGTTAGACGTTTAAATTAATACTGTAATTGCCTGACCAGAGACGAGTAAAATTCAATGATAGTTAGGACTGAAGTAATGAAACTGAACAGAAGTGCTATAAGGATCTTTTGGCGCCTGAATGACATTGACAGGGGGGCGTTGTGTGGTTAACATTTGAGAAATTGTCATTTTTGGAACAAAATTTACGGTATAAAAATTACCGATGTACTAACTACATTTACTTAATTTTACCGAGGTAGGGATATAACGGAGTCCCTATAAACTGTGTAAAGATTTTATAGTACATTACTGCCGCGGTCTATAATGACTACTTTGCTGGTCGTGCTAATGATGGCCGACAGCGCAGCGTAGCGCAGCTCCAGGCCGACACAGCGCGGTCAGCGTGCAGCACTTGATGGACGAGCTGAGATAAAGGCCGAGGCCGTAGGTCGAGGCCTTTACAGCGAGGACAGCAAGGGCTGCAATGATGGCCAAGCTGGAAGGCCTAGAGCGTAGCTAGGCTAGCTCGAGGCAATCATAGCGTGACCAGCGAAGCAGTCATAATGGGCCAAGGCTTGTATAGTGCTTTACTCAAAAATGCAAGTACCTAATCTAAATAAAACCAGCAAGTAAAGATTTAGATTTCCTACTGATTTTCCACTTCACAAATTTTTCACATGCAAGCTTATATTTTTCCTTTGAGTTTCGCGGTATTAAATTTTCAACCACTAATTTAGCTTCATCTTTAATGTCTGGCGGTGTTAAACACATTGAATCGGAAGAATTTTCGCTTTGAGAGCCCATTTTTAGCAAAAAAGTCACTAAAAAAAATAAAATTTTCGCTGAACCGCGCTTTTGTTACTTCTTTGTTTTTTTTTTTAACAATGGTAGTTGGAACTATACAGCCAAATATGGAATAAAATCTTCTTGTACCTATCTCTATAAATACAAATAGCTGTGTTTTAAATAAAATCTTTTTGCATTTGATTTTTTAAAACGTTGAAACGTCAAAATAGCGGCCGGCAATGTTTTGCCGGCCTGTTAAAGCGACCAGCAAAACTTTGCCGGCCGCTCCTTGAAACAGAACGGCAAGGTCGACTTTGCTCAAACAAGGTTGTCAAAATAATGACCACATTACATGCATTTTTGAGTAAAATGTGTGATATCATAAACTACCCAAAAATAAGGTAGGTATACCTACTTACATAAATATTTAAGTTTTCGTATAGTAGTAGGTAATATAGGTAGGTACTGTCTATCGATTTTCTATAAACCAAAAATTGCCCATAATGAAGTGTAAAACACAGTTCTTTTATTTTTGTAGGCGAGTTTTCAACCGTTTAAAACGATTTATTTGGGGTTTAAAACCGCAACATTTGATTTAAAATGTTTTAAATCGGTTGTTTTACATCCATAGACGGACAGAGGCCGATGTATGAATGTAGACTGACAAACCTATTCTCAGACAATCCGACGAAGTTAAAGCCACAAACAAATATGTACCTACTCACTACACACACTTTATTACCACCCTCTAACACAAAGTTTCTGCGTTAAGTTGCCAAGTTAATCAAACTTAGGCATTACGACGAGACAAGATTGACCGAATATAATGTCGGAAGTAGGAGTTAAGTTACGACTTACGAGTGGTGCCTGACTTAGGGTCGATGAAGCCGGATTTAGGCCCGAACTTGCCAAAGCCGAATTAGGTTAAAATTATGTAGGTATTGGGTAAGTTTTAAAAGGGTTCGGGTTGTGGTGCCTTATCATAGAAATACAATCAAATGTGACTAGAAAATATTTTTAAAGTGAAACTTTTATTACATCGTCTCAAACTTTTTCGTCTGTGTGTTGCATGTCGCGTGACGGTCGGCCACGGAGTAGGGGTAAAGTAAAAGGCGCTCGTCAGAGCAGCCAAGGCCAATATGGCGGCGCCTATAGAAGTTTCACTTTTACCGTGGTTTCATAAAACCACACAATCCTTTTTTTTTCTCAAACATGCTTGGCAATTCGAACATTATTTTGACATTTTTGACAACCTTCGAGTGTACTGGTCAAAAACAAGCGAGCACCCGGCCGGAATGTTACTATGAAAACTCATAACTGTCGTATTATTTAAAAATAGAACGAACTTTTTATTTCGACCCATGGCAACCAAGGAGGACTTAGGTGACTACTCATCCGCAAAATATTTCATCCGCGGATGAAACGTTACCCTTTTAAAATTGTAAGGCGACGAATCATCCGCAAGTTCGGATGAGTCGTCGCATAGTTAATATTGATGTGGTCATATCGGCCAAATAGACGAACAAACATATTTTGTGTATAGGAACATTGTCTGTTCTTTAGTTTCATCGGTTTCGCTAGCTGCTATGTGTAATAATATCGTGGTTAAATCGAACAAAAATACTTCTATGCATAAGAATCGTTTTTATTAAGAATATAATTTTTTGTACTGGTAAATCAGAATAATAAGCAATTTCCCTAAACAAATGACAGGTAGTTACTGTTTTACTGCGAAAACTGAGTTAATGTTATAAAAATTAGTAAATCTAAATAGATTGTTATTAAGAATTATAAATTTTTACATATGTTAGAAAATATTAATTAATAACGAAAAATCTGAATAATTTAAACCTTCTTAGTATATAGGTGCAAAAAAAAGATTTATAATCAAAAAATCAACCACCACGAAATTTTGTAAACGATCTGTATCACTAATATGATAATTTCTCTATACAATGTCCGAGGCTAATTTCATTATCAATAAACTCTCGCAAACTGTTATTAATTTTTTTTTCCTTCACCATACTTTCTTCCGTTCTCTTTGAAATAAATCCTTGATTTTTCCACAGATTAGAATGATATTTGGTATCTTTTTTAAGAGTATTTAATAAAACGGCTATGTTAGGTTTGCTCTTTATTGTCCTATTCAGTCTCGAGTTCCACCATTCTATAGCGTTTTGTGCCGGATATTATAAAAACACCATTTATCAGACAAGATAGATTTCTTCTCTAGCCAGGTATTTTGAAAATAATGGTTAAATTGCGCTGTTTTATCATCCTTTTGTATACATTCACCCAATACATAAAGCCAACCATCTGAAACTTCAATATTTGGGAGATATGCCAACGCCATACAACGCCTCACGTGAGCCCTTGACATGTTTGATTTTTTTGTAATTCCAATCAGTTTAGCTTTTTTTTGGACAGCTTTTTTAAAATGAAATATACACCCTCGAGTAGTTACTTTATCAAATACAGCTTTAGCTGCTGTCATCGCACTGGTTTCAAAATCAGTAGTGATGGACTCAGGATCAAATTCGGGAATTTGGCTTTTTAAGAGATGGAAGAATATTTCATAACTTGATTGCTTTTTATTTGGCAATAAGGCATAAACTGCTGGTATAATATTCGTATGTGTATTAGTACTGCCCATGTCAACATGTAACGTATACAACTGCTTAAAGGGAGGTACAACGGCTTTAAATGTTCCATCGCAAAAAACATGTTTAGCTTTCTTGAGAATTTCTTTGGATTCTTCAGTGGCAAACAGTAATATCCTATCACTTTTTTCGCTATAATCAGCAAGTAAAAAGTCTTTGTGAACACCAGGAACTGAACATCTTTCAATTTAAAAAATCGCACCTTTTTAGTTTGCAGTTCTTTATTACGTAGTTTATACATTCTTTTCTTGAAATTGTTGTATTTTGGTAATTTTATGACTAAGTCTAATCCTGTAGACTCTAATTTTTCTACCGCCTCCTTATAAATTGTAGGCATAGGAGTACTTTCAGTTTTTGCTCTTTCTAAACATTCGTCAATTTTCTCCAATAATTGGTTATCTAAACTACTAGACTAACAACTATGAAGTTTTTCTTTCAGTATAAGGTTACAATCATAGTTAGTAACCAAATTAGATTTACAATTTTGTGAAGCACAGTGCCAAACTATATGTCCGTTTTTATTTTCACGTTTTTTATAATAACGATAGTTTCCTTCCATTAAAAGTTTTCCTCCTCGTTTCGATGAAATCATTTTAAATCGCGTATTTTCCTTGTCCATAACTGTGATTCTAAAATAGAAACTAAACAATGTTACAATGTTTTGAGTTTATTTTTTCTTGGATAAGTAATAATAAAATATCTGACCTCAAGGCAGCTCAATCACCCGCAATGGAATATGAAAACTCAGTTTATTCCCACGCACCGGAACATAAAAACTTTATGCAATTCTATTATTAATTAATTTACTATATGTGGTAATTAACTAGATGAACGTACACTCTGTCAACTTAACGTACACTGGCTAACAAAATATATTCATGACAAAACAACTTAGCTTGTCTCGATTATTTTCTAAATACCCTCAAACCTTTCGTTTTTTAAACCGCTGATACAAGTTGCACAAAACATCGGTAGTCGTAAATATTTGGTTATTTAAGTATTATCAAACTATTTAAATGTAAATGTACTCATATTTATAACATTAACTCAGTTTTCGCAGTAAAACAGTAACTACCTGTCATTTGTTTAGGGAAATTGCTTATTATTCTGATTTACCAGTATAAAAAATTATATTCTTAATAAAAACGATTCTTATGTTCTTATGCATAGAAGTATTTTTGTTCGATTTAACCACGATATTATTACACATAGCAGCTAGCGAAACCGATGAAACTAAAGAACAGACAATGTTCCTATACACAAAATATGTTTGTTCGTCTATTTGGCCGATATGACCACATCAATATTAACTATGCGACGACTCATCCGAACTTGCGGATGATTCGTCGCCTTACAATTTTAAAAGGGTAACGTTTCATCCGCGGATGAAATATTTTGCGGATGAGTAGTCACCTAAGTCCCAAGGAGGTAACTTATCATAGATTTTATTTAAATTTCGAACTGTCTTAGCAAATGGAGCTGTTTAAAGTAAAGAAGAAACAAATGAACATATTGGATGTTCATTTGTTTCTCACGTGCAAATTTTTTCTTTTTCGTCTTTGATTCTGGAATATTATTTTCCGCGCGTTTTTTGAGAAAAGTACTATACAAGCCTTGGCCGCAACCAGGCATTGATGGTCTCGCGTAATGTGTGCCTCGGCTTCGATCGTCCATCAATGCCCTAATTGCTGGCCCTGACAGTAATGTACTATTTGACTTCAATCATTTAACAGCCTTTTTCAATTCGTCGCCATTTTAGGGGTAACCCTGGCGTTTTAATTAATTTATTTTATAAATTATGTTCGTGTTTTATTATTCAACCAGCCAGCAGCTTCAGTCAAATTCAAAATTCGACCAAACCCGAACACATTGCCGAAGTTGAATGGCCAACGACGCGACGTCCAATGGCCGAATAGCCTCTATTCCGTTACACGCACCATAAACTAAACATGTAATCGACATACGGGAGTGTGTCCGGGGACATTGGCAGTGTCGCGTTAACGCGAATATTACTATGAATGGGTCATAAGGTTTTGTGTCTAGACTGGCTATTATGAATGAGAGTGTACCACTCTGGTTTCCAAAAGTAAATTAAATAAAATAAAACTTTATTTCAGACCACATAAAGTCCATAATTTTGTTAGTATATTGGTGTTAGTAGCAATGGTGCTTAAATAAGTAGGTTAGTATTGTAATTATTTTACAAATTATTTATTTACGCAGACCTATGACTGTCCCCACCCAGTGTCCCTGAAAGGGACAGTCCGGTCTGGCAGCGATCATTTTTAGAAAAATTACTACAGGTTCAAATTAATGGATTAATATAAATGACGATAAAACAAAAAAAAGATTGTCTAAATTCATAATTTCAAGTAACTACACTTCTTGCGGCCGTTGAACCCGTAATCAGCTGTAGGTAGTTACTTGAAACCATGAGTTTACTAAATCTTTGTGAAGTGGAAACTTCTGGCATTTTTGAGATGGGAAAAAAGCAGTTGAACTCGCGACACCGTTACCGACACCTCATTTTAGTAAGCGCGATTGTGCTCTTTATTTATATTACGTTACGGATCAATGTTCTATGCAAGTATTTTTACTTTAAAGGTTTTGGAAGATTTTTTTTTGGAAACGTGGTTGTGCTCTTTATTTAGATAAGGTTACGAACCAATGTTCTATATAAGTATTTTTCTTCCACCAAGGCGATCTTGTTCAAGTTTTCACTTCTGTCGGCACTCACGGAGTGCCACTGCCTTTTTTTTGTTTTCACGTCTGTTAAGATTTTTCAGCTAATTTAATTTGATTTTTTTTTATAACAGATTTGACAAGAGATCAAATTGAACAGGCTTTGAGAAACCCGGAGCTGAAAATTCCAAATCTTTTGTTCCAGGTATATAAACTGTTCACGAAAATATTCAGGGCGACGACAAAAGAATCATAGGTACATAATATCATGTTATGAAACTTACGTTATGAAAATTCGTAATAAAATATTTGATGAAAACTACTAAATGAAACTACTGGGCTATATTCAATATACGCTTTGTTACAAACTAATATTACATTTGAATCAAAGCTTTGTGTAGCAGGCACAAGTTAGTTACGTATTCATAACTTTAAATATATGTTTTTTATTAGTTAAATTTGGGAAAAACAAGGGAATCATGATGAAATTCTCAAGAAATAAAACTATAATAACACTTTCCATATAAAACTTAAGTTAAATGAAAACCCTATAAAAACAAGTCCAAGAAAAGTATTTCCCGAAAACATGCCACGAAGCTGAAAGGCATAACTTTTCGCCCACACATGACCAACTTGTAAAACCTCTACCCACGCTCAATATAACCCTAAAAATTCTACTTCTGACACTAAAACAAGGAGTATGGGAGATCAGGTGATACTGGTCACGTGTGATAGACAGTCATGTCGGAATTATAAGGCCTTCATCCTTTAATTGCGTCTATGAATAAATTAATAACTTCGTAATTAAATTCTTTAGTCACCTCATAAAACTTTAATTACACGTCCCAAATAAAACAGACGTTAAATGAAAACCCTATAATAAACAAGTCCAAGAAAAGTATTCCCGAAAAGATAGGGCAAAATAAAACACGTTCAAAATTTCGCCAACTCATGACCAGCTTGTAAGACCTCTACCCACGCTCAACATAACCCTAAAAAGTCTTCTTCGGGTACTAAAACAAGAAGTATGGGAGGCCAGGTGGTAATGGACACGTGTGGTAGACAGTCATGTCGGAGTTATAGGGCCTTCATCCTTTAATTGCGTCTATGAATAATTTAAAATTACAATTCCCAGAAAAACAGAAGCTTCCTAAATGAAAACCCTATAAAAACAAGTCCAAGAAAAGTATTTCTCGAGAACATGCCACAAAGCTAAAACTTTTCGCCCACACATGACCAACTTGCAAAACCTCTACCCACGCTCAATATAACCCTAAAAATTCTACTTCTGGCACTAAAACAAGGAGTATGGGAGGTCAGGTGATACTGGTCACGTGTGGTAGACAGTCATGTCGGAATTATAAGGCCTTCATCCTTTAATTGCGTCTATGAATAATTTAATAACTTCGTAATTAAATTCTACAGTCATCTCATAAAACTTTAATTATACGTCTCAAATAAAACAGACGTTAATTAATTATTAATTATTTACAAAATAAAAATAGATATTATATACTAACTTAACTAGAACTATTTACAAATTAAAATATAGCGTCGAAAAATTCCTCCGCATCGCTGTCGACTGGTAATGTACCCAAGAGACTGACCGCATTGCCACGTTGTATGGCAATGCTTAGCCTCTGGCCAAGGTAAAAACCAGCCCTTGGATCACGGGAAGTGTCAAATAGCCGTTTTGAGATGTCACGGAAGAGGCCATGGGCACTCGGACCCCACGGCCCGAGGGTTTCAACCCCAAACGGCTTATACTATTATAGGGTTTTCATTTAACAGACGTTAAATGAAAACCCTATAATAAACAAGTCCAAGAAAAGTATTCCCGAAAAGATGCCACAAAGCTCAAAGACAATAAAACACGTTCAAAATTTCGCCCACTCATGACCAACTTATAAGACCTCTACCTACGCTGAACATAACCCTAAAAATTCTTCTTCGGGTACTAAAATAAGGAGTATGGGAGGTCAGGTGGTAGTGGACACGTGTGGTAGACAGTCATGTCGGAGTTATAGGGCCTTCATCCTTTAATTGCGTCTATGAATAATTTAAAATTACAATTCCCAGAAAAACAGAAGCTTCCTAAATAAAAACCCTATAAAAACAAGTCCAAGAAAAGTATTTCTCGAGAACATGCCACAAAGCTAAAACTTTTCGCCCACACATGACCAACTTGCAAAACCTCTACCCACGCTCAATATAACCCTAAAAATTCTACTTCTGACACTAAAACAAGGAGTATGGGAGGTCAGGTGATACTGGTCATGTGTGATAGATAGTCATGTCGGAATTATAAGGCCTTCATCCTTTAATTGCGTCTATGAATAATTTAATAACTTCGTAATTAAATTCTACAGTCATCTCATAAAACTTTAATTATACGTCTCAAATAAAACAGACGTTAAATGAAAACCCTATAATAAACAAGTCCAAGAAAAGTATTCCCGAAAAGATGCCACAAAGCTCAAAGACAATAAAACACGTTCAAAATTTCGCCCACTCATGACCAACTTGTAAGACCTCTACCTACGCTGAACATAACCCTAAAAATTCTTCTTCGGGAACTAAAACAAGGAGTATGGGAGGTCAGGTGGTAGTGGACATGTGTGGTAGACAGTCATGTCGGAGTTATAGGGCCTTCATCCTTTAATTGCGTCTATAATTAAGTAGCTTAGGAAACGCCTGCGTTTGAAGCCTGTCGCGGATTCTGACAGGCGATAATTAGACGGTATTTTATTTGTGTAGGTATTTGTTGTGAGCAGTTTGATTAGCTTTTTGCATGATGTTCACTGATAGATTAGGTACCTACCTACTTAGGTACTGTTATACATATATTCTGTGGTTTGCGTCGGTTTTAAGTGCGTTTATTCTGAAAGTGGGCAATGTCGCAAATAGATGTCAATTATTTCGCTGTTTTGATTAATTTGGCAATATTACTTTATGGAAATAAGAAATGTGGCTAACTAGTTCCCCAGAATATTAATAATGAATTGCAATTATAACACTGAATTTGATGTTGTAACAATTTTAGGTGTAAAAAAGGCATTTGCAAAGATTCCAAAAATCTTTTTTTACATCTAAAACAAGAAGAAGAAGAAGAAGATTACTAACATAGATATAAGTTTTTTGTTTTGTTTACTAACCCATATATGGATGTTCCTTGTCCGAAATAAAGATTTTTTTTTTTTTTTTAAACGAAATATTCGGTATTACGATATTAATTATTGCATTTCATTATTAATATTCTAGCGAACTAGTTAGCCACATTTCTTATTTTCATACAGTAATATTGCTAAAATAATTAATACAGGTTAATATTTGACAGCTATTTACGACGTTGTCAACTTCGGATAAACACTCTTAAAGCCGTTTTGATTTTGCAGTTTGTACGTTTACAGAAAGGTTTAGACAATCTTTGCAATTCTTTCACTGCTTTTCTTAAGCAGTGCACAATTCAGTGAAAAGGTTCAGTAACTCTAAAGTTAATTCATGATTTGAGCGTGGCTGTTACGGTAATAAAACCTTTTAGATATAACACGTGTTCAAAGTTTAAGGAAATTGTTGAATCACACCAATTACAATTTATTTTCAAGGTCTATAAAGTATTAAGCCTGAACAATTTAACGCTTCACGCAAGTTACATAATCCATATATCGGTTGTAATCGATTATTCGGTCAAGTCACACACAGGATAATTAACTCTATCTTTAGCAAATTTAGAGCCTTTTTAACAAAACTTGAACTGAGCTTAAAATCGAGTTGTGTATAGTTTTAATATCGGAACATCTCGATGGTGTGAATGAAAGATGACACGAACATTCATGTACTGTCTGTCAGCTTCAAAACGATGTACCTTTACAGCGACAAGAATGAGGTTTTCATGAAAATTCATGCCACCAGTTTGCGCTACTTTGACGAGAGGTCTTCCATTTTGACAATGAATATAAAATACCTATATGATTACGCACCAAATAATTCGAAGACTGATTTGTGCAATGAAGACTGTTTGAAGTTGAATCCAGGACGTAAAACGGTTTCATCATCACAAAACGGTCTTTGTAAACGGTTCATCGTCACAACGCCCACCCCTACTAGACAGCTGCCACTTGTTTCGTGTTTTCCGATGCGTTTTGAGTGCTTTCCCGATTATTTTTCATATACCACTGCTTTGTTTTTTACGGATTCTGACCCTGCCTACCTTGTACGACTTGGAATTTATTTTTATTTTTGGGTGGGAAATTATCAAATAACTTCTCCCACTCTGGGCGGAGACTCTTACTGACTAAAACCCACCCGTGTTCCTTCGGTTGCCCTGTTGCCGGGGGCCACGATTTCCCTTTCGGCCTTATTCGCAACACCGGCAGGCATCGGCCTTAGTGGACCCCGTCAATTCTACTGACATCTCTTTGAGGCGCGCGTGGAACACAACGCGCCACCCGGGCCTGGTCCTTATCGGACGGCGAGCTACCCATTGCTCACCGTCCGCAAGCCCGTCCCTACGGTGGTAGGAAATCAGCTCGCGATTCCCGACGTCCAGGGCGTCTCCTCCTGCGGCGGTTAGGGGCGTGAGGGCGCGAAGTTTGCCTCTCCCTCACGCGTTCTGCCTCCTCCTTCGCGAGCATTATCACTTCGCAGAAGGAGGTTTCGGCCTGCCATTTCCTCTCGCTCCGTACCATGGCCTGAACCAGGGCCGGACGCGAGAGATCACCGCTACCGATCGCCTCCACGAGGACACGGCGATCGATGCTCCACCCAAGCCGGGCAGACCTCCACCGTATGCTCCACCGTGAGGTGGCCGGACCTGACGTCTCAGTGCTGCCATCTAGTGATCGTCATTTCAGAAAACCCTCATTCATTTGATTGTCTACAATTTGTGTTCCATAATTATTCTGTTTCAATGTCATCATCATCTGCCTAACCTTTTCCCAGCTATGTTGGGGTCGGCTTCCAGTCTAACCGGATGCAGCTGAATACCAGTATTTTACATGGAGCGATTGCCTATCTGTTCTCCACAACCCAGTTACTGGGTAGTACGATACCCCTTGGTAAGACTGGTCTGTTTCAATGTGTAAGCTACAAATAAGTATTGTGTCATAAAATATGTTTTATGGCTTGTTTTGGTTTTTGTTTGGGGGTTAAGTAAAGTCTGCGGCGTAGTGAATAAGATCGCGACTCAATATTGAAAATGAAATTTTACTTTAAAAATATTTTGTATTTTTACTTTATATTTTCACAAGGTCTTTCGAGAGATTTTTAAAAATAATGTTTTTTATTTTGCAAATAATCATCCTTGCAGAGCTTTTTTAAAAACAGATAAAAGTGAATGAATAAAATTTCGTTATGCAGTCAGTATAAAAATATTATCACTGATATTTTCCGTGCTTCAATAAAAAAGAAGACGCAATTACGTTTTATTTATGCACAGTAAAATTCTCCTAACTGCAAATGTAGTCCTTAAAATATAGCGTTTTATTATTGCATTCTTAACCCATCATCTGTTACGACGCCTCATTAAGGTGGATAACAATTAAAATTCTATTGTGTCTCGTTAATGACAGTTGAAAGGTTAACTAGGAAATTTTTTACACGCGAATGTTAGAATTCATCTTGTGCTTATTTTCGTTGAAGCTGCGGGTGTCAACTACCAGTAAGTGGGTTATTATGACGATGGCGCCAGAAGGGCACTGGCCTACATACTTGCGCAATTGCATTTTTAAACTATTTCATGGTTTGTTTAACGTGGGTTACAAATCGCAACGATTTTTTAAATAACGACGTATTTAAACGTGGATAAATATTGTAATGTGATATTACTAGCTGCGCCCCGCGGTTTCACCCGCAAAGTCTCGATCCCGTGGGAATATCGGGATAAAAAGTATCCTATGTGTTAATCCAGGTTATAAACTATCTGTGTACCAAATTTCATCCAAATCCGTTCAGCCGTTTGAGCGTGAAGAAGAGACAAACATACACACACACACTTTCGCCTTTATAATATTAGAGTGATTATAGTAGGAAAGTAGGATATAGTGTGATATTTAATTGGACTTCCTGGTTGGTTTAACTTATAACTGATCTCAATTAATGTTAAGAATTATTTTAAAATTGTTTGATTGTTACTAAATTTATTATTTAATTTAATTTTAAAATTAATTTTATATTTTTGCTGTGCCCTACAGGGTCTGCAATTGTACCTTAGCTTTAAGCCATTTTAACACCTTTATACCTACATTATGGAATGCAAATAAAGATATGAATATGGATATAAACATAGTATACCTGAACGTTTCTCTTTCAGTTTCTTTCTTTTCAGTTGGGGAAATTAATTGTTTATCGAATTGACGCCCTACAACAATTTGCCGTGTTATAATCATTTCATACAACTGAAATAGATGACATACAGTAGTGATTTGAATATAGGTACGGACTCCACCACCGCATCCTGGGCAGTCAGGCCCGGAATATTTGTTTTCGAATAACAGATCTTATCTCTTGTATAAAATTCTCGTGTCACAATGTTAGTTACCTTACTCCTCCGAAACGGCTTTACTGATTTTTACCAAATTTTATATGCATATTCAGTAGGTCTGAGAATCGGCTACTATCTATTTTTCATACCCCTAAGTGATAAGGGTTGTCCACCCCAAACAAATAATTGGCAAAACAACGTTTGCAGGGGTCAGCTAGTCAATAAATAAATAAATCTAAATCAAAAGTCATTTATTCAAACTAGGCTGAGAATCAGCACATTTCCAACGTCAAAATTACATAAGACAGTCCCCCAAAAACGCCCACCCTTCACTTCCTAGTGCCTTTAGCTGGGAAGAAGTGGCGCAACAAACTCCCCAGCAGCACAGTTGTCTGTTCAGTTAGAAAAACTTAATTCTATGCAAAACAATTAACATTACAAAAAACAAAAAAAAAAAAAATTGCCATGTACAGTGTGAGTCTTCATAACGTGCACATATCGAAATGAGGGAATCTATGCTTAATTTTATCTACGAAAAAGATATTTAAAAAAACTATATATTGTTAAATTTTTTATGGAATTTCTAACAAAACGGTGTAATTTTTTAAGTAAATGATCTATCGCGATGAAACAAACTCCATAATGATTAGAAGTAATTAGGTGTCCTCATAAAACGAAAATTATGGAAAAAAACTACCTTCAACTAAAAAAAAAAATGTTTTATTAGCAAAAAAAAATTTTTAAATACGTTTTTACAATAATCGTAAATTTTCTCAATAAGACGCCAGACAGAACGAAAAAAAAAATGTCGTAGCTTATCCTGATGGATCGGCCCGTGCGGCTGTTATTATTTAGCCACGAGCTCCTCGCTTCACGCTGGCTCTACGATCTCAGAGGTAAATAAATCATCCTTTATGACCAGGTTATCTCAAAAGCGTGGTCCGTTTAGGATGCATGGGTAGCCTACAGGGAAGATTCAATTACCAGCCGTCACGTACCATGGGGGCCATCAATGGTTAACGGAGTGTCCGTTAGTCTCTCTCACATTATCTTCCATGTTCCTTAAATTATGCTATGTAGTATTTATTGAAGTGAAAACTTCTTTAGGCGCGTTGGGCATTTTTGAGATGGGAAAAAACAATTGAACTAGCGACATCGTTACCGACCCCTCTTTTTTGTAAACGCGATTGTGCTCTTTATTTATATTAAGTTACGGATCCATGTTCTATGCAAGTATTTTTACTTTAAAGGTTTTGGAAGTATTTTTTTAAATCGTTCCAGTTTTCACTTCTGTCGGCACTCCCGGAGTGCCACAGATTTTTTGTTTTAACATAAATTATATCTATGACACTTGGCAATACCTACTGTAGCTTTCCATTAGTGAAAGCATTTTCGGAATCTGATTAGGAGTTCCGAAGATTACCCTCTTCATACAAACTCACAAATTTTACTTCTTTATAATATTATATTACTAGTTGCGCCCAGCGGTTTGAACCGCATAAGTCACGATCCCGTGGCAATATCGGGATAAAAGTTACCCATGTGCCAAATTTCATCCAAATCCGTTCAGTCGTTTTAGCGTGAAAGCGTAATAAACAAACTCACATTCGTATTTATAATTATTATATATTTATTTATAGATGTTATATATTTATAAATATTATATTTATATATATAGTTAGGATTAGGATTATAAGTATAGATTGCTGTTATCACTTAAAAGTTAAATGGAAAGTTGCTCGTTATCGCCTATTAGCAACGGATGTAGGTATTATACCACCTCTTTTACAGGTAATTATAACAATATAATTGTTATAACAAAATAATATTTATGAAATAACAATTATCTCATTTACATTATAGCAAAAAGTTATATCATATAATTATATTATATTATATCATTTATTCCTCTACGTAATTTAATTTATCGTACTCTTTCAAAGCGTTTCATCAATCGTTGTGACCTTTTATTGAATTTATATTCAAAAGAAGAAATGATAATATTGAAATATTTATCCTGGCAACACACTGATGACTGAACAGATGGTATTTTTAATTTCCGCAGCAGAAGTTTGGCGTCGGAGCCGCTCGGGACATCTCGGGACGAAGGCAATCGTTCGGAAATACTCGGCATAAGGGTTTATTTGCATCTTTGCACCGCTTTTGAAACGGGAATTTGGGCTTTGTTTTGTAAATTAATGAATTTGTGAGATGATTGTACTTTATGAATAGGGATTTTATGCTAAGTGTGATCTCGATTACTTAGTTGAAAATGAAGGAATGGAGAAAACAAATAATGAATGGTTATTTCAACTCTGCTGTGGAAACCTTTACTTTTTGTATTTGCAGGTCAAGTTATGTTGTCACACACGTTTTTCGTTATCTTTGTCGTATCGGGAGTATCTAGCCCTATAGACAATTCCATTGCAATCAACACCAAACCAAACGTATAGTATTTCTATTTTATTAATGTCCCCTCGGGAATCATCGCATTTCCGAATACAAACGAATGCTAACTTCCATGTCCATCAATTATTAAATTTATCGAATATAATAATTTCAATTCAGAACTAAGTACTTTATTGTTGTTTTGTTTTGATTTCCGTGTGAACTCTATAGAGCTGTAAATCTATTTTCCTATCTGTCGTGCCTGCGACTTTAGCAGTTTTCCTCTCATTTTTAAATAAATTACTTGTAAGTTAAAAGAGTATTAACAACTCTATATACTTCCAAGTCTATTGAGTGCGTCCGGTCTGCACCAAGTGCAAAAGGAAATCCGACGACTGACGAAACACGAAGTTTGCCGAGTTCATTAAGAAAATAGAAATACTGTACGAAGTTATCATTTGATAACTGCAAAAACAAAACAACAAACACAAACTTAACCAACATTTCTAACAGGATTGTCTCAAGTTTCAAATCGCATCCATACTCTCATATAAACGTATAATAATGACTTTACAGACTCCTATTTACATGTATTAGGTGTGTGCTCGTCGGAGGCGCTAAACTTATCATTTTATGGCGTCGTAAATACCAGTAGATGGCGCTACATGAGTATAACAGTGAACTGCACTACTATGGAAGTTATGCTGTGCAGTCGTGTAGTTTATTAGCAGTATATAATAATGATAGAATTATGTCAGTATGTTTGCATTATGTGTTGTTTTGGAACTGGGGTAGACAAACGACACTACTCGTAAACACCGCTGAAAGTGAGTGACCGAAAATACGTTGCAGTTGGTTGCATACGTTATTGTGTCCTACAAAATAAGTTCAGCAAAATGGTACCTAAACAGAGCCACAATTTTTGACGACTCATTACAAGCAGCGAAACAAACACTTTTCTAAAAACAAGCAAAATATTTAAAAAAACGAGCGCACCTTACAGTAGTCGCATAAGATGCAACATTAAAGGACCGGGGCCTCGTCAAGGTCATTTCTGAAGGCCAACACTAGCACCGCGCGCACTCATTGGTCAACAAATCCAATATCGCGCGCTTCCCCGGCTTCCTGGTATATACTTCCCCGTCCCTTTTCACGAAATCACTTCCACAGATTTCCCACTCCACAGATTGCCGGAAAGCGAGGAGGAAAGATTCGCAGGAAAGTGAGAGGAAAGATGATACACTTGAAAAAACTTTTTACAAAAAAAATACAATATAGACACAATACAGCAGGTAGTAGTATTCGAATTTGTGTGGGGTAGATAGTAGATACCACAACTAAAAAGTGAAAAATAAAAACTTTTTACAAAAAAATACAACCGACTTCCAAAAAAAAACTACAAAGTGAAAAATAATTTCGGAAGTCGTTAGCAAAAACGACAATTCTAAACCAAAGACACCGACTTCCGAAATTATTTTTCACTTTGTAGTTTTTTTTTTGGAAGTCGGTTGTATTTTTTTTGTAAAAAGTTTTTATTTTTCACTTTTTAGTTGTGGTATCTACTATCTACCCCACACAAATTAGAATACTACTACCTGCTATGTAAATAACAGTGACAGGAACTTATCATATCATTCACATACTAAGTGGGAAAAAATACGTATTATTGAAGCTAACTGAAAAACTACCCAAGCAAACTTAATAAAATTTATATGGGACCTCCTCTGAAGTATGACCTACCAAACATAAAAGAATCATCAAAATCAATTCATTATTGGCGGAGTAATCGCGTAACAAACATACAAAAAAAAAAACAAACAGTCGAATTTAAAAACCTCTTTTTGGAAGTCGATTAAAAATATCAAAAAACCAAATACTAATCAAATCAAAACAGGTTCATGTAGGCTATGTCTCTAACTGAAGTATTCTTTATTTACGTGGTGATCTACATCCATTCAGATGGGTCAGTATGGAAAAACCTGACACTAAATTAAAAGGCTTTCGTCGAATAATATATATATATATGTTGGAGCTAGACCAGTAACTAGACACCGTTTTTAACATACCCGTAAATAAACCGAGAATAACTCTTTCACTTGCAGCAGCGCACTTCACTTTGTATATTTTTGCATAACCCAACACAGTTCACAATTTGTTCCCAGCTGCCGTCACCAACGAAACTGCTTGAATTAACAAGATAACTATTTTTAAATTGTCAGACCGTTAGTCATGTAAGACATATTTAACGAATTTAGCCAATTTTAGACTATTTAGCCAATTATTAGCATATCCTGCAGTTATGCAATATGATAGCCCGCATCTGCATGATGATAACTCTTCTAGTTCATTGATATGACACTAGAAAGGCCATCTTGGTTAATTGAGCGTGAGAGCGTGAAGTTAAACATAACACAACATCACGCCTGTAATCCCTGAAGGGTTAAGCAGAGGTGTACCTATAGCACACTCACATTTCGCCAGTTATGTTTAAGTCCCATGTAATAGCCAAACCAAACCTATTGCCATGAACCGGGCACAAATCCAGATTCCGGGCTGCTACTTTTAATATATTTTCTTCATTGTAGAATTATTATTGGTCTGCACTTTTTTTTTTGGGTTGGAAATGATCAAATAACTTCTCCCGCTCTGGGTGGAGCGGGAGGGCGTGTCAGACTTTTACTGACTAAAACCCATCCGTGTTCCTTCGGTTGCCCTGTTGCCGGGGGCCATGATTTCCCTATCGGTTTTCTTCGAACCCCCGGCAGGCATTGGCCCTAGCGGACCCCGTCAATTCTGCTGACATCTCTTTGAGGCGCGCGTGGAACACAACGGCCGTCGACCCGGGCTTGGTCCTTATCGGACGGCGAGCTACCCATTGCTCACCGTCCGCAAGCCCGCGCCTACGGTGGCCGGAAATCGGCTCGCGATTCCCGCCCCGGGCGTCTCCTCTTGCGGCGGTTAGGGGCGTGAGGGCGCGAAATTTGCCTCTCCCTCACGCGTTCCGCCTCCTCCTTCGCAAGCATTACCGCTTCGCAAAAGGAGGTGACGGCCTGCCATTTCCTCTCGCTCCGGGCCGGACGCGAGAGATCACCGCCGCCGATTATCTCTACGAGGACACGGCGCACTGTGGGAAAGCCCCATACAAAGCCGTCTCAAAACCGTTTTACGTGAAAGTCGTTGTAATGGAATAAAATTAATAAATTAATATAGTCTAATAAGTAAGCTTTCTTTTCTCAATTTTTTTGTTTTTTTAAATTTAATCATAATGTATGTAAATAGGCATCAAAGCAAACTCATGTTCAATGAGGTAATTTAAACGCAATACGTTACCATAATTCAACGCCACATTACTCAAAAGTTTTAGATATAAATGTACAAGTATTATACAGTTTTGGAATGCTTATAATGTCCTCATAACGTTTAGTAAATAATATTATATACATTGGTTAATTAAATAAAATTAACCAATATAGTTTAAGATGGTATATTTTTTGTGTATTTTTTAGTTTTAACGAGACTTTTTCCCTTTACCGCTGCTTGCCGCTGTCGAGATATTTGTTCTATTAAGATCTTTATACATTAGTATACACAAGGAGAAAATAAAAATTTGCGCATACTTGCGCTTTTTCTGACACGGGATCAAAACATATCGCGAGATAAAATTATATTTTTTTTTTCATTTCCGTTTTATTTCTCATAAAATTATTTTTTATCTATTAAGGTCAAATTGATAAAAAGTTAATTACAGTGATGAGTATTATTAATGGTTTTTTGTGGTTTTGATACAGTTTTGACCACCTTACTTGATGAAATATGGCCAATTATCTATTAGGGTCGAATTAAAAACAGGTTGGTTATGGGAAGAGTGCAAATTATCAGTTTCTTATCTTTTTGCACATTGCACTATTTCATTGGTCAATAAAAGGAAGGCGAACCCTGAAACATTCACAGTTGTTGGTCAGATATTCAGTTGCCCTTAAAAGCAGTTGTTGCTTATTTTAAAATATTCGCAGAAGTTGACTGATTTGAAAAATGGGTGAATTTGTTTGTAGTAAACGAGAGTTGTGCAATTTGTTGATAAATGAGCATAATGTAGAAGACTACTTACAAGAAAATTTCAATTTGTCACCAGAGGATATGGCTACTGTGGTCTCCTACATTCAAATAAACTTATTACTATAGTACAGCCCAACTGTACGTAAATAATTATAACGTATTATATGCCTTCCTCTGTGCATAAAATACTTATTTACGGCGAAAAAATCATTGAGTACTATGCTATTTTACCTATCGGACAATTGTGCGAAGACGCGCAAGAATCCCGAAATAAGGATTACAAAAAAAATTTACTTCATCATTCTAGAAAGTGTTCAAGAGCGGCTACCAATGAAGACGTGTTCCATACCTTATTGTACACTTCTGATCCATATATATAAAGTTTGAGAAATATCTCAGAAACAATATCGAAAGAACTTTTAGATGAAGCCAAGGCCCTTCTTGTTGTCAATGAAAATCTGTAGGAGCTTGCTAAATTGTGTACATATTTTGTTTTCTCGTTTGGCACTATGTATATTCCGTTTTATGTAAATTAAACAAACATATATTGTATTTTTTTTTCATAAAAAATGCATGTATTTTTTTAAGTTTAATTTTAAAATTAATTAAAAACAGAATTTTTAAAATCAAAATTATTTCTATTAAACTTTATACATCCAAGTATATGTGTGCAAAATTACAGCTCATTTAGTTTTGAAACAACTGAGATACAGAGTTTTGAGACGAAACATACGCGATTTTCCCACTGTGCGGCGTTGCTCCGCCCAAGCCGGGCAGACCTCCACCGTATGCTCCACCGTGTCCTCAGGCCGATCCACACAATGGTGACACCCGGGCGTTTCCTAAGACACCCACATTTCGCCAGTTATGTTTAAGTCCCATGTAATAGGGGGCAAACCTATTGCCATGAACCGGGCACAAATCCAGATTCCGGGCGGCTACTTTTAATATATTTTCTTCATTGTAGAATTGGCCTGCACTTTACCTCGATATCGCATGATGGAAAGCGATGGATGAGGTATATGATGGAACGAAATGCTACCGAGAAATTACAAGAATGAATGCTAAGATTGAAGTAAAAAAAAAACTTTAGTTCGGATTCAAGCCAGAAGTGGACTATTTATTATCTGCTAGGTTTCATTGTGTGACCTAAGCTACTGGCGATATCTAATCTTTTCAGCATAGTGCTACCAATAAACTCCAGCCAGCCAGAGCTAAAATGAAGGTCACAGAATATATAATTTTGATAAACATGTAATGAATCCGGTTTTTAATTAACCACTGCCTCTTTCTCTAGGTACCTATGGTATAGACCATAGACGCTTTGGAGTATATGATTTCATAGAGATAGAGGGTCGTGGCGAAATAATAACAGGTTAAGCTACGCTTTATAAATTCATCCAAACTACGGAACCCTTCATTATGCGTAGTCCGACACGCACTTGTCTGGTTTTTCCTTTGACTTGTGATGTAAGAACGACTAGAATCAGAATAATATTACCATTTTATAAGCGACATAGGAAGACGAGCGACAATGACATATTCGACAAGTCGAGTGTAAACGCGAGAATTGGCCTCCTGTTCGCGGACCAACATTATATAACGTGATCCTTCCGTACCTCGGAAATCACGGTAAGCCGTTAAGCGGGAGGAAACACCCAGGTGTCACCATTGTGTGGATCGGCCTGAGGACACGGTGGAGCATACGGTGGAGGTCTGCCCGGCTTGGGCGGAGCAACGCCGTGTTCTCGTAGAGGCGATCGGCGGCGGTGATCTCTCGCGTCCGGCCCTGGTTCAGGCCATGGTACGGAGCGAGAGGAAATGGCAGGCCGTCACCTCCTTCTGCGAAGCGGTAATGCTCGCGAAGGAGGAGGCGGAACGCGTGAGGGAGAGGCAAATTTCGCGCCCTCACGCCCCTAACCGCCGCAGGAGGAGACGCCCGGGGCGGGAATCGCGAGCCGATTTCCGGCCACCGTAGGCGCGGGCTTGCGGACGGTGAGCAATGGGTAGCTCGCCGTCCGATAAGGACCAAGCCCGGGTCGACGGCGCGTTGTGTTCCACGCGCGCCTCAAAGAGATGTCAGCAGAATTGACGGGGTCCACTAGGGCCAATGCCTGCCGGGGGTTCGAAGAAAACCGATCGGGAAATCGTGGCCCCGGCAACAGGGCAACCGAAGGAACTCGGGTGGGTTTTAGTCAGTAAGAGTCTGACACGCCCTCCCGCTCCGCCCAGAGTTGATCCCGGCTGTCATTCGTAGATCTTTGACAGTCGTTACGGGTCATCAGAAGCCCAAAAGTCTGACAATCAGTCTTACCAAAGCGTATCGTGTTACTCAGTAACTGGGGTTGTGGAGGTTAGATAGACATAATCGATGCATGTAAAATACTAGTATTCCAGCATCCGGTTAGACTGGAAGCTGACCCCAATGTAGTTGGGAAAAGGCTAGGCGCAGATTGATTAGTTTCATAGGTATATATACTATATCTTCGTAATTGTAAAAATGGGAAATCGGCACAAAAACTTGTTGAAACCACTAGTTGATTCTCGCTCTACGTTAGTAGAGAGTTAAGGAAATTGCCGCGCTTACATACGCGTTTCCTCTGGCTAATTTATATAATTACCAGGTTATAAGTTCTGTTAATTAGGCAAATACTTTAATGATTATGATGTTTTTAGTGCAAAACTTTCTGAAAACCTAATCACCGTACTTTATCAAAGATTTTTTATTGCTTGTATGACCGTAAACGAAGCAAAAGGAGTATGTAAGGATCGTAGCAAGTGGCGTTCTGTAGTTTCTACTTCCATGAGAAGAAGCCGTGAGTTTATATAAGTACGTGTAATTTATTATGCAACTATGTCATATTCGGCACGGCTCGCAAATCCTTCCTTATCCGGAGGGCACGTCTTCCTTACCATTACCGCGCCGCCCGGTCTACTCCTTGATATGCAATGGCTTCTGTAGCCCCATGAAACATGAGTCTTCAGAGGCTAGTGCAAATTTTGAGGTTCATTCGATTTATTGAGTCTGGTTAAACCACGTTAGGATCGGTGCATTTCATTCATTCATAACTTATCTCTTTAATCTTTTGTATACTCCGTTTGAAATAAGATTAGACATTTAAACAAACCTTTTTTACAGTCCGTTCAACCGATTTTGACTTCTATTGCGTAGGCATAAGGATGGCATTAAAAGCAAAAAAAGTGGTTACAAACCAATTGTTTACTGCAGCTGCCATTTGTCATGCCACCAACGCAATAGAAGTCAAAATCGGTTGAACGGACTGTAAAAAAGAATTAGTTAAATGTCTAATCTTATTTCAAATGGAGTATAGGTAGCTACTAATTTACAAACTGCCTTTACTAGCAAGCCCTAAGATTCATAAAATTAATAATATAACGTGTGAGAATAATAAATTACTTACACGAGAAGATTTGATTAATAGATAAACGGTTATGAGCCCGACATACGAGAATGAAGCTAAGACCCTTTTATCTCCATCATAAAAGATGGTTATTATTATGTCTTCATTAGCATTATTATACGTAGGAGGATGAGTCATATTCCCCTACAAATTTTAGCCCTAAGAACTGAGCCTTTGTAATTTAGAAAGAAGAAAGAAAAAAAGAAAATTTGTTTATTTGCGGTAAACATGACGCAAAGAAAGATAAAAAAAAACACGTAAATCACAATTTGGGGGAAAATATGCGTCACATCCACGCAAAACGGCCATCGCTCAGCATAAAGCTGCGACCCCATGCGAGACAGAGCCCCAGTGCTGGTTTTCAGCGATAGCCGGCGCTGACGTGATGACGTCAACCGGTGCAGCATATAGTGAAATAACAAATCAAACATAAAATAAATACAATACTAGTCCTAAATGTTAATACAAATATAATATTTAAAATGGCAACATTTCGTGCAGTGCATACTCATGCGCCGCAGACTTATTACGATCTGTGCGCGTAGCTGTCATAAAATATTTGCTCGACGTTTTGACATATTGGCTAAATACAGACAGACATAGAATATTTAAAGACAGACATAAAAATTTGTAGAATCTGAGCATGTTTCATAGTGTCAGGATAAAGTTGGGGGATTAGATTACTGACTGCGACTGGACAGGTCCACTCAAATCTGTGTGGTTCATTCCTCAAAAGACCATCTCAGACATTAATCTGCATGGTCCTCATATGGCCCGAGTCCAAGGTTATGTCTGGACTTTAGAAGAAACTCTGACCTTCGAGTTTGTTTCGATCTTTCTACACCGAGTACTCGGACAGGAATTTAGGAAACATCGAACTCATCTAGTTTTAAAACATAAGTTATTTTTAACGAACCATTTTACAGAAATAAATACTATTCAAGTATCTAGACACACTGTCCTATCTACCAGACAAATATATCATGAAGTGAAAACTTCTTTAGGCGCGTTGGACATTTTTGAGATGGGACTAAACCATTGATTTCGCGACACTGTGACGACACCACCTTTTGACCATTAAAAATACATCAACGCATTGATTATCACGGTGCGTGGAGTAAAAGACATCAACGTTAAACGTCAATGTTTACCACCTAAGCAAATACATTGTGGAATGCAATAAAGTATTGAGTATTGAGTACCGCGGTGCCAATTTTTTTTTCAAATTTTCACTTCTGTCGGCACTCCTGGAGTGCCACTGTTTTTTTTTACAGAATCTGTATGAGATTTTCTGATAGATAATTTAACAAGAACTGGTCCGGAGTTGAGAAAACAGACTATTTACACCAGTAGCAGCGTAGATCTGTGGGATAGTTGCAAAACACACATAAAATGGCTATTGATCGAAGGCATAAGCCTTTCATTTTGACAGTTCAGCAACGTTCATTGCGTTATTTACGTTTTTAAACGTAAACGAATTTTTCAAACCTATGAAGCAATGGATAAAGAATATCCTTCAAAATCCTCGGATTGTAATTGATTGTGTGTTACACAATTAAGGTGCTGGAAATTCACGTAAAAAAAGATCATATTAAACATCATCATTACATATAGTTCCTTGCTCTTGTTTCATGTTTATAATTTTATGTATATCTATGTATATTTATTTATATAGATAAGTATATGCTTTATGTATCTGTTGTACATGTAAATGGTATACCACTGACTACCTGCAGTATTGTCTCTCTTTTTCCATTTAAATCCATCCAAAGGTTGTCTTGAAAAGATGTAAAATTTCTAAATTTATGTCTGTAATTTTTATGGTGTATATAATAAAGCACATTCTATCCATCTATCTGGGATTCAATTAATTACATCTTTGAAGATATCTTACCTTACTTGTAGGTTTCATCCTAATCTACAAACCAATAGACCCAGCCATAACTCCAAAGATAAAACGAAAAATTCTCCCCATTTAATCTCTAAACTCACATTATGCTACCATTTATAACACTAATCTTATGCACACAAAACCTCAACTCGCGATAACTCTTCGTGATAACATTCGAATCCGTTTCCCGAAAGGGGGTAAGGCATGACGGATTTGCATGTAAGCAAAGTAGCCTATCTCCACCTTGTTAGATTAATGTTACTTTACATCCCCGATGTTAGCAATTTGCGTCGAATAATCCAATAGAATTTATCGAATCAATTATTCGAAGTAGCGGTTTCTGCTTTCTCGATTAATCTGATGTTTATTATGGTATTCGATATCGCGTTGATAACGTGCATCGTTCATCCCTTGTAGTAGCAGCAGGAGATGCGATGCTATAATAATTTATTGATGGTTATTAATTAAAATTTGCTCTTGCTTGTGTGTAGGATTATAAAGTGAAGCAATATTTTATTTGAATAGTAGTCCGTTCTTCTTCTTTTTCGTGTGGTTAGTGACACTAACCTGGTGTCTCTGACTTGACTTCACATGCCGTCTATAAATATCTCTCAGGCATGCCGGTTTCCTCACGATGTTTTCCTTCACCGTTTTTGAAGTAAGTGATTTATTATACAATACGCTCATGAATCCGTAAAGTCAGAGGTGCCTTAGGTCACACTCGAGAACTATGACTTGGCAGTCCAACGGTCACACCACTAAGCTATCACTGCTGTTAAAACTTGTAGTCCGTTGAAACTTACATTTGTATAGTACCTATATACAGGGTTATTAAGCCTAGAAGCAATATAAAGCAACTTTTTCCAAAATATATTATAAATACCAATCGGAATGTTGTGTATTTTGGTAGGTGGGCAACATGCCGATTCCAGCCACCGTGTAGGCGCGAGCTTGTGCCCGGTGAGCAATGGGTAGCTCGCCGTCCGATAAAGACCAGGCCCGGGTTGACAGCGCGTTGTGTTCCACGCGCGCCTCAAAGAGATGTCAGCAGAACTAACGGGGTCCGCTAGGGCCAATGCCTGCCGGGTTTGCGGGTTTGCCCGAAAGGGTTACCGTGGGCCCTGGCAACATACAGGCAACTGAAGGAACACGGGTGGGTTTTTTTAGTCAATAAGAGTCTGTCGCTCCGCGCAGAGCGGGAGAAGTTATTTGATAATTTCACACCGAAAAAAAAAATTGGGCAGCATCATGGTACCTGGGGCATACATGGTCAGTCCCACCAAAATGGCAGAGAAAGAAATAAAAAAAAGATGAAGATTATTGAACATTATAAGAAACATGATATTCGCTAATGTAGAGCTCACATTCGGTCTACCTTTAGAGAGTTAAAGTTCCAAGCTAATAATAGACTACGACTACTCCACAATGCATGTCTGTTTGCGACAAAAAGTAGTGATATCTCTTTCTTTTATTCTCACGACGGAAAGTAATCCATTTGCAGATGTCATAGCAAGTCTAGACCATCGTAACTCGATAAAATGAAACTGTTGTTTTAAGTTATTGATAAGAAAATACATACTGGTTCATGGAAGCGTTTGATTAATAAATAGCTTGTCGACAAACACATTTTCCTTTCGTTAATTAATAAAAGTGAATGGTGTACAATGTTAAAAATGTGCTTACTATTCATTAAAAAGTATAACTCCTAAAAATATTAGGTATTATACGGGGTTATTAGTTATATGTCGAGGTCATTTGCAACCAAATTACCCCTGATGAACCCTATGCCAATGTCAACCATTTTAGAGTGAAGTTACTTTTTTATATATGAACTAAAAATATAAAATGTACCCAATAACCCTGATATACTGGGTTAATGGTTATACGTTACCATTTTCAAGTAATTTGACATTTTATATTTTAAAATGTATGAAATAAAAATGTCAAATGACACGAAAATTTTTGCTCTAGGACTCCTACATCCAGCCATCGTGTATTGCCACGTAAGGTACAAAGGACAACAATATGAAAACTATGTTGAGTCAAAGAAAAAGTTTTGAAGCAGTTTTGATGTTGACATACTGGCCATCATTCGAATTCACGACCATTTAAAAAGTCATAGGACCTTTATACAAATAATGCAGGGTGACTCGATTTAAGAGTCCGGGAGTATATTTACCTATTATAATATCTATACACTGATAAGCCGCATGCGTAGTCCCAGACACGTAAAACCCGATGACTCAGCAACTCATTTGTTTTAGTATCGACTAACGATCTATAGAATATAATACTGGTTCACTTAGATAATTACCTACATACATAGGCACATAGTGAGCTCTAGATATGAAGAGAAAGTGACATATGATCGACAAGTAGAACGAATAAATGTCGAGCTTAGAGATGTGATTGACACGAGCCGTAATAGCGCATAAAAGAAATAACTATTCATATAGGTAGTTTCTTTTAAAGGTGAGTAACTTGATAAATGGTAGGAGCGAAAGTGGTTTTTTTTTTTACAGATAACATTACAGTACTTGGGCGACTGAGCTCTGCTCTGGTCAAAATAGAAAATGCTCATTTAATAGTATAGGAAAGTTCATACTAATTCCATGCTGCCATGACAGTAGGTACTTACTAATTCCATGCTGCCATGTCATTATTCTAAGGTCGCCATCTTGTTCTAAACTTTGGGCGACCGAGTTCTGCTCGGGTGAAAATACGGAGAAAACGAATTTTCCCAGATATGAGACCTAGCTAGATCGATTTTTCGCCCCGTCAACCCCATATAGCAACTTTCATCAGAATAGTTAGAGCCGTTTTCCAGAACGTGATTACAAATATATATATACAAATATTGCTCATTTAATAGTATAGGATAACATCACGCCTGTAATCTCCGAAGGGTTATGCAGAGGTGTACCTATAGTACACCCACATTTCGCCAGTTATGTTTAAGTCCCATGTAATAGGGGGCGAGCCTATTGCCATCACCTGGGCATAAATCCAGATTTTGAGCTGCTACTGAGAAATTCCAGATGGAAAAACCCTATAACGCTTTGCTTAATTTTTTTATGTTATCTAAAAACGTTACACAAATACACATGTTAGATTTCTGGTTGACGACCAATTTATAAGTACACTAGCGACCTGCTCCTGCTTTGCACGGTTTTTACGACTTGACAAAATATTGAGATTCCATTATTATATGTGAGTTTAATATTATATACACATAAACTACTACTTTCCTATCGCAGGTTTGCTGAAAGAGATTTCTATAGAAATAAGCATCACCTTTTTATGTATTTTTCTGTTTCTTTCTTCTTGTCTGTTTAAATGTATGTACAGACGCCAGCACATCAAGCTACCCGAAACTGTCAAATTTTCCCAATCGACTTTGAACCTTAAATCTCAGCGATAAAGTTGAAAATCTATTAAATAAATTTGACAGATTGTAGTAGCTTGATGTGCTGGCGTCTGTACATAAACTTTTAAGTAAATAAATAAATAAATAAACCTTTCCTTGTCTAAATGATGGTGCAAACTGCATTAAAATCCGTTGCGCAGTTTAGAACAGCAACGTGGACATAGAGACAGACACGAAAAGCGACTTTAATTTATATAATAAATATAATATGTCTAGAAATAACATAGGAATTTGTTTGTGAAATGATACCCTTGAAGTTATTAACAAAATTTGCCAAAGTAGTAATGATCAAACTTCACATATCAGACGCAAATAATAGTTGTAACAATAGTTTCCATTTACGTAACCTTAAAATTTTATACGCAAAATATAATACCTCTTCTCTGGAAAATATTGAATCGTTTTCGTGGAAGTTTCACTTGTATATTGGCACGAGCTTTACTGCCCACGCCACGGTGCCGTGGACGTAAGTGAAGGCTCTATAATAAGTGTAGTTCGGTACTACAAATTAAGTTCACTTATTACACGACTCATAATGCGGCGAAGCATTAGAGAGTGCTCTGCGATCGAAAAATATACCATTGTACAGATATTTTAATGGAGATTAATTCTGTACTTTTCAAAAATTTATTTAATGTAGCAGAAACGAAAAAAAAATTAAAACAGTTAAAAAAAAACCGTCCATGAAGTGTGAAACCTGAAAACATTGTAACTTGTGAAAAACTCAATTAACCTCTCGTATGTCGTAATTACAGAAACAATTATAAAACCATGGTGTCTCGCGTGGATCCACGTTCACGTGGATACGAATGGTTTATTGAGTACATTTTTTGATAGATTATTTTCAGCCCCTATTGAAAATGGCTCTTTAATTCAAAGTAGTTTAATTATAATTAATAAAAAACAAACTAATTAATATAAATGTCTCTAACTATTATTTTTATTTTCAACTTCGACCCTCTTCCGTTGCCTAGCAACCAACAAAGCAAACCTAAATAGTCTTTGACAGTACCTACGTAAAGATTGCGCGGTGAGAAATTTTACCCATATTGATGTTGAATATTTTTGCTTTATTGCTTTTTAGGGCTTGTGGCTAAGTAATAACAGCTGCACGGGTCGATCGATCAGGTTAAGCTACGCTTGCCGCGGTTGGTCCGTGGATGGGTGACCATCTTTACATACCAAGTCCCCTCCGTGCCTCGGAAAGCACGTTAAGCCGTTGGTCCCGGCTGTCATTTGTAGATCTTTGACAGTCGTTACGGGTAGTTAGAAGCCCAAAAAGTCTGACAACCAGTCTTACCAAGGGGTATCGTGTTACCTAGTCACTAGGTTGTGGAGGTCAGATAGGCAGTCGCTCCATGTAAAATACTGGTATTCAGTTGCATCCGGTTAGACTGGAAGCTGACCCCAACATAGTTGGAAAAAGGCTAGGCAGATGATGATTGATGTTGAATATTTTTTTGTTTTTGAATGAGCGTTATGAGGCGTGCACTTTTGGATTTTCCAGTTTATTTTACGTCTAATTTCAAGGAATATTCTTTAGTCAAGACTGCATAAGACTCAATGTTCCATTGCAATTAAAATGAGGGTTGTAAAAGGTAAGGCGATGAGAAAAAGTAGTTTTTAGGGTTCCATACCCAATGGGTGCCAACGGGACTCTATTACTAAGGCTCCGCTGTCTGTCCGTCTGTCACAGGGCTATATCTTTTGAACCGTAATAAGTAGATACTTGAAATTTTCGGTGTGTATTACTATAAAAATTAAAGGGAGTCCCCATACAAGAAAAGTGTTTTATAAATAAATTGTAATGTTCAATATTGCATGGTGGTACGGAGCCATTTCTGTGCGAGTCCGACTCGCACTTGGCCGCTTTTTTCTTTTACAGACTTAAAGCCTTTAATGCTGTCCAGCTTTCCTAAGATATTTTAATTCGTTCCAAATCGTCGACTTCGGGTCTTTGCGAGTTTTAATTTAAGAATTACATTTTATTTCCTGTTACCAAGGAGAAGTGTTTAATTTAAAAGAGTTGGTTCTCATTGTGCTAAAAGTTAATGAGGCGAGTCCGATGTTTGTTTGTTTTGTTTAAGAGCGAGAGAAAAACAGTGAGTGAAAGGAGAATTACCATTAGTTACGCTTGTGGGTGCGAGAAATCAGTAACTGTTTACAGTAACTTAGGATAATTAAACCCAGCCTAATTTACAGAATTCTGAAGAATTTCTGACTCATAATAAAAACAGATTTTGATGAGAAAATACAAGTACATAAGTCTTTGAAGTCTTATTTGTGGTTTTAGTTCGGCAACATGGCAACTGAAGGAACACGGGTGGGTTTTAGTCAGTAAGAATGTAACACGCCCTCCCGCTCCACCCAGAGCGGGAGAAAGTATTTGATAATTTCTCACCCAAAAAAAATGTCTAGTGTTTTTTAGCAGACCCAGATCTAGGGGGGTCACGCCGGGACCCGTGCCCCGGGCGCCAACTTTAGGGGCGACAAATTCAAGCGTGGCAGAAAAGTGCATCACTCAGCACATATCAACTTTGCAATAAATGAGACGCGCAGCACATTTATAATCTTTCTATTTTTTTTCTTTTTTACAACAGTTTTGGCGCCCCTGTTGAATTGGCGCATTATCGATCAATACAATTTGATTAATAAATGTTGATTCCAAAATGAGAAAATTTTAATTTCGCGGGGGCTAATTTAGCGCATCCCCCTAAAATATTGGCGGGGGCAGCAGACGGCAGTTTTTGCCCCGCCTCAAAAAAATCTAGTTCCGGGGCTGTTTTTGGGTGAAGGGTTTCAGTAATCTTATAAGAATTGACAAAATATTACAAAGCATACATAAACGTTTTTAACCCGTGAAAGGCAACTATCCGGAAATGTAGCTGCTGTTATGTAGGTATTGCGAATTTTTGAGTTTGCTTTGAAGCTGAATTTCAGTAAGGAAAGCAATTCAGTTCAATTCTGAGTTAAAATATTTAGAAATACAATTTCATGTACAGACAAAGTCGATACTTTTATAATCGTTTCGTAGTTTTTATAATTCAAGACAAAAACAATAACAACAAAAAAAAAAAATGGCAGTGATACTTCGGTAGTGCCGACAGAAGTGAAAACTTGAACAAGATCGTCTTGGTGGAAGAAAAATACTTGTATAGAACATTAGTCCGTAACCTTATCTTAATAAAGAGCACAATCACGTTTACAAAAAAAAAAAAAACTTTCGAAACCTTAAAAGTTAAAATACTTGCATAGAACATTGATCCGTAACGTAATATAAATAAAGAGCACAATCGCATTTACAAAATCTTTAAAGTAAAAATATTTGCACAGAACATTGATCCGTAAAGTAGGTAATACAAATAAAGATCACAATCGCGTTTACAAAAATGAGGTGTCGTCATGGTGTCGCGAAATCAATGGTTTAGTCCCATCTCATATATACCCAACGCACCTTAAGATGTTTTCACTTTAAAAAAAACAATAGACTTTAGAAATAAGCAGTACCTCTGTACTCAATACTTTTACTGAGTGAATAACAAAATAAATACCATAAAGTATTTATAATTTATTCATACCTGCTTCAAAATCCAAAGACAACACTAAAACTAATAAAATAAACCAGAAACAAGCACTAAATGTGAACAATTTCACTTACACGATGTTTTTCTTCAGCTGAAAGTACCAGGAGCACAATAGTATCAAGGAGGCGACCTCAGAGGAAGCTCCTATGAATAATGTAGGTCCGAGCGTATGTTTTTGATAGCCATACCACGTAACTAAGCTTGTTGTACTGTTGCAACAACATTTTTGTTGCTTTTTGAGCTTACTTTTGTGAAAGGTGGTTGTTTTAAAGTGGTGAGTGCATTAGAGTGTTGTGTTTGGGGACAACTTGTGTGCCTTTCAGTTACTTTTGTAATGTTAGCGGTAACTTAAAAGATATTATGTAGTTAGGACCATGAACATGAGCTGTAATTTTATGGGTAACAAAAAGTAAAAAAGCTTGTATTTTTCGTGAGATATTTATCTGAAAAACCTCACAATATTTCCCTAAAAGACCCTTTTTAGGGCTGTATCAGGGAAATAAAAAAAAATAAGCATAATATTGACGAATTACATCAATTTTCTACGTCGTGATGTAACCATTTCATACAATTGTCTGTCATCTTTCATTTGTGATAAGATTATACGGATAATTTAAGTTAATTTGTCAATTTGTTTAATAATTATTTTTCCTAAGTTTACCACCCATCTTGTAGGCAGGTATGTAAGGTAAAGGTACCGTTCACCATCATATAACTTCGAGTTTGCTGCGTTTTCCACAAATTGTGATAAACGAAGCTTCCTGTTTTAATGAAAAACCTTTTAAAGATATTAACCTAATGTAGCTCCTTAGAGAAACGTAATGCACTTTGGCCATATTTATTACCTCGCGTTATGGCTACCCAATCAATTCTGGATGGATAATAAAATTGTATATTCCACGGTAAGAATGATAGTGCTGTTCTGAAGAATACAGTGTACGTAGGGTTACCATTTAGAATTTCTGACAAAAAACCGGACATTTGTAGATTAGCTCGGATTTTTTTTCTTTTTAATATATTTCTTTATTCAGAATTTAATAAACTTTTTTATATTATAAAAATTTCCGTTTGTCGAAAAATCGTGTCGTTTGTCGAAGCCAAAAAGCAGGAAAAATTCGGGCGGTTGGCAACCCTAAGTGTACTTACGTGATAAAAATAAAGAAATGCGGTTTTTACCTTTAAGATCGCCAATCGCCGTCTTAGGAAATCTGTAAATAAAAATGAAACAATGTTACATACAGTTGCTAAAAGGTCAGAATAATATTGTTATTTCGTCATTAATATTTTTAAATAAATAAAGGTATCCGTCCCAATTTGTTTACCAAGTGAATAAAATATTAAAATGTATGAGTGAACACGCTTGAAATTAAAATTTGTAGGGAGAGTATCCCAAACAAACAATGCCGTGATGTTAGCTAATTGTCGGGCCATGAAATACAATACAAACACGCCAGCCTGGCGGCCCTACAGAGTACAGTCGTCGACAGATGGTCAAAACTTTATGATTACATTTTTTTGTTACAATTTTAGTTGTAACAGTTTGGGCACGTAATTTCGTTATAAATCAAATAAGTTTTAGTTCATATTTTTTTTGAATGTTTGGACACTGCTATAATTCGGATTTGAAAATGTAATATATTCCTAATCCATTGCAATGAAATAAATTCAAAGTTTCGATTTGCATATTTAAACGTTTTTCTTTTAATGAGAGTTTTGGAAACCACCAGAATAAAAAAATACAAAAATATTATTACCTACAGTACAGTGCGAAACGTAACTGAAAGCCCACGACTGAGGTAGGTTCCTTGTGCAGAGGGCCTCTGCACGATAAACTTATCCCAGTCGTGGGTGAAAATAGGTTGACGAGGAAAAGTGTTTTTGCTATGATTTTTTTTTAGGTAAGGTTTACTTTTCTATTACGTTTCGCACTGTACTGTAGGTAATATTAATATATTTTTGTGAATTATTTATTTTGTCTGTTTATTTTAGCCATTGCCGGTTACTATTTGCGATAGCTACTGTACTGTAATATAAATCGCAGTCACCGCTGGTTGGCGCGGCATTGTTTGCGATCATTCTCAATTAGATTTGTTTTACAGTCAGGTATTAATATCGCAGTTTGTCTATTAGTTCCATTTCCGCACCTAGGGAACTATTCCATTTCCTGCTGGAAAATACTGGAATAATTCGATTCGATTCGATTTTATGATAAGTTATCTTGATTAAATCGGTGTTGAGACTGTTTGAATAGATCGAGTGTTTTGCTAAGATATGCATTCGTTAAAACACTCGATCTATTAATTGATTTATGGGGTAGCGGTATTTGCAGTTTTAATTAGATTAATATCACGCCTTTGCCTGCTGCAATTTTATTTGAACAAAATAATCTTTGTGTTGGTCAGTGTACTTTATCATATTTTAATTTCAAATTAATATTAAATACGAGGTAAATAAAATATTAATGTTTTAATTGAATGATGTGTCGGAATACGTTGGTAATTAGCTAGAGACGATAAACATTAAAGTTTTATTAAATAATAAGCTGTCAAGATTACAATTTGATGGCGGAACCTTATAGCTGTATCTTGATAATAGTCACCATTTACGGCTAGAGTAAATGAAGAGGTCGATTGGCAATCAAGACCTCATATTAACACTTCGAAACTACCGTTCAACCATAATGAACTAGTTTAATAGCTGCACCTCCATCTTTGAACACATCAACCTACTCAAAGACTCCAAGGGTGATTAATTTTACACCGAGATGTTTCATCGCTCGAAATTAGTACACACGGCTACATATCAAGCTATAAATTTCCAGTATAAGCTGACCTCGCATTGTACGGAAATCCTATAGAATGCGAGATCAGCATAAACTGGAAATGTATAGCTTGATGTGTAAATTCAAAATTCAAATTCAAAATATTTTATTTCACATAAACCTACAAGAGCACTTATGAAACGTCAGAAGCTAGGTGCACGGTTCCAATTGGTCGCTTCCTATGGAGAAGAGCCGGCAAGAAACTCCCCGGTTACTCTATTAAAAATAAATGGTTTTTACAATGTTTTAAAATTTCAGTATTAATAGGTATGAGCGGACAGTGTAGGCCTATCAACAAGTACCAGGTACTTAGTAAAATAGAAAATGGTCCACAAGTCTACAGCCTACAACGTTCTCACATTCACAAAATCTAAAAGAAAAGAATCTACATAAAAGATTAACAAAATAGTAAATAAGGACCTATTTAAACTTATGTAGCCGTGTCAAAATCAATCTGCCTAGCCTTTTCCCAACTACGTTGGGGTCGGCTTCCAGTCTTACCGGATGCAGCTGAATACCAGTATTTTACATGGAGCGTCTGCCTATCTGACTTCCACAACCCAGTAACTGGGTAATACAATACCCCTTGGTAAGACTGGTGTCAGACTTTCGGGCTTCTGACGACTCGTATCGACTGTCATAGATCCACGAATGACAGCCGGGACCAACGGCTTAGCGTGCTTTCCGAGGCACGGAGGAGTCTTGGTGTGTAAAGATGGTCACCCATCCACAGACCAACCCCGGCAAGCGTAGCTTAACCTGGTGGATCGACCCGTGCGGCTGTTATTACTTAGCCACGAGCTCCTCACTTACTTATGTAGCCGTATGTACCTTGATAAATTAGGTACCTACAACATAATCCAGGAAATTTACATAATATGAAGATTCCCATTCTGCCAGACCTTACGTTTTAAGTGCTTGCTGTGGCCTATTCTTAATTAGAACCGAACAGTGCTGGCTACCATCCTTCAGAATTTATGTCCCCACATATCTTTGAAATTATCTAGACTAAGGAAATTGTCGGGAATTTCTCTAAAGAGGTTTTCATAGAAAGGGAAATGGCGGATTTATTTTAATAGGACGCTGCAGTGTTATTTATTTGAAAGCTTTTATTTAAGTATTATAAATGATAGCCAGAAGCGGGAGGGTACAGAAAATTGACGTCGTAAGAGGCAGTAAGCGCTGGTCCAATTGTGAATAACGACTGTATTTTATTGAACTTAAACGATTGAAGGATCTACAGATAACAACAATAATAAGCCTTACTTAACCCACCCACTTTTCATAGAACTCATACGCCATGCCGCCATACATTGGAAGTGAACCCTCCGGGAGGGTTACCGGCATTACGTTTGCGCTAAAGTGGACGGTCAACGGCACACTGTAAAACGAAGTAAAATTGTGTTTTCAGGGGGTCTTGTCGCTATAAGTAGTTCACAACCTTTTAATTTTTTTTTGAATAATTGTAACAGGGAACAAAAAAAAAATACTTTGATTTTAAAACCAACGCATTTACTAATCAACTTTGTTAAAATATACATCAGATTTTATTTTCACGGTTTATTTTCGGTATATTCCTACATTTAAAATGAGCCCTCCGCGAAGGCTCCCGGCATCCCATATGGGACTAAGTGAACCCTCCAGGAGGGTTCCCGGCATTGCATGTGTTAATGTTAAAGAATTTAAGTAGGGCTTATTGTTATTATAACACTATCATCAATCTTCAAATATATCCACCTGTTGCCAAATAACAAAGCTTCCAAAAACATTTCCACCAAGTTAAACTCGCGTCAAAACATACGAGATGTAAGTGAAACTCGGAGGCTGCAACACAGGTCTCCGCGTTAATTCAGGGGTTCCCGAGCGCGAGGGGCGAGGCGCAAATTGACAACTTTATTATATTCTTAGGGCGCTACATAGAATTACCCACTACGGTTCTGCGCCGCGCCGCCTCCGCAATCAAAGTTACCCGCAGATTTTTTAACGAAATTCGTCGGGCGAACTTTTTTGTTGTTGTTTTTTTAGCTTTTTCGAGTAAGCTCATTTTGCTGTGGGTGTTTTTCGGTGACTTTTGATGTTAAAGCGACTTTTTAAGCATTTTGCGACTATTTCTTTTGCCTAGTTTTGGTTTTGTTAGGGCGTTTTTGGCACTTCGAACCTACATACACCACAAAATGCAGTTTGCAAGTACGTAGATACGAAAAACATTAGCTTGCGTGCAAGCAAAAAACAATTCAAAACCTTAAAGCATTTATTTCAGGCACTTTTGAATTGTCAAGGGGTCGGTCAGTCAGAAAGATGAAGCTATTTGCACATTCCAAAGCGTAGTAGGTTCCTATGGAGAAGAACGGGCAAGAAACTCCACGGACACTCTTTCAAATCAAAATATTGTTACAAAATTTTGCTCTGCGTTCAGCGCTCGGTGTGGCAACACGCCGTGTTCGGGTTCGTGACAAGTCAATTGTCATCCTGAGGATGCCTCGTTGAGAGGTGAAACACGTGTCGATTTCTTTCAGGGTTATTTTATGGCTCTTTAGAAATAGCTAAGCGGAACAGGTTACTAAATATATCCACGTTTATTGTATTTTACAAAATTTTGGTTACATCATTCATGTTGAAATAGGTTCGGTACTAGTGCTGAAACATTGTTCAGTAGCAGATTACAGTAACAATAACCCACATACCTAGCACTGAAGAGTAAGGATGAAACTACAAACTATCTAAAGAAAATATTTATACCGCAATCCCGAGATTCGCTATCACTAAAACAATTCACTGAATAACTAACATAGTTTAGTGCTTCCAGCCTGAAATGGAAGACTATAAACCTAAAAATATAAAAATAAAAACTTTCTCCTCAACACAAACATATTTGGGAAAAAGCTAGGCAGATGATAAGTGCTAAACTTATCATCTGCCTAGCCTTTTCCCAAATATGTTGGGGTTAGCTTCCAGTCTAACCAGATGCAGCTGAATATTTACAGAGTATTTTACCCAGACGTGGAGACCTAACTAGACCGATTTTTCGCCCTCGTAAACCCCTATATTGCAACTTTCATCGAAATCGTAAGAGCCGATTTCGAGAACGTGAGTACAAATATATATATAAACAAATATACAAATACCTATTGCTCGTTTAATAGTATAGGATATTAAACTTAAATAAAAAAAAACGTGTGGCACTCGGGGACTGCCGCGGTAAAGCTATTGCATAGCATTTGTAACCTCCATACTTCCTATTTGTAAACGCTACACTTGGGATGATGACGGATGATGACATAAAACAAAAACGTTGTCATGGGAACGTAATTTTTGTTTTATGTCATCATCCGTCATTATATGGTAGGCGGAGTGGGGGGTGTTAGGTTTTATTTTCATTACGGAATTTCTTGATTCGGTCGCAGCGCTCAAAGCCCGCGATAAAAGCTATGCAATAGCTTAAAATTATCTATACTAATATTATAAAGAGGTAAAATTTGTTTGTTTGTATGTAGGGGGTAATCTCTAGAATTACCAGTCGGATTTGAAAAAATCTTTTTTCATTGGATAGTCCAATTCTTAAGAAAGGTTATAGGCTCGCGGACGAAGTCGCGGGCAGAAGCTAGTAATAAATAAAGATAGAGAGCAGTGGTGGCCCAGTGGTAACGGCTATGGCTTACGAGTCGTAGGTTCGAACCCAGACAGGCGCTTTACTTTGTGTAAATTATTTCATCACCACTGCTCTCAAAAACGGCGATGGAAAACATCGTGAGGAAACCGGCATATCCTAGAACCAAAAATTCCAAGACATGTGACATCTACCAACCCGCACTGGGCCCGCGTCGTGGATTACGGTCTCCCCCTCTCACAGAGAGGAGACCTGTGTCCCAGCAGTGGGAACATTATAGGCTGATTATACTATAATAAATCGAGCTCGTGGCTAAATACTAACAGCCGCTCGGGTCGATCTGTCAGGTTAAGCTACGCTTGCCGGGGTTGGTCCGTGGATGGGTGACCATTTCCACATACCTAGACTTCTCCGTGCCTCGGAAAGCACGTTAAGCCGTTGGTCCTGGCTGTCATTCGTGGATCTTTGACAGGCGTTACGGGTCGTCAGAAGTCCGAAAGTCTGACAACCAGTCTTACCAAGGGGTATCGTATTACCCGGTTACTGGGTTGTGGAGGTCAGATAGGCAGTCGCTCCATGTAAAATACTGGTATTCAGCTGCATCCGGTTAGACTGGAACCCAATATAGTTGGGAAAAGGCTGGGCAGATTGATATATGCTATAATAAATAAATAATATCCATGTTTTGTGCAGTCGTAAAAAGCATGCGAAGCAAGGGCGAATCGCTAGTTTGAAATAAACAAAATGCTTTTATCAGATTGAAAAAGCTCGGTCAAATAAACTAATTAGTTTACATAACAAATTGTAATTTATTACAGTGATCGTGCAATTAGAAGGGAGCATCTGTGTCCCCAGATGGGAGTCGAACCAGGACCCTCGCTTTTGAATATCTGATGGAAAATATGTCGTTTGTCAATGTCCATTGGTACTACGCTCAATTTGTAATCATTAGACATGATTTGACAATTTTAATTTTACTTCATTTTTCTGAAGATTGATGCATGAACTTGGAAGTTTGCGATAGTGATGGATCACTATGATAATTAATTATTGTATAAATAGTTTGTTTACTTTAAAGATAACTTAATACTTTATCTAAATTGATATTTTCTTACCTATCTATACTCCGTTTGAAATAAGATTAGACATTTAAACAAACCTTTTTTACAATCCGTTCAACCGATTTTGACCTCTATACCGTAGGCATTAAAAGCAAAAAAAGTGGTTACAAACCAACTGTTTACTGCAGCTGCTATTTGTCATGCCACCAACGCAATAGAAGTCAAAATCGGTTGAACGAACTGTAAAAAAGGTTTAGTTAAATGTCTAATCTTATTTCAAATGGAGTATAGGTAGTCAAATCCTTCAGTAGGTCATTTAAAAGAATAAATAAATGATAAGGAACTTTTACTGCAAATTATGACGCCTTTTTCAATTTACATAATATTTTATGTTGCTACAATACCTTCAACAACATGATAACAGCGCTTTTAAGAGCGTTTATTTTGAAAGTGGGCAACGTCGCAAATAGATGTCAAATATTTCGCCGTTTTGATTAATTTGGCAATATTACTGTATGGAAATAAGAAATTTGGCTAACTATTAATAATGAATTGCAATTATAACACTGAATTTGATGCTGTAACCGTTTGTAAAAAAGGCATTTGGAAAATTTTCAAATACTTTTTACATTTAAAAATAAATATTCGGTGTTACGATATTCATTATTGCATTTCATAATCAATATGTTAGTTCCCTAGTAGTTAGCCACTTTTCTTAATTCCATACAATAATATTGCCAAATTAATCAAAACAGGTAAATATTTGACAGCTATTTACGACGTTGCCAACTTTTAGGATAAACCCTATTAAAATGCATCATAAGTACTTAAGCTTTGGTTTCTATCTTTTGACAGGTCCATACTTTCAACCACCTTCTTTGCATACTTATATTTTATCTAATTTTACTTTGAAAGCTTACTTAATAAATACTACTTTAAGTTTACATAAATTACTTACTGATGTAGGTATACGTACACTTAACATTCTCTTTAATAATTAACTTCGTTATAATATTTTGCTTCAAATGAAAAGTTCTGGAACCTGGTAACTTGTAATAAAATTAGGTTTACGAATAAAATGGTGTACTGTGGGTAGTTGTGAAATTACTTTTGTGAATAATTTAGTAAATTTCTACAATGTACTTGTACACACGTCTAAATATCAAGCTATACATTTCCAGTAAATGCTGATCTCACATTGTATTGGATTTCCGTACAATGATAGGTCAGCTTATACTGGAAATGTGTGACTTGATATTAAGCCGTCTGTACATTAATTGTTCGGGTTGAGAATGAATTTCATTATCAAAATAATTTTACAAATAAATATTACAATTTAGAGAGGGTTTAAAAGTAACTCAAAATCATTTTCTAAAATTAAGTATAATTATCATAATAACGTATTAAAGGTAAAAAAATAACACCTGTATTCCCCGTAGGGTTAGGCAAAATGTATGTACAGTACATCCACATTTCGCCAGTTATGTTTAAGTCCCATGTAATAGGGGGCGAGCCTATCGCCATCAACCGGGCACAAATCCAGACTCCGAGATGCTTGTTATAATTGGGTAAATTACTAACACAAGCAGCATGCAGAACTTTCTTTAAACAAGTACAATTATAACAGTTAAAATTTAAAAACCCCCGACACGAACATTTCCAAATTTCTCTTTCCTACTCCATCATCAGACCCTGTTCACCATCTATCTATAACCTGTTCATTGAGACCATTCCAATGAGTCCAAACACGATACCTGTGCTGTAAGTTGGTAAGGGAATTGGGTATCCTGCAAATTCCAGGTGATGCTGCAGCATCAGTTCAAGGTTACTATGTTCTTCTAATATCACTTAAGTTATAGATTACCAAATTTCAAATCGATCAGACCTGTGGAAGATACTCACATCCATTCATCACTAGAAAAGAGCTTTTCAAACGGCTGAACCGATTTTGATAAAACATGTCTAAGAACCATCGCTAGTATAGAAAACCTGCTTTCAAATTAAAAAAACCGCTTTCAAATCGGTTCACCCGTTTATGAGCTACGATGCTACAGACAGACACACACATAGCGGTAAATCTTATAAAACCCTTTTGTTTGCATCGGGGTTTAAAAAGTAGGTATATTCCTAAAAAAAAAAAACGTGTGGCACTCGGGGACTGCCGCGGTAAAGCTATTGCATAGCATTTGTAACCTCCATACTTCCTATTTGTCAACGCTACACTTGGGATGGACGTGATGACATAAAATAAAAATTACGTTCCAATGACAACATCACGTTGTCATGGGAACCGTCATTATATGGTAGGCGGAGTGGGGGGTGTTAGGTTTTATTTTCGTTACGGTTTTAGTTTCTTTACGGTTTTATTTTCGTTACGGAATTTCTTGATTCGGTCTCGCCGCGCTCAAAGCCCGCGATAAAAGCTATGCAATAGCTTAAAAACTCGTTTTAAAAAATGCACTGAGCTTCATTCCCCGTGGAACATCGCTATGATTACAACCTACACATCACTAAAGAAGTACAGACACGCATAAAACCACAAGGGATCGGTAGTCAAAACGAATGTAGGTATACTAACTCACCTAGGTACCTCAGCTAATTCTATATTCTACTTGTTTTCCAACCTTTGATGCTCGGTTCACCTCCACGAATCAGCTAGATAAAACTAATAGTTACCGATAGTAATCCCAAGATGTAGAGAATTTATTTTGTAGGTCCTTACTGAAGGAATAGTAATGAGGCTTATTAGTAAGACTGGTAAGACTGAGGCTTTCCAAGGATTTTGTGTAAATCAGCTCTACTCACAGATGGGGATTCATGGACGGCTCAGGGGGTCAACTCTTCAACTCCGTAACGAAGATACGGGCCCGTCAGAAAGTGGTAGATCCGTCAAAACAAGTGCCAAATTCAATTTTTCGGACTGACAAAGACACATCGGTAGTAGAGACAACTGTCAAATCGTGTTGTCAGATCAGTAGTGCTATTCTGTAAAAATCTCACCATGATAACTAAGGTGAAGTGAGCTGCCAATAGTGTCAATCCTTAGCAACTGACAGCTCACTCCACGCTCACTTCACCTAAGATAACACGGCAGTAGTGCTATTCTGTAACCATCTCACCGTGTTATCTTAGGTGAAGTGAGCGTGGAGTGAGCTGTCACTTGCAAGGATTGACACTATTGGCAGCTCACTTCACCTAATTTATCACGGTGAGATTTTTACAGAATAGATAGACAGGTCCCGAACTCATCTTATGTCCGTAGTGCTGGGGCCGCATCTGCGTCTATCGTGGCAAAGCAATGCGTGCCGAAGCTTCGTATATTTTGCTCGCTAAGAAGTTATCGCGCTAATGCGGTGGTCACATTAGCGGCTTCATAATTTTCACGATTTATCGTGAAATAATCCAAGACTGCTCTACATGATTTTGACAGAGCGTCTACGTAGTCCGGAAACAACAGCCGAAATGACCAACGCTAGTTCGACCACGCGCCACGCTTATTACGTACCGCCACCGGGGTGATAAATGCCACGCAGCCCGAACTATCGCGACGATAACCGATAGTGGTTGGTCACATCTGCGTGTGTCGTATCACTGTGTGAAGCTTCGCCACGATAGCTGCATATGCGGCCCCAGCATAAGTGATTCGGAGTAAGAATCGTATCTTCGGCCAAAACTACGGATTTCGTGCATTGAGAGTAGACCTCCAGATTTCAAGTACGTATGCGGCTTCTTCCAACAGACAATGGCCCACCTTCCATCTTGTCCCGCATGCCGAGTCCTGCAGTGCTATTCTGTTAAAATCTCACAGTGAACGCTAAGGTGAAGTGAACTTGAAGTGAGCTGTCATTCCACCATATACTAGGGATTGACGATTCACGGTGAGACTTTTACAGAATAGCACTGCTGTACACTTGATGATCTCATGACTGCGTCTCAGTCAAACGTATTTGAACTTTTTGCCATCGATGCGTTAAGAAGAAATAGATTACCTTACAATCAGGTCTATTTTATTTTTATTTTTCACTCGTGAAGTTTAATTTGTTGGGTGTACCTGCCACCGGAGATGTCGTTGAGTAGCTTGAAATTGCCTTTTTTAAATACATAATTTTTTCCGACCACACACAGTGGGTAAGAGAAATTATTTGATGCATTGCAATCATCATTATCTAAGAGAATAAGCAAGAGTCATTATTTCAATATATTTTCATAAGGCTCAGAGCACAGTTCTTTTTTTTTTCTTCCATGTCATATCTATTAGTAATTGATGCATTAGGAATATCATTATTATACAGGGTGGCAGGGACATCGACGCAAAAACGATTGCCATGGATGCCACCGAAGGGGGTTTCAAAATCGGCGGGATCTCATGGCGTCATGGAGGGTGCGATTGTCGCAACCCCGCGCTGGGCACGCCACAATCGCGGCGATAAGACCCGTCTTTGAGGAGTGGCTGGAGAGACGCCACGGCGTTCTCACCTTCCGCCTGACGCAGGTCCTCACCGGACACGGCTGCTTCGGGAGGTTCCTGTTCAGGATAAGGCGGGAGGAAACACCCGGGTGTCACCATTGTGTGGATCGGCCTGAGGACACGGTGGAGCATACGGTGGAGGTCTGCCCGGCTTGGGCGGAGCAACGCCGTGTTCTCGTAGAGGCGATCGGCGGCGGTGATCTCTCGCGTCCGGCCCTGGTTCAGGCCATGGTACGGAGCGAGAGGAAATGGCAGGCCGTCACCTCCTTCTGCGAAGCGGTAATGCTCGCGAAGGAGGAGGCGGAACGCGTGAGGGAGAGGCAAATTTCGCGCCCTCACGCCCCTAACCGCCGCAGGAGGAGACGCCCGGGGCGGGAATCGCGAGCCGATTTCCGGCCACCGTAGGCGCGGGCTTGCGGACGGTGAGCAATGGGTAGCTCGCTGTCCGATAAGGACCAAGCCCGGGTCGACGGCGCGTTGTGTTCCACGCGCGCCTCAAAGAGATGTCAGCAGAATTGAAGGGGTCCACTAGGGCCAATGCCTGCCGGGGGTTCGAAGAAAACCGATCGGGAAATCGTGGCCCCCGGCAACAGGGCAACCGAAGGAACACGGGTGGGTTTTAGTCAGTAAGAGTCTGACACGCCCTCCCGCTCCGCCCAGAGCGGGAGAAGTTATTTGATAATTTCCCACCCAAAAAAAAAAAAAAAAAAAAAAAAAAAGGGGGTTTCAAAATCATGTACCTACTGAAACATGATTCTGAAAACCGGTTATTAAAAAAAAAAAGTGGCACTCCGGGAGTGCTGACAGAAGTGAAAATTTAACAAGATCGCCGTGGTGGCAGAAAAATACTCGTATGGAACATTGGTCCGTAACCTTTTCTAAATAAAGAGCACAATCGCGCTTACAAAACCTTAAAAGTAAAAATACTTGCATAGAACATTGATTCGTAACATAATATAAATAAAGAGCACAATCGCGTTTACAAAAATGAGGTGTCGTCACAGTGTAGCGAAATCAATGATTTAGTCACATCTCAAAAATACCCAATGCGCCTAAAGAAGTTTTCACTTCAAAAAATCTGTTGTTCCATACATTTTGACGGCGTAGGTATTGCACTTTTCTATGAAACACCAGATTGATTAAAAATAACCGACGAAAAATTTCAACGCATTTCGTTTCGTATACTGAATCCATGGTAACAGTTTTCGCGTCGATGTCCCTGCCACCCTGTATGTAAATACTATTAGGTTTTAAAAGAAATATAAATTCTTTAAAGCCCAGTGTGTTCCGATTTAAAACAAGTCATTTTTTTTTTTATAATAGCAGTAAAAAAGAACCGTCCAAGTGCGTGTCGGACCACGCACAATGAAGGGTTCCGTAGTTGGGATGAATTTATCCCAAAAACAAACTTAACTTTGTAGTTGATAAACATGTTCTCCCATACGGAATGTATGGGAAAACATATTTTTGAAACTGCAAAGTTAAGTTGGTCGATTATTACTCGATAACTAGTAAAGCCTACTTAGCTGTGATAGTTTTCCTTTTAATTTCGTTATATAAACTACTGCTGTGATTTTTTTCACACATCCAAAACCAACCATTTAGCTGGTAGGGGGAGGGGGACACTTGACTCTAACAAAAATTAGCACTTTAAAGCTTAATATTTTGCAAACGGATCCCTGAATCCAAAAATAGTTTCCACAAACTCACCTATGTCAAATTACAGCTTTCTAGTACTAAGGGTCTCGGAGCTAGACCGCGGACAGACAGACAGATAGACGGACATGACGAAACTATAAGGGTTCCTTGTTTACTACGGAACCCTAAAAATGTAATAGCTTGAACCATTTTTCAGTGTGTTATTTATGGCTTCGTAAAATTGGGAATCTCTTAAATAAAATACTACATAACCAAAACATTATTTGGAAAAGCTGATTCAGAAAATACGACCAGACTAGTCATCATATTACCTTTACACCCTTTCGTTTATTAGGTAAAACCCCGTTATTTAAGATATAATAGTCCGGGGTTCTTTGTGCTGCTGCCACTAATTATAGAGCTGGTTATTAAGAGCTTCCTAGGCGGTTACTTGCATATTTTAATGCCTTTATCAAGTTGTTCGTGCTGTAATCGCGACGGGACATTGTCTTGGAGACACACTGCTGGGTAGTGTAGAGAGTGATTTTGTTTGTATATGGGTTTTTAAAAGGGTTTAAAGAAAATAGGTTAGGTACTACTTAGATTTCAAGGCGATTGGGTTTTTGACATTAAAATTCTTGATTTTACCTACTGGATTTAGATATGTACCCCGAATAGATACTAGAAAACGTAATCCGATCTTTCTATACTCCATTTGAAATAAGATTAGACATTTAACTAAACCTTTTTTACAGTTCGTTCAACCGATTTTGACTTCTATTGCGTTGGTGGCATGACAAATGGCAGCTGCAGTAAACATTGGTATTGTAACCACTTTTTTTGCTTTTAATGCTATCCTTATGCCTACGGTATAGAAGTCAAAATTGGTTGAACGGACTGTAAAAATGTTTGTTTAAATGTCTAATCTTATTTCAAATGGAATATAGTCATGAAACAATAATGTTGTTGTGTATAATCACCCATGGGAGGAAAATAATAATAATAGTTTATGAATGACACAGAATAATTATATCACTACATATTATAAAACTAAGTCCCCCCGCCGCGTCTGTCTTTCTGAACGCCATAAACTCAAAAACTACCGAACGGATTTTCATACGGTTTTTACCTATTGACGGAGTGATTCATGAGGAACGTTTATGTGTATATTAAAGGTTTTGTGTAAAATGGGTCGAAATATGACAATGATTGTTGATGGTATCGGAATCATGCCGACTGGGAGCTTTACTGGCGTGCGCGTTACGGTAGTTCGTTTCCGTGGGATAATTTCCGACCTCCACGCGGGCAAAGCCATGGATAAAACCTAGTCTTCAATAGGATCTGTTACCATCTTTCCATTGTTTATGACAAGATATAAGTAACAGTTCCTAATTCCCCTGAAAATAGAACGTATAGCTTCTAGAAGACATCCTACCTACCATAAACATTCTGTACTCCAGCATGTACGCCAACTTGCTCCCCAATTTTCCTCACCCTGTGCCCACCTGTTATCTACGTCTGCAGATACAGTTTCCCCTTCGAAGCTATATTTCATACAGTTTCCCCGGTGCTGGAGCATAATGAAGGTATTGGAGACGATACTTAGGGAACTCGGAACACGTGTGCCGAAACGATTTGGCTGCCGGCTTCTTACAGTTAAATTTCATTACACTCTTGTGACTGTAAGCGCTTAAGTTTCAGTCTTTAGTGATTTTGTTTCAGTAAAGCGGGCTATGGTTTTGCCTAGGTGTGGAAGGAATGATTTGAGATTTTTTTAATGTAGGTAGACTATTCTGTAACCTATTTTATGTACTGTTGAAACAATTTTTTTTAAATTTATAATTGAATATGATATAATTTTTATTTTATTGAAGTGAAAACTTCTTTAAGCGCGTTGGGCATTTCTGAGATGGGACGAAACCATTGATTTCGCGACACTGTTACCGAGTTTACCGACACCGTGGAGTAAAAGACATCAACGCGTGGATTACTACGTGTCGATTTTTTTTTATAACAAAATAATATATAACCATGTAAATAACCATAATATAATAAATAGCTAGTTATTTTATTTAAATTCATCTAGGTGGATTTTGTGAGGTAAATCAAGCGTTAAATTCAGCCACTAAGGAATATCACTTGCAATTCTTGCCTACTCTTTTTTTGTAGGTCTTTTGAAATTGTTATTTCGTTTATTCATTTTATTTCTTTTTTATTTACATATGTAATTTAAAAAAAAAACAGAATAAGAAGTTATTTTTTATTGAATTCTCATCTGAGGCAATAGAAGCAAGGAGAAGGTGCGTAAGACATTCGTCTAGAACATGCTTAGAATGTGTTTAGAAATTGACGAAGATAAGTGTTGAAAAAAAATATGGAAATTATTGAACCATATCAAATGTTTGCATGTACTGTATTTTCCAACTTCGGATTTTAACTATAAAGTTCTTTTGCTAAATTGTTTTGAAACCCAGCTTCGTATAATACATATTCACGACATAGGAGACCGATTTGTTTTCATATCATGTAGCTCAAGGGTTATGTTACGGGAGATGCAAACTACCCTAATTTCTCATGGCGTCGGGTACTTTAAAATAATAAGGTTGTCTTTTCAGCATAGCCGTAGGCGGTTGAAACAAAAAACAGTGGCACTCTGGGAGTGCCGACAGAAGTGGAAACTTGAACAATTTAAAAAAATACTTCCATAGCCTTTATAGTAAAAATACGTGCATAGAACATTGATCCGTAACGTAATATAAATAAAGAGCACAATCGCGTTTTCAAAAATGAGGTGTCGGTAACGGTGTCGCGAGTTCAATTGTTTTTTCCCATCTCAAAAATACCCAACGCGCCTTAAGAAGTTTTCACTTCAAAAACGTGAAACATTGAACTTTTCATACAAATTAAAAATATTTAGATGCCTGAAGAATCTTTTTTCAAGCGTGGTTGGACTACATAAAGAAAATTAAGAATCAAACAAATACTGAAGCGTTTTATTTTTTCTTTCCCAACTTTTAGGGACTTTTTTCCTATGTGATTTATTACAGTTAGAAAAGTTTTCTTGTAAAAGTAGATGAGTAAGTAGGTACCTATAAAATGTATATTATGTACCTATGTATTTTGGTGTGCAGAATAAATTTTCATAAAAATCTGATTTAATATAATTTTAAAACAGTATTTAACTCTAGATATTACCTACATGAAATGCTGAAAAGCTTGTATCGAATCAAATGTATCAGTTTAGTTGACATGTAAAAGTATATATATGAATTACTAGCTTCTGCCCTCGACTTCGTCTGCGAGACCTTCTTCAAGAATTGGGCTATCCAATGAAAAAAATAATTTTTCAAATCCGACTGGTAGTTCCAGAGATTACCCCCTACATACAAACTTACAAACAAAGAAATGTTATCTCTTTATAATTTTAGTATAGACTATCAAGACTTATTTACTCTTCATTGCTACGTTTGATACGGTAATAAAAACAGATTTGTATGTAAACATGCATTTCCATAGTAATTTTCTCACGCCAAGTGCAATCGAAATTCTTTAACGTATTATTTAATTAAAGTTGCAAGGATCGTAGCAGGTGGCGTTCTGTAGTTTCTGCCTACGACCATTGGAAGAAGGCGTGAGTTTATGTATGTATCTGTTTCTCGAATATTTTCGTAGAAACAGATGCTATGTCTATAATTTATTTTATTTGAATTGCTCGTGTGAAAACCAACATATTCCGAAGGAATAAACATTTCCAATACTACCACGGAAATAATAAAGTTTTATGCTCATAGTTTTATTCTACAAGAATTTTATTGCATTTAATTCTGCCAGAGTACATTGATATACAGGGTGGCAGGGACATCGACGCGAAAACTGTTACCATGGATTCAGTACATGATTCTGAACCTCCCTGCATTGAAATTTTTCGTCGGTTATTTTCTTTTTATATGCTTTTTCATGGAAAAGTGCAATACCTACACGGTCAAAATGTATGAAACAGCAGATTTTTTTTTTAATAACCGACGAAAAATTTCAACGCAGGGTGTTCAGAATTATGTAGGTACTGAATCCATGGTTTCAGTTTTCGCGTATAAACTAGGATTTTATTTTAATCCCCGGGTAGGGAAAAGTTTTATTGGGTTTTTCCATCAGGAATTTCTCAATAGCAGCCCGGAGTCTGGACTTGTACCCGGTTGATGGCAATAGGCTCGCCCCCTATTACATAGGAGTCCCATGATAGGACGAACATAACTGGCGAAATGTGGGTGTACCTACTTTAGGTACCTACACCTCTGCCTAACCCCTCGGAGATAACAGGCGTGTGTGTCATGTTATCTTAATTCGGTCAGAGTACAAAAATATACAATATGAGATTTTATTATATTATTTATTTGATTATATTATTTTATTGAAGTGAAAACTTCTTTAGACACGTTGGCCATTTTTGAGATGGTACTAAACCACTGATTTCGCGACACTGTTACGACACCAGCTTTTGACCATTAAAAAGACATCAACGCGTTGATTACCGTGGTACCATTTTTGTTTTAAATTTTTCACTTCTGTCGGCACTCCCGGAGTGCAACTGTTTTTTTTTTTTAATGTAGCACTCGCTATGGAGGCACCTACATTTTGTAGTACCATATTTTATTTCATCCATATAATATTTTACATTTGTTATAATAATTATTATGAACGAGGCTACTTCTCCATTGCATAGAATTTACAACTTTAAAAGGGTTTATAACCCTTTCATACTTTGTGTTGAAATAAAAACTGACTGAGTAACACTGAAACGTACTCAAACAACATAATTCAAAGGATCTCATAAAAGTGTATTCCCATTAATGCAATGCACGCTATAACAATGCTTCAAAGTGGGTCGAGTACCGTCGACGAAAGTGTTAGATATACAGGCCAATAAGAATTCATATTTCCACTATACTGCCAATATTCGTAACTGTTGTGTGTGCAATAATTTTTAAGCTAAGATACTTTTAAATGATTGAAGTAAAAGACTGCGCAGCACAGAAAAGTAGTAGTTACAAGCAGGGCTCGGAAACCGGTTACTTTTCCAAACCGGTTTTGATCATTGACCTTGAACCAGAAACGATTGCAATTTAGGTTTCGGTTACTGGTATTTTAACTCGTTAATGGGAGAAACCGTTTTTCAAATTCCGATTCTGTTGAGCGAAATCAATCGGTTAATTTGAGTTTCCATGGTATATACGTGTTCTACCTAGTAACGCCATCTCTCTTACACCTACAATAACAAAAATGCAGCGGCGGGCGTGCGTCCTAGTAAAACCGGTTTATTCAAGTTAGCGCGAGTTTTAAAATTCTATTCTCTGTAATAACCGGTAACCAAAATTATTTAGTAAACCTAAATAATTTCGATTATTGTCGAAACAGTTTTTTAATTAACCGGTTAATCGATGAACGGTATTATAGCGAACTTATGAACAATATTAACCAGTATTTCAAAACCGATTTCAACACCTGGTTACAAGTTAGCAGCCTGAAAAAATCTGCTGTTCCATACATTTTGACCGCGTAGGTATTGCACTCTTCTATGAAACAGCAGAAATAACCGACGTTAAATTTTAACGCAGGGAGGTTCAGAATCATGTACTGAATCCATGGTAACAGTTTTCTCGTTGATGTCCCCCTGCCACCCTGTATATAGCTTGTTCGACTGTACATAGGTGCTCATGTAGTCTCGCTACACTAAACTACACGCGATTTTAAGACGATAATGGTCTAGACGGTTTTATATGTCAATACATAAATCATTTAGTAAGTACATTACTAGACAGTGCACCTGAATGTATTGCTAAACTCACATGAAAGCTTTCAGCAGCTTTAAATCATAACCTTTTTATCCTCTCCTCTAAGAACAACAAAACAATTAAAAAACAAGTCTAATTAATTTAAAATATATGGCTGTAAATATATTATCTCTCCTCCGTGTGGATTAGAATTGTAAACAACAAGAACAATAAATTTTAATCACTTTAGAGCGGTTAACTTTGAAGCAATTACTAACAGAACTTTTAAAGCGAACAATATTAAAATTAACAGGGCAAAGTTCGCTTTAATAGAAGCATATAGTTTGTATATACTATTTCTACAAGTATGCATATGTGTATTTACCTAATAAAAAATAAAACAAAATTTACATCATAATTTCAGGTTATTGGTTTGTCATACCAAAATTCTATAGATTATAAATTCTTGTTTTTCTCTTTTCAGTAATGTTTTTGCAGTCGGGTTTTTTATTTTTTTAATAATTGGCTTTATTTCATGGTTTTTAGTTTTATTAACATATTATTAAATAAATGTATTTTTGGAATTGACTTTTATTTGATACCAATAATGTAGTATTATTACTTCGAATCCGCGGCCTGACAGTCATAGTCGACCCTTTTGCCATTTTAGCATGCTAACTGCAAGCGCCCATGTAGGTATACTAGTGACTCAGACCAAATAAAAAAAAACGTGTGTGGTCGGGGGACCCCCATCAGGAACGAAGTTCTTTCTCACGTATGATTTAAATGAAAACAATATTTTTGCAGCCGCCATCTTGGATTTACACTTCGACCCCACTATCGGCTTTAACACCCTCGAAAACCATAGAAACGATACCCATGATGAAAAATTTGAAAATTTTCAAAGCCGCCATCTTGGATTTTCATTTTAACCTCATTATCGGCTTTTGCACTCTTGAAAACCATGAAAACGATACCCATGATAAAAAGCTTGAATCACAGCCGCCATCTTGGATTTTCATGTTGACCAAATTCACACTTTTTCTTTAGCTCTCTGGCATGCAGTATACTCGGGTGTACAATTTTATCCCACGGCACTGTAATAATTTTACTCTTTTCTTTTGTTTTTTTTTCTGCCGGCGTTCTCTCTCTCTTTCTCTACGAATTAGAAGAAGACAGTCACAAGTATTAACATTTTTTAACGTGACGATTTCTGGAACTCTACAAGCCGCGTTTAAGAACTTCGTTCCAAAAACTTAGACAGAGCGCTGTCAACAGTGACGTGAAGCCGGCTTCGTAAACATGTGTGCATTTAGTGATGTAGTTTGATTGTAAATCGTTGTAAATGTGTGCGTGTGAGCGTGTATGCACAGAGCGGAGGTGTAGTTTTGGCATGCTTCACTGTATTGTTCTCAGCGCTATGTCTTGGTTTTTTATTTGGTATGAGACCAGTGAACATAAAAACCAAAACAAAATGAACTTGTCAATTATGGCATTAATTTCAACAAAACATCGGACATACCCACAGTAAAAAAAGCAATACTTTAACATCATTGAATCATAAAACAGTAATCGTCGTGCGTCTCAATAAAGCGAGATACCAATTTAATTCGGGACTCTATTACCTCGAGTTTTACGGTCGGTAAACTTGGGATTACAATCGTAAAATGAAAAAAAAAAAGACAAAGTGCACTTTGCGAAGATATTTGTATTCGAGTCACGTGTGGGTCTGCTTGCATGGGGTCAATTGCGACTGCCGTAACACGAGTGACACTTAGATTAAAGTATTCGATTGACTTTTCGGGTGTTTTCTGTAGTGCTGAGCTGTCTTTCTGTGTGGTTTCCTGTTAAGGGCTTGGGTCTAAATGGTATTGATGGTGTAAAGTTTCTTCATTTGTAGTTGCTTAGGTATTTGTTATCAACCCGCACAGGGCCCGCTTGGTGGATTACGGCCCGCTCGGTGGATTACGGCACGCTCCTTCTCATGCGGGGGCCACACTAACGGGAAACGCCGTTGATTATAGTGATAATGGACGTTAACCGTAGATGTAGCCACAACTTATCGTCTTGTTGCTTGACTTATTGAATAATAATAAAATAAAGAAGTTGGTGTCTTTGGATCAGTATTTTAGTTTTTTGCCACTGACTTCCGAAACTAAAGTTAGTTTGCAAGTCGGTTGTATTTTTTGTAAAAGTTTTTTTGGACTTATTATTGGGTTGGTTTGTAATTTATTTAAGTTACAATAGCCTAATGTCAACTGCTCATCACCTTTTATAAAATATTGCTTTTCCCGATGCAGGGACTTTAATTGTTGAGGAGTTCTCCAGGTACTTCACCATCAGCTCCACTGCAATTGTGACGGGCATCAATCGCTTACCAACTATATTAAAGTAATTGAATTGCAACCCGTGAAATACATATTATTGAGTATTTCCGGTGGTCATCTGTGTCCTTCATCATCAGTTCCAAATGGTGCTTTCCGAGAGCAACTGCAGGTGTTACTATAAAAATACCCAAATCGCTAGAATTTTTCAAACCGGTCCAGCCGTCTTCGAGTAATCGGGGAACATACCTACAATACATAATTTAAAAAAAAACCGGCCAAGTGCATGTCGGACCACGCACAATGTAGGGTTCCGTAGTTGGAATGAATTTATCCCAAGAACAAACTTAACTTTGTAGTTGAGAAACATGTTTTTACAACCGCAAATCTAAGTTGGTCGATTATTACTGGTTAACTTGTAAAGCCTACTCAGCTGTGATAGTTTTCCTTTTAAATTAGTTATATAAGCTACTGTTGTGAATTTTTTCACATATGTGAAACCAACCATTTAGCTGGCAGGGGGGGGGGACACTTGACTCTAACAAAAATTTTCACCTTAAAGCTTAATATTTCGCAAACAGATCTCTGAATTCAAAAATGGTTTTAACATACTCACAATGTTTTTGAAAGACCTTACCAATGATACCACACATGGTGGGATAAAAAAATAAAAAAAAAACATCATCACTTTACGTGTAAGGGAGGTACCCTAAAAAAATGTTTTTCATAATTTTGTTTTACTACTTTGTCGGCATAATTCGTATGTATACCTATGCCAAATTACAGCTTTCTAGTACTAAGGGTCTCGGAGCTAGACCGCGGACAGACAGACAGACAGACGGACATGACGAAACTATAAGGGTTCCTTGTTTACTACGGAACCCTAAAAAGGATTCCAACGAACTGAGAACCTCCTCCTTTTTTAAGTCGGTTAAAAAGTTGTAATAACATTTGAAAAGACCGTAAGCAGCATACATAAGTTAGTATTATATTTCAAGAACTGCATTTTGCTCCGATGCCCCTAAGAATTCCAACTTGGGCGTTGACAATTTAAATAAATAAACTATTGCGAGTCGCAGTCACAACTTACAAATGAAAACTGACTGCAACTATTTTGAAAACGCATAACTTACATTGTGAAGAGCTTTCCCTTGTTTTTAAAAGTTTTTTATGGCACTTTATGAAACGAGTATTTATAGAATAAAATTATTCAATGAAAATGGCGTCATAACTACATAGAATACTTTTAAAACAAGCGAGATTTTGTTCTCAAGGTCTCATTTTTTAATTGTGAGTGACTGAAAAGGTTGACATTAGAAATTAATGATGTTCCTGCTTTATTTTGGCTTGAAAGAATTTTTAAACTTATATTAGCTTGGCAGGCGGATTATGAATGAATTATTATGATAAAAGTTCATTAAAGACGGTGGCTCTTTCTAATTTATTAAGTTGGTGTTTTTTTGCGACACCAACAAAGAGTTGTAAAACCAGTTGAAAACATTACCCGCTTTCTGGGGCAGTCGGGTATACAGATGCAGCGTTACACGGCTGCCAACCGAGTCCCCGACAGAGATGACCTTGATTGGCGACAGGCAGAGCTGTTTGAAATTAGGTCGTAAACCACCAACTACACGGATGTAAACCACCAAGGTCACCTCTGTTGAGACGCGGTTGGCAGACGTGTAGCAAGCCCTTTAGTGTGACCCTCGATCTCGTCATGTAATGAGGTCTCGAATAGGAGCGGACCTAAGTTAAGTAACCGAAATAATAAATACGTGATAACAACCGTAAAAAAAAATGTTTATTGGTAAATTTATTGAACATATACCTCATTATCAGCCTTTAATGTTCCCACTGCTGGTACATAAGCCACCTCTTTGTGATGCCGGGGCCACACTAACGGTCAACGTCAATGTCCATCATCGCCATAAAGAACGCGGTAATTATCCCGATAATTATATCGATAAAGGGCTTGCTACACGGCTGCCAACCGCGTCCCAACAGAGGTGACCTTGGTGGTCTACATCCGTGTAGTTGGTGGTTTACATCCAAACAAACAGCTCTGCCTGTCGCCAACCAAGGTCACCTCTGTCGGGGACGCGGTTAGCAGCCGTGTAGCAAGCCCTTTAATTAAGTCGCCACACTTAAACGGACAATATCAATGCTCATTTGCCGCCACCAGAGTTATCGCCTAACGTCTAACGCCATTTTTAGGGTTCCGTAGTAAACAAGGAACCCTTATAGTTTCGTCATGTCCGTCTGTCTGTCTGTCTGTCTGTCCGCGGTCTAGCTCCGAGACCCTTAGTACTAGAAAACTGTAATTTGGCATAGGTATATATTTTAATTACGCCGACAAAGTGGTAAAATAAAATTATGAAAAACATTTTTTTTTAGGGTACCTCTCATACACGTAAAGTGGTGATGTAATTTTTTTTCTTTTTTTAACCCATAGTGAGGGGTATCATTGGAAAGGTCCTTTAAAAACATTGTGAGTTTGTGCAAACCATTTTTAGATTCAGGGATCCGTTTGCGAAATATTAAGCTTTAAAGTGCTAATTTTTGTTAGAGTCAAGTGTCCCCCCCCTCCCTGCCGGCTAAATGGTTGGTTTTAGACATGTGAAAAAATTCACGGCAGTAGCTTATATAACGAATTTAAATGGAAAACTATCACAGCTGTGTAGGCTGTACAAGTTAACGAGTAATAGTCGACCAACTTAGATTTGCGGTTGTAAAAACATTTTCTCCCATACATTCTGTATGTTTTTTTTTTTTTCAACTGCAAAGTTAAGTTTGTTCTTCGAATAAATTCATTCCAACTACGGAACCCTACATTGTGCGTGGTGCGACATGCACTTGGCCGGTTTTTTTTTTAATTATGTATTGTAGGTATGTTCCCCGATTACTCGAAGACGGCTGGACCGGTTTGAAAAATTCTAGCGATTTGGGTATTTTTATAGTAACACCTGCAGTTGCTCTCGGAAAGCACCATTTGGAACTGATGATGAAGGACACAGATGACCACCGGAAATACTCAATAATATGTATTTCACGGGTTGCAATTCAATTACTTTAATATAGTTGGTAAGCGATTGATGCCCGTCACAATTGCAGTGGAGCTGATGGTGAAGTACCTGGAGAACTCCTCAACAATTAAAGTCCCTGCATCGGGAAAAGCAATATTTTATAAAAGGTGATGAGCAGTTGACATTAGGCTATTGTAACTTAAATAAATTACAAACCAACCCAATAAAAAGGCCAAAAAAACTTTTACAAAAAATATAACCGACTTGCAAACTAACTTTAGTTTGGGAAGTCAGTGGCAAAAAACTAAAATACTGATCCAAAGACACCAACTTCCGAAATTAAAATTATTCTATTCATAACGCACTCTTAAATAAAGTTAGCTTTGTTCGTGACTTGGGTGTTACACTAGATGCCTGTTTACACTTCGACAAGCACGTTGACAATATAGTAAACAAGGCGTATCAGATGTATGGTTTCATTATGAGATCGTCACGTGACTTTGTGCGGCCCTCTACGTTCTTATTGCTTTATAAGACTTTGGTACGATCCCAGTTAGAATATGCCGTCCCCATCTGGAATCCTTTCTACGACAAATACGGCACTAGAATGGAAAGGGTACAGAAGAAGTTCTTACGGTCTATGAACTATAAGTGCTTCCAATCAAAGGTTCCTTATGTGCAGCTTTTAAAACGGTATGACGTTCTAGAATTGAGATCTAGGCGGCTGTTACTTGATGCTATGACACTGCACGGCATATGCAATAGTAAATTTGACTGTATTGACCTTACAAACAAATTGTGTTACAAGGTACCCAGAAGTGTTATTCGAAGGGGGGTGCGCGTGCCTCAACTGTTCCATACAGACATATGCAGGACTAACGCTGGGGAACGTGCACCTCTTCGTCGCCTTGTTGATTCTTACAACACGCATTTTATGGAACTGGATATATTTTGTTTATCTAAGCAATTATTTAAGAAAATGGCTCTGGATATTTTATCAAGCGAGTAATTTATGTTAAAGTGAGCTAAGCTAACACAGCAATATTGTGGCAGCGACTTTTGTTTTATTTTTATTTCTATTTTTTATCACTTGTCTTCAGCACTTCTTTTAACCTTTTGTTAAAACGTGGACAATGGTGTGGGTTACATGTTTGTTAAATCTTAATTTATTTCTCTGTAATTTGTAGCATGTAACTGTTTTTTGTCCCTAATAAATAAATAAATAAATAAATAAATTTTCACTTTGTAGTTTGGAAGTCGGTTGTATTTTTTGTAAAAAAGTTCTTCAACTAGTGAATATTATTATCTCACTATCAGCCAGTTGCAGAAACGAACTTTAACTTTTAAAGCTGTCATTAAATACCAATCATCCATTAACTTGTTGCAGAAAGCAGATTAGACTCGATTTGAATGGTTCTTTGATGAAATTAATGAGTTAATGATCCATTACATAATGGGGCATTAATTTTTGACTTTGTGAGTCTTTGTGAAGCTAGCCAAAGAAATGTTAGTCAGCAACAAAAGTCGATTAATAATGATACTTTTACATATCATCTAAACTGATACAAAATGATTCGATGCATAGCTTTTCATCATTTCATGTGATCAATTATTTTTCACTTTGTAGTATTTATTTTTGGAAGTATTTTCACCTTTTGCCTTTTTACTTCACACAAATTCGTATACCTACCACTACTTGCTGTATAAACAATATTGACAGGAAGTTTTATAACATCATCAATATACACAAAGTGTAATTAAATACGTATTATTTTGACCGTACTCAAAAGCTACCCAAAGCAAAGTTAATCAAATTTATATGAGACCACCGCGTGAGCTTCCTGTACGAAGCCCAGTAATCACGAAGAAATCGATGAACAGACATTAAAAAAAATACACACAGACGAACATAGAACCTCCTTTCTTTTTGAAGTTGGTTAACAATGACGTAGGTAACCACCAAAATTATACTTACTAAATATAACAGAAATAGGTCTACAATTTTGCCTGATCATCTCAATTTACAAGCCGAATGAGACGATAAGCAATTATTTCTGAAAATAATTGGGAAAAGACTGCCAATGATAATAACAGACTGCAAGATTATTTTGTTGGTTTATCAAAGAGATCTAGATACCATAGACACTGACCTCTGACATGATTGGAAACAAACAAGTCTGATGGTAATCATAGACCACAAGCTTCTTTTATAACAGCAAAACAACCAGTCTATTGCGTGTCGGACCTCGCACAGTGAAGGGTTCCGTAGTCAAGGTAAATATTTACACATGCACACGTGCACAGTATTGATTTTATCGGTCGCAAAAATAAGTTTGTATATGAAATACAAACTCTCAGAAAAACTATGAAAAACAATGTTATTTTTGTGAATGTAACCGAAAATCTCAAAATCTGTTCAAACTCAAACCTTTTAATTCAATTAAACCATTTACAGGCACTTTTGAATTGTCAAGGAATCGGTCAGTCAGAAATATGAAGCTAGTTGCCCATGTTGACAATAGCAGTCACTTAGAAACAACATAATGTTTTTAATTGTGGGATTCAAAAATACCCCATCATACGCTCTAGTTTTATTTTTATCCTACAGTTACATGGAAGGCCCGAGTGCTACTTGTTATTATTATTTTTGTATTTAAACTACACCATTGTTTAGCCTCTTCTTTTTTCCAACTTTTTTCTTCGATCTACTCCAAATTTTTTTATTCAGTAAAATGGCTGTGTGACATCCGAACGGACGGAGAGACGGACAGACTGACAGACAGACATCGCGAAATTATAAAGGTTCCGTTTTTGCTATTTGGCTACAGAACCCTAGTAAAAATGTCAATAGAGTAGCCTAACGTATAATTTAAAAACTCTTTCATCGCTTCCAAACTTCCAAATTAAATAACTCCCTTAACCATAAATTATCACTTCTCCCTTTTATTTTTCCCGCAATTCCACAATCAAAGTTGTAGCAAGTTGAGCGTTATCAAGCCTCGATCCTCACTTAGATAAGCCGAGGTAACTTAGCAGCAACTTAGAGATAACTTGGTGTCGGACGCGGTTCGCTACGGGTTAACATCTAAAGTCCGGCTTTGCTCCCTCTCACGATAAAATGTACTACGTGACTTTATTGTGTGTTTTGGGTTGAAAGTGTTAAGACTGGTTCAAGGATACGATTGTTTAGGCTTTGAAATCTTTGGTAACAAGCTGGCTAAACAATTACTTTTCACCAATTAATATCCACATCTAAGGCCTGAACTTTTTCCGGTTCCGGTAGTCGAACAGCAAAGACGGTTGAAAGTGCTCTCGGAAAGAAAAAACACAAATCTCAGTTAAAAGGACATACAACTAAGTGGAAAGTGAAGGATCTAACATATAAGAACCAAATAAGTGTGAGGACATCATAAACTCAGTGTTCTGTGCTAAAACTTTAACAATTTACAGTGAAAAATTCCAGTAAACTTAACCTAAAAGTGTCAAAGTGTCATAGACTATCAACTCCACCACTTATACCATAGACCAAGCTACCAACTTAATAATCCAGTGTTGAATGATTAAAAATAAAAAAATAAAATCAACTGACAGAGTGGCAGCATAGCCAACCTAACAAAAAAAAAAAAAAAAAAGCGCGTTCCATTTCTCGTTTTTACAAAACGTTTAGTTATTGCATTGTTTTAAAAACGAAATTATGTCGGAAGAAAATATATCAATCTCAACATTATATGCCATGATGAAACAAGAAATGGAAAAACAAGCAGCTTTAATTACTGCTAATACCGATAAAATTATGGTGTCTATAGACGAGAAAATTAAACCGCTTTTAGAAGAAAATAAAGTACTAAAATTAGAAATCCAAGTCCTTAACATGAAAATTAATTCATTAGAAAATATAAATAAAAGAAACAATGTAATAGTACACGGACTAAAAGGAAGAGACACCAACTATGCGGAACTGTCTAAAAACATCACAGAATTATTTCATAAATTGGATGTGAAAATCGAGAATTATGACATCAACAAAATGCATAGAATTGGTAAACAAAGGACAGACAAAATAAGACCTGTACTAATTTCCTTTACAACCTATAACAAAAAAGTTGAGGTATTAAAAAACAAAAGGAAAATGCCTGAGAACACTTACATCACAGAAGATTTCACCAAAGAAACATTACAGAAACGGAAAGAACTGCAACCACAGCTTGAGCAAGAGAGAGAAAAGGGAAACAAAGCCTATATCAAGAACAATAAAGTGTTAGTAAAAGCTAAAGACAACGAGAAAAGGAAAAGAGACATTTCAACATCGCCCACTACAACACCGCAACTACGAAAAGATAGTGGAAAAACTCTAATAGCTCCTGCAAAACTACAACGAACGGATCCATTTGAGTATATGAGATCCAGATCTTACTCCTTATCTAATAAAAACACACCTAACGCATAGGATTCACTAGACATCGGTAACCAAAGAAGAAAAACAACAAACACAACAAATAAAAAACTCTCAGTAAATAAAAATCTCCCCAACCCGGTTGGTCACCGTGGGGTTAGAGACCAAAACCCCCCAGATATACTATCAAAGAAGGAAAATTCACACAACAGAAATAATACAATAAATTATTGCATAGCAACATTAAATACAAGGACTTTAAAAACACAAGATAGATTATACGAATTGGACAATGCACTACAAAAGATTAAATGGGATATCATAGGTTTATCGGAAATAAGAAGATCAGGTGAACAAATAGAAGAATACGATGATTATATATTATATTACAAAAATGAAACTTCGGGACGATACGGCGTTGGATTCCTTGTGAAAAAGTACCTCAAAGACAATATACTAGAATTCATTGGAATTTCAGATCGAATATCAGTTCTGAATATTGAGCTTCCCGAATATAAACACCCCATTTCAATAGTGCAAGTGTATGCTCCAACCGAAATTGCAGAAGAAGAAACAAAAGACCTGTTCTATCATAAACTAAGAGAAGTAATGGATAAAATGCATAAAACAGTCATTGTAATTGGAGATCTAAATGCCATTATAGGAAATCGAACAAGCAACGAGAACAATTACTTGGGACCATATACATCTGGAAAGCGAAACAACAACGGACAGAGGTTAATAGACTTTGCACAAGAGCACAATCTTAGTGTTATGAACAGTTATTTCAACAAAAAACCTAGCAGAAAATGGACATGGTTGTCGCCAAACGGATACGTCAAAAATGAAATAGACTTTATAATTACGAACAAACCCAAATTGTTCAAGGATGTCGATGTCATAAACCAACTCAACTTCAACACCGACCATCGCATGGTTCGAGGAACAATGACTGTGTCCCATATAAAACATTCACGCAAACATTTACGAAATAGTAAACAACCATTTAAATTGCCCTTACCGGATATTATTTTAGACACCTTAAAACATGCTTTACAAGACAAACTCCAGGAAACTCATACTATACATGAAAAATACGATATATTAGAAAATCAACTAAAACAGATTGAAAACGGTACGCAATCAACTAAAGCTTCAAAAGATAAAATCGGAAAAGAAGCGAGAGATTTAGTGGAAACGAGACAGATTTTGAGACGGCAAAAACCAATTGACAGGAGAGAAATAATTAAGATAAGTAAAAAGATCAACGAATGCATAAGAAATCATAGAAAACAAAAAAGACAAGATCGAATTATTTTTCACATTAAATCTACTGGAGGAGTCAAAAAAGCTTGGAAGGAGTTGGAAGAATATACAAACTGGATACCAGAAATGAATAAACAGAAAGACCAAAAGAATAAAACGAAAAGATCCGAAATATTAGAAGCAGCAACAGATTTCTATCGAAACCTTTACAACGACGATGAAAAAACCACACCATCATTATCATATCTAAACCACATGGAGGACGAAGACGAGACCCCAGAAATAATGGAAAGTGAAATATTGAAAGCCATCCAATCACAAAAAAGTGGAAAAACGCCAGGGGAAGATAGAATCTCGAACGAACTATTGAAAGGGTCCTCAGATGTTTTACTTAATACTTTGCACGACATATTTAATGATATTCTAAAACAAGAAAAAGCACCAAAACAATGGACTACGTCAACAATTACTTTGCTCCATAAAAAGGGAAGAATGGATGACATTAACAACTATAGACCAATAAGTCTCATGTCCAATCTTTACAAAATATTTTCAAAAATTATACTAGGTCGGATTACAAATAGTTTAGATGAAAACCAGCCAAAAGAACAGGCAGGATTCCGCAGCGGTTTCTCGACCATAGACCATATTTTTACTATCAAACAAATCACAGAGAAGTACAAAGAATATGGATTACCTTACTATCTAGCGTTTGTAGACTATCATAAGGCATTTGACTCTCTAAAACACAAAAAGATTTGGGAAGCGCTGGCTAGTCAAGGAGTACCTAAGAAATATATTCGGGTCATACGGAACATCTACAAAAACATGACCGCGAAAATTAAAACGGAAAGACTGGGAGAACTATTCCCCATTAAAAAAGGCGTCAGACAGGGTGATCCCTTATCACCTAAATTATTCTCAGCAACGTTAGAACTTGTGTTTCGAAACCTGGAATGGTCAACTTACGGTATTAAGGTAAATGGAGTGATGCTGAACCACCTTCGATTTGCAGATGACCTTATAATAATTTCTGATAACCCGGATCAACTGCAAACTATGCTCAGACAACTTGTAGAGGAAAGCCAAAAAGTAGGTCTGCAGATCAATCTAACAAAAACCAAATTGATGACGAATCGTTCGAAACCACCCATACGGGTCAACAACGATCTAATCGAGTTTGTAGATGAATACATTTACCTTGGACAGATCATATCTCCTACAAACGATACGTCAAAAGAAGTACACAACAGGGTAAATGTAGCGTGGAAGCGATATTGGTCCCTAAAAGAAGTCACAAAAAATCAGTCAATACCGATGACGTTAAAAACCAAAGTATTTGACTCGTGCATACTTCCTACCATGACTTACGGTTGCCAAACATGGGCTTTAACTAAGCAAAATGCTAAGAAATTACAAACATGCCAACACAACATGGAAAGAAGTATGCTTAATGTTAAGAGAAAAGACAAATTAAGCCTTAAACATATCCGAGGGAAAACGAAAATTGCGGACGTGTCGTGCAAGGTGAAAAGGCTGAAGTGGAAATGGGCGGGCCACCTGATCAGGGACAAAAAGGAGAAATGGGCTAAATTAGTAGCCGAATGGTACCCAAGAGAAGGTAAAAGGAAAAGAGGACGCCCGACACGAAGATGGGACGACGACCTTAAAGCGACAGCCGGGCCAATGTGGAAGAGGAAAACCCATGACCGGGAACTCTGGAAGAATATGGGGGAGGCCTATGCTAAAGCAAAACAATCTTCGGAAACCGATGTCTGAAAAATAACTTTATTTTTTTATTATCTAAATAATATATGTAACTAGATTGTAAGATTGTTAATAAAGGCTAATATTATTATTAAGGCCTGAAACGCGTGTCCTACGCGCGTGGACACGCGGATGGGCTCCGTGGGAACGCGACGGCCCCGTCGCGGGTACCCGTCGCGGAGACCGGATTATTTTATTTACGTAGTGTTGCTAGTTCAATTTTAATGGTGTGCATGCACAGTCGTGTCGATGGAGAACTTAATATATTAGTACCTAGGCGAACGAGCTCTGCTCTGGTGAAAATTGATAAGGCTCATTTAATAGTATGGGATAGTTCATACTAATCCCATGAATGGTACCTACTTACATACTAATTCCATGCTACCATGTCATTATTCTAATGTCATTATCCTCATGTCATTATTCATTATCTTGTTCTAAACTTTGGGCGACCGAGCTCTGCTCGAGTGAAAATACGAAGAAAACGAATTTTCCCAGATATGAGACATTGAGATCCAGCTAGATCGATTTTTCGCTCCCGTAAACCCCTATATTGCAACTTTCATCGAAATCGTTAGAGCCGTTTTCGAGAACGTGATTACAAATATACAAATATTGCTCGTTTAATAGTATAGGATTACATTGCAAAACCGCTGGCCACACCACTGGCGGGTAACGCGCGTGCCCCCGCGCGGTCGTCCGTCGCACGGAGGCAGGACACATGGCGCGAGCGCGGGGCCCGCTTCCCCGCGACGGACGCCCGCGCTTGTCCCCACAACGGAGCACTTTTGTATGGAACCACGCGGACGTCCGCTTAACGCAGTTTCAGGCCTGAATCAACAGCTGTAAGTGTCAATGTTTCACAACAACGATGAACATGATCGTAGCAGGTGGCGTTCTGTAGTTTCTGTATATCCCCAAGGGAAGAAGGCGTGAGTTTATGATACATACATAAACTATGTTTAATGATGATACTGACGGCTCTTGAAATATGCTGACTGCGTTCAGTATCATTGGAAAAATTCGCCCTAACTTACATAAGTGAGGATGTCTATGCCCATTGCCCTATGTAAAGGGCATAGACATCCTCACTTGAGGATAGTATCTAAGTTTTAAGCAATAAATAGGTACTATTGTTTGAGCATATTGATTAGCTTGTATGTAGGTATACGAGCTAATCAATATACTGAACATTAATCTGTCTTATGTCATTTAGAGGAGGCTCCCTAAATTGTATATTAATTTGCATTAATATTCTGAAAAAGTCACGCATACAATCAAAATGGAACTTTAGCATATGATTTATTGGATCTTTTTCTTTCCAAATATAAGACAGTTACGTAATTGGAACATTTTCGCTCGATTCATTTTTATTCGAAAATCATGTCTTTTTTAAAGATTATTTAAAAAAAAAAAACAAGATTACTCGGCTTTTATGTCTAAAGTAATTATTGACAGTAAGTAAATGTAGTTTATTATTCAAAAATTTTTTCTCTACATCAATTATTACTTTAGTTATTAACGAAATAAGAATTAAGACTTACGACGTTAGTTACGTGCTTGAACACGACCAAAGAGCGCACGCGATATTCAACTTTATTACTGATGTGTTAGCGTTTAGAACATAGTGGAGTGGTGGGGTGCATGGGGGCGGAGTTTGCGTAAAAATTGTCTTATGTAATACGGGCGATATAACTTGGCAGTTCCGAATTTCGCGCAGAAGGCTGCGCAACAACATTTTTTAGGAACCAAATGGTGACATGAGGCGAGTGTGAGTGAGAAAACATGCGCGAAAGCAGAGCCTATGTTCAGACCGGCCAACTTATATCGGCCGTATTGCACGCGAGGCAAGTTGCGGGACAGTTACTACTTTACTAGCCGGACAGCTGTAGGTACTGGCTCGCTATATTGGCCTACTGTCCAGGCATTATAATTATACCAGTTGTAATCCCCGGGCAGGTACCTATGTATATCGCCTGACCCTGATCATCTCTAACTAGTAAACAAGAACAAGGTAGGTATTATAATTATTACATTCACAGAGATCCAGGTTTCACAGAAATTAGAATATGAGAAATGCATGGAATTAGTATGTACTATATTTTAGGTCCTTGGATATGAGAATCTCTACGTGGAAATATGACTGAACTGAAGTAATTTTTAGCTGTGTGCTACAATAGCTTTGGTTTTGTTTGTTTGTTACGCTGACAAAAGATTTCTCGGAACCTCTCTACGATATGCTTTTCAAAGTGTATTGTAAAGCAAAGCTCTACGAAATCATACATGCATAATATCACGCCTTGTTTCCCCACAGGGTTTGGCAGAGGTGCACCTATAGTACACCCACATTTCGCCAGTTATGTTTAAGTCCCATGTAATAGGGGGCGAGCCTATTGCCAAATCTGGTCATCATCTACCTAGCCTTTTCCCAACTATGTTGGGGTCGGCTTCGGTCGGCTATTGCCAAATCTGGTATGGTATTTATTTAACACGGTAATCAAATTAGTTATGCAAACTAATTAATTTTCTTCAAACTCCATAGTGGAAAATAAATAGTTAAAACTTAGAATGTAAATGTAGGTTGTTTGTACCGGCTTTTATACCTTCGTCAGTTTTCAAATTAAAATAATTTAAATATGTTAAATTTAATATAAGTTCTACTTTATGGTGGGCACATATTTAGCACTCATTCAAATCCAAAACACCTATTAATGAACAACACAAAACACTCACATTACACTCCGTTGTAGAAAAACAAGACACAAGGAATTCTAAGATTTCTGTAAACCAACTCTCCAGTTCGTTAAGTTGGCTGTAGAGATAAACTTAAATATAAGTTAGTAAGTATAAGTTGTAGTCACTTATCTTCTCGAGGCAGTCCTAAGAGGTAATTAAGGGCAATGGCCAGTAATGTTCGAAGGCAACAGGTTACTGGGTCTTGTTTTATTTGAAAGAATGTTATACCGCTTAATAATAGCTTCCAACAGATCGGTTTCAAAGCATTGACAGCGGGCCGTTTATGTTTACTTGGAGCAATTGATTAAAAGGCTCGTGGGGCAAAATAATAACAGCCGCACGGAGCAATCGAAGGTTAAGCTATGCTTGCCGCGGTCGGTTCGTGGATGGGTGATGGATCTTTAGATACCAAGACCCGTCCGTGCCTCGACACGTTGAGCCGTTGGTCACGGCTGTCATTCGTAGATCTTTGACAGTCGTTACTGGTAGTCAGCAGCCCAAAAGTCTGACAGACTTACACAGGGTATCGTGTTACCCAGTACTTGGGTTGCGAGGTCAGATAGGCAGTCGTCCCATGTAAAATACAGGTATTTACCTGCACCAGTTTGGAAGCCGACCCCTACATAATTGGGAATAGTCTAGGCAGATTGATTAAGTATGCAAAATGAATAAAAAGTGATATTCTATTTCGTAAGATATTTAGCATCGTGGACCAATATTATTTAGATAATATTTTCCAGCGTGGTAGCTTGGCACCGAAAAAAGCACATTGCTTTCAATGAAAAACTTTCCGCGACGACGTTGATATAACGATATGATAGTGTCAACCTCGTCAGAATGCAGAACTTAAAATACCTCAAGTATATTTAGAGTCCATATACTAAACGCTCTTTGTTTATAAACGACTTTTGAATAGCAACCTCGTCACACTTGTCACCATTCAGCGGAAGAGGTGCTTTTGCATCGCTGCGGTATGCACCGCACATTCTGCGCATACGGTGGTCAGTGGTCTTATTATACAGGAATTTGCAGATGGGTAAACTCAGCTAAGAGTATTTAGGCAACTTGGTACCTACAATACATGTAATTGGGGTTTATTTTGGAATAAAGGGATGTCTGTGCAAGACAACTTTATCTTACACATGCTGTGTCCGCAGCTACACACACGTGTAAAAATAAATAATGTACATGAGTTTTTTAAATCAAAATGGTATATATGTCGTGGCCAGATCTTAGAATTGATCATTTCATGAAATAATCGACCACTTCATGAAATGGTTGCATTTAATGAAATAGAACATCGACCGCTGGTCACATCATGATGTGGTCTGGCTAGATCATTGAATACTCAACGTTTGACGATATGAACAGTTAAACGCACGACTACTTCACGATGTGGCCAAACATTAGTGATCATTTCGTAAAATAGTTAGATTATCCACCGGTAGAGGCGTTGATGTCGCTTTGTTTTTGTTGTGCATCATGGCGGCGGACGATAATTCGATTAGAAAAGCAATTATAAATATGCAAATGGAAGATAAAAGTGCAGTGAAGTATCGTATCGTATATTATAATACCAATCTACATGACTTTTATGAAATTAATTCGAAAAACGAGCGCAACCTTAAAAAACCATGGAGTTTGGAACGTATTTCACGGGTTAGTATATTCTTATTAATTATTATATTTCTTCTGGAATGACAGCTATTTAAAATGTTTTATTTATGCATTGGCCCAGATAGCTAAAAGATCATGAATGCCAGTAATATTTGCATGGGTACCTTACATAATGATATGGCCAAACGTCGACTGACATATCATTAAACGTTGACGTTTGAACGATATGGTTAATTTTAGCTGGCTATTTCATGAAACACAACCATTTCATGAAATGTTCGATCATTTCATGAAATGATCAATTCTAAGATCTGGCCACGACATATATATATGGTTCTTTAGCTGTTATAAGGGCAATAACGGACAGAGAGACGCTGCCTTTTATTATATCAGGATTATTAATATTGAAAACATCTTCAATATCAGCAAACTTTAACATTAAATGTGTGAATATCAAAAATGCGTAGAGTAAAACTGTTTAACTTTGATGGGCCATAATCGTCCAGTTTGAAACCAGAATCATTATAATTTCAGTGTGACGGTATAATTATATCGTTGGGAAGGATATAGGGCTTATAGCGGTCGTAATATTGTGTGTAATTGCCGCTTATTGCAATTGAAATAGCACGTTTGATCTTTAAGATAAGGTGTCTTCTAATAGAGAAGGAAGTAAAATGCCTTCCTCTACAGGTTGCGTCAACAATGATCCTGGTTCTTATATCAATAAACGAGTTGCTGCCCAGACCCTTCCCACTGGTATTCCTCGGCTAGAAGGAAGACTTCAGATGAAAAGTAGGTATGATAAGGACAGAAAAGGATATTGGTATTCAAAATAAAAAAAAACAGTGGCACTCCGGCAGTGCCGACAGAAGTGAAAACTTGAACAAGATCGCCTTGGTGGAAGAAAAATACTTGTATAGAACATTGGTCCGTAACCTTATCTAAATAAAGAGCACAATCGCGTTTACAAAAAAAAATACTTTCAAAACCTTTAAAGTAAAAATACTTAAATAGAATATTGATCCGTAACGTAATACGAATAAAGAGCACAATTGCGTTTACAAAAATGAGGTGTCTGTAATGCCGGTTGCAGACCAAGAGCTAAGCTAAGTTAGTTTAGCTTAGCTCGCATAGCTGACGCAGTTTTCCATACTTGTGTGCAGACCGCAAATTGTGACTCAAGTATGAAAAACTGCGTCAGCTCTTGGTCTGCCACACGCATAACGGTGTCGCGAGTTCAATTGTTTTTTCCCATCTCAAAAATGCCCAACGGGCCTAAAGAAGTTTTCACTTCAAAAAAACGACATTTAGGCGACCATACAAGCTCACAAGAAAAGATAGAGTTGGAGTTGGCATGTCAATCTTCGTAGGACATTATAATACCCAGTATTCTATAATGAAGTTTGGAAACTACAACAAAACTTCAATTAAATCTACCAATCAAAAAACCCATCGCACGGTGCACAACCAAAAGCAATCCCAACTTAAAATGAGTTCCGAACTTTAATACCATGAAAATACAGACAAAACTACAAATACAAACGAAGACATTTTGGCCGGCCGCCTAATGGCGAGCGACGTGAATTGTTTAGCTGCATTCTGTTAGCTGTTGCTCCATGTAGACAGGGTTTTGCATATAAACGCCTGCCCGGCCGTATGCCCCGCAATATGGGCATTTTAGTTTGCTCATAGAGTATAGAAGAAAATGTAGCAGTCAACCAGGAAAATATTGGGAACAGTGATATTTGAGGAATTAAGAGGTTGATATTTTTTAAATAAACAAAGGCAAATTGCAGTTGCCGTTAATTGGTAGAATGGGTAATTCGGTATACGGAATGAGTAAGAAACACCAGTTACCCTAATTGCGTAACTTATTTTCGTAAACAATATTGCGCAATTTGTTTCATTTTGACAGTTCAACAACATTCATTGCGTTATTAAAGTTGTTGAACAAATTTTTTTTCCAACTTATGAAGCAATGGATTAGCAATCTGTTTCAAATCGAAACAGATTGTGATCGTGTTGTATTACGCAATTAGGGTACAGAGGACAGCAGAAGAAAAGAAAAACATTTAAAATTTTAAATTATTTAATCAAATTACTATAGTAATTTTTTAGTAAACTTGTTCCTTTAAAGACTTGTGAAAAAACAAGGAATAGTGCTAAAAGTTAAAATATAAAAACTTTTGACATCAAAGCTACCTAGGTACGAATACTTGGTTAGAAAATTCAAGATACTTACTATACTACCACAGTAATTAACATTACTAAAGCAGAGTAGCTAAAGTTCTGAGGCAAGTTTTTGTGGCACTTAATATAAATAATCCTAACACAAATAAATAGCTCGAACGTGCACAAGAATATATTAATTTAGAGAAAATACTAGAGCCCATTACAAGCCTTATGAATAGGTACTTTCACATTTCTAAAAAGCTAATGTAAAAGGATGTTAAAGTACAACTAATGAAGTTATACAATACAAATACAAAAATACAAAAATGTTTATTTCAATATTACACGTTGTACATACGTTATACAGTTGGTGGCGTCCCCTTTTAAGCATATAGATGCCTGTGCCAGGAGGCGCCGCTCCTTTATATCTTGCTATTAGTGTAACATGTTATTAAAACAAAAGTTATTAAGCAAAAGTTAAACAAAAAGTTATTAAATAAAAGTTACAAGTTAATGAATTTATTATTTTTATTTAGTCTGTTAGTGTGTGTGTATATGTGTATTATGTCTATTATAAATCCTAAGTTAAAAAGCTTTGGCTTATTTCAAGACGAAATGAACATTAACGAACACTGTTATATTGCTTGGCCAAATTGTGGATCGGTGGAAAAGCACTCACTCATCTTTGCGGATTTTTCATAAAAATCAATAAACGACTTACCAAAACTATTGACTAAACAACAAAAGTTAATTATTGCCGTGGGTAAAGTAGGTACATAAATACCAGCTTCGACATAGAAAAACAGTACTCGTTTGTCGACATAACTGTCGGCGTCGGCAAAATACACCGATAGTAAGTTATCACTCTCACATAAATGTCAAAACTGTAATTAGTATTTAAATTATGTTTGCCATAAATATCGTCAAATATGGAAATAAACAATAAAAACAAGAATATAAAACTATCTATCGGTAAAATAAACGTTAGGCAATAAAAAATCAAAATACAGGTAGCTGATGGCTCTATCCTACACATTAGAATGTCTATGGAACAACGCAAGGAATTCTCGACGTAATATTATACCGTGTCAGTTTGATATTCAACTCTATTAACTCCAGAGTAGATTATAATAAAGATAAGAATACATTTTGAATGACTTCATCTTTCGGATAAGGAAGCCATGGGAATGGGAGCCAAGGTGATAAAAAGCAGGATACATTTAAAGGACCCGTCAAGATAATATTCCTAAAATTGGAAGATTGTATCGAGTTACAAAGTAAATTAAGTTTTAAAATTAAGAGATAGCGTTTCCAAAAATCCTATTTAAATCTGATATCAGACCCCGATGAAACCAGAGATAAATAATTAAATCAAGACAATAAGACCGTATTATTATTAGACAAATAGAAACACGTAAAATATACTGCAATCACTTCGATAAGGATCAAATGGAAAATGTAATCTCGCATAAGAATCCCTAAATAAAAAGGACAACAACTGAGGTAGAAAATGAAACAATCGCTATATTTCACAAGTACGGAAAACATTGGACAGAAACGATCAGAAACGTTCCAAAAAGAAAACCCGACGTAAAAGATATTGCTGTACCTTACAGTGGACTGTCTCAAATGGTTCCTATAACTATAAAGCATGAAGAATCCGAAGCTATTATGTAATCTTTCTATAATAATGTAGTTGGTATAATAATGGTAAAGGTACAATCAATGATGGGCTTGGATAGATAAGCCTCGCGTTTGGCCCATGTTCATGATTAATAATTTTCAACCATTAAAACGGTACCCTAAGCATCTTTGTCAGAATGTCAGCTTTATGTTCTAGTGGCTGTAGAAATAAGAAAAACACAAGGATTTTAATATTCGCCGCTGGAATTGGGTTAGCTACAAAGTCAAAGGCTAAAATTGTTGTTCACGGTGTCCTGGTTTTTTTCATTCCTATGTTTTCAGAGAAACTTTGTTGCAGTACAAAGCATTGATTGTGATTTCCACGAGAGAAAATTACAAAAAGGAGGAAGGAAAATTGGATTAGTTGCGTAAAAGAATATTATTTTTTGCTTCCCTACAAACTTGATTCCTATATTTCTAAATAATGATAGGAAATGGAACTAAATATAGAAATAGCAAATTGTTTCTCCCGCGGGGTATAATTTGGCGACGGCACCGATGGATGGACTAAGCGCTGTTTCCAGTTGACATTTGCGAGAAACAATAATTTAAAAGCCGTCTATGAAGATAATGTAGTCCCAGGGAGTTGTCCTAACTGGTTTGGTCAGGGTCTGGGAAATTGCCACGCTCCACTTTCTGAGCTAGCTAGTTATTTCATCATATATGATGCGACATAAGTCGTTTCCGTAGCAATAAACTTACGCACGCGTCATCGTTTACTTGAATTTATTAACTATCACAAGCATTAGCATGATTGAGTTACTTAATATCTCATCCAACTAATATTGTAATTTTTGATTAGATTTTAAGATGCGTTCTAAATTTAATGGTCTTTAGAAAACTCTCTTCTAACGCTTTACCGTCGACATACACAGATGTATCCTGGATTTCATGAAGGATAAACTAAGATTTATTTACGCGTATGAACAAGTTCTTAGAACTATGCTTACTAGCACGTAAATAACAACATAATCATTATAAATCAGATCTAGATTTAGTACCTAGTTCTCTTATAGTCTTATTAGACTGGATTGTACTAACGCGTTGATTAGATTTCGGAATGGGACTAGAATTTTATACCACTGCTTGTTAACATTTAGAATCACGGCTATGCGTTAGCTTGATATTATTTTTAATAAAAACGACATTACCCTTGCCTCCCTTATGAAAACTTGTGAATTTTTTACTTCCCTTTTTGTTTCTGAAAATACAATGGGGAAATGTGAGAGAGTGCCATCCGGCGATGTACCCGGGAGTTTTTCTTGTTACATATTGACAGAATGAAAATCTCCGCGCGTGAAGCAGTGGAGCCAACTTACACGTTCCTACATTCATTATGCAAAATGTGGTGTGTTTTCTACAAGATATGCATACAAGAGTAGATGGATGGATGTAAAAACACAAGTAGAAAAAAACCGTAGATATTTTTAGAATTTTTTGGATCAAGGATCTTCAAAAAATAGCACGACATAAACAAACAAAATCCAATACACCGCAAAAAGCCTAAACCAAAAACTATATCCAAATCGATACCCGTAAAACGAGATCCTCCCCAAAAAGGTCCTAAGTAGGTGAGCGTAATAAATTGAAAGCGATTGATAACCCGTCCTGTCCATATCATTACGCGCGACAGAACGAAAGACTAATCGTCCACATGAGAAGGGTCCTGATTAATTAGCTACCCGATGAAATGACGTAAGTCTTCCGCACGACCATTAATATCGGCTGATTCCTTCCTAGCCTTGAAACCAGGGCTTAGAGGCAAGCCTAAGTGCTCACGGCGTTACGTCATCCATCGATTTCCTGTCAGGTGCTACAGAAATGTAGATTTTCTTCGAATTCGTGGAAGATTAATTATATTTGAATTATTGAGAACTCGATTTTATGTTCCATTGGCTTAGATTTTGATTTCGCCAAAAGTGCTCTATAAATAAATCACTACGAAATTAGCAAATGCTGTTAAACTTCATTTATATACAAAGTTCCATTTTAAAGTATTTATATCTCAATTCCGCCATCCCGCGTAATCTGGTAAAAGCCACTTCCCCAGACATTTTAATTTTTCCAAACAAAATACAGTCGCAACCGGCACACTTGAGTTTGGTTGCATTTCATTAATTAAAACCTTTCCGTCAACGAACCACTCGTGAATGTGACGAATGAAAAAATTCGGCGGTAAGGGTTGCGCCCTCGATGGCGAAATCTGTTGGTGCACGTTAACGGGAGCCGTCGATGAATAATTCATAGCCCGTCATTCTCGCTCTCAGTACTTATACTGTTTTATACAACAAGCGTATTAATGATTTGTCATCAGAACGTTGTTAATTGGATGTCAGATCTGCTCCGGCACATGATTGGATGCGACTCGAGATAAAGCTGAGTGGAGATTAATCGAACAGGGATGACAATGTGTGAACGAAAAATGTAAAAGAATTTACTAGCGTCAGTCTTATGCATGAATCAAGGGAGCTACAAAGTTAAATGTTTGAAGACAGAACAATTAATGCAAAACAGCTTGGAGCAGATTAAGCGCGTGCAAGGAGCTATATCCTTCGCTCTTTAGCATTGCATTAATCTTTAAACTGTGGCAGGTTTAGTGGACAAATGGCTTGTCTATTGCCTCCTCTCTCGGAATGAATTCGAATTTACTAAGAGGATTTTATTCAGCAAAGCTTTCTGCGATTTAGACGACACTAGACAGGTCGATGTCGAAGCTTCGAATCGTATTCGTGTAAAACTCATCACTTGCATATTCCGAATTCGCCAGTGATTTCGACTGGAATCTGGCATTTGTGAGTGATGACTTTTTCATGCTTTCACGAGTGATTCGGTAACGAACGGAATATTTGTGACGAATCGAAAACTCGTAATCAAATAAGAGTTACACTCGACAGATTGCATTGCTGGATAAAAAGTATAGTTGGTAGGGTTTTAATAAATTCTGTTGGTCTTAACATTGTCCAGTTTTTTACGGTGGTAAGTCCGACATGACCCTTCGTAAAACGAAACAATGTCGGCGCAGATTAAAGCCGTATTGTGGTGGCCTAATATTTATGTTATATTTTGCGTTATATCCAGGACAATGTCCAGATACGTATTCAGTATTTATGAGTTTTAGCAGGTCTGGGGATTGCCTCGGCACCCTTATAATTTATGCTAGGATTAAAATGTTATACAGGTGTTTGACCTGGCTAACTAAAATACAGAGTATTGTTATTAGAATTATAACAATGAGTTGATTTTATAGGACTTATTATTGTGATAGATGATTTTTCGCATCTACGTTAGTAGATTCTGTTAATTTATTTTTTCAGCTCAAAGATTTTTCTTGCGATCCTAATCGTCCTATTCGTACAAAATATTAATAATTTTTCATCCAACGGTTGTCTTTAAAAGATCTGTTTTAGCGATAAGACCCGCCAGTATGTACAGACAGACGCCAGCACATCAAGCTACCCGAAACTGTCAAATTTTCCCAATCAACTTTGAACCTTACACTTCAGCGATAAAGTTGAAAATCTATTAAATAAATTTGACAGATTGTAGTAGCCTGATGTGCTGGCGTCTGTACCCTATGTAAGATTTCTAAATTTATATTTGTAATTTGTATGGTTCGCATAATAAAGAGTTGTGGTTTATTTATTTTTAGGGTCATAATAATAAGTATTGATATGTATCGTCAGCCATCACTCGTGGACGGCACGGTAACAGCTGGCGCTATATCATTCGGTAATTAAGTTTCTCTCATCAAATGTCAATATCTTATTCTTGTATGACATAAGTACCTATTCGTAGTTTTATTATTGTTATGAAATAAACAGCTACACATATGGTTATTCCAATACTGATTTTTTTTAAAGATTTTTTTGTGAAAAAAAGGGAAGGTTGTGTTTGTCAGTCATCAAAAATAGCATCAAATGCATAAAATGATCACGCCACGCCACATCATCACTAACATCACGCCTTGTTTCCCCGAAGGGTCGGGCAGAGGTGTCCCTGCAGCAGGTACACCTACATTTCGCCAGTTATGTTTAAGTCCCATGTAATAGGGGGGCGAGCCTATTGCCATCAACCGGACACAAATCCAGACTCCGAGCTGCTACTGAGAAATTTCAGATAGAAAAACCCAATAACACTTTGCCCGACCCGGGAATCGAACCCAGGACCTCATGCTCAGCAGTAGCGCTTGCGACCACTAGACCAACGAGGCAGCGCAACGAGGAATTATTTTGTTAAATTAGTTGGGTCCTGAAGATAGCCACCACGCCAATCGCGGCAACAGTGGCGTATTAAGCCGGTTGCAGACTAATAGCTAAGTTAGTTAAGCATAGCTAGCATAGCTGAGGTAATTTCTCTTCAGTTCATTGTTTGCGGTATGCTCACAAATATGAGAAATTATGTCAGCTAGAGTCTGGCCACGCTAAGTCTGCAATGGAATAAATGGGTAACCCCAAAAAGTTTTATACATATGTGATATACTTTTACATCAGTCAGTTATGTCAGTTTCGGAGATGTAAGTAGATCTAATGATTTTGATATTTTGCCTTTTGATTTTTGCATAATAGATTATGTGTAATAGACTATGTCGTACCTATGCTCTACCTCCATACGATGACAAAACTCTATCAAATCCACACTGCATCGTGCTAAAGTGACTATTTTTTATTAGGAATAAATCAGAATATAAACAAAATAACTTATCAAAAACAAAAAGACAATCAAAGTATCAAATTCTTTTTTCTTTGGACAGGATGGTGTTGTCGTCTACAAATTTTCAAAGTCCACCGTTTTTTACTTATGCAGACTTAGCGTGGCTAGACTCTATGCAAGCTATGCTAAACTAACTTAGCTTAGTTCTTGGTCTGCAACCGGCTTTAGGTCCTCTGAAGTGCAGGTGGTTGGACCCTTTCGACACACCAACATATTATTATGGTAAAAGATTTGAGAACCTTTACTAGTGAACAGTAGTGCTATTCTGTAAAAATCTCACCGTGTTAACTTAGCTGAAGTGAGCTGCCAATAGTGTCAATCATTAGCAACTGACAGCTCACTCCACGCTCATTTCACTTAAGATAACACGGTGAGATGGTTACACAATAGCACTACAGTTTACTATTAAAATCACGTAAGCTTTTCTGATGATTTGTATTAATTAGAAAGATAATATAATCATCTGAGAACTGTATGCTCATTAGAGTCGGATTATTCCATTTGCTCGATACGGGATTCGCATTCCCGATCACTATGGGGAATAACGACATAAAATAATAAAAGTTTTGATGAGCTGAAACCTATAATCAATAGGATTGAAAGCAAAGAGTGAACATGTTCAAATTCATTTCGATTAGGCAATTAGGAGGTAGGTAATCCTTAATATTATAAATGCGAAAGTAAGTTTGTTTGTTACGCCTTCACGCTAAAACGGCTGAACGGATTTGGATGAAATTTGGCACATATATAGATGATGCCCTGGAAAAGAACATAGGATACTTTTTTTTTTTTCGCACGGGATCGAGACTTATGCGGGTGAAACCGCGGGGCGCAGCTAGTCTCAAATAAAATTAATTAAATTGACTACTATCTTAAATTGTCCGTATATTCAAATCACAACTGTCATTCTTTTACAGTTGTATTAAATGGCTATAACATGGAAAATTGATGTAGGGTGTCAGTATGCTTAACAATTAATTTCTCTGACTGCACCAACTTTAGAAAGTCTAAATCCTAACTACTTAGTAGTGGTATTATAAATGCAATAGTGAGTTTGTTTGTTACGCTTTCACGCTAAAATGACTGAACGGATTTAGATGAAATTTGGCACATGGATAGACCATGACCTGGGTTAGGACATAGAATATTTTTATCCCAATATTCCCCCGGGATCAAGACTTATGCGGGTGAAACTAAGGGGCGCAGCCAATTTTAAATAAGCTTACACAATTTCCAGTAAGCCGATTTAAAAAAAACGGGTAGGTGAAGAAAAATAAATATTTATTGACACCCGTAAATGCCATAATACAAAACGGGCAAAAAAAGAACTGCGCTGTATAATAGTAGATCCTTCACCACTTACTTATATTGCTCTGTTATTAATTCAAGAGAGTACATACAACTCAAAGTTGCATAGGGGACCGAACTTGGGTGAATGATGGATGAGGAATGGCATCCACCTGCGCTCAGCATTGATATGTTAATGGATCTATGGGATATAGTTAGTTCCTTACAGTTATTAGGAATTTGTTATGTCTGTCAAAGATAGTTGTTTGCAGACCAAGAACTAAGACAAGTAAGTTTATCTGAGCTCGCATAGCTGAAGTAATTTTTCATACTTGTGTTGTGTTTTTCAACACAAGTATGTACTCACAATTAAACTAACTTAACTTAGCTCTTGGTCTGCAATCAGCTTAACTTATAAAATATGTTAAAAAAAAACCGAAAGGGGCACATAGGTACTGCAATAACATTACGTAAAAGTAATGAAAAATCTTATTATTATTGAAAATAAAAAAGTTATTGCTATTTAAAAATTACATTTTTTGTATCAAAATTACCCCAAATCCATAAAAAAATTGCAAATTTTCAACAGGGGTCATAAGTTATGGCTTGTAGACACCCGCTAAACGACGGCCGCCAGCGCCCCATGTAATCACCCGGTAAAATTACCGATAGTTTTTTTTTCCTGAAAATTTCCAATTTAATAGACTGTCAACAGTACGATACCTAATAACATCCACGCGGATCAGACAGGATTTTTTTTACATGTTGTAGAGAAGCAAAACAATCGAAGTTAATACTAACAAGTGAGCACAGTGACTTATACACAGAAATTGCCTGATTTATTTCTCTATCTTCACAAAAACCTACTCAAGATGGCGTCAACATCAAGTAACATCCAGATCTCATTATTCAGGACATCAAAACATTTACCACTTCACAATCCGACAAGGCAAGAAGACGTTCCAACAGATCTGCAAGATAAATTATACAGACGAGAGCCTTCTCCAAACATTTTCGACCCTCCAAGTGCTACCCCGTTTGGCCGACCCTTCTGTCATGAGCTTAATTTGAATTATGTCGGAGCAGACGACCCACGATATGTAGGTATAAAATTCACGTTTATTTCACCCCCGGGAGTGCGACATTGGAAAATACGCTACTCTTCTCGATGACTTTTAGTAGATAAATGATTTTTTATTGATTTTTCGATCGATGTTTATTGATGTAAATGATATGGACACGTATTGGATATTTATTAAGTTATAATTTATTATTATTACTGAGCTTCTGTTTCGAGTGACAGTCGCATGGATATTCATTATTAATTTTATATTATTGCCACTGCGGTTTCAAATGGCTGCGTATTTCGCTGTTTGAATAATTTATTAGAAATAAAGTAAAGTAGGAATTAGGTAATTCATTAAAAATAAACTAAAACTTGCTTTGACCAAAGAATAGTACATTTAATTAAAAAGCGACTCTTGCTACGACACAATAAAGTGCAATTCAGGTTGTGCAGCGCTAATTACCCACAGTTATACTCATCTAGAAGCTGCTTCTCTTTCTATCGCGTAACTCTTTATATCTTCTGACTACGTTACGCTCACTGAATTCGACAAGTCGAGCCCACCGCGTACTTGTAGCTTCATACATAAAATGCTGAGTGTGCCATCGGTATATATCAGTGCTTTGGGACAAGTCATTTAATTTTGAATTTTAAATGCCATCAATGTAACATAATCCCTTCCAATAAACTGTCATCGGGTGATAAAGACTTAGAATTATAAATGACATAATCCAAAAAACAAATCCACAACTTAATCTTATTAAACATAATAACACTAACAACTAATTCAAGAAAGAAAACTGGTATAATAAAATACAAAACATTTTACTCGCAGCGTACGATCACAAAACTTTTACGATTGCCATCGTAAACTACGAAGACTTTATTAAATTCTGCAGAAACCGGTCCGGGCCGGTATTACGGCACGGTTGCATCGGATGCCGTGTGTTGGCGTAAGCCGGCGACGGCAGACGACAACTCAATATCAAGTTCAAAATTAGACCCCTTTGACGTAACGTGGGCCAAGTTTCAGCTAAGTCGATCAGCTGAAACGGAATATACAATGTTAGGGATCGATATTTTTGGTGTAAATCGTTTGGATTCATCAAGGGTTGGATTTTAGTTTAGAACTGTTGAAGCAGAAACGACTACTTAGTAATTCGATATTGAGAATTCACGTACATTAATCTGACGGTGTGCGTGTATGACTGGTCATACCCCTTTTGCATCGTTTAGTATATAAGGATCATAGCAAGTGACGTTCTGTGGTTTCTGACAACCCCTATGGAAATATGGCGTGAGTTTATGTCTAAGTATGTATGTGTGTAAAAAAATATCGCCGTAGGTATTTCAGACAATGCCTACCATACAATAGAAATAGACAATATTCTATTTACACAATGAGACATTACAGAAATGGAGAGGTCTACAATTCCAGTAAATGACGAAACCATACAAATTACAAACAGACTATCTCTATCTACACAAATGCACGAAATCGCATTAGACAAATCAAGAAGGCAGTAAACAAAAGAAACTCGATACATATCCACACACGTACTTATCCATAGCGAGGGTGAGGATAATCTCCTTTCGCAGGATATCCCTGTCTATCCGGCCGTATGCCCGGATAACAGTCGTGCCCGGTTCATTAGTCACATATCAGTTAACGGGAATTGGATCCCACAAACATTACCAGATAAAGAGACGGTTTTCTACGCTAAATAGAGAATGAAACGGAAAATGGCGGAATTAAACAATTAGGAAAGTAGAATTAGAACTAAATGTACTCAAGATATGGAGAAAATGAGGATGGAAATGAACGGAAGAAAGAATACAACAAAGAAATAAAATTTTACTGCACAAGTTTGACAAATAAAACTGATAATACAGCTGCACATTGCATGCTCCATATTTTTATAACAGAAGATCTGCAATTCCGAGTCTAAAGGCGGTCTTATGCGGTTCTTTCTCAGGAGTTTGTAAGCGATGTTCTTAGGAAAGTGGTTTGCAGATTGTTGGGGAGAGCAGATGAGTGATTTGGTAGTTTATTTTATTATATAAGTCATTTGATGTAAGGATATTTTCGTTTGTTACTATAGATGTGCATGCAGTAAGCGGAAATTAAGTGTCCGCACTAATAAACCTTATTTATAATTTGATTTGTTCTGTTCCCACAGACAAACCGTGAAAACGGTTTTGCGGGGCATCGTTCTTAAGTTAAGATTCTTATAAACTTTGTTTGATAAATAAATAAAATAATAATAATGTGGAAAATGAAGCTAAAAAGAAAACAGAATATGACTTGACAAATAAGTTTTCTGAAATAAAATATTCACCACTACAACTGATCATTAAAACTCCAGGTAAGAAAGACAAGCCTTACAAGTTTAATATAGTTCAGTTCCCGTGTTCCACTTTTCCGAGGTACAGAGGAACATGTAATCCCCCGTGCAATTGTACAACGTTAAGATCTGACACAACTGTCTTTGCTAAGTTTGTTAAATTGCTTCGTCGGTAATAAATTGTTAACTGAAATTTCAAAAGTTGTGGCAACAAGCGTACCCAGAGCTATACTTAAAGTTTGTGAAGCTTCAACATTGTTACCAGGGTTTCTTACATCTGTTCGGATATTTAACTTACCCGTATCATTCCGAGAGTTTGTTTTGGAAACTCTGCAATTTGGAACAACTTATCTACAAACATTCTTAAGTCAATTCCCTCAATCTTTATGTCATCAACCTATTTTTGTTGATCATAAAAACATCTGAATTTATATAATACTTTCTGCCTTAGTGAATTCTTAACGTTTCGCAAACAAAATTAAATTACGTGGCATCATTAAATATTAAAACAACATCGTTTTACAGTCTTCGCGTGTTTGAACAGGCGTCACTTAAAAGCAATGGCCGGATTTTAAGGGAATTCACATTTTTACAACCCCTAGGGCTGGTAACTGACGATAAAAAATCGTTCAATCTCGGCTGTACAACAGAATTCATGAGCCAAATAACGTTAGTACACACTATAAATCATTTTGTCACGGCATCGTCACGCTGTCACCTCGTTGAAGGGCCCAAAATAAATATTATCTTTATCGAATAGCGTTTATCAACAAACTACTTTTATGTATTTGCCTAATATAACGTAACTTACAAATTACTTCAGTAGACTTAGAACTGAAACAGTCTGGAAGTTTAGGCAAAACTTCCTACTCAGACTAGAAAGTTCCGTAACTAAGAAATATTCTCAGAACTGAAATTAGCCCTTGTAGCTTAAGGCTGAATCTAGAGCAAAATAATAGTCGTAAATTGAAAACAGTTACAAGTAAATTAGAGCTAGCAAACACCGCAATGTTTAAAGGCAATAATTATCTAAGAAAAGATAAACTCAAACTTAACCTGTATTCAAACTCAATAAACACATTTCAAAGTGAAGTCCAGTTAATAACTGGAGTCAAGGAAATGAAACGCAATCAATCAAAGTTAGTCGTCGATTATAACCTTTTGGTTAAACATTTAACTCATAGCCCTGGGCCACTCAGACTTCGCTGAAGTAATTTCAAAAGAAGTTTGATCTTATCTGCAATTTCATTGGTTCGAAATATGTAAATAGCTTCAAACGATTTTGAAATATAGCTAATATTGCAAGTAGAATTCTAAATATAGCAAAAGATGACTAACACTGAATAGCATAATCAGACTATAATGTTTGCTGGGACACAGGCCTCCTCTCAGTGAAAGGGAGTGGACCGTAATCGTCCACGCGGTCCCAGTGCGGGTTGGTAGATGTCAAATGTCTACGAATTGTTGGTTCTAGGACATGCCGTAAGAAAAGCGCCTGTCTGGGCTACAACTAGTAAGTCGCGGCTGTAACCCCTGGGCCACCAATGCTCAACACTGAATGCTTAATACTAAGGAGCTAGAAACGTGAATAGCAAACACTACGACAGGATTATTCAAAATTCCTGCGGCAACTTTGTATCCAAGGAAGCCACCGTCGCCTGTGGTAATGCATAACAAGACATGTTCCACTCCGTGTAATTTATCATCTATGAACAACTTAATAACATGTTTCACTTCGCAAACAAGCTGCAAACACTGATAAAATCTGGTAAACTGTTTTCTTCCATTCCCACGTCGGCATGAAACAATTCTTTAAATATTTATTGTGTTTCAGCCCCTTGCGAATCAGATATGGCCTTTATTTAAAATTCTTTCGCACGGACTCTCGTATTGCCCGGTGTCATTGTAAATTGTCCGTAACTTTGTACATTTTTTATATATATATTTTTTAATCACTCTGTGTCATTAAACAGGTGTGGTTTACTCTTTTATATAGTTAGGGAGTGTTAGATAACAGCTTTTTAAAAAGAGTCCTCTTCTGCTATCTAACTAATGCTATGCTGGCGTATGAATTATACGGATTCAATTCCAACAATTTATATATATAACCCCCTCTTCCACTGTCTTTGAAGTCACCTCAATTCTATTAAATCCCTTTATTTTATCTATACTTGCTTATTGGTATATTTCTGGCTGTCTTTCACTTCCAGTTTACATTGTAACTTGGGGTGAAGTTAAATGATTTTTGTGAACAAATCTACACAAAAAGCAATTTGTGAAGTGCCTCAGGTCAGGATGCAAAGCCACTTCTTTGAGTTTCCTTTTGATGGTGTTCACTGAGCTTCTATATTCTTTGTTTTAGATAATTCAATAGAATTATTTAGTTTAAAATTATGGTTTGTTGTTTTATTATTGTTATTAATACAAATGTTTTACGAAACGATTGTGTAGATTCTATATTGAATTGATTGATGATAATTACATGTGCGTTTGTAGATAGTTATATCTGTAACTGTTTTATTTAAGTAAAAGTGTATTATTACCATCGCACAGATAGTTTAATGATTCGTCTTAATTAAATTATAAATCTATTCCGGTAATATTTTAATCTCTATTATTATAATGGAATTATAGTTCTTTCTACCACGCTGCATTTGAAAAAGAATGGATCGCTTTGTTAAGCTGGTGTAGACTTCACAATTCCAAATAAGCGGAGCAAGATAATCCAGTTCAGTTAATCGAGAATGAACACCTCCTTTATTTTTAATATATTTTTCATAAATTCTTATTTTTCTAACATTACTGCACATGAGTAAAGAATTTTCTTTACTCTGCGTCTAAAGTGTATGTTCCCTTCACGATTTATTTCAACGTATCAGTCTCGAATTCTCTACTCCCTCGCCGTATAAAAATATTTGATTTACCTGAATAGACAAATCAATGCTCTTTGCCTTTATGTAATGAACTAATGACATGAAGCCCTGAGTCGATGTGGATGTCACAATCACATGGGACATGTTATGGGCGGTTCTCAACGTAAATCAACCTACGAAAATGTAGCAAAGTGAAACATATCTTCAAAGGAAATGCAAAGCAGATTTTTACAGAATTATAAAAATAAAATAAAATAATTTATTATTTATTTCAGGTCCAAGACCATATTAAAAACAATACACATATTTGTCAATTTTATAAAATAAATGTCACTATTATAATATACAATGTGGATAATGGACAATAATACAACAATAAATGAAAACACTGGCAATACTAAGAGTATTTTGGAACCATCAAATAAATCCTAGCATCGAAATGAAAAAGTGATTTTTTGATGGATTTTGCAAATCTTTGACTAGCTATAGTGACCAAACTATTGGATATATTTCGACGGTTGAAAGGCTAATTGATCTAAGCGATATTTTGTGAAACTTGCTCTTGCAATTTTATGATTCATCTCCTTGGACGGATCACAGTTATTTAAAAAAAAAAAACATAAAAAAACAACTATTTGATAGACTTTTATTTACTTAAATCACAATCAATCATAATAAAAAAATAAAAATCGTTTATTTTTAGGCGTCGACGGCCCATAGCGTGTTAGTAATCAGTACAAACTTAAAAACTATGTTAGTAGTAACACTTAAACACACATGAGTACAAAAATAAAAACACAAATACACAGTAAAAATACAGCCAAGATAAGAGGAGGAAGATTCATCAAGTCCCATGCAGTTTGATAAATCTATCCATTGTAGGCCCTTCTAGCCTTTCTGCAAACACCTTCAGAATGCTATTGCTGCTTCCCCTCAATCTGCGTATCACTGATGCCACGTTTTTGCGCATGATCGCGAAATAATCGTCAGTGTGCGCCATCCGCGAACATCCCTGACGCACTACAGTAAGGTGGAAGCCTCAACAGCGCCCTGAAGGCGTTTATTATATTGAATAAGATCTTATTATGATTTTTAAAAAAACAACCAATCCGTCCTCCTGCAAGTTTTACAAAATGTCGCTTAGATCAATTAGCCTTTCAACCGTCGATTTGATTTAATTTTCGTAAGCAGACTAAGAACGTCAATAAATATACGCAGTTTAATTTATCGTCGTAATGTTGTCTCCACTTTGTATAATAATAAACGTTATACTTTTACTGTGCCACAGAACGTACGAAGGTTTGTGGGTTTTAATTACATCTGCATAGCCTAATTGAACCGGATGTGCAGGACTGTGTCCATTCGAAATTCCCTACGGGCTGTCGCAGAGACATCCGGAAATGAAGAGCAACATTTGGGACAGTTATGCAGTCATACAGGTAGGTCCACTCAGAAAGTTCTTGAAATACCTACTGACGTCACGACTATGGAGAAGACTCAGCTTGAAAGTAGTGACGTTTTTCATCCATGCAAACAACCCATTCTTACTACAAGAGCAGAATTACGAGTTCAGTCTTGTAGTGGAGAATCCATAAAAATGATAATGGTGCCGATTCTCTTATCACAAATGCCTCTAAACTAGACTAAAAGTCACCAAAATTTAGTTTATTCCTGTCAAACGACGATTTCCCATTTTGAAATAGACTAAAGTGACACAACTTAACTATATTTTAGTTTGACATCACTAAGATGGTACTGAGATATTAATTTAGTGAAAATGGCAATTTTGCTATTCTGAATTTGACGTTTTTCACCTAAAATTTATATTTTCTAACTAAATCTGACTATTTTTAATCGCGACTAAAAACGTATGGATTAAAATTGGTTGTCAGGAACTTTAAATTCACACCAACACCTCGACTTCAGATGCAAAAACAGTACAGATTTTTTTTTCTTTTGCTTTTTTCTAGAAAACGGTGTGTCCAATCGCAAAAATAATGAAAATTTCGACCCCTTTATAAAACTCTTAAGCCCCTAACACTCTAAATGTAGGTAATAACTTTCTTATTTTCCATACAAAAAGTGAAAAATTCCATATAAAATACGTCGAGGCTGCCCCCCCTGCGCGCCTCCGGTTCTAGCGATTGTAAAATTCCATTTAGATGTGTCAAAATTATTTTTAAATTTAGAGAATTTATTTTGCAGAATAGCTTTGAGATTCTCATAGTCAAAAGTAAGGAATTTTAGTGATAGTTTAGTTCGGTGTACCAGAGAATCGGCACCAATGTATGTAACTTTATCTACCATCTCCGTAACAAAAACCCACACTCAATAAACTAATCACATTCTCGCCACACAATACGCGTGAACCGTGACGTCATTAAGTAATTACATAACGGACACGTACATATGTATAACCATCGTGGCCCATTGTGGCGTATGGTTGGTCGGTGGACCGTATCACCTCGCTCTCGAGACCGACTCCGCGACGTAACGTTACGTGAAGGACGCCTGATGACGTCATTAGGACAATGGATCTTGCCATTAAAGGTGACGGTTATTGGTGAGGTAGGAGAGCCTGTTTCTTGAAGGGTTAGGGGAGGGGGATGGTTTGAGCCGATAACGGGGTTAGCTGTGGAATATTAGTGACGTCCTGTCCGTCGTTGTATGCATTGAGGGCTCAATTCTATTGAGGAGAATACATTTCAGTGTGCAGCAGGCATAGCATGACAACCATAGAAACGGGTTTTGTCGACGGAAGAATAGACAAAATGACAGATAAACGTTATTTGGTCTATTCTTCCGTCGACAAAACCCATTTCTATAGTGGTGGTGCTAAGCGTGCTGATGGAAGGTAATATGCGTCTCTCAAAAGCGAGAAAATTCAAACACTGGGCGGAGATTTTTTCTTTTTTTATGTAAGCTGATTGGGATTCGACGCTACGCTTGTGGTCTCAGAATAGAATAGACACACCCACACTAAGGTAGATCGTTTTAGTTTTCGTCTTATAGGAAAAAATGAATCATTTATGACTTGAATAAATGAACCATGACATCTTAATTTGACATCCGCGTGGAAATGCCCTTATCCAAGATGGCGTCATTAGAACATTACCCCGTACAATATTATAGCAGGTAAAGTACAAACGTTTTGCGTGGAATTTATGTTATTTTGCTTGAAAAAATGTTCCCCTCCGTTGGGATTCGCCACAGTCGGTTAAAAATATTCCCGTCAATATTTTGGTTAAAAAGTTTCGAATGTTTTTGTTTCTTACGCGGTATGAATAGAGATGTTTCTATCAGGCGTTTCGTTTACATAATAACATTGCTTTTTCAAGCAATTTAGGAAAGGTTTTGTGCCATTTTATGTAACCTAACCGAAGCCCAGCTTTTATGTCTCTCACTAAACCTAGGACCTACATAAAATCCTTTTGTGTTTCCTATTTTCGTGCCTATTCTTAGCGTTGGAATACTTATACAATTATATTAAGTACTTGTTACGCAAATGGGATCCATTGAATCGTATCATCTTCAAAACACATCCTGATTATCCTGTTGTATGTTTTTATAAAATTACTGAAACTTACGTTGGATACAGCTCCTTATGTTGTAAATTTTTTGATTATTTGGAATATCTGAAATAAAAGAAACAAATATTTATTTAATTTATTCAACAGAAGTGGGGTTCAGCAGGTGTGTACCCCCACCCCATACACCCACATTTCAGCAGTTGCAATTAAGCCTGTTTAGTTTTAATCCATTGCTGCGTCAAAACGCCGTTGATGGCAAGATGGCGTTCATTTTTAACCCCCGACGCAAAAATAGGGGTGTTATAAGTTTGAACGCTGTGTGTGTCTGTCTGTGGCACCGTAGCTCTTAAACGATTTGATTTTTTTTTTTATATAATATAAATAATTTATTTAGGAACATAAAGGTTTTGTAGTACATGAGGGACTTATAAAGCATACATTATTTATTACATGGTGTAGGTACAATTAATTGTTGGGTGAAAAGCTGCTCTCCTAGCTAGATCACTGAGTAATCTGTATTTAGGAGAGTTTTATTTGAAAGCAGGTTTTCTAGCGATGTTTCTTAGACATATTTATCAAAATCGGCCGTTTGAAGATTATCCGCTCTTTTCTAGTTGTTGAATGGATGTGAGTATCTTCCACAAGTCTGATCGATTTGAAATTTGATATTCTGTTACTTTAGTGATATTACAAGAACATAGTAACCTTGAACTGATGCTGCAGCATTACCTGGATTTTGCAGGATACCCAACTCCCCTACCAACTTACAGCACAGGTATCGTGTTTAGGCTTATTGGAATGGTCTCAATGAATAGGTTATAGATAGAAAAATGTGAACCAGGTCTGGTGATGGAGTAGGAAAGAGAAATGAGAAAATGTTTGGTCGGGGATTTTTTTAAATTTTAACTCGTAAAATTGTACTTGTATTAATATTGACATCTGGACTTTTTTGTTTAGATACCTATGTTTTACATTCATCACACAATTGAAAAAAAATTGCATATTTCCGTGCATCATTCATATTTCCGTGCATCATCCATATTTCCGTGCATCATCCATATTTCCGTGCATCATCTGCTCGCGGAACAGTGCAAATTGCACGAATCCTGATTCTGACACGAAATTACCACTTTCAGTGAGAAAATTAAACAAAACAATGTAATCAGGAATAGGAAAGTGAATATTACGCGCAAGACTGGCCAACCGCAAGTAACGGGTTCAAATTACGAGACGAGCCATAAACACGGACCCGTAGTCTGAAACTATATGGTAGTTTGATAAATACATAGTAATAATAGTTATTAGGGCAGAGATTTATGACGCGTTTGGCTTCGAATTTTCATGAGATATCAAACATTCTCTAATACAATTTTCATGTGAAAACATCCTAATTAATCTTTTATTTGCTTAATTAGCAAATATATATTTTGTACAGTACCTACCAATTGTAGTATATTCATTTTATTCTAGGTACATATTCACTTATGATAATATAACATCACGCCTGTAATGCCCGAAGTGTTAGTCAGAGGTGTACCTATAGTACACCCACATCACAGATTATCTAATAAATGGCATTTTTTAATTTTTTTTATTATTAGCAATCCTTCGTTTCTTCCCAATTCTTCCCCATACGAAACTGCCTTTTGGAAGAGGCAACTAGATTCGATTCTTCTCTTTCCTCGTAATTTTTAACGTTCAAAAGTGCGTTTTAAGGCTCCGCCAAACGGGTCACCGACCACAGCCACTGGTGGCTCGCGACAAGCTGTTTACACTTTAACACATTTTGTATGGAATCGCAGCACACGTGTAGCGAGTGGCGTCCACTCGCGACTCAGTATCCACGACACGCCACCGGTGGCGGCCACTCGCGAGTCAGTGTCCGCGACATGTCACCGGTGGCGGTCACTCTCTATTTCGCTCGTAGCGGCCACCTACTACTAGTGGCGGCCACCGACCACCTTCGTTTGCTCGTTACCAAAGGACGTGGCGCGCGACAGCTACCGGTCGCTTTGATCGGTGGCCCATTTGCGCGGTGCCTTATGGTCTCATTGATATCTATTTGACTTTGAGTCAAAGCCAAATAGTATATTTTCAGTTTCGTATAGAGAAGAATTGGGAAGAAATGAAGGCTTGTTAATAAAAAAAAATGGTTTTAATTTTTTTGTTCTGTACATATAGGTAGGCAATAGGTTAAGAAGGCCTCCCGAAGGTCTTGAAGAATGAAAGATTTATAACAATACTACCTATTCTGGCCTACATTCTAGTAAATAATATAATAATACCAGCCTATTATTGTCCCACTGCTGGGCAAAGCCCTCTTCTCATACAAAGAAGGCACGAGCATTGATCACCACGTTTGTTATATTAACTACAAGTCCATGTTTCCTTACGATGTGTTCCTTCACCGATGTTAGCAATGTCCAAGATAAACTCAGAAAGCGCATATGAATTGAAAAAGTCTCATTGGTAGGTACTGGCCTGGATTTGAGCTCACAACCTCGTGCATGAGAGGCGAGGCCTTAGCCACTGGGCCATCACGACATTCACATTCTGGAAATCCTATACTATTAAATGAGCAATATTTGTGTAAATATATATATGTATTTGTAATAACGTTCTTGAAAACGGCTGTAACGATTTCGATGAGAGTTGCAATATAGAGGTTCACGGGGACGAAAAATCGATCTAGCTAGGTCTCATATCAGGTAAAATTTGTTTTCTCCGTATTTTTACCTGAGCAGAGCTCGGTCGACCAAAGTTTAGAACAAGATGGCTTCCATAGAATAATGACATGGCACATGGAATTAGTAAGTACCTACTATCATGGCAGCATGGAATTAGTATGTACAATGTACATACTATACATGGAATTACTATACTATATTATCAAATGAGTATTCTCTATTTTCAACAGAGCAGAGCTCAGTCGCTCAGGTACTTGTACCTAATCAGATCAAAGTACCTACAGAATAAGTCACAAATCCAAATCACGTCATTAGAAAAGTCAATTTGAAAAATAATGGTGATCTAGAATGCTTGGCGCTGAACTGAAAAGCCTATTGTAAGCACATTGAGCTTAGGTCCTTGACGAATGGCCTCAAACTTGGCCATTCGTCTAGGCCTGAGCTCAATTGAGGATAAGTATATTTTTTTCCTTTTTTATTGTGAGAGTCATTGTCGAAGATGAGGCGACATGATGGAAGATCGATGACGGGCGGTAAAGAGTAAGTGAGTAAGTAGGCACTAGATATTCAAAGAATGTTGATGGTTGCACCGTTATTATTGTGTGACGAGGATAAAGTAACTATAGCGGTAAGAGCGGAAATTATTTATTTACTTTTATTTATTATTTAGATTACCTACAAATTAAATAAACAAAACATAAACATCACGTGTTTTGGAGTTGTACCTGCACCAAACTTTCCAAAAAAAAAACTTGTATAGGTACTGAAAAAAAAAAAAAACAATGGCACTCCGGGAGTGCCGACAGAAGTGAAAACTTGAACAAGATTGCCTTAGTGGAAGAAAAATACTTGTATAGAACATTGGTCCGTAATCTTATCTAAATAAAGAGCACAATTGCGTTTACAAAAAAAAAAAACTTCCAAAATCTTTAAAGTAAAAATACTTGTAGTATAAATAAAGAGCACAATCGCGTTTACAAAAATGAGGTGTCGGTAACGGTGTCGTGAGTTAAATTGTTTTTTCCCATCTCAAAAATGCCCAACGCGCCTAAAGAAGTTTTCACTTCAAAAAAACTTAAGTACTAAAAAAAAATTACTAAAAAAATCTGCTTCGAAAAGTTTAAAGGATTGAGATTGACTACATTTTTCTCTGTTCCACCATAACTTTAAAAAGTCACGTCACTAAAAAGCCACGACACTAAAACTGGTCCAATTACACGAAACTCGTAATCATTACGTTAAACTACCCACTAAAGTTTCATCGCTTAGCAATTAGTGCCACAAAAGGCAATCTAGTTTGCAACAATAGGACATCTATCCGAACTTTAATCAACTTAGTGGAAAATTACGTTATTTAGCTTCAACCTCAAGCACACAGCCTAACAACGTGCCTTGTAATTTGTATCCGGAGATAGGCTCTGGCTCCTATTACGTAGCCCCGGACCTACGTAATTCCGGACCAAAACAGCCGCTGAATTAAACTGGCACCTTTTATTTTATGCATTAAATGGGCGGAAGGTAAGAACAAACTCAGATGGAAAATACATAGTCGGGGTTCCAACAATGTTCTCTTTTTGTAATATAAAAATCTAATATTTACCAAGCTATGCTAGGAAATTGAGAATTAAAATTTCTGGAACAATGGAGTATGGGAAATAAAGTGTTTGATTTTTGGTCTTAACTATATTTTTATTAGATCGAAGCTAAGCTTTGCTTACAAATCAAAACGTAACCCGAAAAAATTGCGAGTCAAAAAAATCAAAACTCAAACAACTCAAATTATAGGTACTTTTGAAGTGTCAACGGGGAGTCTATGGAGGAGAAATATGGTGGTCATTTTAATAATACCTTAGCACCTACTACGTCACAAACTTATAATTTCAGTGGTCATTTATTCATAGAATGAACCCATCATTATATCTATTATTATTCTATAACTTTGTTTACATCACCTGATGACAGCCGTTTCTTGAAGCTTTCGATAAAATGTTTGAGCGAAGAAAACTTCAATCCTATACCAGGTCACTCAGAAAGTTTTACGACTAACAGATATTGTCTATGGGACACTGGCTGATTTTGATGTCAATTAAAATTATGACTAGGTATTTATTACAAAAAAAAACAACATAACATTCCAAATTCGAAATTCCCTCCACATTTTTTTACGAGCAAAATCAAAATACTCTGTCTCATTGAAAAATGGATTTACAACGAAAACATTTTCGCGCGATGATTTTGTACAATTTCAAATGTCGACTAAAACCAGAAGTATCGTTTGAAAGACTTCGAATGGTGTTCATAGAAAAAAGCTCTTCTAAAGCAACTGTTTTCTGCTGGTTCAACGAATTTATGCGTGGTCGAGTAACTTTGGCGGACGAAGAAAGAAGTGGCCGCCCTATGACGGCTGTTCCATAAGAAAACGTGCTAACTGTGAAAAATTTAATTCAAGAGAATAGGCGAATTACATATGAAGAGGTTCAGCATATACTGCAGATTGGATCGGGAAGTGTGCATGAAATTCTACACGGGCATCTTCGGGTAAGGAAGATAGTTTCATGCTGGTACCGCAAAATCTAACGCAGGCTCAGGAGGAGGGGGTGCGTACAGAAAACCTCCACGCGTGACTGATACCTGCTGGTCCCTTACGGATACGTTCGGGGGGAAGAGCAGTTGTCAGGCCGGTGCACCCTGGGCATGAACAATATACTCTTCGGAAAAGGTTTGGGAGTTTTTCGGAGAGGGTATTGTTTGTGGCTAATTTCTGTGGGCGGGGGAGCAGCATGCTCCTCGACGTTCTTCCGCTTGTCCCTCTGATTTGCAGAGGGCACAGTGGGGGAACGAAGGAGGCGGGTCGCTCCTGATCGATCGACGTTCGTCGATTGACACTGGACGTGACCCCAGCCGCTGCGGTGCAGGCGCACCAAAGCGGCTATCGTTTCTCCCTCAAGAGCGATCTTGAGGGAGAACTTTCGGCGGGTTCGCTGAGCCAGGTTATCTGGACAGCGGACGGAGGCATGTATAATGCCGCCGCCGGGGGCTTGGCTTAACCGCCCGGCCCAGAGGAAGGACACCTCTAAGATAAAAAACCACCTAATCCTAAGTTTAGAAGCGCGGCGAGAGGATGAGTGGCTGGTGGGGGACCAGTCGTTAGCGCTTCACCTGTAGATACCTGCCGAACTCTACAGTATGTAGGCTTACCTAGGCAAGAGGCTCTGCCTAGGTGGACATGTAGTTCCTCAATACTCGTGGGATTAAGAATGGAAACAATTATAACAAACAAAAACAAAAACAAAGATGACGTGCCAATTGTATTGGCGGAGAAGTTACCGATTGCCGGCAACGGCAACAAGAGCCGAGGAGGCTCCAGTCCCTCAGGGGACCAAAGCATGTCCGACCAGGACACAAAAAGCGGGGGCTCCAAGTCCAAATTTTGGGGCAAACGGTCGCGCGGGTCGGAGCGCACAGGATCGGCGGGGCAATCCTCGGGCGAGGAAAGCCTCCCGATCGCGAAAGTGCCGACAGTCAGGAGAGGCCGAGGACGAGCGGTAGCGGGAGCAGCTTCCGCTTCGAGGCCGGGGCGGGGCAATCGGGGTCGCCTCAAGCGGCCTGATACGCCGCTAATCAGTTCGGAGAGCGAAACCGGGGTCTCGTCATCCGAAGCCTCAACGGAGGAGTCGGAGGTGGTGGTCGCCGCCTCACAGGTGGGCACGAAGGCGCGGCCCGACGCCGCGAAGAGTGCTCAGGGTGGGGTGGTCGCCACCGAACAGGTCGCCGAAATGGCCCGTCCGCTCCGGGAGCGGGCCAAAAACAAGCCGGACCACTGTGGTGGTAAGCCGGACGCCGCTGGCGGCTCCAATTCGGAGCGAGCGGCCAAGTTCGCGGAGGAGGTAGCGGCCGTGATCAGCGAGGTGGCCTTGAAGAGGACGAAGTCCTCTAGAGGCAAGGCTGTATCCGCGGCCACTGCCTCTATCATGGCGGCAGCGGAGGCCCTCCAACCCGGGCCTCCGTCGGACGGTATGTCGCAAATGCGGGCGGAGATCGCCCGCTTGACAGCCGCCATGGAGCTTCTCCAAAAGGAGAATGCGGAGCTCCGAGCGGACTTGGCCGGGCTCCGAGGAGCCGGCCCCCGAGAGGTGCCGCAGGAAGGGGAGCGGCATGGGCAGGGACGGCCCGTGTCTGCAGAGGACCGGATCCTCAACCTGGTGCGGCAGGAAATGGCTGCTCTACGGAGCAAGTTTTCCACGTTGGAGGCCATTGTCCTGCGCCCCCCGTTGGCGGCAAGCCAGCCGGCCCCGGGCCAGCTAAGGGCGTTGTCGTACGCCGCCACTGCAGCTGCCACAGCCGGTCCAGCCTCGTCGGGGCCGACCAAAGGTGGGGCGGCTGCACAGGCGGCGAAGGCCCCAGCCAAGGCGGCTGGGGTCCCGGCCAAGGCGTCGGGGGCACCGGCCAAAGCGGCGAGTGCCCCAGTCAAGGCGGCAGGGGCCCCGGCCAGGGTAACCAGGGCCTCGGCTAAGGCGGCGAATCGGCCGCCCCCACCACCTTCTGAATCTCCTCCGGCCGACGCCGGATGGCAAGTAGCCGGGGAGAAGAAGAAGGCTGGTAAGGCGGCAAGGGCGGCCAAAAGGAAGGCGAGGCGGCAGCGGCGCAAGGAGCGAAGCGTCGCGGCTAGGCTCCGCGCCCCGAAGTCCGCAGCTGTAGTGATTACACTACAGCCGGAAGCGGCAAAGAAGGGCGTGTCCTACCAGCACGTGCTCGCCAAGGTGGATGCGGCGGTGGATCTCAAGGAGACCGCCAATGGCGTCCGGCTCAAGATAACCGCGACTGGGGCCAGGATGCTGGAGATCCCCGGTGCAAACAGCGGCCCGGCAGCGGACGCTCTGGCCAATAGGCTCAGGGCGTCCCTGGATCCGGACGAGGCCCGAGTGTCCAGGCCCACCAAACGCGCTGACTTGCGCATCCGGGGCCTGGACGACTGCGTGACGGCAGAAAAGGTGGTGGCCGCGGTCGCCAGGACTGGGGGGTGCTCTGCCGAGGAGGTGAGGGCGGGCACCATCCACCCTGACTCCACGGGGATGCGAGCCGTTACGGTGAGCTGCCCCGTGTCCGCGGCCAAGCTTATAGCCGGGGAGGGCCGAAGGCTTCTGGTGGGTTGGGTCTCCGCGCAGGTCAAACTGCTGGAGCCCAGACCTCTGAGGTGCTTCCGCTGCCGGGTGGGCGACCACGTGGGAGCGAAGTGCACCTCGGAGGTAGACTGCAGCGACCACTGCTTCCGCTGTGGTCAGCCTGGTCATAAGGCCGGCTCGTGCAACGCCGCGCCGCACTGCATTGTATGTGCGGCGGCTGGCAAGCCGGCCGATCACCGGGCTGGGAGCAAGGCCTGCGCTCCACCCGCCAAAGCCAGAGGCAGGGGCAAGCCCTCCGCCACCGCCGTCACCGCCGCAGCCGCCGCCACTACTGCCGCCGCCGCTGCCGCCTCCACTGTCGTCGTCGCCGCCATTGCCGCCGCGGCGGTGCCCTCAGAGGGGGCTAGGGAGGGGGTTGAAATGGAGTGTCAATAACGGCCCCATTACGCCTCCTCCAGGCGAACATCAACCACTGCGCTGCCGCTCAGGATCTGTTGCTCCAGAGCATGGCGCAGTGGTCGATTAACATCGCCGTGGTCGCTGAGCCGTACTTTGTCCCGCCCAGGGATGACTGGGTGGAGGACCTGAGCGGCTCAGTGACCCTCATTTCGTCGGCCGCCGCTGGTACCCCGTCCCTCGAGTCTGTCAAGAGAGGACGGGGTTGCGTGGCAGCACGGTTCGGGGAGATTGTCGTGGTAGGGGTATACTTCTCCCCGAACCGAACTCTTGCCGAGTTCCACAACTCCCTCGTGGAGTTGAGAGTCGTCGTCGTCGGGTTCGGTTCCCTCCCCGTGTTCGTCCTCGGGGACTTCAATGCCAAAAATCTGGCTTGGGGTTCCCGCTTTACGGACACACGGGGTAGGATGGTGGAGGACTGGGCTCTGGAGACGGGCCTGGTCGTCCTAAACCGGGGTTCTGTCCCCACGTGTGTGCGGATGCGGGGCGAATCAGTGGTGGACATTTCGTTCGCCAGCCCCGCTCTGTCGCCGCGTGTAATCGACTGGCGCGTCATAGAGGAGGTGGAGACCTATTCCGATCACAGGTACATCCGGTTTGACGTCTCCGCCCAGACCTCGAGCGCGCCGGTCCGACAGGCCCCGAGTGGTCCGCGGTGGGCGCTGAAGCAGATGGACCGGGAGCTTCTCCTGGAAGCCTCGATCGTGCAGGCCTGGGTGTCATCACCGACAGGCCTGCCGACATCAACGACGAGGCGGAGTGGTTCCAGGAGGCCATGTCCAATATATGCGACGTGGCAATGCCCCGGGTCCATCCTGGACGTGCTTCGCGCCGGCTGTACTGGTGGTCGCAAGAGCTGGAAGCTCTGCGCAGGGCGTGCGTAGCAGCGCGACGCCGGTTCGCCAGGCACCGCAGGCTCCGTATCCGCCCTCCGGATACGGAAGCCATTGAGGCGGAGCTGTACGAGGGGTACAGAGCGGCGAAGACCGCCCTCCAAGCGGAGATCCTGCGGGCCAGGACACTGGCCCGCGAGGAGTTGCTGGAGTCTCTGAACAGAGACCCGTGGGGACGCCCATATAAGATGGTGCGGGAGAAGCTCCGCCCATGGGCTCCCCCGCTGACGCAGAGTCTCCGGCCCCAGCTTGTGGAGGACGTGGTGAGCGCTCTGTTCCCTTCAAGAGGAGAGCATACGCCCCCGCCCATGGCTCCGCCCATTGCGGTGCCCGATGCGGACCACACCGCCGACGATGACGACGATGCTCCGGAGGTGACCGAGGTAGAGATGAGAGTGGCGGTACGCAAGATGAGTGCGAAGAATACCGCCCCAGGACCCGACGGCATTCCCGGAAAAGCCTGGGTCCTGGCCATGGGGACTCTCGGGCCTCGACTAAGGGGGCTCCTATGCGCATGCATGGAGAGGGGCCAGTTCCCACTTTGTTGGAAGACTGGGAAACTGGTCCTCATTAGGAAGCCGGGGCGCCCGGCGGACTCTCCGTCCGCCTATCGGCCCATTGTGCTGCTCGACGAGGTGGGCAAGCTCTTTGAAAGAGTCATTGCAGACCGCCTCGTCGGGCAGCTGGTGCGAGTGGGGCCGGATCTGGCGGAGAGCCAATTCGGTTTCCGCAGGAGGCGCTCTACGGTGGACGCCATCATGCGCGTGCGAGCCCTCACGACGGGGGATGCTGTGGCCCGGGGTGGGGTCGTCTTGGCGGTGTCTCTAGACATCGCCAATGCCTTTAACACCCTGCCCTGGAGTTGCATCAGGGAGGCACTTCGGTATCACCGGATGCCGACCTACCTCTGTCGTGTGGTCGAGGCCTATTTGACGGACAGGGCTGTCATCTACCCCGGTCACCAAGGAGAGTGGAACCGGCGAGAGATGTCGTGCGGTGTCCCACAGGGATCGGTCCTGGGGCCGCATCTGTGGGACATCGGATACGACTAGGTGCTACGCGCCGATCTCCCTACTGGCGTCAGCGTCGTCTGTTACGCTGACGACACGCTGGTCCTGGCGCAGGGGAGGTCGTACCAGGCGGCGGCCGACTTAGCGACACGCGGGGTTGCGACAATCGTCGACAGAATCCGGCAGCTGGGACTCGAGGTGGCCCTGCACAAGTCCGAGGCCATGGGTTTCTATGGTCCTCGTAGTGCGCCACCGCCGGGTTCCCAGGTAATGGCGGGAGGGGTTCACATCGGCGTCGAGTCAACGATGAAGTATCTGGGACTCGTCCTCGACAGCCGGTGGAACTTCGTGGAGCATTTCCGACGTTTGGCTCCCAGACTGGACCGGGCCGGGGCTGCCTTGAAGCGGCTCCTGCCCAATCTGGGAGGTCCAAACGCCTCCTGCCGGAGGCTCTACGCGGGGGTCGTGCGGTCCATGGCCCTTTACGGGGCGCCGGTGTGGGCGCCTTCATTGAGGCGGCAGCCAGCCCGCCGGCTTAACGCGTCCCAAAGGGTCATGGCCATCCGGCTGGCCCGAGGATACCGCACGGTCTCCTGCGAGGCGGCGAGCCTCCTTGCCGGAGTACCGCCATGGGATCTGGAGGCAAAGGTCCTCGCGCACATTTGGGAGTGGCGCGAGGAGGCGAAACGCCGGGGCTTAACTCCGATGCCGCAAGAAGTTGCGGCACAGCGGACAGAGCTCCGGCGGGATCTCATGGCGGAATGGAGAGTGCGATTGTCGCAACCCAGCGCTGGGCACGCCGCAATTGCGGCGATAAGACCCCTCTTTGAGGAGTGGCTAGAGAGGCGCCACGGCGTCCTCACCTTCCGCCTGACACAGGTGCTCACCTGACACGGCTGTTTCGGGAGGTACCTGTTCAGGATAAAGCGGGAGGAAACGCCCGGGTGTCATCACTGTGTGGATCGCCCGGAGGACACGGTGGAGCATACGGTGGAGGTCTGCCCGGCTTGGGCAGAGCATCGCCGTGTCCTCGTGGAAGCGATCGGCGGCGGTGATCTCTCGCGTCCGGCCCTGATTCGGGCCATGCTACGGAGCGAGAGGAAATGGCAGGCCGTCACCTCGTTCTGCGAAGCAGTAATGCTCGCGAAGGAGGAGACGGAGCGCGTGAGGGAGAGGCAAATTTCGCGCCCTCGCGCCCCTAACCGCCGCAGCAGGAGACGCCCTGGGCGTCGGGAGTCATTAGACGATTTCCGGCCACCGTAGGCGCGGGCTTGCGGACGGTGAGCAATGGGTAGCTCGCCGCCCGATAAGGACCAAGCCCGGGTCGACGGCGCGTTGTGTTCCACGCGCGCCTCAAAGAGATGTCAGCAGAATTTACGGGGTCCGCTAGGGCCAATGCCTGCCGGGGGTTCGAAGAAAACCGATAGGGAAATCGTGGCCCCCTGGCAACACGGCAACTGAAGGAACACGGGTGGGTTTTAGTCAGTAAGAGTCTGACACGCCCTCCCGCTCCGCCCAGAGCGGGAGAAGTTATTTGATGATTTCCCACCCAAAAAAAAAAAAAAAAAAAGGCTCAGGAGGAGGTTCGGGTAGAATGATGACGAGACATGATAGCAAAATTTGAAGCAGGCTCGTCTCGACGCGTTTAATATATAATTACGGATGGCTTTATCATTTTTGTTCCCCAAAATAAAAAATCAACTCAAGGGAAAACAGTTTTCATCACTGAAAAATGCACTGGCTGCATTTGAGAAGAGGATTGAAGAGGTGTCTGATACGGACTGGAAAATGTGTTATGAAAATTGGTTTAGACGTATGAAACTGTATATAGATGCCAATGGAGAGTTCTTTGAAAAGCAATAATAAAAAAAATTATAACCGGTAGTATATTTTTTTTAAATATCGCAAGACTTTTTGAGTGCCCCATGTATAAAGCCTACAATTCGATATGTACCGGTCCTTAAGGATCAAGCCAGTAGTCCATGTAGAGCCTAGCTAACTTAACTGTATTGCGACGTGTCAATGAGACAGATAGCGCCTCCGGCAGTCAAGTTGTAGCCGCCACGAGTATGTTAGTACCGTGACACACCACACGCATGCCAGTCTGACAAACTCAGACGGTTACTAGCCGCCGGATTGGTTGCTATGCTTGGTTGAGCTAATGTGATAGCTGCCTAAGTAATACTTGCTCCAAACCAGTACCCTAATTGCGTAATCCATTTTGACAGTTCAACTACATTCATTGCCTTATTTAATGTTGTTGATTTTTTTTAAGCTATTGCATAGCTTTTATCGCGGGCTTTGAGCGCGGCGACCGAATCAAGAAATTCCGTACCGAAAATAAAACCTAACACCCCCACTCCGCCTACCATGTAATGACAACATCAACATCAACACCACGTCAACAACATCACGTTGTCATGGGAACGTAATTTTTGTTTTATGTCATCATCCGTCGTTCCCATGACAACGTGATCCACTCCGTCTACCATGTAATGACGGATCATTCGTCATCATCCCAAGTGTAGCGTTGACAAATAGGAAGTATGGAGGTTACAAATGCTATGCAATAGCTTTACCGCGGTAGTCCCCGAGTGCCACACGTTTTTTTTTATTTAGATTTTTTTTTCTAACTTCTGAAGCAATGGATCAGCAATCTGTTTCAGAAACAGATTGTAATTGATCATGTATTACGCAATTAGGGTACTGATTAAGTTTTAGTAGGTAGTTTTCAAGTGAGGAAATATTTTACAGCGCGGTTATCGTTGCCTCGTTTGGGTGTCAATAAGTATGGAGAAGTTTAGGTTTACTGAGAATAAAACATGTATACGGTACATTATTGGCAATTTTTATCTAACTGCATCAGAAGGAGGGTTAGGTACGGTTTTATTTAACAAACATGTATGGCCCGTGCTGTCTCACTATTAGTCAAAGGTTTTCCTTCATATTTTCCCCGGTTATCTTTATAAAAGCAGCCCCAAATTTAATCAATAATCGGCTGCAAAATAATCCCCTTCTTTTACCGACATTGTAAAACATTAAACCTAAGTTTTACAACCAAAAAATTTCAAATCCAAATAACCGAACAGCTGAATCTCCCCAGAAGCGTGCTCTAACGAGTGGAATGTCCAGCAAAGAGTACACTGGTAACAAAAGAGGAACGGTGGCACAAAAGCAAAGGGAGTGGACCGGCTGCCCGCGAGCTGAGAGTGTGTCCATTGTGCCACGAACTTTAACTGGTGTAATGAAAGCACTTTTTTTTTAAGTATCCATCCAAAATTAGTAAAAGAACAGTGTCAATTTTGGAAACATTGCATTATTAGAAATAGGATTTATGTCTGTTTTCAATAAAACTACGCGAAACCTAATAAACCGCACGGTTGTATTTTCAATTCTCGGTGCTGAGCGTTTCTTGTATGGGGCCGCCTTTGGCCCCTTTAAAATGATTTAATTTTTATTATTTGTTGTTATAGTGGCAATAGAAATATACAATCTGTTATAATTTCAACTGTCTACCTATTACGGTTTATGAGATACAGCCCGCTGTCAGACGAACGGACGGACAGCGGAAGCTTAGTAATAATGGTTCCGTTTGGCACCCTTCGGGTACAGAACACTAAAAGTAGTGTTAGTGAAGTTTGAAGACTGTATGAGCCACAGCTGCGACATTTTAGTTTTCAGAGGATAAGAAGAAAAATTATAATTATGTCTAATGGATGGATGTTATTCACGTAATACCTGAATTTTATACCTATCCCCATAGATCTATGCGGTGACTCGATAAAGTGTTTATTCTTAGCAATTGTTGCCATATACACGAACAAAACTCATTCCTATTTACAAAATAATAATGTAAAATAAACATTTCCATGTATTCCTTTGAATAAAATTATCATTACCTTGAATATCATTTGTATAAAATGAACTAGACAAAATTAGATTTTTTGTCGGTAGATAATACCTATTTAAAGAATCGAATCACTTTATCGTGCAAATCAGTACAATTTATTAAAAAAATATATAAAATATTTCACATTACCAAAATACCGTGTGACAACGAACACGTGCGAAACTGGTTCACTCGTATGCAAATTGACTCCGGCCTCCCTAATTCAACCCCCAAGGTATTTTATACCCTAATATTTTAAATTAGGGTTTAAAATTAAATGTAATTAGGTTTGCAGACTGCTTCTGTACAGTGAAAAAAGTGTAGGGTATTGGTTAATTAAAGTGAAGCCCTTGACGAAACCTTGTATGGACGGATGCAATGACTTAAATTCGTATTGCGAGAGGGTGAAATGATACGGTAGACTTGTCATTAGCCCTTTTATAGACGATGACGCAAGCAGTGGCGCGACGGGGCTGTGCAAATACATAGATACACATATCGAATTTTGTGCCCACATAGATTTATTTATGTAGGTTAAGTATACCATTGATGGAACCATGAGTATGGGAGCTTCAGACACAATTCTACAATTATTTAAAAAAAAAATGTTTGTTTTTCTTTTTTCAGTTGTGTTTTTGCAATCGGGTTTTTTGTTTTTTTAAATAATTTGCTTTATTTCAAGCTCTTTAGTTTTATTAAAATATAATATCTGGATGACCGAGGTTTGCTCGTTTTTTTTTTAATGACGTTTTCTAAACATGAAACCTAGCTAGATCGATTTATCGCCCCCGAAACCCCTGCATACTAAATTTCATGAAAATCGTTGGAGCCGTTTCCGAGATTCAGATTATATATACAAGAATTGCTCGTTTAAAGGTATTAGATATATTGACTCATTAGGTAGGTACTAGCTTTTATTTGATACCAATAATGTAGTTTTTTTCTTTTTAAACCTACCCTCCCTTTTTTGAACAAACTGTAAAAAGGTTTAGTTAAATGTCTAATCTTATTTCAAATGGAGTATAGTGATTATTATGCTATTTTTATATTGATACTAGCTTTTTCCCGTGGCTTCGCCCGCGTGTCTGTTTTTGTAACTATTGTTTTACGCAGCGCACGCTAGTCGATCACCCAGTCGAAATTATTTTTTCCTTCAACTTAACAATTATCGTCATATTTCAGCCAATTTACACAAAACGATGATGAATCATACACTTAAACCTTCCTCATGAATCACTCCATCCATTGGTGAAAACCGTTTGAAAATCCGTTCGGCAGTTTTTGAGTTTATCGCGAGAAGCGGCAGGAGAACTTTGTTTTTTTATATTAATGTAGTGATGACAAAGTAGGTTATAATCTACTTCATCATCATCTGCCTAGCCTTTTCCCAACTATGTTGGGGTCGGCTTCCAGTCTAACCGGATGCAGCTGAATACCAGTATTTTACATGGAGCGACTGCCTATCTGACCTCCACAACCCAGTAACTGGGTAATACGATACCTCTTGGTTGGTTGTCAGACTTTCGGGCTTTTGACGACCCGTAACGACTGTCAAAGATCCACGAATGACAGCCGGGACCAACGGCTTAATCTACTTATTACTTTTAACTTATGCACAGCTGCGTCATTAAGCTGAAGCTTCGAAAGCTCATTAAAGATCTCTATTATTAAACTATACACCCATTCTAGGTGTTTCCTTTAAAAAGACTTACTACTTCCAGGTGTATATTATGTTCTGTAGCGGGGTGTGTCTTGTACTTCCTAATGAGCATGACCATGTAGCTTTAAACTAAGCTGCGACTACACTGTTCAAGCCACACCCACTTGAAATAGTCTATAGCTAGCATAATATAAAGCTGAGTGCTCACAGTAAGTTAGTCACGACATAAGTCACATTTGTCACAATAATAGCCGAACTAACGAAGTAATAAAGGTAGAAACATTACTGTGCCACGACAATTGTCTTGACTAACTAGTTACTAGTTTGACCATTGAACAAACCGAGCTGTTCTTATTTTAATATATTATTTGCGCTACACGTTGGGTAAGGCTTTGGACACACGGAGGTAGTCCACGAAATTCAAAATTGCTTACGTTTTTGCATTTTGCAGGTCACTGTCAGATTGATTCGCGACCGTAACAAATATGGCTTTACATAATTATAATCATTAGAATCAGTGATACAACTCCTTAAGTTAGAATTGTCCTCAAATGTCATGTGTTCATGAAATGTCATTCAATAAGGGTAATATGAACTTAGCGAGTTGTATTGATGATTTTTATGATTATAATTTTACTAGCTGCGCCCCGCGGTTTCACCCGCAGAAGTCTCGATCCCGTGGGAATATCGGGATAAAAAGTATCCTATGTGTTAATCCAGGTTATAAACTATCTGTGTACCAAATTTCACATCCAAATCCGTTCAGCCGTTTGAGCGTGAAGAAGAGACAAACATACACACACACACACACTCACAAACTTTCGCCTTTTTAATATTAGTGTGATAAATACTTATTTGTTACGGTCACGAATCTTATTTTGATCAACAGACAACTTTATACTGAATAGCAAATTGAGAAAAAATAAAAACGTAGCTTTTACCTTAAAGCAATATATTTACCTGACTGCGTAGATAGGAAGGTTTCATCTGAATTAGTGTATTAATACTGATCCGTAAGTAAGTATTTTGAATATTAGAATGTGGAATTTACCATTGGTAAATTGTAGCCTATGTAGAAAAAGGTCTCTAAAACAAAATCCCGTATGACAGTAGCGTAGGGAAAAAGAAAGCCAGTCCATAAAATCCTTCCATAAATAATTCACGTACAATTCATTACAATGTTTGTAAAGGAAAACATACAAATCGTACCAATTAAATAGATCCTACGTCACTGATACATGTGTGCTATTTTAAAACAGCGAACCGTTCTACCCAAATCCAACAATACAATTAAAACCCGGAATCCCAGGTGATTGATACACCGTCTGCCTTTCCAGCGAACATTCTAAAACCGTCCGTCTAAACTTACCCTTACCCAACTTTGTACATCGATGTGGCTGTGAACGGGTTATATATTACCCGACAAGTATTCCAGTTAGCAAGATTTACCTCGCTAAGTACCATCGCGGACACTGGCGGTGAACCATATTTCAACCTTATTACTAAGGACATAAGGGTGAAAAGTGATTCACCGCAAATGTCCGCGGTGTGTACATTGCAAAGTGAATAAAATAAATTATACAAGCTAAGCTACACTTATTCTAATTCTCTTCCAGTTAGAAATAGGGCATCCATTTTGGAAATGGAAAATGAGTTGCCAGTTTCCATTTTGGAATTGGATTTTAATTTTGGAAACGGTTAACGATAATTTTATGGTGTAACGGTATGGTGCTGCGGCGTAAATCTACGCGATGTGTTTTTAATTGTTTGAAATCTTTTCTTTTTTTAAAAAAAGGTTACAAATTAATCTTGTGGCTTACTAAATGTGTCATCAACTTCGTTGCGTTTTATGTTAGCTGAAAAAACTCGGAATATCATAATGTGTACGTACATACATTTAATTTTCGTTTGTACTATTTACCTACATATTATAGCTGTTATAGGTCAGAATTTCGAACGAGCAACGCACACGTTATTTGAACACGTCACATGAAGTTAATTGACTTGTTTGACAACAAAGTTTTTTAATGTCCACATATTCCGCACGCCATTACTACATAAAACTCGTATTACCTACACAAAAAATGCCGTAGTAATTTCATTCAATAATTCCACGAAAAACGCTACCAAAAATATTTGTTCATTGTGCTATTAAAACAACTTTGTCCAATGGCCGGTGCCTATAATTTACGAAACGTATTGGTCAAAACCGAATGCCGAAATGGCCGTTGTTCTCCCGCTCTGGGCGGAGCGGGAGGGCGTGTCAGACTCTTACTGACTAAAACCCACCCGTGTTCCTTCAGTTGCCGTGTTGCCAGGGGGCCACGATTTCCCTATCGGTTTTCTTCGAACCCCCGGCAGGCATTGGCCCTAGCGGACCCCGTCAATTCTGCTGACATCTCTTTGAGGCGCGTGTGGAACACAACGCGCCGTCGACCCGGGCTTGGTCCTTATCGAACGGCGAGCTACCCATTGCTCACCGTCCGTTGTTGGTTGCCTGAGAGATATTTCTCGACGGCATGTGAAGCCAAGTTAGAGACCCATGGGCGGCTTTAAAACTCCGACACCAGGTTAGTCACTAACCAGACGAAAAGAAGCAGATTGGTTAAAATTAAGACTCCTGTATATTTCCCAATAATGAAGCAAAGACCTCATAGCTTTGCATAGTAGACCCTTCCGTATGGAAGTAGTTATCATAGGTAAATTTAGCTTAAAAATCTATTTTATCGTCCAGTTTGGCAATAAAAACTAAGTAGTCCACTTAGAGCACCCGTCCGTCCGAATAGCACCTGCGCGAATAGCACCTAGCCTAGTGTAGTTCGTGGATTAAAATTTATTTTTACATTTTTGTCCACGAAGAGCACCTACGACTCAGCAGCCTACTGCTGGGATGTATTTGTTTTACAGGACGTTATTAAATGAAAGATATCGATAAAAATCACTAGAATGTTTATTAATTACACATACGTACATACGAAACTTGTTTTATCGATATCTTTCATTTAATAACGTCCTGTAAAACAAATACATCGCAGCAGTAGGCTGCTGAGTAGCAGGTGCTATTCGGACGGGTGCTCTAAGTGGACTACTTCATAAAAACAACTACCATTGGTAAGTTAAACGATTCGTCTTTGTTTATAAGGAACTGAGCGTAAGTACATTTATATTTTTAACCGACTTCAAAAAAAAAAGGAGGAGGTTCTCAATTCGTCGGGATATTTTTTTTATTTATGTTCCCCGATTACTCGAAGACGGCTGGACCGATTTGAAAAATTATTTTTTTGTTTGAAAGGGTATACTTTCAAGTTGGTCCCATTGTCATTTGGTCACGATCTGATGATGGGATATTGGAGAAATCGAGGGAACTCTTCAAATATTAAAGGAACATCTATAGCGATTTGGGTATTTTTGATGATCAGTTAACATAAGGCTATTTGTAACTTAGATAAATTACAAACCAACCCACTAAAAAGTAAAAAAAAAAAAAAACTTTTTTACAAAAAACATAACCGACTTCCAAACTACAAAGTGAAAAATAACTTTAATTTCGGAAGTCGGTGTCAAAAAACTAAAATACTGATCTGATCCAAAGACACCGACTTTCGATATTAAAGTTATTTTTCACTTTGTAGTTTGGAAGTCGGTTATGTTTTGTGTAAAAAAGTTATTTTTGTCTAGCACATTCATTTGAATAGTGACGTGCAAATTACTATGCGAACTAAATTGATAAAACTTTTTGTGGTAGTGAGTCATTGAGTCATTCGCAATCTCACTGAAGTGTATTCGAATAAAAAGATCATTCCAACTTATTCACAAAGACTTGTGGAGCAGACAGAATCGGATCACGTCTGAGTCTTACTCACTTGAGCGGCTTAAGCCTAGTAAAGGCTTAAAGGAACCTTTCTTCACAAAATCGCTCAAATGTTGAATACTACATGAGCTGACTACCTTTTGTTACTGACACCTTTAACTAAATATAGAGTTGAGTTTTAAGCCAAGTTTGCTAAACACAATGAATTACAAATCGTACTCCAGTCTAGTATTTCAAGCAGTGTAGGTTTCTAAAGTCAGTCGAATAAGCATCGTGTATTCGACTATTCCACTCGATCACGTAAAGCTATTCGAGTGTTGCAACGTCGCATCACTAATTCAGATTTATCGCAGAATACAGTTAGAGACCGGTTTGGAGGCAGCTTGGTATTGTGATGCCTTACGGTCCTGGTGTGAGCTGTGAGGCTGTGAGCTATTCCATGAGTTCATAATATTATTCAAGACCACATTTTAACTAAAATCCATAAAGAAACTACATAAAATTTAAAATTCCTAGTACATTTTGACTGCCTCGAAGGTCTAGTTGTCGCAAATGCGAGGGTTGCATCCCCAGGTCAGGTGGGATTATTGGTTTTTTTTTAGTTTTCCATTAGGAAATTCTCAGTAGCATTCTCTGAATATGTGCCCGGTTATTAAGTATGAACTCGCCCCGTCTATGCTAGTTGAGTTTTCGAAAGGAACTAAAATGTATCTGGCGAAAAATGTTTGTATAAAAGTATGGCCAGAAGATAAAACTTTCAAAAGATTTAAAGTTCCACTTCCCAAGATCTTCTAAGAAATAGCCTAACTTTAAGAGGCGTTCAACTATTCATTCTGATGTTGATCCAATTTCGGAGTCAGCCCCAGTAAGCCTTTGACTGAGTGATGGATAAGGGAAGCCAGCGGATTTTCATGATGGATTGACTTGTCACGAGAAAGAATTGGATTTTTTGTCTGCGCAATATGCGTAGAAGCCTTTTTAATGTCGTCATTCTTTGAAGAAAGCTTATAAAAAAAGTTCTGAAGAAACCAGTCTAATAAATAAGTTTGGACCACATCACGCTTGTATTACCAAAATGGTAGGTAGAGGCGTACCTACCTATATCTAAGTACTACACTTGTATTTTGCCAGTTATGTTTTAATGTCTAACTCGAGGAGGAGCTCGTGACTAAGTAATAACAGCCGCACGGATCGATACATCAGGTTAAACTACGCTTGCCGGGGTTAGCCCGTGGATGGGTGACCATCTTTACATACTGAGACTCCTCCGTGCCTCGAAAATCACGTTTTAAGCCGTTGGTCCCGACTGTCATTTGTGGATCTTTGACATTCTTTACGGGTCGTCAGAAGCCCGAAAGTCTGACAACCAGTCTTACCAAGGGGTATTGTATTACCCAGTTACTGGTTTGTGGAGATCGGATAGGCAGTCGCTCCATGTAAAATACTGGTATTCAGCTGCATCCGGTTAGACTAGAAGCCGACCCCAACATAGTCGGGAAAAGGCTAGGCAGATTTATTGTTTTAATGTCTAACACATACTCACGCCTATACACTTATTATTAATATTATTACTTTTTTTTTATTGTTCTCATACTGATTATTTTGTTTTGTTTGATTTCACGCTATTTGCCATGTATATTTTAAGTGTTTTATTTTTATATTTTGACTAGCAGCGTCCCGCAGTTTCACCCGCATAAGTCTCGATACTGTAAGAATATCAGAATAAAAAGTATTCTATGTGTTAATACAGGTTATAAACTATCTGTGCGCCAAATTTCATCTAAATCCGTTCAGTAGTTTTTGTGTGAAAGAGTAACAAACATCCATCTATCCATCCTCACAAACTTTCACATTTATAATATTAAATTATGATTATTATAAATTATAATTAAGTAGGATGATTTTAATTTAATTTCATTTTAGTTTATGTTTACCTGTTATGTTATAATCACTTTGTATTATCCATAACTTTGAAAATGTCGAAATTCTGACCCCCAAGACACAAGATTACAGGCAAATGCCTAATTTCGGTTACCGTCCAATCCGTTCTTGTACAACTGATTATTAATAAATAAATTTGAAATTTAATACAGGGCGATTCTAATGGCATTAATCAGCCAAAACTCTAGACCACCTACTACAGTCAGTTTACTAATGGAAAACCCCTTTCCCTAAACGAAGATTAAAAATTCAGTACGTGGAAAGGAGATGTTTCATTTTCGGCCATAAAGTGTACGTTAATGAAAAAAAAAGGAAAAAATTCCACGAATTGAGGAAAAATATTCTTTCCTGTTTATTCCTCTGATTACTTCGGCACAAAAAATAATAGTTTAACAAATTATTGCCATATTTTATTCATCATGGCGTCGTTTTACTTGCATACTGCTTTCGTCCAGAAATCATGTTACATTTTAACAAAATAATATCATGTAGACGTTATTCAAATAAATATGAAAGACGTGTATTTATGTACTACAATAAGATAGCTATCTTATACAACTTTTTTGATTAATTAGAAAGTATGATTCATCATAAAAATAAAAAACTGCTTTTGTGGATTGTAGATTTGTAGGTACTTCTGGACGAAAATGGCTAGCTGTCGATAATCGTATTTCTCCTGACAAACGTCAAACATTTTCGGTTTTTATTTTGTGCCCAAAAAGTATTAGATATTATGGAAAAAAACAGTCTTCATTGCATTTAGGAGTTCGTTTCCCAGGTTTTCTGAAGTGTACATGTTATGGCCGGAGTCCCATACAAAAATGAAACGTCTCCTTTTTATTACAGTCCAAAGTTTTCTTTAGCTAATAAAACATTATTTAAAGCACTTAAGGTGTTAATAGCAAGATACACGCTATCTTAGTTCATAGTAAGCGATCCATTAAAAGTTTCTTGTAACTTCGTGCTAATGTTATAATATGCATGAAATTCTTAATAGTTAACTGCCTTTTTTCTACCTGCTAACTTCAGGGTTTGCTAAGGACGTTTGTACGACACGGTCAAGTTTTGTCTGAATCGGCAATAGGATATAAATTAATTTGACTGTAAGAATTATTAATTTGGAAGTGTATCATTATCCTAGCCTTTTCCCAACTATGTTGGGGTCGGCTTCCAGTCTAACCGGATGCAGCTGAATACCAGTATTTTATATGGAGCGACTGCCTATCTGACCTCCACAACCCAGTAACTGGGTAATACGATACCCCTTGGTAAGACTGGTTGTCAAACTTTCGGGATTCTTACGACCCGTAACGACTGTCAAAGATCCACGAATGACAGCCGGGACCAACAGCTTAACGTGCTTTCCGAGGCACGGAGGAGTGTCGGTATGTAAAGATGGTCACCCATCCACTGACCAACCCTGGCAAGCGTAGCTTAACCTGATGGATCGACCCGTGCGGCTGATATTACTTAGCCACGAGCTCCTTGGAATATGTATGGAGCTAATTTGGAAGTGTATCCAGTCTGGAAAATTGTTAGAAAAGTTTCGATGAAAATATTTATAATTTAAATTATAGTTAATTGATTCAGGCGTGACCTTGCGGAAATCCGTTATAAAATACAATAGACGTTGATATATTTAGTAAACAGTTCCGCTTAACTATTCTTAAAGAGCTATAAAAAACCTTGTAAGAAATCGACACGTGTTTCACCTCTCAACGAGATATCCTCACGATGACGATTGATGGCGTGTTGCCACACCGAGCGCTGGACGCAGAGCGCGTGTCCAGAGCTCGGTGTGGCAACACGCCATTTTGTCTATTCTTCCGTCGACAAAACCCGTAAAAAACCTGTTTCTATGGTTGTCATACTACGCGTGCTGTATTCCCCTAAATTTTAGGCAGAGGTGTAATTTTAGTACATCCCGTCTTCGTGGCCTGTAATAGGGGTGTTTATACTTTGAAATTGAAATTTGCCTCTCCCTCACGCGTTCCGCCTCCTCCTTCGGGAGCATTTCCGCTTCGCAAAAGGAGGTGACGGACTGCCATTTCCTCTCGCTCCGTACCATGGCCTGAACCAGGGCCGGACGCGAGAGATCACCGCCGCCGTTCGCCTCTACGAGGACACGGCGTTGCTCTGCCCAAGCCGGGCAGATCTCCACCGTATGCTCCACCGTGTCCTCAGGCCGATCCACACAATGGTGACACCCGGGTGTTTCCTCCCGCCTGTTCCTGAACAGGAACCTCCCGAAGCAGCCGTGTCCGGTGAGGACCTGCGTCAGGCGGAAGGTGAGGACGCCGTGGCGTCTCTCAAGCCACTTCTCAAAGAGGGGTCTTATCGCCGCAATTGTGGCGTGCCCAGCGCGGGGTTGCGACAATCGCGCTCTCCATGACTGAACCCAGGACCTCATGATCAGCAGTAACATTTGCAACCACTAGATCAACGAGGCAGTCGGGTATTATAAGTTTTTATTGATCTATTTGTTTGTATCTCCAAATGCTGCAAGTCTTTGATTAAGAACGGTTTGTCCTAAAAGTTGGCAACGTTGTAAATAGCTGTCAAATATTTTTTTTTTTTCTTTTTTGATTAATTTAGCAATATTACTGTATGGAAATAAGAAATGTGGCTAACTAGTTCTCTAGAATATAAATAAGTATTTGGAAACTTTCCAAATGCCTTTTTTACACCTAAAATTGTTACAACATCAAATTCAGTGTTATAATTGCAATTTATTATTAATATTCTAGGGAACTAGTTAGCCAAATTTCTTATTTCCATACAGTAATATTGCCAAATTAATCAAAACAGCGAAATATTTGACATCTATTTGCGACGTTGCTAACGAAACGAATATTTAATTGAATTCCAATTGCGCGTTTGCGTGGAACATTTCAACATTCATAAGTAATTATTCTACAGGTATTTCGAACTTTTGGCCGATTTGTCGAGGAAGTTGATAATTTTTTGCGAATATCTAGATAGTTTCTCCAAAGGTTGAATAGGTCAGGCAGCAATTGTTTCAGGTAAAGTAGACCATGATTAAAGATACTAGCTGCTAACTTTCTAATGAGCGCTCATGTTTCCTTAAATAGAACGGAAGTTTTCAATAGCCTGCCTCGCCAACCAACTAAATGAGAAATTCAGATTGTAAATGTGCGCCATTATAAATATGTTTGTGTGTGTGTGTGAGGAGCTCGTGGCTAAATAATAACAGCCGCACTGGTCGATCCATTAGGTTAAGCTACGCTTGCCGGGGTTGGTCCGTGGATGGTTGACCATTTTTACATACCGAGACTCCTCCGTGCCTCGGAAAGCACGTTAAGCCGTTGGTCCCGGCTGTCATTCGTGGATCTTTGACAGTCGTTACGGCTCGTCAGAAACCCGGAAGTCTGACAATCAGTCTTACCAAGGGGTATCGTATTACCCAGTTACTGGGTTGTGAAGGTCAGATAGGCAGTCGCTCCATGTAAAATACTGGTATTCAGCTGCATCCGGTTAGACTGGAAGCCGACCCCAACATACTTGGGAAAATGCTAGGCGGATTGATTGGGTGTGTATGTGTGTATGCATGTTGGGGTGTGTGTAATATATTTTATTCTTTTAACTAAAAGCAATGTTTGTCTTATAGTAAATATTTAACAATCCATCGGGAATAATAATAAGCTTTGTGTATCTATTTTTACGTATTAAAGTAAAAAGTTTTCCAGAAATAAAATCAAAATCTATATTTAAGCTCAATTGACATTGACCTTTCATCTTTCATTTTAAATGCAACACAGCCAGGTAAGTGAGACAAATGAATGACGTCAGATAATGTTAAACGAAGCATTAACAAACCACGGCACATCAGTCTGTTCCCGCTTTATAACGCGACCTTGGCCGTGAACTATGAACACAATACGTTATTATACGTTACGTTTAACGTTTATTTTTATTATGCTTTGAGTATTTTTTATCATTAACCGACTTCCAAAAAGGAGGAGGTTATCTGCTGTTAATTAATAAGTGAATAAGTATGTACAAATTTCACCTACGTTAAGTATTTATCAAATTTAGAAAGTAAGAGTTAAGCTACTCAACATTTATAATTGTGATCTATTGTCAACCTGCAGATAATTTATTTATTTATAAGTCTATTTAAGCTCTTCTCGCCTGAAACACAGGATTACCTAGTTCAGGCACGTAAGTCTTAGGAATATAATTTATATTTAAGCAAATCTGTAATCATTTTTATGCCGTGTAATTTTTTGAATAAATATATTATTATATTAATTACTAGCTGACCCTGCAAACGTTGTTTTGCCATATAAATGTTTGGGGTGGACCATCTTTATCAGTTACTACCCTACCTACCCTACCATAATTTATAAAAACATAATTTTTCTTCATATCTTTTTTTTTTTCCTAAGTTAAGATGTAAGCTATCCTATCTTTCAAGTTGGATCAAACTGCACACGGTGTGCAAATTTGATTAAAATCGGTTAAGTAGTTTAGGAGTCCATCGCGGACAAACAACGTGACACGTAATTTAAATATATTAAGAAGATATTGTGTGCTTTTTTGGTTTGTGCTAAATAAATGTATTTTCTTTCTTTTTTTTTCTTTACATGTTCGTAGCGTGTGTTTGTTAGTTTTTTTTTATGTATGTCCACCGATTTCTCCGTCATTTGTGGACCGATTTTGAAAATTCTTTTTTTTTTGTTTGAAAGGGTATGCTCTCAAATTGGTCCCATATAAATTTTATTAATTTTGCTTGAGTAGTTTTTGAGTTAGCTACAAAATACGTATTTTTTTCCCACTTAGTATGTAGATGATATGATAAGTTCCTGTCACTGGTAGCAGGTAGTGGTATTCGAGTGTGTGTGGGGTAGGTACCACAACTAAAAAGTGAAAAATAAAAACTTTTTTACAAAAAAAAACAATCGACTTGAGAACAATGGACAGTGTTTTTATACGTGCGTTTTACGTAAAGTTTAATGCGCGTCAACGGCGCGTAAATAGCATAATACATGTGCTTTAGTAGTATTTTTATGTGTATTTATTTTTGTTGTTTTTGTATAGTAATTGGAAATATACCGGATGATTTTTTTACCGTCTCAAAATTTTTACAGGGTGTTTTACCCATGAATATAAACAACTTTCACTATGGGAGCAACTCTGAAATCACGAAAAAAAAATCAGCTGTTTCATACATTTTGGTCAAGTAGGTATTGAACTTTTGTATAAACAGCTGATTTTTTTTTCGTGATTTCAGAGTTGCTCCCATAATGAAAATTGTTTATATTCATGGGTAGAATAGCCTGTAAAAATTTCGAGACGTTAAAAAAAATCACCCGGTATATTTATGTATATCTTTATATTTAAATAAATATTTATTCCTCAATTCTCGCTATTGCACCTACCACTGTTTGTCTCTGCATCACCCAAAGGTTGACTGGTAGAAAATGCCTTTGGCATTAAGTCCGCCTCTGTACATTTGTGTGCTTGAAGTATTAAATAAATAAACGCTGTGTGCAATTGTGCAAAGGCCCTAATGACCGGTCTTAACACTTACGGATCCAGGTTTTATTTCTTGTCTTTCCCTAATTTTTCTTCATTAAAACATGAACCGTTATTTCAGGAAGTAATAAAAACCTAATACTTATTTGAGAACATCTTCGGCTTCCAAATTCCATGTGAAATCTTGTCAGTTGTTGTGTCACATATAGGTAAATAATCGTAAGCAACAAATAAGAAACTGTTATAGACATAGTAAATCAATGTCACAATATCCGTTTGATAGTCTCATCAATGCGGTAAAACATATTTACCCTACTTACCTACTTTTACGGTAATTTATAAAAAAGTTAGACCGATAACGTGCGATAGCCGCATTCTTAAAGCCCTATTTACACGATGCAAGTTTTTTAAAAAATAAATTAAAAAATACAAAACGTAATTTGCATCCAGATGCGCCGATTAATTCGGCGCAACACTTTTCAAACGATACACTGTTTAAACCGGTTCAATCAGAACAAGATGGCTTTATAAATATTTAAAGGATTAAGCCCAATTTACACTTAACAAGTTTCTTGCCTGTGGCATACAATAAAATTGAAGCAACAAACGACTTGCGTCGCCTAAACACTGTTTACACGGTGCAACTAATTGTTGTTTCAACTTATGGTCTTTCATTTACGTGTGGTCGGTGACTAACCTGGTGACAGAGTTCGTATACCGTCTATGGGCTTCTGACTTCGGTACACATGCCGTCGAAAAATTTTTCTCAGGCATGCCAGATTTCTCACGATGTTTTCCTTCACCATTTTTGAAGCAAGCGTTTAGCGTTGTTGTTTTCCTGACTTTTCGAATTCATGTGCCTATTGTATAGTTATCATTTACTTCAAAAACGGTGAAGGAACTTATGGTATGAAACAGGCAATTAAATTGCACAGTGGAAATCAGGCATAAGTTACAATTTTGTTTTTAATAGCTTCAATGGTCTGACAGTCTACTGCTGATGATCCTACGTTCGATACCCGGGTCGGGTTTAAAAACATTGATTTATTTCCATTAAGAAATTCTCAGTAACACACCAGAGTGTTCATTTGTGCCTAAGCTCACCCCTTTTACTAATTAAGTGGGGCTTATAACATTTCTGTCGAAATGTGGGTATGAGTCAACAAAACCAAACTCCTTCGGGGAATCCAAACACAGGCGTAAGTGTGTTCTATTCTTATTGAAGCCTAAGTAAGTAGAAGCATAGAAATCTGAATACTTACTGTCCGTTCCAAGCCTAAGTAATTAGAGGCATATAAATCTGAATACTTAAGTACTGTCTATTCAAAAAGTATATGATGAAAGTGTAAACAAAGTTGTTCAGTACCCTAATTGCGTAATACAACACAATCTGTTTCGATTTGAAACAGATTGCTAATCCATTGCTTCATGGGTTGGAAAAAAAATCTGCACAACAACGTAAATAACGCAATGAATGTCGCTGAACTGTCAAAATGAAACAAATTAGGCATAATGGTTTACGAAAATAAGTTACGCAATTAGGATAGGTACTGGTTAAACTCTTACCCAATCTCTCACTGAAGGGAATTACTAATTAGTAACACGTTCATCTGTATTTAAAAGGTTTCAACTTTATATCGTATTACTTTTTCCTAAAATAATTGTTTGAATAACATTATTAAATTGTTAAAATTTAGGTTATAAAATAAACCTCAATTGTCAAATGAAAATCATCTTTAAGATGATTTTTAATTAGAATTTCGGGTTTAATAGTTATTCACATTATCAAATCAAAGCACTTAATTTGTAACTGGCACTACAAATTGACATTCACAGGTATGTTTTCAAAGTAAAGTATATGATGAAAATGTAAACAAATGATTCATTTGTTTACATTTTCATCATATACTTTTGGCACAGATCATAGTTACTTCGTAAATGGACGGATCGTTCATTAGCATACACAAGACCAGCACCCTAATTGCGTAACACAACTTTCAATCACAATCCGAGAGATTTGAAGGATATTGCTAATCCATTGTTTCATAGGTTTGAAAAATTCGTCTACTCAGCAACGTAAATAGCGCAATGAACGTGCGTGAACTGTCAAAATTAAACCTATTGCGATCAGTTGTAATTTTATGTGTGTTACGCAATTACCCCGCTGTTCCTTTGTCGATGTGGTAACATGTTTCTAATCTGCCTATCTATAAATAGTACCATTCATCTGACTTTCATTCAACAGAATCCACTGCTCAATACAGAATTACAGATAATTGAAATTAATGAAGCACCTCTGAACCATGACGAAGTTCGACAAAAGATCTTTGTAGCTTAGATGGAAAAGCAGACAAAAGAAAGGATTTTGACCTTTCTGTTATAATACTCAAACGGTATTGTTTATTATACACTAATGATTCGTGAACTGAGCTCGCTACAGTCAGCGGCAACAGTCGATTTACCCATCAGTTGTTTTTTAATTATTAAGCTAAATATTTAATTAAAATGCTTATGTGAAATGCTGAATTATTAACAGACTTCAAAAAAAGGAGGAGGTTCTCAGTTCGTCGAAATCTTTTTTTTTATGTGTGTTCCCCGATTAATCAAAGACGGTTGGACCGATTTGAATAATCCTTTTTTTGTTTGTTTGAAATGATATACTTTCTAGTTGGTCCCATTGTCATTTGGTCACGATTTGATGATGGTATCTTGTAGAAATCGAGGGAACTCTTCATATTATAGGCACACACCTATTGCGATTTGTTTTTTTTTAAATAGTAACTTGTACATTTGCTCTCGGAAAGCACCATTTGGTAAAGTGGAACGGATGATGAAGGATACAGATGGCCATCGGAACTACTCGATAATGTCTTTCACGGGTTGCGATTCGATTACTTTAAAATGGTTAATTCCGGAAGTCGGTGGCAAAAAACTAAAATACTGATCCAAAGACACTGACTTCCGAAATGAAAGTTATTTTTCACTTTTTAGTTTGGAAGTCGGTTGTATTTTTTGTAAAAACGTTTTTTTTTTGTATTATTTTGTATCAATTTAGATGACGTGTAAAAGTAACAGTGTTAATCAACTTTTGTCGCTGGATGTACCTATCTAAGACATGATTATGAGTTATGTTGTTAGAGCTACTATTTCAGCCTGATTGCCTAAATCTCGAACTAGATTAGAATACATATTAATTTAGATGAACTAATTTCGATGCTTTATACTTCAATTCCTCTGGCACTAACTCAGTAGGTGTATTTACCTAATACATAACATCATGCCTTATCTCCCCGAAGGGTTGGGCAGAGGTGTACCTACTGTAGCAAAAAATATTATGTCTTCTTGCCACTTGTCCAACGCCACGCGGGAATCGAACCCGGGGCGTTGTAAGGATAAGAAATGAAAAGTATGATTGCGGTAAAACAACACTGTATATTTAAAAGGTAGACAAAAAAGAACACTGTAATAAAGATAAAAAAAATAAAAACAGGAATTAAGTAGCCAAAGGGTTTAGGACCATTGAAAAATGAAATTTAGGCGTTAGGCGATACGACGCGGATTTCCCGACAAATAGCTATTCGTCAAAACACCGAGCCGTCGCAATGGGTAAAGCACGCGTACCGAAAAGTCGTGAAGAAAATAATTCCCAGATTTTTTTACATACGGTTAAATGGTGTATACTATGAACTAAAAATTTAAAAAGATTCAGGTTTTAAGATAACGTAACACGTAACACGTGTCCTACGGAAAATATATTAGTTTAAAAATAAGTGTGTGGTGAGGTTAAAGCCAATAAATTACGCCCAAATGTTTATACTAGAAGAAGTATTTTTTTGAATTTTGAAATACTATAAGAGTAAAAAAAAGAAAACCAAAAACTACGTCCGCAGGAGGGTGGCTCTTTGCCGAGGACCGCTTACTGCCGTTCACCGTCCCGACGCCCGGCTAAGCACGATCACGTTATCGTGCCAGGGACGCCTCGCCTGGACCGCTAACTCAGCGTGAACCGTTAACTGAGCCTGGACCGCTGACTCGGCCTGGACTGCTGACTCGGCCTGGACCGCTAACTCGGCCTGGACCGCTAACCGAACTCGGACGCCGAGGACGCTGGTGAGGAGTGCGACCGGCAGTCCGGCTCTGGCCCAGGGGGTGGGGCCGAAAATCGGCCTTTGTATCTGGATCTAAGATAAACCGCGTTTTAGTCCAGAAAGTAAGGCCAAATTAAATACGGGGTTATACGACAGATAATTGGTATACTCACAAATGAATCAACAAATGGGTATTGGGGGACAATATCCCCGACTGCTCCCGAGAACTGCCACAATCAAGACGTAGAAATTTTTACGCACAGCGAAACAATCAAATAGCTCTCACAACTCAACGCTCTACTGACGACTGACGGTTGTCAACCAAGAAAAAATTCAATATTTCTCTTCCATTGCAAAAATTTTGAATTCGTGTCAAAATGAAAAAGGAAAAAATAAGACGGCCTATGTTCGCGTAAAAAAGGTTTATAATGCAGTGTAATGCTGCAGTACCCCCTTTCTAACAAAAAAATATCGATACTATCGATAAAAATTCCAAACAGTGTCGCATCACTAGAGTCAGATGATATCTCCGAGGGTATTATGAGAGGAGGCTGAACGATAAGTAACTACAAGATAAATAGAACCTAATCCTAGACTAATAAAATAACCAAAGTAACCTACCGGACGACGATTGGAGTGCAACCGGTAAAGAATAACTTCGAACCGGATCGAACCTATACGTTACCGATGCGAGCTCCAGACGTATCCACTAAACCTACAAATAAATTAAACGCGCGAAAGTCTAAACACCCTATCTAAGACAAGAATAAGTTACGAGATAAAACAAAGAGACTAACAAGAATAAGTTACGAGATAAAACAAAGATACTAATAGCTAAGGTAAAGAAGAGGAAACATTAGCCTAGAATAAAGAGAAGATGGAAAAAAGAAGTAACGATAAAAGAAGAAAACGATACCGATTGAAGTTAGGAAAAAAAAAATACAGACTCAGGTCAAAAGACGAGAACATTAAAGTCAAAAATTAGACCAAGGCCAAAAAAAGAGCATCAGGCTATGAAAATGAGCCTGAGTCCAAAAACTACTTCAGTCCAATCAAATACGAGACAATTAAGTGACCCTATCTGTAAGGTGTGCATCCTAGTCGACTTTCGGCCTAATTGGTGCCTAGAGTCTGACTAACAGGATGAGTGGTAACATGAGAGGGATGTTGTGCCTCTGGGGCATACCCAGAGGTCAAGAACACCCTCTTTGTCGTAGTCGGGTAAGATGAAATCGGCGACAAGACACTAGTGCCCTAGTAGAGGAAGAGAAAAAGCTCTGCAGCGTTCCGCGCCTAACATAGCGTAAATTGCAAATTTAAAACATATTATAAAGGGATCTGCTTACCACGTTTTGTCCTAGCGTGAAGCGTTTTATATTTTTATGTTTAGATAATTTAATAATATGTATCATTTCTGATAGAACGGTGACAATTAGAATGTCAATGTAAAAAGAAGTAAAATGTTAGTCAGAAAAAATAAGGCCGTATACTAAGACCGTTTGAAAATAGTTTGTAACCAGATTATTTTAGATAATTTTTATATTATAAAATTACGTAGTTTGAAAATAATTTCTACGTTGGATTCATTTGAATTAGCTAACGCAAGTAGGAAATATATATACTCGTAAAGAAACAACGAATTTAGGGAAAGGAAGAACTGGAGCAAGTACAGAATGCCCAGTGTATTTTCAAATTGAGCGTTCTGTAAATTAATTTGGGGGTAAAATATAGACTGCCAAAAATCACGTTTTGCGCCAGGCAAGAAAAACCATTATTTCAGTATATCCTTAATATGATATGACCCAGAATGAACAGAATCGCAGTCCTGAAGGACATAGGTGGTTCTAGAAATAACCCTAGTCACCCGGCATTTTACAAAGCGAGGTGCAAGCTTGCCGGAGAAATAATCCGTCCCAGAGGACCTGGAGAAATTTCGTCTCCACACAGTGTCACCGACGTTGAGGGTGATAGCCGAACGGTTTGCGTTGTAAGACCGGGAATTGCGGAGAAAGGCTATAGAGAGATTATCGGCCACTTTAGCATAAACCTCGGTGAGGGAGGACAGATTGGACGCATGCCGAGACCGACTTTCAGCCAAATTGGCGCTTCGAGTCTGCCCCTGGGCATGGGTCAAATCCATAAGGACTTCCCTCCCAAACATAAGAAAGTTTGGAGTGAAACCTGTGGCTAAATTGATACATGAATTGAGATAAAGTTTAACTTTGGGTAGCAATTTCGACCAGTTTCTTTGATTTTCCCCGACTAAAATACTTAAGCAGGTAACAACACTTTGATTATAGCGTTCCACTGTGTTAGCTTGTGGAGTATAATAAGGCGTATAAATTGGGGGGCCAATGTGAAAAGACCTAAGAAAGTTTATAAATTGATTGCTACGGAAGACTGTAGCGTTATCGCAAAGAATAGCCCGTGGAACGCCGAAATTCAAAAATATTTCTGATTCTAGGGCTTTAACTACAGAAGCGGCATTCACCTTTTTTAAGGGAATCAGCCAAACATACTTTGAAAACACATCAACCATAGATAGGATATATTTATAACCGTAATAAGCGGTAGGTAGAGGACCAATCAAATCAATAGAAATTACTTGTAGGGGCAAAGAAACTTCTTTTGGGTAGCACATCTGGCCACGTGGCTGTGTGTTAGCGATCTTATACGCTTTGCAAATTTCGCATCGCTTTAGAGTTTCGGTAACATCCCGAAACATGTTCGGCCAATAGAAGCGCTCTTTAATCTTAAGGTAAGACTTCATAACCCCAGGGTGTATAGATGGGAAATTATTGTGAATCTCCCAGATGGCTAGAGGAATCTTCTCTGCTGGCAAAACAATACGCCAAGGACCAGGTGACAGAGGACTAGCGACAGGCATGCGTCTCAAGAGGACGCCGTTTTGGATGGCGTATGCGGGAAACATCTGGGGTGAATCACGAGCACCCAAGTAAACCTTCTTGTACCATCTGTCGTTAGTCTGTTCGGGACCCTGGTCGAACGTTACAGGACTTGCGTAGATCCTGGATAGGGCATCTGGAACTACATGCTGTGATCCCTTGCGATGGACTATATCGAAAGTATACTGGGAGATGATAGTGGCCCATCGGGCCAAACGACCAGAAGGGTTGTTAAGCGTGAGAAGCCATTTCAAGGCCATATGGTCCGTTAAAACGGAAAACTTCATTCCATCCAAATAACAGCGGAAATGCTTTATAGAATCCAGCACCGACAAAAGTTCTCGCTCGGTAGTACTGTAGTTGCGTTCTGCTTTGGAAAAAAGGCGGGAATAATAAGCAATGGGATGCTCCACACCATCAAACTTTTGGGAAAGAACGGAACCGAGACCAACAGCTGATGCATCGCATTGTAACAGGAATGGCTTGGAAAAATCTGGGCAAGCCATCACGGGAGTGTTAATTAATGCGGCCTTTAGCTTAACGAATGCTTGTTCGGCAGCATCGTCCCAGCTTATTGGGTCCCGACCCTTCTTTCTGCCAATAAGAGCAGTGAGAGGAGCTATTATAGAGGAGAAGCCGTTAACAAAACGCCTATAATAAGAACACATCCCAATAAACCCGCGCAATGATTTAGCGGTGGTAGGAGTGGGATAGTCCTTAATAGCATCAAGCTTGCTAGGGTCGGTCTGAAGACCCTTCTCGTTTACAATATAACCCAGGTACCTTAACTCACTTTTGCAAAATTCGCATTTTTTTAGGTTAATGGACAAACCAGCCTCCTTAAGGCGGCTTAGCACCTTCCTCAGGAGAGCGAGGTGGCTGTGGAAATCCTTGGAAATTAAAATGAGATCGTCGACGTAGCCGAAAACACAGTCGTTGCTAGTCGAAGTGAATTCGAAGTTGACAATCAGATCGGTAAGACGCTGCATTTCAGAGGCTGCGTTAGTGAGCCCAAATGGCATTCTGACGAACTCGAATAAGCCGCGTTGAGGGACTATAAATGCCGTCTTTTTGCAACTCTCATCGTCCGCAAGAGGAATCTGCCAGAAAGCACTCCTGAAATCGAGAGAGCTTATATATCTTGCGCCCCGAAGGTTGTCAAGAATATCTTGAATGCGGGGGAGAGGATACGAGTCTCTGATGGTCACACTATTCAACTTTCTGCTATCAACGCAAAAGCGGACGGAACCGTCTTTCTTGGTGACCATGACTACAGGACTAGCCCAAGGTGAACGAGATGGTCGGATAACACCCAATTCTAGCATCTTGTCAATCTCCTCATTGAGAACTTTTAATTTAACGGGTGAAAGAGGGTAAAACCTTTGCCTAATTGGCTGTCCTGTCGTGTTGATTTTGTGTGATAGCCAGGTAGTTTTTCCAAGCCCAACCTTGTCAGATGAGATGACTTCAAACTCATCAATGACCTGTTGTAAACTTCGCTCTTGGTCAGGTAATAAGACATTACGAGGATGAATGTATCGGGATTCGGTTACACAAGAAACCTGGGGAGAGGAATGACCGGTAGCAGGAATATACATGTTTCCTTTGATATTATTGTTAAATGCTTTACTAAAAACTGAGGTTAGACCAAATTTGTTCCAAAACTCTATTCCTAAGATAACTGGAGAAGACATACTACGCGCAACTAAAAATTCGTGAACAAAAGTAGTATCGTTGAATCGAACCGGAAGGTAAATAGTTCCCAAAATATCAATGGGCGAGTTATTAGCAGAAATGGCACGGGGACATGAACTGTTCGATGTCATAGAGATTCTTAGCTCGCGGGCCAAACTATCACTAATAAGGGACATCTGAGCTCCCGAGTCTAGTAATGCTTTAACCAAATGACCTTTCAACCAAATCTCAATAAACGGTCTATTATCGGAAGAGTCCGACGCTATCACCGGTGACACTGTACGAGAGAAATAGGCGGCGTGTCGCCGGTGGTTTATGCATTCTTTTGGATTACAATTTGGACAATCCCGGGTAATAACGCCAGGAGTCCGGCACTTGAAACAGAGTCTGCCAGGAAAATCTGGACAGACACGATAAGAGTGTCCGTTTTTTCTACACTTGGGACACAATCGAGCTTCGGAAGAGACGACCGAAACAGCTTTGGAGGATTTGGGTAAGAAATTTTCAAAATGCGAAACAGTATCGATGAGTGCATCAAAGTCAGCAAATTTATGGACCGATAAACATGGGAAATATCTCGGGTGCATGTTATGGGTTACGATTTCCAACAAGTCGGGTTTACTAATCGGGCGTCTCAAAGTATCGTTCAAATAGGAAATTTGGATTATAAAATCTCTAACAGGTTGATCTGACTTCTGTTTATAGTTTCTGACCTCTTGTTCGGTTTTGTATTCAAAATCTGTCGGGCCGAATGTCCTAATGAACAATTGTTTAAGTTCTGGATAGGATAAGTCGGATCGGCGAATCGATCTAAAATATTTTAAGGCGGCCCCGGACAAAACCTCATGAAACCGTTTAAGCAAATAGCAATCCGGTAAGTCATCCGCGTCTTTATGTTCATCGATGTTGGTGAAAAATTCGCGAACACATGTATTTCCCGAATAATCAATCTTCCATTTTGAAAGAGAGATTTGTTTTTTAAAATACGGTTGACAATCTTCCGACCTCATAGGAGATGGAATAACAGACGACGTTGAAGCTCTAGATGTTCTGGGTGGAATTGGAGGAGGCCTAGAAATTATGGGGCTGTTTCGGAATGGAGTTGAAGCAATAGGGAGATCGTCTTCCATACTGATGCAAATTGACGAAACAAAAAAATAAAAACACGATAAGATTGAAGACCCGAAGTACAACCGACCAACGTTTACAGAACCGAAGGCAATATATGAAAATGGTCAACGTCCTTTCAAATAGCACTAAAGTGAATGGTCATTCTCCTTTATATTTTGAACAATGTTTGTGATAACAAATATTTCCGTAATTTGAAAACGTAAATTTTGTTAACGCAAATATTTCGCTATTACTATTATCCTAATCGAATCCCTGTAGATCGGTTAACAGACGGGGGGTTATTGGACCTAAGGTGGGAGAGTATTTGAAAGAAAGGTTTTCGATTGGAATTCGCCGTGTGTAGCCAAACCCTATATCCAATGTCCGAGCGAGACGACAGCAACAAAACGGCAAAATAACGGAATAGGTGGCACTAGATACTAAAAAACTAGATATCTAGCAAAATCACCACTCAAAAAGGCTTACCTTATGCTGCGCCCTAAATAATCGCACACCAAACACACACTACGGGGTACTAGCTAAAACGATGTCTACAAGAGATGAATGAAATTCAGGGATCAATTATGTATTTGCGGGGACGAAATAAAAGGTCAATTCTTGAATATGGTTACATGAATTTGTTATTAAAACAGATTACATGAACAATCACACGACATTAAATATGTTCAACATAGAAGACACAGGCTGCGTCGATTGTCCTTCCAACAAGCTCCGAAGGGCTTCGTGTACGTCTCGTTACCTGAAAATATACCCAATCAAGTAGGTAGAAATTGAATTTGTGCTACTAGGGAGCACACCACATACGGAATAACGAAAAAAATATGTAAGTTATTATTCACAATAAGTGTACTTACTTGTGTTCGGGCGCCAGTTTGTAGCAAAAAATATTATGTCTTCTTGCCACTTGTCCAACGCCACGCGGGAATCGAACCCGGGGCGTTGTAAGGATAAGAAATGAAAAGTATGATTGCGGTAAAACAACACTGTATATTTAAAAGGTAGACAAAAAAGAACACTGTAATAAAGATAAAAAAAATAAAAACAGGAATTAAGTAGCCAAAGGGTTTAGGACCATTGAAAAATGAAATTTAGGCGTTAGGCGATACGACGCGGATTTCCCGACAAATAGCTATTCGTCAAAACACCGAGCCGTCGCAATGGGTAAAGCACGCGTACCGAAAAGTCGTGAAGAAAATAATTCCCAGATTTTTTTACATACGGTTAAATGGTGTATACTATGAACTAAAAATTTAAAAAGATTCAGGTTTTAAGATAACGTAACACGTAACACGTGTCCTACGGAAAATATATTAGTTTAAAAATAAGTGTGTGGTGAGGTTAAAGCCAATAAATTACGCCCAAATGTTTATACTAGAAGAAGTATTTTTTTGAATTTTGAAATACTATAAGAGTAAAAAAAAGAAAACCAAAAACTACGTCCGCAGGAGGGTGGCTCTTTGCCGAGGACCGCTTACTGCCGTTCACCGTCCCGACGCCCGGCTAAGCACGATCACGTTATCGTGCCAGGGACGCCTCGCCTGGACCGCTAACTCAGCGTGAACCGTTAACTGAGCCTGGACCGCTGACTCGGCCTGGACTGCTGACTCGGCCTGGACCGCTAACTCGGCCTGGACCGCTAACCGAACTCGGACGCCGAGGACGCTGGTGAGGAGTGCGACCGGCAGTCCGGCTCTGGCCCAGGGGGTGGGGCCGAAAATCGGCCTTTGTATCTGGATCTAAGATAAACCGCGTTTTAGTCCAGAAAGTAAGGCCAAATTAAATACGGGGTTATACGACAGATAATTGGTATACTCACAAATGAATCAACAAATGGGTATTGGGGGACAATATCCCCGACTGCTCCCGAGAACTGCCACAATCAAGACGTAGAAATTTTTACGCACAGCGAAACAATCAAATAGCTCTCACAACTCAACGCTCTACTGACGACTGACGGTTGTCAACCAAGAAAAAATTCAATATTTCTCTTCCATTGCAAAAATTTTGAATTCGTGTCAAAATGAAAAAGGAAAAAATAAGACGGCCTATGTTCGCGTAAAAAAGGTTTATAATGCAGTGTAATGCTGCACTACCTACAGTACACCCAAAAACGTATCTTTCAATGAACGTCAATCGCTACAAAAGGCAGCTCCTAAAATATAAACAATAGAGTTTAAAAAAAAAAAAACAGTAGCACTCCGGGAGTGCCGACAAAAGTGAAAACTTGAACAAGATCGCCTTGGTGGAAGAAAAATATTTGCATAGAACATTGATCCGTAACGGAATATAAATAAAGAGCACAATCGTGTTTACAAAAATGAGGTGTCGGTAACGGTGTCGTGAGTTCAATAGGTTTTTTCCCATGCCAAAAATGCCCAACGCGCCTACGAAGTTTTCACCTCAATAAGCAAAAATCAAAACTTTTCTCTTCAGATCACAGAAATTTCACTTACTCAACTCCAACCAAATGTAGCAAATAAACCAACTAAAACATGATTAATCCACTTACACCGGCGTGGTATAACCACACATTAGTCAAATTGCACCAAGACGTACAGACACATCTTAAAGACACATTCAAAGGCTTAAAATGAAGAACGGGTATTAAGACCAGAACACGGAGACTTATTCATTAAATTTTCAAGTTTGTGCAAATTCCGTAGGAGGACATAAGCGGCTTGCCGAGTCGGGCTTGCCACTACGTCGCCAGATAACTGAGGTATCTACGTAGACTAGGGAAAGGACTAGATGGCTGAGATGACTGGTTTTGTGTCTAATCCATACTATACTATCCTACTTCCTACTGATATTATAAATGCGAAAGTTTGTGAGGATGGATGGAAGTTTGTTACTCTTTCACATAAAAACTACTGAACGGATTTTGATGAAATTTGGCACACAGATAGTTTATAACCTGGATTTACACATAGGATACTTTTATCCCGATATTCCCACGGGATCGCGACTTATGCGCATGAAACCGCGGGCCGCTGCTAGTATAGATATTATAAATGCAAATGTAACTCTGTCTGTCTTAACCTTTTTACGCCTTAACGACTGAACAGATTCCGATGAAAGGCTCACACGTAGACCATGACCAGCATGACCTAGGTTAGGACATAGGATACTTTTTATCCTGGTACCGTTCCCGTAGGATAACTTCCGATGTCCTCGTGGGCAAAGCCGCGTGGAAATAGCTAGTTTGTAAGGAGCTATGTACTGTACTATCCGGTAGGGCTTTTTTTAGTGTTTTTAGCTACACGTTTTTAAACGCTTAAAAAATTGCCAATTGATCTTGAAACAATGTATACTTCAGCAGCATCAGTAAATAAACAAATATCAATTTTAAATAAGTACTTCATATTATAAAACCCTCAGAAGCTCCCGAAGCCCAAAAGAAATTAATGGCAAGTTGTAAAAAAAATAAACCGTAAAATAAATACAAAACGTAATTTGCATGCAGATGCGCCAATTAATTCGACGTAACACTTTACAAACGATATTCGAAAATGAAGCTGTTTAAACCGGTTCAATCAGAACAAGGCGGCTATTTAAATATTTAAAGAATTTTAAGTCCAATTTACACTAAACAAGTTTTTTGCCTGTGGCATAGAATAAAATTGAAGCAACAAATTACTTGCGTCGTCTAAACACTGTTTACACGGTGCAACTTTTATTGTTATTTCAACTTATGGTATGTCACAGGCAATTAAATCGCACGGTGTAAATGAGGCTTAATTTTCGCGGTATAAATCAATGGCGCATGAAACATCCTATGATAGTTTGACAGGTGTGAGTTATGACGAGGGTAGTTTTTTGTGTGAAGATTATTGAAGCGTCACACGGTACAATGGAGTTGTTGCCTTTTCTTTCCGTTGTTGACTCCGGTTAAAGAGATTATGGTTGGTTTCTTTTTTTGTTACCAGATTGACGTCATAATATTTGGTCAATGATCTTTTAGTGGTCTCGTTGTGAACGAAAGGATTTTAGATTTTAAAACCTTTACCTATAGTAACATTAGCTTTTGCCCGCGGCTTCGCCTTCGTGGAGGTCGGAAATTATCCCACGGGAACGTATTATCGGGATAAAAAGTATCCTATATCCTAACCCAGGTCATAATAGTCTACTTGTGCGCCAAAAAACGTGACAGACAGACATTTACTTTCGCCTTTATAATATTAGTATGGATGTTGCCTAGTTCTTTTACCGGAGCCAGAGACATTTTAACTTTGTTTCTTAAGGCGAGTCTACACCAGCGCACGCGTTTGAACCGTGCACGCTACCGCTAGGGACCTCGAATAGCTATGGACGCGTCACATTCTACGCGCGCGCGCATGTTGCGAACGGTTCGCGTGCGTGAAAGGATCCACACTTGCGCAATTGAAGCTCACGCGCACAAACCGAGAAGTTGAAGGTGTCCATTCTATGTTTCTAAGATGCACGCAAACTGTACTGTTCGTGTCCGTGAGAGGACATTCAAGTTGCATGCGAACTACTCGCTAACCGCTCGCGAACATGTTCTAAGGAGTGCATACTATGTTCCTAATATGCACACGACTGCACTGTTCGTGCGCGTGCACACGTGTGGACCCGGCTTTAGGTTGGCATCGTATCAGCAATCTAGGGATTGCAGATGATCAAGAGCATCGGCAAAGGTAACCATTTTTCGTCACACTTAGGTACTCCGTTTCGCATTTATAATATTAGTTAGAATTATGTTTGGTTCGATCGCAAAATTCCTGAATCCCACTTCAGTATTTCGCACTTCAAATAAGTAATCATTTCGAATGACAATCGATTTGTTTTAACACCACATTTTTTGTATCACATACTCAGTTGTAACTGTAACCGACAGATTGACAAACAAACTTGTCGAAATGTCAATAATGTCGTCTTGTTCGAGAACACCGAGAACAACTCTCGTCTGCTATTCCGAGACTTCAAACAAGTTAAAAGATGTCTATCAACAGTTTTACGAGTTATATTGAGACATTTTTGGGTTATTTTATAACAAAGAAATATGTTTTGAGAATGCTGTAAGAGAAGTAATTGTGTTGCAAGTGCAAAAGATGCAATAATAATGTTTCGGCAGAGTTATCTGAGTAGCTAAGTAACTATTTATAGAGTTTCGAAAGAGGGAAGACTAAATAAAGCCACAGCAGGGAAAACATAGACTAGGAAAGAGATAAACAGAACAGACTGGAAAGAAATGTACGATGCCTTTGCCAAAGTTGGGCAAACAGACCAAGTTGTCAGTGTCATCGACTCACCAGAGTCGTCAATATAAGATTTAAATCAATGTATTGCAAAATTTTGTGTGTGAATAAAGACTTATATAGTTTATTTTATAATTTTTCTTATTTGATTTTTTTTTAAATATTTCTTAAAAAAGATAAAAAGAAACATTTAAAAAACAACCAACTTTAAAACAAAACACTACAAAGTGAAAAATAACTTTAATTTCGGTGTCCTTGATTTCGTATTTTCCCTTTTTGCAAAGTCGTTTTAATTTTTTAGTTGTGGTGCCTATTTATATGGGACCACCACGCAAGCTTCCACTACCAAATGAAAAAAGAAATTTCAGTTCAAAATATTGACGAAAATATCGAAAACACTCATTAAAAAAAAACAAAACATAAGTACATACAGAAGAACAACTCTTCCGAAGTTGGTTAAAAATATAAAAAATGGAGGTCCACCGGTGTCGGGAGCAGTATGTATTAATATTATATCTTGGAGACAGTGGATCTACTCTTAGTAGATCCACTGTCTCCTAGAGCACACTCGAAAATATAAAGTGCCACCGAGGCCCGGTTTCTAGAACTACAGTTATCGCAAAATTAATGGTTTTGTAACTTTCCACCGCGACATACGAACTACGCATCAAAAACACATGACGTCACACAAATCCTGCATCGCGCAAATTAGAGTTTACAACACCCGTCTGGTCGGAGGATCCTCCCTTTTCTAATGACGATGAGTGAACTATACACCTTTTTTTTTGGGTGGGAAGTTATCAAATAACTTCTCCTACTCTGGGCGGAGCGGGAGGGCGTATCAGACTCTTACTGACTAAAAACCACCCGCGTTCCTTCACTTGCCTGTATGTTGCCAGGGCTACGGTAACCCTTTCGGACAAACCCGAACCCCCGGCAAGCATCGGCTCCAGCTAACCCCTTCAGTTGTGATGACATCTCTTTGAGGCGCGCGTGGAACACAACGCGCCGTCGACCCGGGCCTGGTCCTTATCGGGCGGCGAGCTACCCATTGCTCACCGTCCGCAAGTCCGTGCCTAGCTACGGTGGCCGGGAATCGGCCCGACGTCTAGGGCGTCTTCTTCCGCCGCCCTTCACCACTTCCTAGTACTTTAGCTGGGAAGAAGAAGGGGCACAACCATCTCCCCAGCAGCACAGCTGTGTTCAGTTAGCAAAACTTGATTCTACACAATAGTACCTATGCAAAATATCAACAGTCAGAATTTGTCACATTAAGAAACAGACCCTTAGGACCCTTAGGCCCAATCCAGGACTCTAGTCTTGAGGCTACTTAAGTAGTTAATCACCTGACAATATGAACTACGCACTCAAAAGCTGTTGAGGTCAACCAATTAAAAGTTTCTCCTTACACTGTCTAAAACTTGGCATGATGACGTTGCAAGAATGCAGGCACTAGCCATTCTAATGAACTGCTTTGAAACGTCTGAGCTTGCTATATTGTTAGAGCAAGAAAACTATTATTACAGGGTGGCAGGGACATCAACGCGAAAACTGTTACCATGAATTCAGTAGGTACATGATTCTGAAACCCCCTGCGTTGAAAATTTTCGTCGGTTATTTAATTTATCTGTATTTGTAGGTTTCTACTTTATATCTTACCACTTTTTCCAACAATTAAGTATTGTTTGAATAACATTATAAAATTGTAATTTAAAAATCACCGACGAAAATTGAGGTTCTAAAATAAACCTTAATTTTCAAATGAGAAACCGCTTTAAGGTGATTTAAAATTAGAATTTAGAATTTAATTATACAAATAATTAAATAAAAGCACTCAATTTGTACCTAAGTGGCACCACAAATTGGCATCTACAGTAGGGTTGCCAACATTTCTTCGGCGAAATATAGTATTTTTCAAAATATGCTATAAAAAATATAGTACACTTCAAAAAATATAGTATTTAATAATAAAAAAAACCTAAAAATAGACAAGGTATATTTGTTACTTATTTATTTTTATAAAAACTATACTTTGTGCACTACTTGCATTAAAAAAAAATCTAAAATTCCAGCATCATATCATAATGCTTTACTACAGTAAATGTTTAAATTAATGTGAATCAAAAGCTCATTTTTTATTATTGAAATACGTTTCTGTTTCTTTCTCCTCACCATTTCATATTCATAACGGAAAATATCCTTTCTGTGAATACCAAAGTGGCGGGATAAACATAAAAACTTATTTTCAGTATTTTTTCAAATATGCTGCAATTTTTGGCCTGTAGTTCTTTTACTTTGCAAAGATTTCATTTAATATTGTTATTTCAGAGTAGTGGAGTAGCGTTCACTTTTTTTAAATGAAGGATTTGTTTGTTAGATTTCAGTGTTGAAAATATAGTATTTATGCGTACTATATATTATTATTTCTTCAACAGTATATAGTACGCGGACTCGAAATATAGTACAATACTATATATTATAGTACGGTTGGCAACCCTAATCTACAGACACGTCTTTGATCCATTTGCTTACATTTTAATGGGATACTTTTGAAACGGACTATGTATATCGTCATTATTTACCGGAGTACAAGAAACTTCTCCATCAGAGATCACAAACAAAACTAGTTTACTGTGCAGTGGACCGGCCTAACAAAGTTAGCCGATGTTTAGCCCAGTTCTCCAAGTTCGGCTCTGGTTCTGTTTATTAAATTGTGCATCTTGAGACTTGCATTGTTAGTGATGCGACGACTTGAGCCGAGTTCATGGTCTAATCTCATTGTTCTGTGTTGTCAGCGAATGATAAGTCAGCAGTTAGTTTTGCAACTGTGGCTGGAGTACCTATAGTGTTATGAAACTCGATAAGTTCAGTGTTTGGATGAGTGATTTGCAAACTAGCATCCTTCTGTACTTACTAATGCATCCGTTGATGAGAACTTAGTTTTGCATCATTAGTGCAACTGCAATGTACAGTATAAATATGTTCTTAATGTACCTCGACAAACCTCGTGTTTCGTCAGTCGTCGAATTTCTATCAGTTGCCCTTTTGCACTTGGTGCAGACCGGACGTTCTCAATCGACTTGGAAGTATATAGAGTTGTTAATACTCTTTTAACTTAATGTTATTTATTTAAAATGGTAGGAAAGCTGCTAAAGTCGCAAGCACGACAGATAGGAAAATAGTTTTACAGCTCTATATAGTTCATACGAAAATCAAAACAAAACAATGATAAAGTACTTAGTTCTGAATTCAAATTATTATACACGATAAATCTAATAATTGATGGACATGGAAATTAGCATTCGTTTGTATTCGGAAATGCGATGATTCCCGAGGGAAATTAATCAAATAGAAATACAGTAAGTAGGGTGGCCAACCATACCTACTGATAAAAACAGAATTTACGTAAAACAAATGCAACCTGCATAGGTACCTACTTATGCATAATCGAAAGCTAGATTAGAACTAAGCTTGGGATAAGCAGTATAAAAATATTTGTAAATGCACGTGATCTTTCACTATACAGGATGGCATGATATCGACGCGCAAATTGTTACCAAAAAAATCTGCATTTAAATTTTATTTTAACCGACGAAAAATTTCTGCGCTAGGGGGTCTAATATCATGTGCTGAATTCATGGTAACAATATGCATATGTCCCTGCCACCCTGTATTTAGCTAGTTTCTATACAGTTCTTCCATTTCAAGAACAGTGGCCCAGTGGTAACGGCCCCGACTTACGAGTTGTTGGTCGTGGGTTCGAACTCAGGCAGACGCTTTACTTTTTGTATGAAAATTTCATCACCAAAGCGTGGCGGTGAAGGAGGATCTTGAGGAAACCAACGATGTCCTGTGACAAAAATATCGAAGACACGTGACTTCTACTAACCCGCACTGGGCACGCGTGGTAAATTACAGCCTACTTAGCTGGTTATATTACTTCCATTTATAGATGTTAAAAATGTCACAAGAGGTAGTGGATAAATATATTCCGTGGTCATTCTAAAAATATACTTCATCCGTAGTGCACGCTAGTAAGCTTAACCACAAACCCACCAGAAGGTGTCCATCCGATAAATTATTGAATAGTCTGGAGCCGTGTACAGTCAGGCACATTATCGTGTTATGACGGCCGCCTGCTCGTCCCATTATTCGGAATCAGAACATTTGTATGCCACACGTACACTTGCGCAGACAACGCTCCTATCGCGACGGTGACAATTTTGAATTTAAACTTTTGTACTTTAATAAGCCTCATCAGAGTTTGGTAGTTAACTGGAATTGAAAATGGCTTTATTTCCGTGTGTGGTGCGTACGCAAAGTACGCAAAGTTTATAAATACCTATATTTTTATTTAGAAATTAATTTTTGTATTGAAAGAATCATACATGATGGAGAGAGTAGGTGTTTGTTTCGTTATTATCAGCCATAATTTAACTACTGTGGGTAGTGTTGGTTATTGCGCAATAGAAAAACCGTTTACAGTTCAGATCAAATTATAATTTACTATCAAATTAATCACACTAGCAATTCACACACTGTAGGTACACGACACAACTATTCGGAATGTGCGACAGTTTCTAAACGTCTTCACTGCTTGACCGCCACCGATGGACTCAGTTCAGCTCCGGCTCCGGTCGTTCCGAGCGTTATGTTGTAGACTCTGTTGAACGCCGCTAGGCGGCACTGGCGTACCGATTACTCAACTCAGTAACGTATTTCCGACATACATATAAAACGATGCACGAAATACATTTAATAAATTGAAAACACAGAAAATAACTAATTTCTCTACATGTAGCTGCAAGCAACGAACAAACGTACTGAAGCATTGGCGAGGTAAAAAATTGGTTAGGAAACGAATTCAATTTCATATTGTGTATTTTGTTTGATTGAGTTGAAGGTGGTCTATAAATAAAAAAAGTGCAACAAATGAATTGCAAAAGAAATCAATAACATCAGTAACCCTTTTAAATCGCTTTGGTATGTAACTGTTTGCAGAAACAGACCATCGCCATTCCAAACTAATGCATGATACCAGCCTATTATTGATCTACAGAGCAAAGGCCTTGAGACTCATACTGAGAAGGCACTAAAAACTAATTTAATGCGAATTCATTCATGGAATAATTTCTGAAGACAGTTAGTTCAAATCGGAACAAACATCGTATCCATAGAAATATAATTTACTAGCTTTTGTTCGCGGCTTCGCCCGCGTGGATGTCGGAAAATATCCTACGGGAACGTACTACCGAAATTTCATACCTAATAACCGAGAAAATAGTCATTGACTCCTACCGCTGCGCCCGCATTGCTCTGCGTAATTTTGAAACTGTGATATCTTTTAAACTATTCATTTGAATGATATGATGTCAAGGCATATTTTAATCTAAATTAAATGCCTAATTTAAATAACATATTTTATTGGATAAGGATTAATACTATACCGGTCAAAAAAACTTCGGAAATAACAATTAAATTTTTATCAAATTCTGAAAGATAAAAATGGTTATTGTGCGTCATCCTTAAAAGATAGACATATAACTTTTTGAGATAAACAATACCGTAGAACATAAATTTGACATCTTTTCGGTTTAGGCAGCGCACGCCAGTAAAGCTCCCAGTCGGCATGATTTTTTCCGACTTCTTCAACAATAATCGTCAAATTTCAGTAAATTTACACAAAATTTTAATGAATTATACTAAAACCTTCCGCATGAATCACTCCGTCCATTGGTGAAAACCGTTTGAAAATCCGTTCGGCAGTTTTTGAGTTTATCGCGTTCAGACAGACAGACGCGGCGGGGGACTTTGTTTTATAATATGTAAGGATGATCGTATCAATTACAGATACTGTAACTGAAATCCAGCGTCTAAATTCCATCAGAAACACAAGTCATACGTTAATAACCATGTCCACAATTGTTAATCAATCGGACATTGCCAGTGGTAGCAATGCTCTCATGAAATATGCACGTCGAGCGAGCATCCTCACCATCCCCACCATCCACACTAATAGAATGTGTTGAATATTTGATAACTCGTAACAACGCTGTGTCCAACTGTACCGCAATTTAAAGGAATACCGATTCTGGATCCGAATGCTGTTCCGAAAGATTGTAAACGATTATTGGATTACGATTGCTGTGTTATGTAGTTTGGGAGTTAGCGATTTTGGCCTATAGAATGACAATCGTATTATGTTGCGTGTGTTACTGGAATACGTTTGAAGTGGATTATTTACTTTTTATTGAAGTTAGAATACTAAATTTAACAAGTGGATTAATTTATTACAAGAAGATGGTCTAGAAATGTGATCCAGTATAAAAAATACCTATCCTGCGTTCCGAATTTGTTTAACAAACACAAACTTAATTAAATATATTTATTTGGAAAAATAACTGTAGGTATTTATTGCAGTAATTTTACGAAAAGATATTTTTGCGCTAAAATTAAAAAAAAAAAATTGACGTTTTCTATAGTACACACGGCTACACATCAAGCTATACATTTCCAGTTTATGTTGATCTCGCATTGCATAGAATTTCGGTACAATGAGAGGTCAGCTTATACTGGAGATGTATACTGCATGTGTAGCCGTGTGTACCAGTCATTCTGAAATCAAGTTAAAGAAAACTTCCATAAGGTTGTTATTTGTTTAAGTGGAAATAGCATTAATTTGAAAATGAAATAGTTATGTACTAGACCTAACCCTCCTGACCTCTCCTGTAAACACTGTAGATAAGGTTCCATTTGATAGGGTAGATTTTTTTATGTGTTATATCTTTCCTCTCGAATACCTGCAATCAAAATCTAAATAATCAAATCTGTGGGAGTGATTTCGTGAAAAGGGACGGAAGTGTGTAACAGGAGGCCGGGGAAGCGCGCGCTATTTGGTTTGACCAATGAGCGCGCCCGGTGCTAGAGTTGGCCGTCAGAAATGACCTTGACGAGGCCCCGCCCCTGTAATGTTGCTTATTACCAAGGTGAGATGTCAGAATGTTACACATCATATGCGACTACTGCACTCGCTCGTTTTTTTACTCACAATCGCTATAGACTTTTATTTCTGCCACGAACGAATAAATAATATCCTTCATAGTCTTTAAATAAAATATTCAGTCTTCTAAAGATCTTTACAGTTTGGTAATTTTATTTCCCAAATACTTCGATATAATTCCGAATCGGCATTAAATTGTCTTTCCAGTTGAAAATCGCCTAGAATTTGGTCGAGCACCCACGACCACAAAACGCTTTTGGGCTAATTGGGCCTGGGAATTCCATTAAACTTTTTGTGCTATCTAGCGGATAATTACGGAGTATTCAAGGCACTTGACCACTGGCTTGGCAAACTATTGAACTTATTGTACCTATTCAAGTTATAAATGGAAAGTCTATAAGGTAAGTAAGACCCTTTTTAACCGACTTCCAAAAAGGAGGAGGTTATATGTTCGTCGCGTATGTTTTTTTTTTTATGTATGTCCACCGATTTCTCCGTCAATTGTCGACCGATTTTGAAAATTCTTTTTTTGTTTGAAAGGGTGTGCTCTCGAATTGGTCCCATATAAATTTTATTAACTTTGCTTGGATAGTTTTTGAGTTAGCTACAAAATACGTATTTTTTCCCACTTAGTATGTAGATGATATGATAAGTTTCTGTCACTGGTAGCAGGTAGTGGTATTCGAATGTGTGTGGGGTAGGTACCACAACTAAAATGTGAAAAATAAAAACTTTTTACAAAAAAAAACAACCGACCTCCAAAAAAAGACACTACAAAGTGAAAAATAATTTTAATTTCGGAAGTCGGTGGCAAAAAACGAAAATACAAAACCCAAGACACCGACTTCCGAAATTTTTTTTTTGTAAAAAGTTTTTATTTGTAGACGTGCAACTAGTTCTTGTTTGACGTAGCTTGCCAGATCATGGATTCGCCGTGAAACAGTATCGTTTGATAGCGGTACAGTAGAAAGATGCTTTGCAGATTTTTCATCGAGCATACATTTTGTTATGTCTAACACACATGGCTTTATTAAATTCTCAGCGATAGTGTGCGCTTCACCTGCTTGTGCAATGCGATAGCTAACTAAATATGATGCCTCCGTGGCCTTTTCATTGATAGTTTGTATTACATGCATCATATTTTTTTGACTTTCCAATAACTGGTCTTTTTTATGAACAAAAAATTATTTATTCTTGTCTTTAGACTCGGGGTGTACAGTTTCTAAATGTCTGCGCAATTTGGCAGGTGCCATGGAACTATTAGGAAGCAGTTCACTACATAACATGCAGAAAGGTGAGCCGTTGGAATCAACAAATCCGAAACTGATATATGATTCATCATACTTGCTTTTTTTCGTCTTTGAAACCGTGGAGCGAGAGAGGAAAAGTTTTTATTCATAATCATAACTGGTAGGTATTGGTAAGTAAGAAACTGATAGTTAATAACGGTCGTTCTAAAATGATACAGTATTTTTATCTCATGAAGCGACGCGCGCTTTACTTGTGATTACCAAGTGTACAAACACGCTGCGAATATGTGTGTAAGCGCAGGAGCTCTCAGTACCGTCCGAGAGAGACAATGGCGAAGTTGGTAGCATATGTGTGTGTTTGTTATGTGCTGACGCCACTTGTCTTCACGCACACATTCACAGCGTGTTTGTACACTTCGTTACCACAAATAAAGCGCGCGTCACTTCATGAGGTAAAATAAAAATACTATAACTGTCACAGTCAACGCTCATAACGGTCAAAACTAGTTTTGACTGCAAAACTCAGTAAAACCTTTTTCCAATTACAAACGTTTATTTAAAAATCTAATTGGTTTGTAGGATTTTATCTGTGATATTTTTTTGGAGTGATTCTAGAATTCTATAACTACCTAAAGAAAACACGTTTTAACTTTAAATGGAGATTTTTAAACAGGTTTGACCGGTTAAGAGTTTTGACTGTAACTTATCCAGCAATAATGCTACAGTCTGTATAGTTTAGATTAAAAATACTAAGTAGTGTATAGGTTTAATGGATACAGGATTTCTGGGAATGAAAACGAAACTCATCAGCTGCATGGCCGCCTCCTCCAGTGTAATTTGTACACGAACTGGTTATAACTGGTTATTCCAGTGTGCGTAGATCATTAACTACTGTTACTGCTTTAACAGATGATTATTATTATATTATAATACTTTATACATTAGGTACTCTTGCTTGTTTTGAGATCGAAACATGCTCTAACCTTGCTACCGCTTTGAATGTAAGTAAATTCTTAACATGCTCCATTAAAATTATACTACCAGGAGCTAACGATTCCACTTAAGTGTGAGTGGAAGCACTGAATACATACATTTTATATGAAAAGTACCGTAAGACAGGCCTTACAGTAGGTACAATATGGCCGATGCGATGAGTCATGGCCGGTCCGAACTTGGCACAGAAGGCTGCGTAATAACATTTTTTTTTCACTTCTCTTGCTCAAAAAGTCCGTCATTGTAGCGTACCAGAGCGGGGAAAAAATAGCATATCTTGCTCTAGGGGAAAAAGATTTCTTTTTTAATTTTTGTCTGTTCCAACGAGCCTTGAAAAACGAAAAAGTCTTGATTCTTATGTAGAATAATCATGATTATGGATTCGACCTATTACTGGTTCACAAAAAAAAGAAGAACATTTTATTTTTGAATATGGAACTAAATCTCTTCGGTAGAATGCGTGCATTGCGTTGCGGCTACAGAAGAAATAAATTGACGCGAAATCTTTAGAAATTTTCTCTAATTACGAATTGAATTGGTGACCGTAATATAATTTACAACAGTGAAAATGTCATCGTCTAGTGAGAACATCTTCACAGAGGACTGAAATTAAGTTGCCGGAAAAAAACATCTCGTTAAATATCCGGAATTGTACAAATTGAACATAAACTATTTAATATTGTATTGGCTTGTTTTATTTTCTCGCAATCGTAGTGAAAAGTAGAGTGTAACACACGGCGCTAAAACCCATTATAACTCGGTTTCTACTTACTCCCTCACTAAAGCTCGTGAGTAAAACTACCTCGTTACAATGGGTTATTTTAGCCCCTCGTATAACAATCTACTATTTTACTCCTCTTGCTCAAAAAGTCCGTCATTGTAGCGTACCAGAGCGGGGAAAAAATTGCATATCTTGCTCTAGGGGAAAAGTACCTAATTTTTGTCTGTAACCAACGAGCCTACAAAAACGAAAAAGTCTTTATTCTTATGTAAAACTAGCTTTTTATTACCGTATACCGTGATAAAAACTTTCCTTAGAAATTCAGATAAAAAAAAAACAAATAAACTATTGAATACTGTATTGGATTATTTTATTTTCTCGCAATCGTAGTGAAAAGTAGAGTGTAACACACGGCGATAAAACCCATTATAACTTGGTTTCTATTCGCTAAAGCTCAGGAGTAAAACTATCTCGATAGAATGAGTTATTTTAGCCCCTCGTATAACGTCTACTATTAGGAACCAAAGGGTGTCTGTCATGAGGCAAGTGTGAGTGAGACGACATGCGCGAAACTTCGGAGAGCCATGTTCCGACCGGCCATAATTGATCGGCCGTATATAATAAATAAATAAATGTTACACCAATAAATTTTAAATAGTACACATTTTCGGACATTGAAACTCGCAACTATTGGCTTTTATAATCAGGACACAGACAGATACAGACAGTTCCACTATCGCAATTTATAATATTAGCCCAGATATAGATAACTATGTAAATGCCAGTGGTCATTCGAGACATAAATTCTAGAAACTGTGCAGATTAGTGCACATTGATCCTGAAATACTGACACTGGACAGGTAATACGATAATGCTCTCACGTCTAGCCAGATCGAATAATCGGTCCAATGAGCTTAGTAGCATTGAGTAGATAGGGACAGAAGACCCGCTTCATACAGATACAAGGAGCGAAGACGCACGCACACATAGACACGCGTCTACGAGTAGCGAAGCGAGTGACTGGCATTCGTTTTGAGATAGTTGTACCACAGTAGACATATAAGTATTAACATACCTGTACGGTGCAACCGCACATTCTGCAATTCAGCAGTTAACGCAACACATTAATTTCAACTCATATAATTAGTTTAGTTCGCGTTGGGCTATCAATGCAGCCAGGCGTTCTTGTCACAGCCAACAAGGGCCGCGTCACTCACTTTATTTCCACACCATCAGTTCATTAAGCTCATTTTACTTTAAAGTTCCTTTGGAACAATACAGTAGTGTTTTGACACTATACCTTCTTTCATTCAATTCATCCCTCATCTAAAAGTAGTGTATGATCTATCAAGAGATCATACAATACCATATTTCAACTAGGAATGAATGGTAGAATGGACTCACTCACGCATACAAACACGTTTTTTACACGAAATCTAAGCATGCTTCAGGCACAGTATTTTTATTTCACGAAGCGACGCACGCTTTACTTGTGGTAACCAAGTGTACAAATACTCTGTGTATGTGTGTGTAAGCGCAGGAGCTCTTAGTACTGCCCGAGACACGGGCGAAGTCGGAAGTGTGAGTGTGGGTGTATGCGTGTTATATTATGCTGACGGTACTCGTCAGCGTGTTTGTTCACTTAGTTACCACATGTAAAGCGCGCGTCGCTTCGTGAGATAAAAATACAGTAACCAGTTAGTGTGTAGGCTGTCGCTACAAGACAAGTGGTTACGTTTTATACGTGTAGTGCAGTTATCAGTATCAAAAGAATTTGATACTTTTTTGCCTTTTTGTTTTTGATAGATTATTTTGTTTATATTCTGATTTATTCCTGGTAAAGAATAGTCACTTAAGCACGATGCAGTGTGGATTTGATACAGTTTGGTCATCGTATGGAGGTAGAGCATAGGTACGCCATGGTCTGTTACACATAATCTAATATGCTAAAATCAAAAGACAAAATATCAAAATCATTAGATCTACTTACAACCTCGAAACTGACATAACTGACTGTTGTAAAAGTGTACCATATATATAAACTTTTTGGGGTTGCCCATTTATTTCATTGCAGACTTAGCGTGGTCAGACTCTATCTATTGTTTTCACAAAAAAGGGCGTAGGTGATGAGGTCTTGCCATGTTTATATTGTGCATATTTAGTAGTATGTTTATTCTGTGGCTGTACGTACGCGTGTATGTGTGCGTGCGCCTATTCTCGCTCGTGGTATGGACCATTACCCTTCTGTATCTATCTATTCTGTGGTAATAGGCTTTCAGGCTAACACTATTATTTTTGCTTATATTATAGTCCTGTCTAACTACGATTCTATTTCCAATTGACGTGATATGTGGTCGGGATTAGCTTATTAATCGCTGGAGTTGTGTTGGTCTTTAGTTATTATAAGTAACTGGTCGACCGAGCTCTGCTCTGGTGAAAATAGAGAATGCTCATTTAATAGTATAGGAAAGTTCATACTAATTCCATTTATAGTACATACTAATTCCATGCTGCCATGTCATTATTTTGAGGTAGCCATCTCGTTCTAAATTTTGGGCGACCGAGCTCTGCTCGGTAGTAAATACGGAGAAAACGAATTTTTCCAGATATGAGACCTAGCTAGATCGATTTTTCGCCCCCGTAAACCGCTATATTGCAACTTTCATCGAAATCGTTACATACAAATATTTGCTCATTTAATAGTATAGGATAATATTATTGAATGACTGTGGTAGTTTGATTCTAGATACTATTAATATTGTTTACTATATTTCGTGAAATTGGGACCTTAAACTTGCTCTTTTTAAGTCCATTCAGGCGTTCGATCAAAATCTGTACTTTACTCATTTCGGTGAACAAATGCTTTAAAAAAAATGGAAGGGTTAATAAGTGGAAGAGTTTGCTCTTTTTGAAGATATTCTTGCCAAAATTGACAGTCAGTCATCATCTGCCTAGTCTTATCCCAAGTATGTTGATGTTGGGGTCGGCTTCCAGTCTTACCGGACGCAGTTAAATACCAGTATTTTACTTGGAGCGACTGCCTATCTGACCTCTACAACCCAGTAACTGGGTTATACGATATCCATAAGTAAGACTTGTTGTCAGACTTTCGATCTTCTAACTACCCGTAACGACTGTCAAAGATCTACAAATGACAACCGGGACCAACGGTGTAAAGTGTTTTCCGAGACACGGATGGGTTTCGATATGTAATGGATGGTCACCTATCCACGGACTAACCTCGGCAAGCGTTGCTTAACCTTCGATCGACACTTGCGGCTGTTATTATTAATTAGCCACGAGCCCCTCAGTCAAACAGTCAGTATGTCTCTAAAATTAGTTACCACACACTGATCAATAATCTTTTGTATCCTGGGTGCCTCTAAGAGAGATGCCTACTATTCGGCATTACTCGATTTTTTTTTGTTATTCGTCAAGTACCAAATACTAGTGTCTATTATTCGACATTCGGCGAATAGTTGTCTCTAAATAAAAATAAGACTTTTAATGAACAGAAACACTATAGACTTAAAAAAAATTACACTTTTATTCGTCTTTAAAAACAAAACACAGTATTATTATTATTAATAATATAAAAGTTAGCCAAAAATCAGTCACGTTGAAGTTAATTAGGCTTTTTAATTAATAAATTAATATTTAAAGTCCAAAAGGGGCATATTGTGGTGCAGAAAAACGAAATCGGATAAGTCGGTTGCGCTTTTTTTCATAAATCAAACCTGCCTCAGAAAATAAATAAACTACATTATTATTTGAGAATAAATCAACTTTTTTCCATATTATTATTTTTATGTTGAGTATTCGACTATTTGCCATAGGGAATGGCGATTAATCGGTATTCGAGTATTCACTATACCAACTATTCGCGGCATAGTATAAACATTACCATAACGAAGGTAAATCGTAATCCTCTTAATAACTCGGTCAACATTTCAAAGATCAATCTTCTGAAATAATTGCCAGTTCCAGTGCTCTCGAAATCTCGTTGTGACAGACAACGGTAAGTACCAATCAAGCACCCAACTCGAGTAATTGACCCGATTGAAACACTCGGTATCTCAACTCGAAAATAAATTTAAATTTTCTAATTAAAATGGTACGAATTTTTAAGAGGTCTTAACTGCGCAGATTATTGGTACTTCTTCCTGAATTTTATTATTAAGTTCTTTAAGTAGGTTGGTATTATTGAGTTTGACCTTAGAAGGGATTCCGGCTTATTTTTCAACGGATAATCTTATGATAACGAGATGGTTTCCTTGGAGTTTCTACCCGTAATAGGCTGATCCGTATGGGATGGTATTTGGCACGATTATTTGATGGTTGCCATGGTTGCTTGCTGACTGTTTTGGGTTCTATTTGGAACATGCTGTCAAATATTTAAATCGTTAGATTGGCCCTCACCGTAATTACACATAACATAACACAACATCACGCCTGTAATCCCTGAAGGATTAGGCAGAGGTGTACCTATAGTACAACCACATTTCGCCAGTTATGTTTAAGTCCCATGTAATAGGGGGCGAGCCTATTGCCATCAACCAGGCACAAATCCAGACTCCGGGCTGCTACTGAGAAATTCCAGATGGAAAATCCAATAACACTTTGCCTGACCCGAGAATCGAACCCAGGACCTCATACTCAGCAGTAGCGCTTGCGACCAATAGACTAACAAGGCAGTCAATAACTTTATTTCGGAAGTCGGTGGCAGAAAAACGAAAATTCAAAACCAAAGACACAGACTTCCAAAATAAAGTTATTTTTCACTTTGTAGTTATTTTTTTTAAGTCGATTGTTTTTTTTTGTAATATTTTTTTTTATTATAATTGCACTGAATGACCGAATGATCTTCTCACCATGGAGGAGAAGACTAAATACCTTCTTCCTTTTAGTCCAGTAAGTACCCTAGTATTAAAATGGCTTTACTTACGAACCAATAACAATCAATTTTGCTACATCCCACGTTCGTGAGACCAGTTTTAAACAAAACAGTTAGTATTCATTGAAATTAAGTTAAATAATGTTTATTTCTGTACGGTCGTCAATTTTTTGGTCTTTATTTTAAAACTACATGGCGCCGGTATTTCCTAGCTGACTGATCCCTGAGAAGAATTGCTTAAACAAACTCAGCAGTTCTGAGAAGAAATGCCTAAACAAACTAAGAAGTTCTGAGAAGAAATGCCTTAACAAACTCAGAAGTTCTGAGAAGAAATGCCTAAACAAACTCAGAAGTTCTGAGAAGAAATGCCTAAACAAACTCAGAAGTTTGCACGCGTAGCGGTATACGGAAGAATAGACAAAATTTACAGATTGTGGATCTGTCATTTCGTCTGTTCTTCCGTCAACAAAAACCGTTACTATTGTGGTCATGCTACACGTGCTGGTCTAAAAAAAAAAGGCACTCCATGAGTGCCGAGAGAAGTGAAAACTTGAACTATTAAAAAAATACTTCCAAAACCTTTAAAGTAAAAATACTTGCACAGAACATTGATCCGTAACATAATATAAATAAAGAGCACAATCGCGTTTACAAAAATGAGGTGTTAGTAACGGTGTCGCGAGTTCAATTGTTTTTTTCCATCTCAAAAATGCCCAACGCGCCTAAAGAAGTTTTCACTTCAATGATTTATTAAGATTTTATGTGAGTTACACAAATGCAGGGCCTTTTGAAGAAGGAGTCATTGCAGCATTACTTATATTTATTTAATCATCTCCACAAACTTTTTTAATCCGTAACTTATTACTAGATTACCTGAAGACCAACAACAGGCGTTGTAACGTTATTTTATCATACTTAGGTTCGTATTTGTAAAAATGCGGAGCGTAGGCGCACATCGGTATTTCCTGTCGCCATTTGCATTGAAGAAAAAAAAAAAAAGAACTAGGAGCTCTTTATAATCCTGCGCAATTAAGTGGTATCGCATTCTTTTGATAAGTAAGAATTCGCCGCCCCCGTAGAATAAACGCGCAAGTGTAAAAAGTCAATTTTACAGGAAAAATAAAAAACCTAAATTGATCCATAACTTTATGACTACACCGAATAGAAGTTTGTTTTTTACGTCGTTTAAAAGATTTTTTTTTTGTAGATAATCTAATTAATGTTAAGTGATACACAGGTACTGTTTTTGAGTCATTGATAAAAAAAAAAATTGAAATGTTTTAGTTTTTTTAACAGTAATGTTACTTTGAGTTATTTTTTCTTATCAACTATTGTTTTTTTTTTGTTTTGCAATGTAATATTATTTGCGTTTTTCGCAGTACAGTGATACCGTTAATGGGCTATTACGCGTTTATTCTGGTGCAGTCGAAAAAAATCTGATAATGTAATAGGTAATTAAGTTTTTATATCATCAAGGTCGGAATTATAACATTATGTTACGGTATATCGTGTGTATGTAACTTCGTAAATAATTGATGTAAAAATCTGGAAAAAATTGAGGTGATGTATTTTGACCTTAACGAATATGGATTAACATCAAAACCGTCTCAATAGCACTTAAGCGTTTATTCTGCGGGGGCGGCGAATTGTTCTTCATGAATGCTTGTAACGTTATCATGAATCTTATTTAAGACTTTATTATGTAGCAAATTTTATTTTCAGATGAACTTCTGTCTGACTGAACGATAGGCAGCACTTAGGCAAACCAAGGCGAAGATATTGGGACGAGCTTTACTCATACCGATGAGTCTGACACAGTTATGAAAATACACATAACATCACGCCTTGTTTCCCCGAAGGGTTGGGCAGAGGTGTCCCTGTAGCAGGTACACCCACATTTCGCCAGTTATGTTTAAGTTCCATGTAATAGGGGGCGAGCCTATTGCCATCAACCAGGCACAAATCCAAACTCCGAGCTGCTACTGAGAAATTTCAGATAGAAAAACCCAATAGATTAGAACAGAAACCCTCGGGTCACCCAGATCTTTCACTGACGTTCTGAACAGACCAGGAGTTTTAATTAACTTCTGGAGGGAGGTGGGCTGGTTGGAATAACCACCGCCGCCGGCCGCTATGGCCCACGCACAATGGTCCACCTGACGGACTAAGTGCGGAAACCAAACCCCATAACATAGATAGAACATAGAACCCAATAACACTTTGCCCGACCCGGGAATCGAACCCAGGAAATACAAAGTGAAAAATAACTTTAATTTCGGAAGTCGGTGTCTTTGGAGCTCGTGGCTAAGTAATAGCCGCACGGGTCGATACATCCGGTTAAGCTACGCTTGCCGGGGTTGGTCTGTGGATGGGTGACCATCTTTACGTGCCTCGGAAAGCACGTTAAGCCGTTGGTCCCGGCTGTCATTCGTGGATCTTTGACAGTCGTTACGGGTCGTCAGAAGCCCGAAAGTCTGACAACCAGTCTTACCAAGGGGTATCGTATTACACAGTTACTGGGTTGTGGAGGTCAGATAGGCAGTCGCTCCATATAAAATACTGGTATTCAGCTGCATCCGGTTAGACTGGAAGCCGACCCCAATATAGTCGGGAAAAGGCTAGGCAGATTGAGTTTTGGTGTCTTTGGATCAGTATTTTAGTTTTTCGCCACCGACTTCCGAAATTAAAGTAATTTTTCACTTAGTAGTTTAGAAGTCGGTTGTATTTTTTGTAAAAAAGCTTTTTTTCTCTTTTTAGTGGGTTGGTTTGTAATTTATCGAAGTTACAATAGCCAAATGTCAACTGCTCATCAAAAATACCCAAATTGCAATAGATGTGCCTATAATATTTGAAGAGTTCCCTCGATTTCTCCAAGATCCCATCATCAGGTCGTGACCAAATGACAATGGGACCAACTTGAAAGTAAAGCCTTTCAAATAAAAAAATTTTTTTCAAATCGGCTCAGCCGTTTTCGAATAATCGGGGAACATATAAATATATTCCGATGAACTGAGAACCTCCTCTTTTTTTTGAAGTCGGTTAATAAGTATTTAGAACTAAGAAAGGTAGGTCTTTGACCTGCAGTGGAACAATACAGGCTAAATAGATCGAAAAGGAAGGCTTTGGGAGCCAGTAACATAACTTTTCTAAAAATATATGAAGCATTTACTTCCTTGTCTTCGCACCATACTCCTAGAAACACAAAGCCTGACACTAACATCTACATTATCCATTATAAAGAAGCTTTTATAAAGTAACAGGAGATACCGGGAGGTATCGATACAATGGGGCAAGCAACCGTCGCGGTCCGACGCATGGGAATCACCCGACCCCGTGAGTTCACGGGAACATGGCGTTAATTATCTGTAACCTCTATTTATATCATGTTCGTAAGAAAGCGTAGATGGGCGACAGTTATTTTAATTATGATATTAAAGTTATGCTGGTCATTTACTTGGGGCTACCAGGGGCTTGTGGCTAAGTAACAACAGCTGCACGGGTCGATCGATCAGGTTAAGCTACGCTTGCCGCGGTTGGTCTGTGGATGGGTGACCATCTTTACATACCAAGACCCCTCCGTGCCTCGGAAAGCACGTTAAGCCGTTAGTCCCGGCTGTCATTTGTAGATCTTTGACAGTCGTTACGCGTAGTTAGAAGCCCAAAAAAGTCTGACAACCAATCTTGCCAAGGGATATCGTGTTACCTAGTAACTAGGTTGTGGAGGTCAGATAGGCAGTCGCTCCATGTAAAATACTGGTATTCAGCTGCATCCGGTTAGACTGGAAGCCGACCCCAACATAGTTGGGAAAAGGCTAGGCAGATGATGATGCTGGTCATTTACTTATACTTTTGGTTAGCTCTTTCGTAATTATGTTGTGGTCGGCTTTCATTGTAATTTGTGACGAGATCGAGTTGCAGTGGGTATCGCTGCGAACGCATGCTCAAACTACACCACGCACACATTTACATCCATTTAAAATCAAACTACACCTCACTAAGTGCACACACGTTTACGAAACCGGCCCCATGTCACTGTTGATGACACTACGTCTTAGTTTTTTATTTGGTCTGAAGTATCGACATGTTCATGGAAGATGGAGCAGAGGTTTGGACTGATAGGAACTGTTTCTTGTGCAGTTAATAAAAGATCTTTCCTACACGCTATTAATAATTTTCAACACAAGATGCATTCCGTCATCATATCTTTTTGATACCAAGAGTGAATTCACTTTCCATCAACAAGGCATACATTATTCACTACTACTAGATACTACTCAGGTAGAAAAAGAGAGAGACCAAAAACTAGAAATAGTACCCCTGTAGTTTTGCGTTAAAAACAAAATAAAAATATATGTTTTCACACAAAGAAAGCATCTGCGAGTGAGCTACACTCAAAATTCCCGTCCAACTTTCCATCAAAAATTTTAACGTGGGTAGTTTAAGTTTCCACACTTTCCACGGTGAATGGACTCGTAAATCGTGGCCAAGCTGGGTAGTGAAAACACAATACGCCACCAGGGAGGTATTTGTCTCAACAACTTGGTCGGGTAGCGTCCCGTGTGTTATTTATCCTAACTGAGGCTGGAGTGAGCCATTCCTTTTTAGCTGTTATGTAATTTTAGTTTGTGAGTTTTTTTGGTTCTATGAAAGCACTCGTTTATGAGATACTAGCCGGAGAAGGCATCCCACAGGGGAATACTGGGGGAGACCGTTGGCAACAGGACAAAAGTAAAAAAAAAAAAATTGCAGAAGTTGGCGGTGTTTTGAGGCTGTAAACCCACCACCATTGTGATTTTTTTATAGGCACGTAAGGACCAAGAGGGCTGAGTTTAAAGTAGAATAAAGACTGTAAACGACCTTAATTGCTTTGCGTACATTTCCCCACAAACTTTACCATAAGCACTTTTTGTTTTGCGTAAACGAACAATGCTGAACTTAAGGCGATTGCCTGAAGAACCAAAGTTGAAAATGGATTATTGAGCACATTGGCATGTTGTTATCATAGGATAGATAATTCTGTTGTTGCTGAACACTCTCTTGACAAAGCCTAATATTATACGTGAGTAAAGTGAGAGTTATTTTCACATGATAATGAAACAACTGACATATTCACAAAGCCGAAAGGCTTAGTGGGCGTAACACGACAAAAGTTTTGAATGTCTTAATTTATTCATTGAACTTGAACAGCCATGAACTCACTGTTCTTCACCATCCTACATAATTACATCCTATCATAATGGAACATCATTGATTACCTGCCACTGATTCTAAGTGCGTGGGATGGCATTGCCACGTTTCTTAGTCACTTCCAGTTTCACATGATACGATATAATCTGAGTCGTTTTGCACGCTATGCAGCGTGGCCTGGCTTCGAAAAGAGTATCCCGTTATTTGTCTGACTGGATAACTATACTCCGTTTGAAATAAGATTAGACATTTAAACAAACCTTTTTTACAGTCCGTTCAACCGATTTTGACTTCTATTGCATAGGCATAAGGATGGCATTAAAAGCAAAAAAAGTGGTTACAAACCAACTGTTTACTGCAGCTGCCATTTGTCATGCCACCAACGCAATAGAAGTTAAAATCGGTTGAACGGACTGTAAAAAAGGTTTAGTTAAATGTCTAATCTTATTTCAAATGGAGTATAGTAATGTATAGTGTCCATGAGCGTATGGAATAGCGGATAAAATCGACAATGAATGATTTTTCAATTCCTGACACCTGAGATAACCTTGTTAAACCTTTTCTCTCCTTATGTATTATGAAATAAATTTTATTTTATAAGCCAATTTTGCATTAATTTTATGCTTTATATCCTAATCCATGCGTCGTGTTTGTGAACGGGCGCCGTCAGTTGGGACTGGTCATCTCTTAGCTGCCATGGCTTATTTTTTTTTTATATTTAATTGTTCTTTATTTTTTTAATACGGGCGCTTCTAACGTGCACGTCTTTCTACATTGGTCTCACATGTATAATTTCAACATGAATGATGTAACCAATATTTTGTAACAATTTTTTATTTAAAAGAGTGTCCGTGGAGTTTCTTGCCCGTTCTTCTCCATAGGTACCTACCTACTACGCTTTCGAATGGGCAACTAGTTTCATATTTCTGACTGACCGATTCCTTGACAATTCAAAAGTGCCTATTAATGGTTTAATTGAAATAAATAAATGGTTTGAGTTTGATCCACCATTTTATCATAATCTATGTAGAATCAGCCGCGGAAGTAGGTATAGGTACTACTAATCAGTCAACACTACTAAATTAATAGGATAGCCACAAATAGCTACGCTGAAACCTAACCTCAACATGATTTGGGATACAATACACTGATGATCTGATGATTATTATAATTATTTGCCAGAGAACAAATAATTATGTGGTAAGCAACAAAATACTGGTTATTTGCAATGTGCAGAACATGTCAGCGAAACGGGCGAAAAAGCATACACTAGATATGTAATAATAATACAGTGTGATTCTTCATAATGTGCACATATCGAAATGGGGAACCTATGCTTAATTTTACTGACGGAAAAAACATAAAAAAGTATATTTTAAAAAAATTATTAAAAAAAATTTTTGTTCTCTTTGGCATCTTATTTATAAATTTTATGATTATTGTAAAAGTTGATGAAAAAAAAAAAACAGGTTTTTGCTAAAAAACATGTTTATTTTCAATTGAGGGTAGTTTTTTTCTCAATTCTAATTTTAAGTGGACACCTAATTATTTCAAATCATTATGGAGTTTGTTTCATCACGATAGATGATTTAGTTTAAAAGTTACACAGTTTTGTTACATTTTTTTTTTAATTCCACAAAAAATAAAATATTTAGATTTTTTAAATATTTTTTCGTCGTTAAAATTAAGCATAGATTCCCTTATTTCGATATGTGCACTTTATGAAGAATCACACTGTATTCTTACTAAACCGCTGATATCCTTATAAGCCAACCAAAGAAATTGCTCATAAAAATCCTTTTCCCAGGACGAAATAGGGTGTACTGTAGATCATTTCTGCGTCTTTGTGTGGGTTGTATTCATCATGTCACGAATCAGCTGACGACCCTCTTCATAACATCGCGTTCGCTAGGCTTTGTTGACGTAATGCGTCAACGGCTCATTTACTTACTTGTGCCGAATTCTTTTGGGACTGCCATTTTTGAAGCTCTTGTGTAATGTAATAGAATTTTGTAATGGAGTGTTTAAAGTGTCGTTTTAATGTTTTAATGCGATGGTTTTATGACACTTTATGCCCATAACAACTTTCGAGTTTTTTTGAAGATTTTCCGCTAGAACTGAATACAGACCATGATCTTCAGAATCTACTAATGAGTGCCCATAATGCGGTTGATAAATGGTACACATTACTATTACGTATTCGTTTATTTAATTAATAATTTCAGAAATAGTTGAACATTATTTTTTTTTGTTGGCTGTCATTCGTGGATCTTTGACAGTCGTTACGGGTCGTCAGAAGCTCGAAAGTCTGACAACCAGTCTTATCAAGGGGTATCGTATTACCCAGTTACTGAGTTGTGGAGGTCAGATAGGCAGTCGCTCCATGTAAAATACTGGTATTCAGCTGCATCCGGTTAGACTGGAAGCCGACCCCAATATAGTTGGGAAAAAGCCAGGCAGATGATGAGAAATAGTTGAACATTGGAAACAGCAAAGAGCAGATGCACCGGTGAAGTTGGACCTGAACCTGAACCAAGCAAGCGGCGCCGTCGTAAAAAGATGCCCATTCATTACAAATAACACCCGTCTCTTCACTATTCCATTGCCTACTCTAGGATGCATATACGGTACGGCTCGCAAATCCTTCCATATCCTAAGGGCACGTCTTCCTTACCATTACCGCGTCTCCCGGTCTACTCCTTGATACGCAATGGCCTCTGTAGTCCCATGAAGTATGAAGCTTCAGGGGCTAGTGCAAATCTTGAGGTTCATTCGATTTATTGAGTCTGGTTAAACCACGTTAGGATCGGTGCATTTCATTCAATAATTTCAGAAATAATTGGAGCTTACGCAGCAAAAAAACCAACCATAACAATAAACTTTTCACCCGTCAAGTTTAGCCACTAGCTTTACCAAAAAAGCATATCAAATTAAAATGATCAACTAGCCGTAAATAAAATGCTCAGCACGAAGCGAGCATTCGTTTAAAAGGCTATTAATTAAAACCTAATTCTGCTCAACTTTGGCCGGCGAAAAACTCGCGCTTCAATACACATAGGTAGGTACCTAATGATTCCTCTGTTGTGGCTAATGTGGTTTAGTGTGGATGTGCCATTAAAACTGGATTTTATGTAAACTATTTTTATATACCGACTTCAGTTATTACATCTAGGTACATATTCAGCTTCTGTCAGCGGCTTCGCCCGCGTAATAAAGAAAAGAAAGAAAGAAAATACGTTTATTTGCGGTAAACATAACGCAAAGAAAGAAAAAAAAACACGAAAATAAAAAAATTGGAGTGAAATATGTGTCACATCCACGCAAAACGGCCGACGCTCAGCATAATGCTGCGACCCCATACGAGACAGAGCTCCAGCGCTGGTTTTCAGCGACAGCCGGCGATGATGTGATGACGTCAACTGGTGCAGCAGCATATAGTAAAATAACAAATCAAAATAAAATAAACACAATACTTAATCCTAAATGTTTATACAAATATAACATTTATAAATTACTAGCTGCGCCTCGCGGTTTCACCCGCAGAAGTCTCGATCCCGAGGGAATATCGGGATTAAAAGTATCTTATGTGTTAATTCAGGTTATAAACTATCTGTGTGCCAAATTTCATCCAAATTGGTCTAGCCGTTTGAGCGTGAAGAAGAGACAAACACACACACACACAAACTTTCGCCATTATAATATTAGTGTGACTAGCTGTTGCCCGCGACTTCGGTCTGCGATCTAGGATGAAAGTAGCCTATGTCCATATCCAGGTCATAGTCTACCCATGTGCCAAATTTCATTTAAATCCGTTCAGCCGTTTTAGCGTGAAAGCGTAACAAACAAACAAAGTCACTTTCGCATTAATTTATAATATTAGATAGGGGCTTGTGGCTAAGTAATAACAGCTGCACGGGTCGATCGATCAGGTTAAGCTACGCTTGCCGCGGTTGGTCCGTGGATGGGTGACCATCTTTACATACCCAGTCCCCTCCGTGCCTCGGAAAGCACGTTAAGCCGTTGGTCCCAGCTGTCATTTGTAGATCTTTGACAGTCGTTACGGGTAGTTAGAAGCCCAAAAAGTCTGACAACCAGTCTTACCAAAGGGTATCGTGTTACCTAGTCACTAGGTTGTGGAGGTCAGATAGGCAGTCGCTCCATGTAAAATACTGGTATTCAGCTGCATCCGGTTAGACTGGAAGCCGACCCCAACATAGTTGGGAAAAGGCTAGGCAGATGATGAGTTAGGATAGCCTATGTTACTCAGTGTTAATATAGCATTCCACTGGAGAAATAATTTTTTAAATCGGTCAAGAGTTTTTGAGTTTATTCATAATGCTAGCTACACACGTAATGATTTACTTGCGCAAATTTAAGCTTGCGCAAGTAAATCGTTACATGTGTGGCAACAGTTAAATATTTACTCTTTATAATATTAGTGTAGACAATTTGTTAAAAATCGCCTAATAGGCCAGTGTCCAAAATTTTTTTTTTGTCCGTCTTGTAGATTATTAAAAAATATTGAACACGTATTTTTCTTTTTTGACGTAATCAAAAGATTACGGCGATACAATGAGTTAAAATGTGGCATGATGTCGTGAGCCTTGCTAGATTTAATACTGCGTTGTGATGTAGCGAGCGGGACTTCTCAACTTTAATGCGTGTTTTCTAAGTTATTTTTGATTAATATGACAAAGCAAAAAATACGTGTCTAATATTTTTTTATTATCTGAAAGACTAAATAGAATTTCTCTTTTTTTACCTTGGCAACTACCCTATTAACGAAGACATAAAACACTTCTTAGCACCTACTTAGTTCCTATATGTTTCTTCAGAGGAATTGTATTTGATTTACTTTGGTTCTGGTTTAGATGAGTACTCAAAATGACGAAAGATCTACGTGTCAGGTGTTCGAAAGCGTACATTATCACGTCTCAATTCTCAGAATAGTTACAAACATGGCACTCTATCACCTTTCGTTTATTTAGACCGAGTACACATCACATTGAATATCGTCACTTGTCAACACTGCTTTAACAAAACATGAACACACGACAGCGAACTTCACCGACCGCTCCAGTTTTTCCAAAAAGAAAAAAATAAAGACCAACCGTTTCGAAATTCGAACACTAAATTGAAGCTACGTCTCAGACCGACGTCTAATTAAAGCTGAGAACACACACGCGATAAGTTCGTAAGAGTCTCAGGAAGTCTCGGCAAGTCTCGGCAACCTCACACTTCCTTGTCGAGATTTTTCCTTTCCGAGGCATAATCCGGATTAAAGCAGGATTTGCTCTCCTATTAAAACTCTCTTGCCTTTCGACCTTTAAGGCTTTTCGGCAAAAGTGTTTGGGGTAATTAGTTGAGACTTATAGGAGTGTTGGAACGGATTCATTTCGTGTGGATTTAAAGATTAAAGGAGCATGTTATTAGCTGTTTCTCACGAGTGTTGTAAAATCAACTGTGCGTAAAGATTTTTTGTATGGTGTAAAGATGGCTCACTATTCACGCATTTTCAAGAACCTGTGTTTACTTGCGTATAATTTCCGCAAACCGTTAAGATTCGGTGTTGATTTGTAAGACTCCTTTTTTTTTACCCGACTACGGCGAAGCAAAAAGGAGGGTTATGATTTTGACCGGTATGTATGTATGTTCATCTGTTACCTCATAACTTCTAAACTACCGATCATAATTTGAGAATGAGGTATCATTGGAAGTGTCTTGATCGTCCGCTGGTTATAGGCTATGTGACGTTTCATTAAATGCTATATGGCGCCCTCTAAAGAACATAAAGTTATGAACAAACAAAAAAAAACGATTTCTGAAAAATGACGCTCTAAAAGTATGAAACAAGAAAATACTTCAGACAGAAATCAAGACATAGGTACAAAAATTACCTGGACCATTTTTGTACCTATGTCTTGATTTCTGTCTGAAATATTTTCTTGTTTCACATTTTTTAAAGCGTGATTTTTCAGTAGTCGGGTTTTAGTTTTACTAGTTAGCTTAAACGGCGAAATAATAACATTATGTCAATTTCTATCACAATAAGATTGCCCTAACCTTACCTTATCAGAATCTAAATTTAAATGGCATACACAAAACATTGATCTTCACACGTAATCATAATTCACGCCAGCTTATATCGATACTGTGGTTCGAACATAAGTAACGAACAGATTCCCAAGGCAAGGACAATGGGCGCTTAGCATGCGAAGCACGTTGCCTGCGTATGCGGGCATGCGATATACACTCGGCGACTCCACATACTTCGCTGATCTATTCGCAACTTTATAAGTAGTCCAGGAGCTGGTCAAAAATTCTAGAAAGGTATCTTTAGACACGGGTTTAAAAAAAATCAAAGTTCCTCCTTATTATAAGTACAAAAATAGGAAATGAAACTGTTACTTGAAAGTATTGAAAAAGCCAATTATTTTTAAAAGAGTAACCGTGGAGTTTCTAAAAAGAAAACGACCAATTGGAACCGTGCACCTAGCTTCTGACGTTTTATAAGTGCCCATGTAGGTTTATGTGAAATAAAATATTTTGAATTTTGAATGGAAAGTCTGGATTATTTGTACAAGTGGTCTATTATTTTGTAAAAGACCCTGTTTTTGCGCCTAGTTTTTTTTGCGAACATTTTCTGTAATAAACGTCAGTAGACCAATTCAAAGTTTTTTATTCCGACTAACATGTATTTCAGGAACTCACTGTGAAAAAAAAAATTACGATGGGTAATTTATGATTTTTGGCATATTTTGTGGTCATCAGTTTCCAGAGGGACTACTATGGACATTTTAAAGAGCCAGATTCCCAAAACTCGTTACCAACTTCTCGTCTACAATTCGACATTCGCAAGTTTATAAGTAGCCTCGTCTCTTCACCGCAGTCTTCGGAAGTGACGGAGCATACGCCTAAACGATTTAATCGGAAACACATTAAGGAATGGCGCCGACTGTCTGAAAAGATAAAGCATTGCACTCCGGTCGATGTTGCTTCGTCACCGATTTAGAATTGCTTCGATTTATTCGCTCGAGAAGCTTAAGCCCCCAGTACACGTTGGTCGAGCTCGTCGCTCGGCCAGCAGTCTGAGCCTTTTTGCGTGATTTGCCGTTTGATTTGTCTGTTAGCCGACACTCGGCCAACGGGCTCGCCCAACGTGTACAACGGCTTTAGAAATATCGTAACGATTTTTATAAGTTCTTTATTTTATAAATAATTGAGCCTACAGTTATTGAAAGCAGTTTTTGGTTTGATTGGCTTGGTATCAAATCATAATTTGAAATAATGATAGCTATAAAATTTTATCCACAAAACTGAACAGCACCCTAATTGCGTAATACACGATCAATCACAATCTGTTTTGATTTGAAACAGATTGCTAATCCATTGCTTCATAAGTTGGAAAAAAAAATCTGCTCAACAACGTAAATAACGCAATGAATGTTGTTGAACTGTCAAAATGAAACAAATTAGTCATAATCTTTTACGAAAATAAGTTACGCAATTAGGGTACTGGTTGATTTACCTTATACAGTGTGAGTCTTCATAATGTGCACATATCGAAATGAGGGAATCTATGCTTAATTTTTAACGACAGAAAAAATATTTAAATAAAATCTAAATATAAAAGATTTTTTTTTAATTCCATAAAAAGTATAAAAAATAAAAAAAAATCTAAAAATTACTTTATACTTTTTATGGAATTAAAAAAAATTTGTAACAAAACTGTGTAACTTTTAAACTGAATCAGCTATCGCGATGAAACAAACTCCATAATGATTGGAAGTAAGTAGGCGTCCACATAAAATTAAAATTGAGAAAAAAAAACTATCCTTAATTGAAAATAAACATGTTTTTTTTTTAGTAAAAATCTGTATTTTTCTCATCAATTTTTACAATAATTATAAAATTTATAAATAAGATGCCCAAGAGAATAAAAAAAAAAATTGATACGTAAAAAATAAAAATAAAAAACAAAAAAAAATCAGCATTTTTTCCTTCGATAAAATTAAGCATAGATTCCCTCATTTCGAGGAGCTCGTGGCTAAATAATAACAGCCGCACGGATCGATCCGACAGGTTAAGCTACGCTTGCCGGGGTTGGTCCGTGGATGGGTGACCATATTTCCATACCGAGACTCCTCCGTACCTCGGAAAGCACGTTAAGCCGTTGGTCCCGGCTGTCATTCGTGGATCTTTGACAGTCGTTACGAGTCGTCAGAAGCTCGAAAGTCTGACAACCAGTCTTACCAAGGGGTATCGTCTTACCCCAGTTACTGGGTTGTGGAGGTCAGCTGCATCCGGTTAGACTGGAAGCCGACCCCAACATAGTTGGGAAAAGGCTAGGCAGAGAGAGATTCCCTCATTTCGATATGTGCACATTATGAAGACTCACACTGTATGTAGAAGTTTCTCTTTCCAGATACATGTAAGTAGGTAATATAATGGATACTCTGGTATGTGAGGGAGGTTTCCAAGAATACATTAATAGATCGAACTATTACCGACCGTAATTGAAAAGCCGAACATCTACCAAACGTAATAGCTGTCTTTATCGTTACTTAGCAGCAAGCACCCTAAATTATTATAATATCGAGGAACAATAATGGCGGTCCCGTAATAGTCTAAAAGCTTAAGCGATTTCCATATCGCTTACGGACAATAATAATCAATCAAGCGGCGTCTCTACGGTTGGGCGGTAGTTGTGAATCGCTGCAATTAGTCGCCATGTTGCCCCCGCCCGCGCCCCCCGCGCGGTGTCGTGACTTATGCGTTTGTTTAAACCAGACGAAGTTGGATCTAGATTAGTATTAAATATTTATGTGGACGAAGGAGTAACGAAAGTGTGGCGGTTTAATGATTTGGGGACACGACTTTTGTGTTACTTGGAAATGTAGATGACGTGATGTCTGGGCTTTAAATTACTAGGAAAGTTAATGGAGAAAATGACGTCGTAGTAACAATTTTGTTGTATACAGGGTGTCAGGGACATCGACGCGAAAACTGAAACCATCGATTCAGTACATGATTCTGAGCCCCCCTGCGTTGAAATTTTTCGTCGGTTATTTAAAAAAAAAATCTGCTGTTGGTATTACACTTTTCTATAAAACAGCAGATTTTTTTTTTTAATAACCGACGAAAAATTTCAACGCAGGGGTGAAATTTTTCGTCGGTTATTAAAAAAATCTGCTGTTGGTATTACACTTTTCTATGAAACAGCAGATTTTTTTTTTTAATAACCGACGAAAAATTTCAACGCAGGGGTGAAATTTTTCGTCGGTTATTAAAAAAAATCTGCTGTTGGTATTACACTTTTCTATGAAACAGCAGATTTTTTTTTTAAATAACCGACGAAAAATTTCAGAATCATGTACTGAATCTATGGTTTAAGTTTTCGCGTCGATGTCCCTGACACCCTGTATGTAAAATATTCAAACGTAAAATTAGTCCAAAATTCTAGACGATTACAGCCCAGAAACTCCACCACAAGCAAATTCAAATTACAACTGTAAAGAACAAAGCAGAAACCAAACACGTGTCTCATTCACGCACGATCAACTAAAAACGACACATGCCTACAAAATCGTTACATCGAATCTTATTACATTTTTTACATTACTAATAAAATCTACATATTCATTATGTATTCAAATTTTAGATCATCTATTATCTGGACGGCACGTCAGGAATTTTAATTTGAAGTCGGGGGTGGGATCACCCCTGGGTTGACCCTACTACCCGATAATTGTAAATGACTCACCGGGCCGAGCCACTGGCATATGACTATGCCTAACGAATAAAGTAATAAATATGGTAATATGTTTAATATGTATGGTTTTATTTAAATGGACGTAGATATTAGATTTGTATTTTTGTTGCTATGGCGTGTCTCGTGTAGAAAAGCTATATCGGAAAGCAGGCCAGAATTTAACTATGAAAAGTCAATAATTGAGCTGCAAATTGCATAAAATGTAAGAAAATTTGAACTTCGCGGGCAGCGCATCCCCCTTAACAATCTACGGATCTTTTCGTCGTGTCTTGGTTTGAATACCCCTGTAATTTATATTCTAAGTTTGTATCGTAAATATGTTAAACTAACGATTAATTGCTTTCTGAATACAAATGATTCAACATCGTACTCACATTAATTTTGGATTCGGGTTAACATTTGATTGCGAAGCAATTGGCGCCCAGCGTGGGACTCCAATTTGATTCATTGGTCCTTTACCGTGATTTATTTACGTTTATTTGTGTGTAAAATACGCTAAGGACTTACATTTGGTGTTGACTGTTGAATTATTTTGAAGGAGACCTGAAACAAAATAAATATTATGAGAAGAAATACAGATAGATGTAAACAAATTCAATTTAATGTTTCAAAAAGCATTACTGAGAGTAAAATTCAAATGTAGTCCCATCAAATCAAGAAAGCAATAGATAATCTCAACTTCCGAATATGAATCTACAGATTTGTTCAGAAAAAAACGTTGAAAAACTCATTTAAATTCTGAAGTAGTACCAGCCCCGTCGCGTTCAATAATCGAATTTACAAGTTTTACAGAGAGCTTGACAAACTGTCTGATAGCAGCCGAAAGTTCTATATCACCAAGTAATGAATAAGAGCTTTAATCTGCACATACTTCAGTACATACGTCTTATGAGGCACAGTTCCGACCCGCGACTGCAAACTTTGAGTTCGCAACTTCAGTTTAAACAACAACTTATTTTCACATTTACACGACTACCCGACAAAATTGCATTTACAAGTACACGTTTATATTTAAAGGACCTAAAGCACTATGCAATATGGATGTATTAGGAAAGGTGTTGCTAAACAAAATGCGATTTAACATATATTCTAAATTTCGCATCTTTTTCGACAAGACACAGAGTCATCAACCTAGACATCCCAATGATTTTTGTCAAACGCGTTTCCGCCACCATGCTCACGCGTTCACTTCAGATAAATTAAGACTCATTTGCCCACCGACTTCCACCCTATAATCGTATTTAGACAGGTTCATACCAACTCAGTTGGCAGAGTCGTCAAACTAGATGTTCCGGACGTCTTTTGTCAAATCGTCAGACGTAGGGGGGTCCATTTGAGCGAATGCACTCGCGGGACTGCTAATGAGATTAGTGCGATGCTCAGCGGGGGTGCACTGGGGCAAATTAACGCCTGGAGCATTTTTGTACCCCGTTTGTGTGGACAATTTTTCTTGGCTTTGAAAAGTTGAGAGTTATATTTTAATGATTTAATAACCGTGAGCCCTGTGACTTTGTAATTAAGGTGTTGTACGAGTATGGTTTAAAGTCGTGGCTTTATCAGAACCGTGTAACGCGAAACTCTGCTTTTCAAAAACCCTGTTTAAATTTTATGTTTTCAAAGGGAAACCGAGCTTAACTTTTGCATTCGAAAAGGTTTTTATCCCGAATACTTCCTTATTCCGAACGTAGACCATGTTTGCTGACATGACAAGATCCTACATCATTCAGTGAGTCATGCCCAGCGCCCGGATGCTCAGTCGTAAAACGTACAAAAACTCTTCGGGAACTCCACTGAAAACATCCAGTTTAACTTGTAAAGAGTTTCCGGTGTACGACAGAATTATGAGCCAAGTTTACGCTTAACTGCAGAAAGTAGTCTGGGGAGAAAACAAAAATATATTACCTTAAGTAAATTGAACGCAACTTTGATGGCGGTCATCTTTAAATTCTTAACTTTTTCGTAGCTTTGTTTTATATTTTTTGTTAAAGTACTTAATTGTTTTTATATAACTTTTAATATACTTATAGATAAATGTATTATATTTCTCCATGTTATTTTGTCCACAATGCCTTTCACTAAACTGTATTTTATTTTTTTGTAACTAGTTTTACTACTAGTTTAGTAAGCAGATTCTGTCCAGTCTTTTTTTTCTTTGAACGTTATATACGCCTATAATTTGTGTATACCTACTTGTATACATTAGAAGTAAGTAATAGTTCAATTCTGTTTTAAGCTAATTTTAAAATGATTGAATAAATAAATAAAAACTCGGGAGGTGTCGAGGGACCCAGTTGGAACGACGTTCCTTTCGCTGTATATTATTTATTAATACAGAGCCCTCTAGTTTAACTTTTTAGAAGCTAAAAACTAATACAACCTCTGTATTATAAAACAAAAAATAAAACTTTTTGACACTTGAAACTGACGTTACCAGTCAACTCCTACCGCAAGCAGCGTTATAGAACTTTGTTTCAATAAAAAATAAAACTTTCGATGAGGCACATAGTAATTTCTGATTTAGAATCACCTCTATATCTCTTAGCAACCACGATTCCTATTTAATTACAAGCTTCTTCTTCCAACAAAGAAAAAGCATTACAACCAGAGCGTTAATACAATTTATAGCTACGTTTAGTAACAAACACTACAATCTAAATACTTGAATGGAACTTTACTTAATGGAACAGCAATAAGTAAATGACTTTACAATGCGAGTGCAGGTTCTGAACTAGTGTTGTATTTCACACTATTTTATATCCACCTTAGCACATTGCAAGTGGTTATGTCGCTAGAGATAAGCATGAAGTGTGTTTCCGCGACTCCTCTAATATAAATGCGAAAAAAACACTTTCACGCCAAAACGGCTGATCTGTACCCTAATTGCGTAATACAACACAATCAGAATTTGTTTCGATTTGTAACAGATTGTTAATCCATTGCTTCATAAGTTGGAAAAACAAACTGCTCAACAACGTAAATAACGCAATGAATGTTGTTGAACTGTCAAAATGAAACAAATTAGGCAAAATTGTTTACGAAAATAAGTTACGCAATTAGGGTACGGATTTGGATTAAATTAGGCACATGAGTAGACCATGACCTGGGTTAGGACATAGGATACTTTTTATCCCGATAGTACGTTTCCGTGGGATAATTTCCGACCTCCACGTGGGCGAAGCCGCGGGCAAAAGCTAGTATTTTAATATGACGTAAAATTATTTTAAAGTCCAATGAGTAAGATGGAAGTACTAAAAGCTGTCTGTTTCCTAGAAGAACGGTGGCCGCCACATAACGGCCGTCGTGAAAATGACGGCGCCGGGGTTTGGCTCTATGGTGTCAAAAAAACGTTCTCCATGGAACACACGAACTTACATTCAAAGTCAAAGTCAAATCATTTATTTCAAATAGACCCATGTATGGCACTTTTGAACGTCAAAATTTACAAAATAATAAAATTGATTCTAGTCGGTTCCAAAAGATAGCTTTCGTATGGAGAAGAATGGGCAAGAAACTCCACCGTCACTCTTTTAAACAGTTTCACAATTGTTTGTATAGGTACGTACATTAGTTACATAATTATATGTGAAGACGATGCACCTAGAATATTACTATACCACAATAGGCAAAAAGAATTAAAAATTAAGCAACGACAGATTCATAGATAACGTTTCAGTGACGGTAAATTGCGGACGCTATGTGGCGGCCACCGCAGTCTTAGGAAACACTGGCTTAGTAGGCCAAAATAAATAAACGTTATTTAGCACGTGCCTTAGCTGAGCATTATTTCTGTCACTGTCGCACAACTGTCAAACTAAATGCAAGTGTGAGGATTAGGGTGTACAGCAGTGTTATTCTGTAAAAATCTCACCGTGTACGCTTAAGTGAAGTGAGCTTGAAAGTGAGCTGTCAACAGTGTCAATCCCTAATATATGGTGGAATGACAGCTCACTTCACCTTAGTGTTCACGGTGAGATTTTTACAGAATAGCACTACTGGTGTTAGGGTGCGTTTTCACTAAAGCTGAGACGAGCGGAGACCTGCAGAAATCGACCAATCACAATAAGTAGTTGAAATTCTCATCGCGTCTCTCGTCTCGTCTGTGATGGGACGATTCAGTGGAAACGCACCCTAAAATAGAGACGGGAACATTAAAGCAAGTGCTATCAATGCGTTTATCAATTTAAATGAGTCATATATATCAAGAACTTATGTTTGTTTTGCTAACATTGTTTCACATCCCAAAAGGATTTTTGGGAATCAATTTTAATGAGGAGTGTCTAAGCTGCTTATTAGAACCCATTGTCTATCGAACGATTTCAATGGCTTCGGATTACATCTGCGCGTGTAACCTCTTATTAATGTGCCTTGAGAATAAAAAGCTTTAGCGACAAGATCAAAAGATCTTTTTAACAAACAACAAAAAATTGAGCCGTCGCAGGACGCCTGGCAGATTATGTGAAACATTGAAATTATTATGTACAGGTAATATGAACAAAAGGATAGTTTACGACAGGAAATAAATATGGCGACTGTTGGCGTGGCGATGCGTCGCCACGTCGCCACGCGTCGCCACGCCAATAGTCAATCTGATTCGACGCTATAGATGTTTCACATCAAAAAGTTAACACTTGTTGACACAAAATATAAAATCATTTCATACAAAAACGTGACTAAAAAAGCGCTTTGAATCACAAAAAGCGCTTGTAACCATCGTGCAGCTAGGGTGGCATGCACTTAGGGGTAACATCCCCTAACAAAAGACGGTTGGCAACGCATTTGTATCGATTTACGCGAACCGGCCGCTACCACATGGTAATAAACTGTTGAACGCCAAGCAAAACTTTGATCGTTACGAATATCAAAACAAAGGAACCGAGTTAGTATAAACAAGACTGTAATTTAATTTATTCTCGATCGATAATGATAGGAAATATATTTGTTAGCAGACACTTTCATAATTATAAGTAGAGAAAAATTAAACCTGTTTTAATGTAACTGAAGCAGATAAACAAACAATATTATTTTGAAAACGTTTCACAAATAGTAGTAGAGATTCCCTTGAACTTCTAAAATTAAACATTCAAGGTTAACGCAATAGAGCAGATTATTCAATGAATTGAATATATTAACGAGGACGTTGACACCAAGTGAAGATATCAATTTGAACGATTACCTTTTTGAGTGCTACATCCTTTTGCTAGACATAAGACGTTATTTATTATTATTTTGTTACCATTTGAAGCTGTAGGCTATTATTAGGTTGTCCTAAAATGTACTTAGTTTGAATATGCAACGAAACAGTTAAGAAACCTTTTAAAACAAAGAACCACTTAACCTTAAGACAATGTTATCAAGAAAGTAGCTGTCAAGCATGCAATTAACGCAAAAGATAACGACAAAAACAAAACAATATCAGCAACCGACCTTGAATCTTATCAAGGACCTTACGGTCAACTGGCACATAATATGTTACACAGGAAAACAAAAACATTAGCTTCCAGGAATGAAGATAATGATGATAGTGATGATCAGACTACAACAATTGCTGAAACAAAAGCCTCGCCAGACCGACGTGTACCGCTACTACAATGTCACAGATTTCAATAGGACCATTGATACGATTATTCAATTGCCAAGGCCGTGTCGTATGGAGCTAATGATGGACTGTGGGCGTCCACGGTCACCCCTATATAAACCTATTTGACTAAATTACTGTAAGTAGTGCAGAAATGGCTTTACTCTCGGTTACTGTGTTGTTCGTTGGAGCTCTGCTGGGATGGAGCGTCGCGGCGCCCAGCGACCGTGAGTGTTTCAATACATACAATGTTAACGAAAATAGGGCAAAAGGATCAAGTACTTTTGCTGTCAAGAAAACACTGGAAAGGTGAAATGGGAAAAGGGATGAAAAACAAAGATATTCGATTCGAATACCAATGTAAAAATAGATATAGCCGTGACGTTGCAAAACAATTTGTTATAGTCTCTAGCGAGGACGATACGAAAATAAATATAAATGATGATATTCAAACATTTTACGATACAAAGCCCATATTCGACAGCTAACTATTAATAAATCAACCTCAAACTTTCCTCTAAAATAATATACGAGCTATTGGTATCATAAATTGCGTAGAGTACCTATTATTATTCAGCACGCCTCAACAAACTTTCTGTGAAGGTTCATCTCTTTTGAGGTATGCCTCGGTTGTGATTGGATAGAGCATCCCGAAGTCCCGACATGGGGCTGACGTGACCATTCGGACATAAATTTTAACTGGAGAAGTTCTGTACTACAATATTAACCACTGACCTTTGCAAAGTTACTGAATCTACTTTAGAAACCTAAATTCAGATAGCAATAAAATTTGTTAATTATTAACAGATGAAACCAGATACGATTTTGCAGACCTTGAAAGTTTTAAATAACTGAATAGTGCTTACTATTTTATTATAAAACACAAATAAAAAAACAGGAATAGAATCTACATCTAAAGTTTATCCTCTCAAACGAAACCGTGCAAGGACTCTACAAGGAGTCAGGGATCGATGCTAAAAACGCGTATAGTCTATAAATAAAGTACGGGAAAATTTTACGCGAAACTAAATCGCTTTCCAGGGGACTTACCTGGACTTCCTTTTAATAAAACAAAAGAGTTCTGTTATTTGTGCTTACGAGTTGAAATTGAGTGGTGTTAGGCATTGGTAACAACTACGATATTTTGGCTTCGAGTGGATAACTCAAATGTTTATAAAGATGCTTACAATTTATAAACAAGAAAGTTGTTTAGGAATTTGAGTAAGCAGAAATATCGATGTGTATGATCTCGAAAAGCCTTGATAGTAGATAGTTTTACGAAAGAATAGGAAGATAATATAGATAAAGATGAAATGATAGAAAAACATAATTCGTGACGACAGCCAAGAAGAGAAAAAGATGAAAATCACGCCAATTTAATTCAAAACAATCACAGAGGTAAAAAACTTGATTTTATCTTCACACGCGAATGTACTCTTCAATTTATAAATAGTAGTCTGAATTGCTTAACGGTGTTTGTAGGCGATGGCAGCAATTGGTAATGGCGAAGTAATGACTTTAGAATTGCTCAGTTAAATCCAATAATAATATGATGTTGCTAAATTCGAAATGCCTCTATAGGTATATTGTATTTAGCAACAGCATTGTTGCTTTGCTATCAAAGCAACACAACTTCCATAACTTATAAAAGTGATGATTTTGTTTAAATGTTTTTTTTTATTTACCGGGTTTTTTCTATAAAGAATATTATATATGTCATCCTGATAATTGAAAACAATAAATATAATAAACTATCCTACCCGAAACCTTTCTGATAAAGTGTTCAGGCCTCATCTGACAATGGTGAGGCCAGAACGCTATTATAGAAGCCTACATTCAAATTATTGCCAAAACCTTGACGTCTTTGGACTCCAATGCGACATTCCATCAAGATGTGATGCAAATCTTCTATGACTCCACAGACTGCACAATTGGGTGAACAACTTTGCACATCATAAAACCAAAAGTATTGAAAGAAACGTGGCCTGATAGGAGTCCCAAAGCCATCACAACTTCTTGCCTATTCATCCTGCCCTCGCTGAACCAAAGCATATGTGGAAGAGATGGCTGAATCGTTCTGTATATGCTCATAAAGCTGATGATATAGCCAATGATATTACACGTGTTATAAGTAATAAAATTATACTGGACATTGTCACAATATTAAACAATCGAAGCACAATAGTAGATCTAACGCAAAGTGAATCAAAATCAAGGTTTAGCACCATAATACAAAGGCATGGAGAGACAATAATGGAAAGGTGACCGTGGCAAATTATGTGAATTCACGTGCCGGAAAATTGTATTGGACTTAATATAGTAGTACTAATAATATCCGGTTTAAATTTGAGATCGAAATATTTGATATCAAAATAATATGACTGAGCGCCGTCGCTGCGCAATGTGCAATGCAAACTCGAAATAAGCTGTAGTGAATTTACCACATATGTTTATGAGGATATATTCAATCAACCATAAATCAACCAACCATAAAGTTGATGAAAACTTTAGTGAAAGAGGGCGAGATAGCCTCAACAATTCACTTTTTATTTGCAAACACTATGAGCCTTTGATAGAGAAATATTTTACTCGCCCTCCGATTCTTCAATGCACAAGTTCGTTATTGCAAAAAGGGTTGTTCTCGCCCCGAGGCCGAGCCCCATAAAAGTCTGGGGGTCTAACGTCAAATAAATTGTTCCACGGTAGACCCCGAGGTTTACGAGTTACGAGCGAAAGACTCGTAATGTGAAACTTCGGCCAACACCAAAAAGTGTAGCCTACTGCGTACTTGTGCTTTGAAATTCATTTGCGTAAAAAAAACTTAGATTGAATTATCAATGTAGTGTTTTTTAAGGTTAAGAATATTTTAATTAAAAGTTTTAATAATTTAAAAATTCCAATTAAAGAGTATACCTACTTATATTAACTTACTTTAGCAATAAAGAATAGCAGCCATAAATTCGTGTTTTCTTTATACACAAACAGACTTAAATAGAAATTAAACAAAACTCTGATTAATGATACCTGTAAAACTAATCTTGCATCTTTACCTAAGCGTTTGAAAACTTAAAACTAATCTAAAAGATCCAAGTTTTTAATCAAACAGTCATAGAGGCGTACTTACAGAGAGTAATTAATGAAAATATTTCGTTAAAAAAAGTAGTCCAGCAGTAGCATGTCCAATCCATCGCGAGACTGCTCCAGAACCAGTTTACCCAGCACAAAGATGGCCTTATAATTGATTCAACTAATACAAATCATTTTTTACCTTAGCACCTTTATTTTATGTTTCTTTTTCATAAAGCAGGGATGGCGCGTCCGGCCATACATTCTTTTGTAATTATTAGGTACAAAATAAAAGATAATTTAGAGGCACACATAATAACATATTGACTTTGATGTGATGCAGCCGGAGAGCATCAGATACAGTTGAATAGATGAAGAACATTGGTAGATGTAATAAAGATAATTTAGATAGGTTTAAGTGATGGAGATAAGTTTTATGAACTCATTATTGTGAATGTACGCGATAAGTGACTGAGGATGAAAATAATAACCATCTTTTTTTGTTCGGCAACGGTTTGTTGAAATTATTATCTTAAAATTATACAATGTCTATGAGTTCTTTGACGTTAATTGTTTTCTAGTTTATTTTTATAGCGGTTTGCTATAGGAACTAGTCATATCTAGTGCGGTATTCGATTTTACTGACTCAGGACCTTATGTCTACTGCGGAAGGTTGGTCTTTGTAATACGTAGGGATTTTACCGCTTTCAGTCTTTGGTGTTTCAGTATATCTTAGTTAATCAGAAATTATATCACCATCACGAAAAAAATATAGGAATAATATATTATTATGCAATAACGAGGTTAGATTTTGTTCGCCAAAATACCATACAGTTGGTAGGTATCTAAAGTATTGTGGATCGCCCGGAGGACACGGTGGAGGTCTGCCCGGCTTGGGCGGGACACTGCCTTGTCCTCGTGGAGGCGATCGGCGACGGTAATTTCTTGCGTCTGGCCCTGGTCCAGGCCATGGTACGGAGCGAGAGGGCATGGGAAGCCGTCAGCTCCTTCTGCGAAGCAGTAATGCTTGCGAAGGAGGAGGCGGAACGCGTAAGGGAGAGGCAAATTTCGCGCCTTCACATCCCTAGCTGCCGCAGGAGACGCCCTACGAGTCGGAAAAATCCTAGGCCGATTCCCGGCCACCGTAGGCGCGGGCCTGCGAACGGTGAGCATTTAGTAGCTCGCCGTCCGATAAGGACCAGGCCCGGGTCAACGGCGCGTTGTGTTTCACGCGCGCCTCAAAGAGATGTCAGCACAACTGAAGGGGTCCGCTAGAGCCGATGCACGGAACACGGGTGGGTTTTAGTCAGTAAGAGTGACACGCCGTCCCGCTCCGCCCAGAGTGGAACAAGATATTTGATTATTTCCCACCCAACAAAAAAAAAAAGGTAGGTATCTAAAGTATGTTTAGTATTTCTTTGCTGTTACTTACTAGCAACCCGAAAAATAACTTCTCAAGAAGAAAGTATTTTCAGATTTACTTAATCCTTTAAAGTATTATTTTACGATTTTTACGTGATCGGTGTATAAAAAAATAATACTCTCATTTTGTTTCTCGCCTACGTTCATTATTTCTTATAAAAAATGGTTCCTATTAATCTGCCAAGGTTCCAGGTAAACATTTTTTGTTCGTATTCGCACCCAAATCAAAGTTAATTACAAACCAGAACCGATTTCACGTGATAGTAGATCGTTTAGATTTGAATGAGCTATGGATATGTTGGGTATCTTTCAAGAAATCTGTTTAAAATATTAAATGAGAAGGTTTTTTAATTTTTATTTCTATTTTCATCTTAAATTATATTGCTATAGGTTTGAATAGCAGCTGCGGGATTGATTTTGACACCTTTTATATACAGGTAGCTGATATTTTCATGCTTTAATTTTTTTAATTTCTGTATTTATTTAAAACCAAATTATATTGACAACTCTACAAGAGCACGTCCAGGGAATCATCAAATTGGCTATCTACAAACGAGAGTAAAAGTGGCCTTATACAAGAAGAAAATCCGGTAGTCTTGTGATTAGTTCATAAATCAGTTTTAATCTCGTAATTATGTAATAAGTAAAGCTAAAACATACTAGTGATGTAACGAATATCACATTTTGGACATTCGCGAATGCGAATATCTGCTGCCAACATTCGCGAATGCGAATGCTTATATTCAGTTTTTAGAGGAGTGGTGGCCCAGTGGTAACGGCCGCGACTTACGAGTTGTAGGTCGTAGGTTCGAACCCAGACAGGCGCGTTACTTTGTGTAAATTATTTCATCACCACTGCTCTCAAAACGGTGAAGGAAAACATCGTGAGGAAACCGGCATGTCCTAGAACCGAAAATTCGAAGACATGTGACATCTACCAACCCGCACTGGGCCCGCGTGGTGGATTACGGCCCACTCCCTCTCACTGAGAGGAGGCCTGTGTCCCAGCAGTGGGAACATTTATAGGCTTATGATGATATTCAGTTTTTGTTTAAATTTGGCGCCATTTGTCTATGGCTTGGTGACTTTAGCGGCAGTCCCGTTCGAACGAAGTGCATTCCGTCTGTTTTTCGTTCCGAGAATAGTCGAGTTAATACGAACGCATCCGATTGAAGTGTCATTCCGCTCGCGCCGGTGTTTTCGTAAACAAAACAAGTGAATTTTGAGGTTACAGTGTGAATTTGTACTACACAATGTTAGTTCTGTAGTTAATTTTCTTATATTAACCAACTATTATTACCTACTTAAAAAAATTATACATGCAAAAACATTCGCAATAATTTCGCGAATGCGAATATGCAAAAGTATGCGAATATTCGCGAACGCGAATATTCGTTACATCACTAAAACATGTAAAAATGTGGACTTTCTTGTCCACCAAGTCAGTGTACGGTGGGCTGCACCAATTGGGTACCCCAGTTGTATTAAAATTTTAATACAGCTGGGGTACCCAATTGATGCAGCCCACTGTATATGTTCATAATCGAATTAGCCCAGCACTAAACTAATTAGGAATTCGAGACACCTTTTAGGCACGCAACCGCATCAAAGACTTTGTGGGGTCGACGTCCCAGCCCGCAAATTAACTAGACATTTCAGAGGTACCTAGTACCTAATTCGTACATAATTTGGAGGTACACACGGATACGTATCAAGCTATACGATTCCTGTGTAAACTGACCTCTTATTGTACGGAAATCCTATACAATGCGAGATCAGCTTATACTGGAATTGTATACCTTGATATGTAGCCGTGTGTATTCATATTCATATTTATTTGCATTCCATAATGTGCATAGGTGTTACAATTTATGGCTTAAAGCTAAGGTACAATTACGGACCCTGTAGGGCACAGCAAAAGGTATAAAATTAATTCTTAAAATACAAATACAATTAAAATAAAATCAAAATTAAAATAAAATTCAAATTAAAATAAAATTATATTAAAATTCAAATTAAAATAAAATTATATATTGTACATTTCCAGGCCGCTAATAAGGCACATACGAGTTCCAGAAAAACTTAGTTATTCATAACTTTTTGTTTGCCAAGCACGTGTTCTGGGAAGTAGAAATGAACAATTAAATAATCAAGATTTTTAGACAATCATTTATTTATTTTTGTTTCATTTTTTATAAAATATATTTCTCACGTGGGAATGCGTTTTCATTATCATCTATTTTTGGTACACTCTGCATCATAATATCAAACCGTATTATTTTTTAAATGAAAACTTCTTTAGGCGCGTTGGACATTTTTGAGATGGGAAAAAACAATTGAACTCGCGACACCGTTACCGACACCACATTTTTGTAAACGCGATTGTGCTCTTTATTTATATTACGTTACGGATCAATGTTCTATGCAAGTATTTTTACTTTAAAGGTTATTAGATAAAGTTACGGACCAATGTTCTATACAAGTACTTTTTTCCACCAAGGCGATCTTGTTCAAGTTTTCACTTCTGTCGGCACTCCCGGAGAGCCACTGTTTTTTTTTTTTAATCAAAATGATTTTATCTATAGGTCATTTTATATTAAAGCACTGTTCCCCAAACTACTAAATTTTAATTCGTCAGAATTTGAATTGTACCCAAAAGTTATAAAATTTTTACTCGCATACATTTTGCAGATTAAGCCAAAGAAACTAAAATCTCTTGGGGTCATCTAAACACACAACATAAAATCTAAATTATTCCACGCCTGCTCTAACTTAGTTTTACAAATGTGACCCTAATTCCGCACTTTGGGGATTGTTACAAACTGCCTACATTACAGAAACGCCTAGATTTCTAGGGTTAGGATTAGAAAATTAAATATTAGGTATTACGAGCACTGCGGCGTCTGGGTAATGTATGTAATATCATAAAACTTTATGGAATTACTTTAATGTATAGTTGGACTTAGTATCATCATCTGCCTAGAATTTTCCCAACTATGTTGGGGTCGGCTTCCAATCTAACCGGATATAGCTGAATACCAGTATTTTACATAGAGCGACTGCCTATCTGACCTTCACAACCCAGTTACTGGGTAATACCACAGTCTACCTTGGTAAGATTGGTTGTCAGAATTTCGGGCTTCTGACAACCCGTAATGACTGTCAAAGATTCACAAATGACAGCCGGGACCAACGGTTTAACGTACTTACTTTCTGATTCACGGAGGGGTCTTGGTTCGTGGATGGTCACCCATCCACGAACCAATCGCGGTAAGCGTAGCTTAACCTGGTCGATCGGTCCGGCTGGACTTAGCCACGAGCCCTAGAAGGGCTTAGACTTTGTTCGTGAATCCAAAATTTCAATATTTTTTATTAATAATTTGATTTTCTTAATCATTTTAGTTAGGCGATTAACACACGGCACCGCGAACCGCCGCCGCGGAGGTGAGAGATGAGAGCACCCTCGACCGCGCGGTCGGGCGGTGTACGTGTGTTAGGCATCAACGGATTTATTAGAGGTCAATGCGACATGAGATCCGCTACACCGCTTACCGCGGCGGCACGCGGTGCCGTGTGTTAATCGCCTTAGTTAGCCTTATTTACAAATCCACTTTATGAAGTCCTGATCAAAATAGAAAATAGTTATATCAAAAGCTCCTATTTTAAATCTTTGCTATTGTTTTTAACTTACTACTGTAATTAATAAATTCGCGTTAAAATCTCTCCACTGCACTATACAATGTAGGTACCTAGCTATAATTATACAGAGGGACACCAAGACACGCACCGGGGTCAAATGATTAATATGACCTCAGTGCGTAAGGTCAAATGATTAAAACAAGAGAACTTAATATTTAATTCCATTACTATTCTAGTTTGAGCCCAGTTCTAATCTATTTCTAATGCGAACACGATCAACCTTTCACACGCCGACGCGCGTAATCCCTCCCCATAAATTTTATAAATTTTAATCCTTTTATCGTGCGGACCCATACAACTCTTTGTTAGACAATCGGGTCCAAACGGGAATAGGCAGGATTAGGGCGAGCCTAATGTTTCAGGGATTTAACCGTCTCGCTGCTCAGGGTCAAAGTGGTCCGATATAATCCCAATATTGTGACGAATCATTGTTTGTTTGAAGTCTAACTTTTAGTTTCGGCGATGGGTTGGTTTGACCTTTCTCAGCCGCATTTTTTTTATTTTTTTATTCATTATGAAAGGGCTTTGTCGCACATGCGATTATGCCGCCCTGGTTAGCTTAACAAAATCATACCAATTTCCACTTAACAAAATCTTAGCATAGCTAATTTTGTAAAGTACTTTAGCTGCATCAGACAATGGCACAGCTAAAGCACTATTAAAGTAACCTACCTCTCTAATTCTGCCATCCAAACTATTTCTGCTATCCAGCCGCATTTAAAATCTAAAAATATAATGAGCTAAATATGGGCTTTTAGAACTAAAGAGTTACTTTGGTTTCTGAATTAAGGTTACGCTAGTCGGTTATTCTTCCATACAAATGTAGTAAGGTGATTACTCGTCTGTTTGACGGTGTACGTTCAAAACTAAAATTATATCTATTTGTCTTGTCATTATCTAGCCCTGTATGGAAGCAGAATAGGAAAAAGTATTGGTCTGGAAGTTATGAGCGTCGAAACTTCCATATTTCAACACAAATTTAAATTCATCTTTGGGCGTAAATAAATAACTTATGTAGTAAAAAACGGAAAAATAGAAACTGTACAGGGATACATAATTTATTTAAAAGTTCAATTATTTTATTTTGAGTAGATACATCCAAAAGTTTACCCATTATATTTAAACGCCCAAAGGTCTGTTCATGAAATTTTAAGCGCTCGTTTTCGTTATTTATAGGTAAATCATCATCTATTTTACTAAATAAATAAATACATAAAAACGAGATAAATAAACAAAACTAAATAAAGTAATAATTAAACTAAGTAGCATGCATATTAGTCACCCCACCAACGAGTTCGAGCCGTCGCGTCGACTAGTGCAACCTTAAGAAATTAATTGGACCAATAAAAATGTCGAGAGAATGTAGACAGCTATTGGTCGATGAAACAAATAATGAAGAGAAAACTCATGAACATGTGCAGTCTTCCTACCCTACTCATAGTGCAGACATTTTTTCATAAAGATTAGTCACAAACAGAAGAAGATAGGGATACGTGGAAGAAGAGAAGGAGGCCTTTGCCCAATTGAAACACAAACGGCTGATAATAATAATAAAATGAAGTGTTGCCCCCTTGTCGCTACGTCCCTATGTGCTAGCGACATTGTTCGGGGGCCCATTATTGAGTGTGCAAGTCACCCCCTGCCATTTTATCCGTGTACATAATAACATTGATCAGGCAGGGGCCATAGTCCTTCCATAGTTCCAGGTCACCAGTCAAATTAAGCCACCCAAACCCATAGGCCAATAGCTTTGTTTCCATATCCTGCAATAGTCCTGCACCAACCGGGGGTTGTCCTTGGGTGCACTAGCATAGTGCGAACAGGGATAATCGTCGGTTGGTGCCTCATCTCTTACATATAAAATTCTCGTGTCACAATGTTAGTTACCTTACTCCTCCGAAACGGCTTTACTGATTTTTACCAAATTTTTTATGCATATTCAATAGGTCTGAGAATCGGCTACTATCTATTTTTCAAACCCCTAAGTAATAAGGGTTGTCCACTCCAAACAAATAATTGGCAAAACAACGTTTGCCGGGGTCAGCTAGTTCCATATAAATTTGTCTAATGGGCCTTTGCGAGTTGGCTTCGGCTCCTCGTACGCCTTCCAAAGGACCGGGATTTGTTCAAATATAAAATGTAGAAAAATCTCGGTCAGTGCTCAACACTATCGCATAGAGCTTTAGTTTTTTTGCGAATAAAGTTATTTTATGTGTCTAGTTACTAGCCTCATGTAAATAACACCCCTTGAAACATAACTAAGAACAGAAGTGTAATGTAATTATGTGACATTAAATTGTAATGTGTAATTATACCATCAAAAACGGCCGTAAAATCGTAGCAAACATGGTTTATTCAAATCGTCACGCACATAGGGGTGCCTATAAACATTGATATTTTACGATTATTGTCGTACTTATGACCTCTATGCTCTGAATATAACTGCCATGTAATACATTTGGGGACATAAAATAATTCGTACCTGAATTATTTCTGAAGCGTGTTATTAAACTAGGCGAGGTAGAAATAAATGCAAAGATTTTCATAATATGCTGACAATGTTTAAATGTATCAACAATTTTTTGAAGTGAAATCTTCTTTAGGTGCGTTGGGCATTTTTGAGATGGGACTAAACCATTGATTTCGCGACACTGTTACGACACCAGCTTTTGACAATTAAAAAGACATCAACGCGTTAATTACCGCGGATCCGATTTTTTTTCAAGTTTTCACTTTTGTCGGCCCTCCCGGAGTGCCACTGTTTTTTTTTTTAAGTTGTTACATTTTGACTTTTGTACCCGACAGTAGGTACCTACCTACTGCCTTTCTGCCTTCATCTATCAATAGATACCCAATAGAGACCCAGGCGACCGAGCTCTGCTCTGGTGAAAATAGAGAATGCTTATTTAATAGTATAGGAAAGTTCATACTAATCCATGTATAGTACCTACATATTCCATGCTGCCATGATAGTAAGTACTTACTAATTCCATACTGTCATATCATTATTCATTATCTTGTTCTAAATTTTGGGTGACAGAGCCCTGCTCGGGTGAAAATACGAAGAAAACTAATTTTCCCAGATATGAGACCTAGCTAGATCAATTCGCCCACGTAAATCCCTATATTGCAACTTTCATCGAAATCTGATTTCGAGAACGTGAATACAACAAATATATATAATAATATATGTATATATACAAATATTGCTCGTTTAATAGTATAAGTAAATAGAGAAAAACGTTTAAATTAATCAAAATGTTCAGACAGTCCCTTAGGTGAATGTTTTTATTCTGAAATCCATTTACAAATGGAAAACCCATGCCTCGGAGAGGGACTCACACCTCACACCCTCTAAAGCTAGACTATAAAATATACAGATGAATATTTTATTCAGCAACTTACGCTATTTGTAGGCAGGAGAAAGGTTTTATTAATATCTTTGTAATACCAACATTTTCAACATTATTATTAATTATAATTGGAAATTATTTTAATATTTATTTTGATAGCCTACACTCAATTTACCTCTACAATATTTGCTCATTTAAAATCAATTAAACTAGCAAATAATGGCTTTTAGGAATATCGAAATTGGGAACTTATTTCGTATTTATAATTCCTTGTAGGCCTTTAATTAAAGTAGTCTGGAAAATTACGTCATCGCGTAGTAAATTGAACTCAAAGGCTACGAATAATTTATTCGAAGCTCAAAAGTATATAAATAAATAGTGACCAAGGCTCGGAACCGGTTTAGGAAATACCGGTTAATACCGGTTTATTTCGGTTTTTCTCCGAACTTTTCTTAAGAACGTAAACGTTTTAAGAACTTTATTTTAACCCAAATTAACCGGTTTATTTGACGAACGGCATGTCGGTAAACGCGTTGCAACTTGTGACTACTTGTAAGGATGCCGCGCATAGCGGCGCGGTATGTAGACGTACTTACGAAAAAAATTTTCATTCGATTCCTTCATGACCGCTTAGGTATTGCACTTTTCTATGAAACAGCAGTTTTTTATTAAAATAACCGACGAAAAATTTTAACACAGGGGTTTTCAGAATCAAGGAATCAAGTACTAAATCCAGACGTTTGTTTATCGTGCGCCCATATTAACCGGTTTTTATTGCTCTAAACCAAATACCGGTTTATAAAAACCGGTTTATGCGAACGAAACCGAATGTAAAAGGTTTTGCCCCAAAACATAATAACGGTTTGAAAATTTAACCGGTTTCCGAACCTTGACATCGACTGCTGACCATGGGTTCCTGGTTTCGATTCCCAGCGGTGCTACATGAGACTTAAGAGCGTTTATTCTGAAAGTGGGCAACGTCGCAAATAGATGTCAAATATTTTGCTGTTTTGATTAATTTGACAATATTACTGTATGGAAATAAGAAATGTGGCTAACTAGCGAACTAGAATATTAATAATTAATTGGAATTATAACACTGAATTTGATATTGTAACCGTTTTAGATGTATAAAATGCATTTGGAAAGTTTCCAAATACCTTTTTAGGGTTCCGTTGCCAAATGGCAAAAAACGGAACCCTTATAGATTCGTCATGTCTGTCTGTCTGTCTGTCTGTCTGTCTGTCCGTCCGTATGTCACAGCCACTTTTTTCCGAAACTATAAGGGCTACGCTGTTGAAACTTGGTAAGTAGATGTATTCTGTGAACCGCATTAAGATTTTCACATAAAAATAGAAAAAAAACAAATAATTTTGGAGTTCCCCATACTTAGAACTGAAACTCAAAAAAATTTTTTTCATCAATCCCATACGTGTGGGGTATCTATGGATAGGTCTTCAAAAATGATATTGAGGTTTCTAATATCATTTTTTTCTAAACTGAATAGTTTGCGCGAGAGACACTTCCAAAGTGGTAAAATGTGTGTGTCCCCCCCCTGTAACTTCTAAAATAAGAGAATGATAAAACTAAAAAAAAAATATGATGTACATTACCATGTAAACTTCCACCGAAAATTGGTTTGAACGAGATCTAACAAGTAGTTTTTTTTTAATACGTCATAAATTGTAAACCGCAATTTACCTTTCATTCAATGTTACTTGCTGCTACGGAACCCTTCATGGGCGAGTACGACTCGCACTTGGCCGGTTTTTTTTTACATCTAATACTATTCGGTGTAACGATATTAATTATTGCATTTCATAATCAATATTCTAGTTCGCTAGTTAGCCAAATTTCTTATTTCCATACAGTAATATTGCCAAATTAATCAAAACAGGTTAATATTTGACAGCTATTTGCGACGTTGCCAACTTTTAGGATAAACGCTCTTAAACATACCTGAGGGTTTACGTACGGACACTTCTGCCTACTCACCCCTTCGGGGTTATACAGCCGTGATAGTAATAAAATATTCGGTATTATCTGCTGGTGACACAGCAAATAACTTCGGGTGGAATTTAATCGAGCATTGCCCAGTACGTGACTCCAATAAGCATTAATTACGTTTTCAGTACTTTCAGAGTACACGGGCACGTATGAAAAAGATAATATTCCTTTGATTAACGGCTGCGTTACTGATAAATTATTCTTTTGGGTTTTTCCCTTTTTTGCTATCGAGCGAGTGTTTATGAATTGTGACTTGTATGATGCATGTGACGGGGCTGTAGGATGGTATTACGAGTTTTAACTTTTGAAGGTTTTGTTAAAAGTAATGTAAATAGTTAGCTACCCATTGCAGACTTCGAAAAAATGCCTATGTTGAAAAAAATCTAAAAAAAGACTAGGAAATAAGTACCTCTGACACTAGTTTTAATTTTTCGTGAAAGATTTCTTTACTATTTTCTTTGTCTAGATCAATTTTATTTCTTCTGTAGGAATTGCATTATTAGCTTATAATTTTCCCACTGCTGGGACACAGGCCTCCTCTGGCCGTGGTGGATGTCAGTCACACGCCTTCAAAGTTTTATTTTTTTGGCTCTCTGACATGCCGGTTTCCTCACGATGTTTTCCTTTACCGTTTTGAGAGCAGTGGTGATGAAATAATTTACACAAAGTAAAGCGCATGTCTGGGTACGACCTACAACTCGTCGGCCGCGGCCATTACCACTGGGCTATCACTGCGCTTCAAAATCTCAAGTAGGTAAGGAATTAATGAAACATCTGTAGGAATAAGCTACGCGTGCTGATAATACATTAATTCATGACGTACTTGAATTTCTTACCCCTAATGAACTCAGTATTTTCATTAGTATTTCACTCAACTATGGGTTAACCTGTCATTTTATCAAAGTCAAAGTCAAATAATTTATTAAAGTGAAACTTTTATTACATTGTCTCAAACTTTTTCGTCTATGTGTTGCATGTCGCGTGACGGTCGGCCGCGGAGTAGGGATAAAGTGAAAGGCGCTCGTCAGAGCAGCCAAGGCCAATATGGCGGCGCCTATAGAAGTTTCACTTTTACCGTGGTTTCTTTAAACCATACAATCCTTTTTTTTAATTAGGCACAAAAAGGCACTTTTGAACGTCTAAATTTACAAAAAATAGAATTGATTCTAGTCGCCCCTTCCAAAAGGTAGTTTTCGTATGGAGAAGAATGGGCAAGAAACTCCACCGTTACTCTTTTAAAATGTCTGTTATCATGCTAGCCAAATTATTTTCTCACGGAAATTCATTCTGGATTTTTAGGGTTCCGTAGTAAACAAGGAACCCTTATAGTTTCGTCATGTCCGTCTGTCTGTCTGTCCGCAGTCTAGCTCCGAGACCCTTAGTACTAGAAAGCTGTAATTTGACATAAGTATACATATTAATTACGCCGACAAAGTGGTAAAACAAAATTATGAAAAACATTTTTTTTAGGGTACCTCTCATACACGTAAAGTGGTGATGTTTATTTTTTTACCCCATGCTTAGGGGTATAATTGGAAAGGTCCTTCAAAAATATTGTGAGTTTGTGAAAACCATTTTTGGATTCAGGGATTCGTTTGCGAAATATTAAGCTTTAAAGTGCTAATTTTTGTTAGAGTCAAGTGTCCCCCCCCTGCCGGCTAAATGGTTGGTTTTGGGTGTGTGAAAAAAATCACAACAGTAGTTTATATAACGAAATTAAAAGGAAAACTATCACAGCTAAGTAGGCTTTACAGGTTAACGAGTAATAATCGACCAACTTAACTTTGCAGTTGCAAAAACATGTTTTCCCATACATTCCGTATGGGGAGAACATATTTTTCAACTACAAAGTTAAGTTTGTTTTTGGGATAAATTCATCCCAACTACGGAACCCTTCATTGTGCGTGGTCCGACACGCACTTGGCCGGTTTTTCTAATCGACTGGCAACTTTGCAAGACTATAAGGCTGTCTGTCCACTGGAGCGGCGCGAAGCAGCGCGCAGCGGAGCGGAAAAATGTGCCAATATTAACCAATAGAATCTAAACTCCGCTTGTAAGCTCCACTCCTATTGGTTAATATTGGCACATTTCTCCGCTCCGCTGCCTCTCTTCGCTCCAATGGATAGGCAGCCTAAGTACCTACTCGCAAGCAAGTCTAAAGCTACCCATAATCTATTGCACGTCGAATATAAAGTCACCGTGTGTGATGAACACAATGAAATATGGAAATAGCGGATAGAGCCACGTGTGTGTGACAGCGCTCGGGCGATATTGTTGATTTTTGAATTTTGATAAATTGTTCTCCTAAGGGCCTGTTAGGAGTACGTCGTTGATACTTTTGAAACTGTAGAACAGAACTGCAAGTTCTTTAGTAACAGACATCTATACAAAATCAATCTGCCTAGCTTTTTCCCAACTATGTTGGGGTCGGCTTCCAGTCTAACTGGATGCAGCTGAATACCAGTATTTTACATGGAGCGACTGCCTATCTGACCTCCACAACCCAGTAACTGGGTAATACGATACCCCTTGGTAAGACTGGTTGTCAGAATTTCAGGCTTCTGACAACCCGTAACGACTGTCAAAGATCCACGAATAACAGCCGGTACCAACGGCTTAACGAGCTTTCCGAGGCACGGAGGAGTCTCGGTATGTAAAGATGGTCAACCATCCACGGACCAACTCTGGCAAGCGTAGCGTAACTTGATGGATCGACCCATGCGGCTGTTATTACTTAGCCACGAGCTCCTCTTTGCATTAGACATCTATACATATTATAAATTGAAGTCGCTTTTCGTGTCTGTCCGTGTGGCCGCATTGTTTTTCCCAACTCCGCAACGGATTGATAATTGCCGGATTTTGATGCCGTTTTCAAAATCATTTAGACAATTTATTTCGGAATGTTTATGTGTATAATACATTATTATTTAACTTAGTAGTAATAAAGAAATCTTCATGTTTTGTAAAGTCGTAAATACCATGCGAAGCTCGGGGGACTGGTCGCTAATTTAAGAGGGTACCGAGCTTTTTATACACACAAACATGTTTCTATTAAGCTTATTTGAAGTAGTAAACAGTTAAATTAAAATGTAAGGAAATAAATTGGTATTATGGGGATATATACTAGACATCATCCGCGATGGAAACACGATTTGATAAAGTTGGCTCGATAGAATAAATTCGCAAAGTTACCTCTTATCGAGTATTTTTTTCCTCTATTTTGCTACTTTTTTATATAAATAAGTAAATTCATATTATGATTAATTTAGGGCAATGGAGAGGGCTACCTCTCCATTGCCCTTTGGGTGAGTTTCAGCCTTCTAATGAGGCCCATTGCGAGCGACCACGACCCATGCCATAGGTCATCACAGAAATGAAGAGATCCGTAGAACTAAGATAACCGACACAGCCAGAAGAATTGTCAAACTTTACATGGCCGCTGAGGCTGAAAGGTTCTGGAGTGGCGACCGCGTACCGGAAGACGTTGCGTTGGAAGGCTCCCCACAAAGTGGACTGATGACCTTGTGAAGGCCGCAGGAACCCACTGGATGCGAGAAGCACAGAACCGGTCGAAGTGGCGGTGCTTGGGGGAGGCCTATGTCCAGCAGTGGACGTCTTTCGGCTGAAATGATGATGACCTACCTAAAACATTTCCATAATATTCATTAGCATCATTTTTTATTGAAGAATTTATTACGAGCTCGTTTAAATTAATGTCTTGGAGAGACATCGAAAATACTTAGGAAAAACCAAGGCTAAAATTACCAGCTGCTACAGTTTAAATAATAAATTCCTTCCAGAAATCAAATAATTTATAAAATTAAAGACAAAAATCGGCGGATACATTACTTAGGTAATCTCGTTTACTTTCATCCATTCCCTGATCATTGCATAGAGAAACCTTATTTATCTGACCACTGCCTTAATTTACGGCGATTTTAATTTAGATAGCTGCTACTAAAACTTAACGATGGACACATTGGACACTCTTTAGCTTTCTTGGATAATATTCTAAACGAGCTTTTGGCTGCGGCTTCTTCCGCGTGCGCTTCCATCTTGATGGGCACAGGAAATCACCCCACGCGAACGTGCTATCGGGATAAAGTAGTCTAACCCAGGTCACGGTAACCAGTGTACCGAACATCCAAAGTAACAGACAGAGTTACCATTGCATTTATCACATTAGTATGGATAGTACCTATGGATGTATCAAGATCGGCCACTTGGTACCTGTTACCTATACCAAACTTGATTTCCCAAGGGCGGCAGAGAAGTGGTGTAGAGAAGTCGGATGTATTCTTTCGTCGAATTTTTGTTGTTTTTAGATTCAGTAGCGGAAAAGCTCCTTTTGAAAGGGTTAGTTCTACCAGCAAGCAGCGTTGCTGTGTTCAGGTTTTGTTAGTGTATATATACCGTTGAAATCAAAGGCACCGGAGACATTTCAACTTTGTCTCATAAGGTAGGTACCACGTCGGCCAACCCCTCAGTACTTACTGCTATAAGTGGCGGTTACCACTTTCCATCAGATTCTCCCAAGCCTGTTTGCAAACCTAAATTATACGAATGCATCGAACCCGTGTTTTAACCAGACTCGATAAATCGAATGAACCCCAAGATTTGCACTAGCCGCTGGAGCCTCATGCTTCATGGGGCTACAGAGGCCATTGCATATCAAGGAGTAGACCGGGAGGCGAGGTAATGGTAGGGAAGACGTGCCCTCAGGATATGGAAGGATTAGCGAGCCGTACCGAATATGCATCCTAGAGTAGGCAATGTTTGCAAACCTAACACACACAAAAATCTTCATTTTTAACCGACTTCCAAAAAGGAGGAGGTTATATGTTCGTCGCGTATGTTTTTTTTTTTTTAATGTATGTCCACCGATTTCACCGTCAATTGAGGACCGATTTTGAAAATTCTTTTTTTGTTTGAAAGGGTATGCTCTCGAGGTGGTCCCATATAAATTTTATTAACTTTGCTTCGACAGTTTTTGAGTTAACTTCAATAATACGTACTTTTTCCCACTTAGTATGTGGATGATATGATAAGTTCCTGTCACTGTTATTTACATAGCAGGTAGTGGTTTTCGAATTTGTGTGGGGTAGGTACCACAGCTAAAAAGTGAAAAATAAAAACTTTTTCCAAAAAAAAAAATTACCGACTTCCAAAAAACACTAAAAAGTTATTTTTCACTTTTTAGTGTTTTTTGGAAGTCGGTTGTTTTTTTATAACTAAACAATTGCATAAGATTCTCCATCACTCGTTTTTGTAATTACATTGTCGGTTCCAGGGTATAAAATAGAATGTAGCAGGCTTATCGTGGCTGTAAAAGTCGGCGAAGAAAAGTAAGTAATGGACTGGCAACCTGTTACTATAGATAGGGGTGGGATGTGTGGGCTTAGGTCGTCTTTATACTGGACAGTTTATAGTCCTGTATGTGGTTTCTTGGGTTGAAAATAACAGGGGCTAAGCAGGTGAAGCATGATAAGTAATATTTTTGTGTTTGGATTTTGGGGTCATTCAAAGAATTTACTTCGCGTTCGTGTTGTTTTTCGTTACTTTGCGTACCTTATTTCTTTATTTTTATTTGACTTAGGTATTACATGTTTGTTAGACTCCATGAATGCAGATTAGTCTGCTAAGTGCTAGTGCCTACACGAGAAAAAAGATTTTAGTTACTTACAAAGTTACAAACTAGCAACTAAAGCAGCACATTCACGACAAAACTTTTTTTCGTAAAGTCATTGCAATGTAACTCTTATTTCAAAGACAAAGTATAAATTAGAATGATTGCCGAAAGTTGTATAAAACTCATGGCTAGATAATAGTAAAGGCTTTACGTTAAAAAAAAAAAACATGAATGTGCTCCATACGCAAATACAACTTATATATCATCTCTGGCCATTAAAAGCTTTAATAAAAAAAATAAAAACCAAATGCACATTTAATTGCCAGAATTTTCTTTTCAAGCTAATTATTTGGCAAGCAAACCATTATTTTGGTACACCACCCGCAAGTTCCCGGTAACGCCACCACCCTACTTGGAAGGTAATAAAATCGGACAGCCACTGACAAATGTGTTTATACGCTATGCTTGCAATTAATATGTTTGGTGTGTGGTGGAAACAGAGAGATGCATTTTTTTTAAACCTGGGGAGCAACTTCTTAGAAACATTAGCTAAAGAGAGTAAAAAAAAAAGAAAAAAGAATAAAGAGAAAAAAGAATAAAGAGAAAAAAATAAAGGAATAAAGAGTATTCTATTCTAAGCTACCTTGTCTGGGGTCACAAATTTAAAATATTTGTATAGACTATATTTCAGTTTTCTTCATCGTAAAACTAGATAGAATTCTTCCCCCTATCATTTTTCCCCGTAATTTATTTTTATTTTTAAATCTTAAATAACGTTTAATATGTTTAAAAGGTTTGTTACAACACTGAACCCGATCTGCGCTTTTATAATTCCTAATGTGATGATATGATTGTGGATATCCACGTCCACGTCCATAAAATGTATGGAAATACTTGCACGTTATGACGTTATCGTGGACTGAAATTTAAAAGAGTCTTCATATATTTCCATACATTTTATTTCCCTGTGTTATCGTGATAAAATGCTCTAGATTGTGGGCAAAATATGGTGCACAACATTTTGAAGTGAAAACTTCTTTAACATCGTTGCGATTTGAAAGTCGATGAAACGAAAAAGCGACAGTAAAAAGAGACAGACACATAAATTCATAAGATTTAACGTGGGAGAAAATGAGATAGGAAGCATTATACAGGGTTTCTTATGTTCGTGGTTCTCTTTGTGCTCTGCTCCGTACCCCCTCCACTCGTGTTTACCAAGGCATAGTGGGAGTTTGCTTGGGCCTCAGCGTTGTACGTGTGTTAATACGTCTTTGTGCGAGTACAATTTTTTATTTTTTGCTTTGAAGGTTTCACTAAAATTAAACATGTGTGCAATTCACACGTGGTAGACACGTGTGAATTGCACGCATGTTTTTTTTTTTTTTAAATTGTGCACCATGTTTTGTCCACAATCTACTGACCATTAAACAGTGAGATATATTTAGAAACTAGCTGCGCCCCGCGGTTTCACCTGAATAAGTCTCGATCCAGTGGGAAAAAAAAAAAGTATCCTATGTTCTTTTCCAGGGCATCATCTATATATGTGCCAAATTTCATCCAAATCCGTTCAGCCGTTTTAGCGTAAAGTCGTAACAAACAAACTTACTTTCGCATTTATAATATTAAGGATATATTAGAAATAGTTTATAAGTAGTCTAGCATTATTGCTCTCTAAAGTTCATAAACGCCAAACGCTTATGTCTTGCAACCACAAAACGAAAGTTGGCAAGGGGGAGCCCTGAATGAATCATACAATCGATCCGTTTCGCCTCCTATAACTTGTTAACACAACTTCGTGAGTCAACCTAATCTTTTTGTTTGGCTGCAGACGATTAGAAGAACATACGTCATTTATTGGGGAACTTATTGAACTATTTTTTGGAGTCTATCCTGAGGAAACTTTGGACATTGACTAGGTATGCCTAGCCTTTTCCCAACTATGTTGGGGTGGGCTTCCAGTCTAACCGGATGGCGTAAATACAAAGGCCGATGCAACAAAGACAGTAGGTGTTCTGTAACGCAGCCGCGTCTGTATGAATAAAATATTACAAACACGATTACACCGCAGACATTTGAAAACTATCTACAATGTGATCGGCTCCGAAAGACATTGTTTTAATAAAAACGACTGCAATACAGCTTATCAGCCTTGGTCTGTCTACACTGCAGATATCAAACTTGCTTGCGATGTAACCTTGCACTAATACTAAATAGTCTGCCTAGCTGTCAGCAACTTGGAAGTAGCACTTGCCGGCCTTTGCCGCGGCACCGCTCACTTCATACATTTGGCTCGCGCGCGGTTGGTCACAGTTCTAGCTTTGAATCCGCCTTTTCATTGCCTCAAACAAATGCAGCTGCACTTCAAACCGCTGAGTTGCAGCTGCGTTCAGACGGACTATTGCTTCTAAAGCAGTTAATGCTGCACAGACTATGGGTGGTATTTACGCAACCGGATGCAGTTGAATACCAGTTTTTTACATGGAGCGACAGTCTACTGATCCAATTTCGAAAATTCCTTCACTAATGGAAGGCTAATTTTGCCGAGTGTTAAGATCGTCACACACTTTGAAGATAATACAGTGTGATTCTTTATAATGTGCACATATCGAAATGAGGGAATCTATGCTTAATTTTAACGACAGAAAAAATATTTAAAGAAATCTAAATGTTTTTAAATACTTTTAATGGGATAAAAAAAAATGTAACATAACGGTGTTACTTTAAAACTAAATCATCTATCGCGATGAAACAAACTCCATAATGATTGGAAGTAATTAGGTGTCCTAATAAAATGAAAATTGAGAAAAAAAACTACCCTCAATTGAAAATAAACATGTTTTTTAGCAAAAATCTGTATTTTTTTCATAAATTTTTACAACAATTGTAAAATTTATCAATAAGATGCCAAAACGAAAAACAAAAACAAAAAACTAATAATAAAAAAAAAACAAAATTCAAATTATATTTTTTCCGTCGGTAAAATTAAGCATAGATTCCCTTATTTCGATATGTGCACATTATAAAGAATCACACTGTATAAAATATATATTTTATTTTTCCAAATTTAAAACACATAATTTAGTTAAAACACAAAAATTCACACGGGCTGAAGCAAGTCTATAGATAAAGATACACACGTACCTTTGTACAAAGGGTAAGCAAGACGAGATGCATTAAGGCACGTATAGACAACGCGTCGCGCATATTGATCATGGCAGTGGCCGCAGTGACAGGTTGTTGGTCTAAACCTGGCTTTATAATTATTAACCATATTATTATTGTATTATTCGAGCTCGTGGCTAAGTAATAACAGCCGCACTGGTCGATCCATCAGGTTAAGCTACGCTTGCCAGGGTTGGTCAGTGGATGGGTGACCATCTTTACATACCGAGACTCCTTCGTGCCTCGGAAAGCACGTTAAGCCGTTGGTCCCGGCTGTCATTCGTTGATCTTTGACAACCAGTCTTACCAAGGGGTATCGTATTACCCAGTTACTGGGTTGTGGAGGTCAGATAGGCAGTCGCTCCATGTAAAATACTGGTATTCAGCTGCATCCGGTTAGACTGGAAGCCGACCCCAACATAGTTGGGAAAAGGCTAGGCAGATGATTATTATTGTATTATTGCTATGAAAAGTTAAGAAGGCACAGGTAATGTACAGACGCTGACATTATTAAAAAAGTACATTTCTTAAATTACGAGATCAACCATTAAAAAAAGTAAGAAAATTTTCTGAATTTTCATGGTCACAAAAATGTAACATTGCCTTGACGGTGAAAATTCAGAAAATTTCCGAACATTATACGCAAAACAGAAGTAATGTTATGAAAGACAGAAAAAACTGTGGGTTCACTGTTCTTTGTTGTCTCTGTTTAGGTTTAGGTGACTTCTTAAAATCATCAATATACAGCAATGCTTTTCGTACGTTTTAGGTTTTTTTTTACAATCATCTACAAGGTTTATCGTCAATCCGATTTTTTCACTGACTGATGAATCTCTCGAGCTAGCCAGAGATGTTTTTTCGTGGGTACTTACTACTTTAAGTTTTCTATAAAACTTATCCAAAACTCAAAACACGATTTCCTTGGTGTCGACTCTTAAAGCTATAAATAAACCGCCAATAGTTTCTAACCTTAGAATAAAGTTGAACAAAAAAGGAAGAGCCATATTCCGAGAAAATCTCACGCAATATGTCAAAAGAACACACAAAGTAAAACAAAACAAGTGTGATATTCGTGCTTTTTAGCGGTAGGTAATAAAATTATTATATACTATGTGAGCTAACACGGCGAGTATAAAAGTTTAACGTACGTATACGGCTATAATTTCCACGGAAGTCGTAAAGAGACCCGCTCGACGCGCCGCCATATTGGAAACATGGCGTGTTTTGGCGGGAAAACCTGACAGCATAACAATGTTGTGTTTTCTTTAAAAAATGTAACGCAATCGTGTTTAGCTAACTGGGAGCTATTATTCCTTGTAATTACTGGAATGACGCAGATTCCTATAGTTAGATAAGGTTCAGTTGTATTAGAACCTGAATAATTGCTTTTAAAACAATAGAGACGACATCATTAAGTAAAATTGAAACTTCAGTTCAGTATTAAAACTTTCCTCTAAAATAATGTTAACAAAGTTTCGTTATCACTACCAATTTCGGGTTCCATGTTACGATAACCGACCCGAAAACGTAATTATAACTTCAAGTGATTTGATAATATTATTAGTCGACGACTCCCATCATAATTAATTTGTAATTGCCATGTATGTTATCGTTTGAATATTATTGTTTAGAGTAGGGAACCTACTCTTAGGCTGCCTGTTCACTGGAGCGGACCGAGGCAGCGGAGCGGAGAAATGTGTCAATATTAACCAATATAATCTAAACTCCGCTTCAGAACTCCGCTCCCATTTATTAGTAAGGCTGCCTGTCCACTGGAGCGGAGCGGAAAAATGTGCCAATATTAACCAATAGAATCTAAACTCCGCTTCAGAGCTCCGCTCCTATTAGTTAATATTGGCACATTTCTCCGCTCCGCTGCCTCGTTCCGCTCCAGTGGACAGGCAGCCTTATAGCCATCCACTTTCATACTCAAAACTGTCCTAACGACATTTTGACAAAGAATGAAAAAAAAAAAATACGATGATAGATGATATGACAAGAAAGAGAAAGGGTTTATTACTACTGAGGTGATGACTAACAGAGAAGTACTGAAGAAAAAGAAGACATGATACGCCGGACCCCAAATAAATTGGAATAACGGCAAGGAAATGATCATAATCATGTTTATTAAAATCCAACTGATAGTTTGTCGAGATTAGAGAACTTAGACAAGATTCATGTCGTAATTGAAATACTACCAGCAAGTTTTCAGATACAAGAACCAAAAGAAGTCTATAACAAAGATGACAGACAGCAACATGGGTATGCAATCCCAAGAACTAAAAAAAAATGACAGTAGAGTTAATAGACAAACATGATGTGTTGATGTTGTTTGGAAATTTTATATTAACATAACATCACGTCTTGTTTCCCCGAAGGGTTGGACAGAGCGCCTGTTTGTAAGAGCCTCAACAGTAGCACTAGCGACCAATGAGGCAGTCTTTCAATTTCATATGAAATTCTAAGATCTTATTCAATTTAATGTAAGACGCAAGATCACTATTGAGAATGAGATGAGCTTTCTAATACTTTGATTAGTTGGACAAAATGATTGTTGATCGACGCTGAATTTTTTCATAGGCCCTACAAAACAGTCTACTGACACACAGGAAAATAATATTCTATGGTTGTACCTATAGGTATGTAAATCTACTTATTGTATTTCAGGTGAACAGACACATTATGTAACATGTAAATTCATGGTTGTTTTAAGCATATATTTACAAAGCTCTCGGAAAACACCCCACAATAGTTATTTAAATGAGATGTTGAAATGCCTGAATAAAGTGGGGTTGACGTTGTGTATCCACATTCATATGACGTGGGCAGTGGAGTGGGATATTTATATTATCATTACTCGTACGCATCAAATTGTTATTCATAATGTGGATACAGAATGCGGCGTTAATAGGAAATGGAAATGTGCTGGTCTGTGTGATTCGTGGTAAAGATTAGGAGAGTCACACGTAAAGTCTAATTTACACAATGCCGTTTAATTGCCTGTGGCATACCAAACAGCCCCATTTACACAATGCAAGTTTTTTGCCTGTGGCATACAATAAAATTGAAGCAAAATAATGTCTTGCTCTTGAAGAATTGCCAAACTTAAGCGGAAATGGGCAGGGCATTGCTCGCAGAACAGAGGGGCAATTCCCGTAGTTTTTTAGAACGTTCGCATTCTAATTTCATGCGCAATTTGTCAAAAATATAATCAATTTACCAAAAAAATTGACAAATTTGACAAATTGCGACTTGAATGTGAACGTTTTTTAAGTACGAGAATTGGCCTTCAGATGGCCGATGGGGCCGAAAGGTTCTGGATTGGCAACCGCGTACCGGACGACGTGGCGTTGCCACCGGCAATTAAATCGCACCATGTAAATCACGCTTTAGTTGAAACAATAATAACAATTGTACCGCATAAGCAGTGTTCAGACGATGCAACTCATTTGTTACTTCAATTTTATTGTATGCCGCAGACAAGAAACTTGCATCGTGTAAGTCCCACTTACACATTACCGATTTTTATATAGAAAATAAAATTTTAATTAATGTTTACCGATACAATTTTGTAGCATTTTCTTATGGAAAACTTGCACATTCACTTAAAATACTACAATCGAAGCAACAAGTTTAAACAAACACCAAAACTAAAAATCAATTTTTGCAATAACATTAAAACATAATAGCGCAATAAAAAATACGATATCCTCGGTCTCGCGAGTAAAATATTGTAAAGTGCAATGCAATTCGGCTCCCCCAAAAGTTGGGACAAGGCATTTTGTTGAGTCACGCCAAAAAAGTTCTTTTGCGAACATTGTTACAGGGTCTTTAAGCTGGCAAGAGGGAAGCAACTTGATTTGCCGGTTTTTTATACTTTGACGCCAGTGTTAATAGACGATGACAGGAAAATGTACAGTAAAGGCACAGAGGATTCAGTATTATATTCTTCAAGAATTAGACATGTATGTATGATATTATTTTTAATTATTATTTATTTATTTAACAGACAACTATGGTCCACACTGACAAAAAAAAACAAAAATACTTAAAATATTTTAGTAACAATTATATCTTATAATCTACGTTAGTACCTGTATACTAGGATGTTAGTAACAATGTGGCTTATGATCTATGTTAGTACTTGTACACTGCGACAGACAGCGTTGTTTTGATGAGATGTCCCATAATGGGGCTCTCATCGCCTGTCACCTATCACCTTCAGGAGGCCATTGCCACTGCCACGCAATCTAGCGAGCAGAGACGCACTTTTCTTCCGTACGATAGCTGAGAAGCTGTCGACTCGGGCTTTTGCGAACATCTCTGACGCACTGCAGCAACGCGGCAGCCGCATCAGCGCCCTGAAGGCGTTATTATATTGGACGCGCAGCGCACCGACGGCGACGGCACGCTTGGTACAGCTGATCCATAGGGCGCTTCGATATGTCAAGTGTCTAGTCAATCAGGAGGAGATGAAGTTTTTTATTTTGGTACTTGCAGCTGGAAACCTATAGTATCTTCTACGGTTATTTCGGTCTTACTTAATAGTAATTTATAATCACAGTAAACATGATTTATCAAATTCCACATCCGATTTATGACCGAAAGAGAAACGATTACGAAAACATCAATGAAAACCAGTATGTTTAAATGAAGTCCTTAATATCCGTTGGAATTATAATATTTTATCAATCTGATCTAACAAGTGGTCGAGAGAACCGGTCTTCCAATCGCCGCTGAAGGTATTGAGCTTCGTTAATAATGATACAAATTTGTTAAAGGATTACTGCTACACTTTAGAGATATAACTTTAAGCAGTTGACAGTATCATCACAGCGGTAATGTTTTCCCATTGTTTGTCTCATTTTATAAATATATGCGTGTATTTATTTATTCTTATATTTATATATACAGCGTGGCGCTTTAATGGTGACATTAATTTAACACACGTATACGGATAAGCGTTTTCTTTTTATGAAAATATTTTAATTTCATTAATCGTTATTATTTATTGATTTATTTAAAAATTTCTAAAATAGCATCTTGGTGCAACCTGTACTTAACAACTATAGAGCAGAGGTCATTTACCGGGGTCACGGATCATAACATCGCATCAACGAAAATAAAACGAATAACGTGCAAAGAGAAGGCGAATTGAAGGAAAGGGAGAGCCCTATGTCGGCGAGCGTTTGTTAATTTTAATTTTGTCTTCTAAGGATAACCCACAATAACCATTTTTATCTTTCAGAATTTGATAAAAATTTCATTATTATTTCCGAAGCTATTTTGACCGGTATTGTATTAATCCTTATCTAATAAACTATCTTACTTAAATTGAGCATTTAATTTAGACTAAAATATGACGTGACATCATTTCATTTAAGAGCGTTCCGACCATTTGCCTTTGTCTCTGTCTTTTTCTTTACGTGTAAAGAGTAAAGAATATAACCACACTTTTGAGCTTTTTCAATGTTTATCGTTGTTATTTTCATCATATTGCTCTTAAATAAAAAAGTAACGCGGACAAACGCTGGAGTTACTCGTATCTATGAACTTTAGTAAATGAATCGGAAGGGTGGGCGTTTTTGGGGGTCTGTCTTATGACATTTTGACGTTCGAAAAGTGCTGATTCTCAGCCTAGTTTGAATAAATAACTTTTGAATTTTGAATCAAAACATAAATTTACTTATTTATATAAAAATTAGTAAAATAGAGAAAAAAAATACTCGATAAGAGGTAACTTTGCGAATTTATTCTATCGAGCCAACTTTATCAAATCGTGTTTCCATCGCGGATGATCTCTAGTATATATCCCCAATAATACCAATTTATTTTCCTACATTTTTATTTAATTGTTTACTACTTCAAATAAGTTTAATAGAAACATGTTTGTGTGTATAAAAAGCTCGGTACCCTCTTAAGTAAATGGTTTAAAAGATATCACTGATTCAAAATTACGCGTAACAAATTAATTATGGTTGACGAGATCGCGGGCGCAGCGGTAGGAGTCAATTACCTTTATATCGGCTATTAGGTATGTAATCCCGGTATCGGTAGTACGTTCCTGTGGGATATTTTCAGACATCCACGCGGACGAAGCCGCGGGCAAAAGCTAGTAAGTAACATTTCTAAATAAGTTTTAGATCTTGCAAAAGCATTTGAATGCGTCGTTCATGTACTTAGGTATAATGCGTTACCGTCTATTTACCAATTCCGGTGTTGGTTTACGCTGGTACAGTGACAGCTGCGATATAACAACGTAGAAATATGCTAATGAACAAATCAACAAATACATTGCAGCTTGTCGCGCCATGTAATCCAACGGAGTGCGCATGGCACGCTTTTAGGTGTGCGTGTGGTTTGAGTGCTCCTTTTTAAAAGTTAATTATATTTTTACGAAATCAAGGAAGAATTTAGGAAATAATTGTGAAAACTTAGTGGTGAAGATAAAAAATTGTGAAATCCATGGTGAGAAAGTCGTGGTCAATTAACTAGAACACTCTATCTGCTAATATGAGAAAATATACTAGATATATGTTTAACATTTTTATATGAAATAATTGTGCTGAATTTGTGAAATCTATTCCGTCTTCACGGGGTTCTGAACCTGGGATGACGACACATAGGTACAACAACTGTGAAGTGTGTGTGACTGTGAATGTTTTCGTAGAGTTCATATGGCAGTTACCGGCGGCGTGCGCCACGCCGCACAGTGGGTCGAAACTATGATTTTAGTGACTTAGGGCTCAACTTTGCTTTTTTACTTTTTTCTTCATGTGGATGGATAGAGCTCATTAACCTCAACAATAATTGTTCTGATGTATTTTTTCCTAAACTTTATACTTTGGGTAGAAAAATGTGTTTTGTTATTTTTTGTATGGAGCGGATCAAATAAACTTAAATTCCTGCTAAGTAGCGTGTGATCCCGCGTTGAAACTTTATTTTTCATATACCTTGTCTAGTCTATTATCATTTGATGCTATTAACGTGTGCATAAAGTTGCAACTCTGCCAAATAAATGGATCGAAAAAAATGAAAAAATATATCGAATAAAAAGCTACATTTTTTACTTTCGTAAGTTCTTTTAAGTTAAATTTGATATGGAATAGTAAGTAAAAGCACGTAATAATACACATAGTTACTTAACAACTAACAACAATACATTTAAAAGGTCCCTAATTAGCTTAAATTTACTAATATATGTAGTATTAGTAAATTTGTAAATTTAAGCTAATCACACTAATCATAATACATTTAAAAGGTCCCTAATTAGCTCAAATTTACTAATATATGTAGTATTAGTAAATTTAAAGCTAATCACACTAATCATAATACATTTAAAAGGTCCCTAATTAGCTTAAATTTACTAATATATGTAGTATTAGTAAATTTAAAGCTAATCACACTAATCATAATACATTTAAAAGGTCCCTAATTAGCTTAAATTTACTAATATATGTAGTAGTAGTAAATTTAAGCTAATTAGGGATCTATGAATTTCAATTTCTTTGTTTTAATGACTTTAACATGTTTATGAAATGTTATTTTAAGTTAGATTTAATACTGAATAGTAAGTAAAGATAGGTACATAATAATACAAATTAGTAAAGGTAAACTAACATTACTACAACTAACACAAGCAAACTAAAAACTAACTATAAACAACATCAAACATTACTATTTCCTTTCAATTATGAGTTTGACATTTATAAACTAATAAAAAAAACAAGAAACTTACAAACTACCAAAAAATCTTATTCACTATCGCTATGACTATCTTGTAAATTATCTACATCAATAAAATCTATATCGGATTCTGTGGGAAAAATCAGCAGAAGCTCTTTGACTTTTGGAGAGAGAACCATTATATTTTGTTTCACCATTCGAGGTCTTAGACTTGTGATCTTTGGATCAGAAGACAAAAGAAGATTGTGTATAATATCCTCATTTGTCGCCGTTCTACTTACCTTTCTAGAATGACTCTCTCTATATTTCCGGAAATCTTTATTACGAGCTTCCGCTGCCTCTTCCGACAGTTTACCTATAGGTATGGCACCAAAGTGCTTAATTATATCACTCCCATGTACTAACAATTTATGTATACTGGAAGGCATATAATACCAGGGATATAAGTGAACGTACAATTGTGCAGTATCTCTACAAAATTCGGAAAACTTAGAAAGATCCACGCTCTCTCCAGATGCAACCGTCTGAAGAATCACATGAAACCTTTCTATTAAATCTTTATCTATTTCTGTTATGCGAGCTGTTGTTTCTGCATCCCTAAAAAATCTTCTGGCAGTATTGCCATCATTGGTTGTGCCTACTCCTTGCTTGACTACGTCAATAAGTAAACCGCATTCTTTCTTAAACGCTTGCTGTATAGCGCTCTTTCTGAGTGACATTTTTTCTTTGTCATCGCCCCTGCAACTCCATTTTTTGAAGTCCAAACGATAAGCTGCAAACAAAAAGAAATATCACTTAAATAAAAATCTCACAAGTAACTATATAACGTGAAAAAAATTATGAACTAATAAAATTATATTTACCGATATGAAGTAAGCACTCCATGCTTCTTATCCAGGCATGTAAAGATGACATTCCATACTGGAACACTTCTTCGTTGTTCTCTTTTTGAGCAAGTGACTCTAAATTGTTCATCTCTGACGGTTTTGCTTTGCAGATATCACAGACAGCTGAAGATGTGTCTGACAAATATGACGATATTTTGCCGTCTATCATCGTCAAGTGCAATTGATGCTTAACTTCAACTTGATTGAACTTGATTGGCTGAAGTCTTTCTATTTCTTCGGTTATGCTAGCTTTTATAGTTACCACTGTTGACTGCGTTTCTTTGGTAAATTTGAACATTATCGGACGGCAATAGAAAGTTGATGAGGGTCGATCGTTTTCCCAAACAATTGTTCCATCACATTGTTGAAGCCTTATAGGAACTAGACTGGCCATGAAGATAGTTGAGTCATCAAACTCTGCTTCAGTCTTTTGTTTATAATTACTTTGACCTGAGGCTCCATCAAAACCCCATTTGCTTATTAGCAGTAACTCAGTTGGCGAATCCAAATCTAAAGTAATCACTTCTAAAAGCCTAGATACCGTCAAGTTGAGTAAAGCTTGCAGTTTAATAGCAGCTCCTTCTTCAGTTATAATTATGTCTTCTTTCCCTGGATAACATTTTGCCTTCGCTTGTTTTATTTTATAATAAGAAGGGTATAAATCAGACCTATTTTCACTTGCTGCTTCTCTTAGGCTTATATACTGCCACTTACTTAATTTAAGTGAAACTAATAAAGACAGTGCCTTATCGGGTGAATATGTACTACTTTTCGGTTTACTTGTACTTAAACACTCTTTAACTTTTTCTAGATCTTCGGGGTGATTTAGTAAATGGTTCATAATTTTTCCTACATCCTCATTTCCGGTGTTTCTTAAACTAGCAATTGTAGTAGCTTTAAGTTCATCCGGGGATAACGAAAGCGATTGGTTAATTTGATCAACGCGTCTTCGTTTTTGCCTGGAGCCCAATTCCTCGAAAGGTTTTCGAGGTGTAAATGTAGATGTCGAAGCTTCTGTAGTAGATGGTGGTAGATTTTCGACATCTTCAGTATTACAAATCTCGAGCCTTTCCTGTTCAGTGTTCACAGCTTCAGGTATCATTCCTTCGGGCCAGTTTATTGCACGTTCCAACCAATCACCATTTTTTCTTACAAACTGTGCTAACGTGCGACTACTTCGTTCCCATCTTGCACTTATATTTGAACAAAAGCGCGTACAGAATTTTTGGAGCTCAACACTGTTCTCTTCGGTCACGTTTATTTTATGTTGTAGGAATTGAAAGAATTTTTGACTATCCGACAGTGACTTGACCTGCTCTCTTAAAATCATAAATAAATCTAAATTGTTAACTAAATTATCCATTATAACGAAAAAGGGACGATCAGAATCACGAGATGTTAGTAGTAGTACGAATAAACGAACACTAGTTAGTATATAATAAATTATGGTCATTTTATACTTCCAGAATCCAGTGACAAACAATGTTTACTAATTTTTCTACTACCCTCATTAACTAATTATCCTAATTAATATTACAGTAATGACTAAAAGTGAAAAACATTGTTTTTTTATAAGGTAAAAGGTTAAGCTAATTACAGTAATTAAACACACAAATAGAAATTAATTGATTTCATATCCACATTTTTAAATAAAGGTCCCTAATTAGCTTAAATTTACTAATATATGTAGTATTAGTAAATTTAAGCTAATTAGGGACCTTTTAAATGTATTGTTGTTAGTTGCTAAGTAATTATGTGTATTATTACGTGCTTTTACTTACTATTCCATATCAAATTTAACTTAAAATAACTTACGAAAGTAAAAAATGAAGCTTTTTATTCTATGTATTTTTTCATTTTTTTCGATCCATTTATTTGGCAGAGTTGCAACTTTATGCATTTGTTTATAGCATCAAATGATAATAGACCAGACAAGGTATATGAAAAATAAAGTTTCAACGCGGGATCACACGCTACTTAGCAGGAATTTAAGTTTATTTGAGCCGCTCCATACAAAAAAATAACAAAACACATTTTTCTACCCAAAGTATAAAGTTTAGGAAAAAATACATCAGAACAATTATTATTGAGGTTAATGAGCTCTACCCATCCGCATAAAAAAAAAAGTGAAAAAGCAAAGTTGAGCCCTAAGTCACTAAAATCATAGTTTCGACCCACTGTGCGCCGATCGGCGAACACCTCTAATGCATGGTCACCCTACACAATTTTGTCGCTTAGAACTATAATAAAGTTAATTATTGTTGAAATGAAGCGTTCACAAAAAAAGAAAACGAGTTAAACTTTACTGACAACATTCTCACAATTTCTGACGTGGCCGCCGTTTGTATAAACGTTCGGATTAATTAAATAAACGCTACAACATGGAACACTCAAGCGGGACGTTAAAAAGAAAAATTATATTCGTAAAATAGAGTAAGAATATTAAGAATTTATTTAGCCAAAGTTGGAGAGTTTTGAAACACTCCGTCTGCAACATAGGAGGATTGAGTGTTCTAAATAAACCTTTACAAAATCCAAACAAAACGTTAAAATCAATTGAATATTTGTGAATAGTTTTCATAAATTCAGCACAATTATTTCACATAAAAATGTTAAACATATATCTAGTATATTTTGAAACAAGAGTTACAGTATTTTCTCAGGTTAGCAGATTGAGTGTTCTAGTTAATTGACCACGACTTTCTCACCATAGATTTCACAATTTTTTTCACAATTATTTCCTAAATTCTTCCTTGATTTCGTAAAAATATTATTAACTTTTAAAAAGGAGCACTCAATCCATACGCACACCGCTTTTAGGACCCATTTTATATTCACACATAGTTTAAACTAAATCCAACTCATAGTTACAGAACTTCATTATCTGTCATAATCTTTATTTGATACGACAGAATAACTAATAATATAGTGTAAGATACATAATTATTTCTTCTTAATATTTCATTCTAAAAAAACAAACTTAATAGCAGATCAGCCAAAACCCCAGATCGATAGTCATGAGTGTGGAGTGCATGGCTTGTACTGAACTAAGGGTAGGTACCGCAATATCTACGTGCAAGGGTCCTCCCCTCTGACTCATAAAGAGGGTGGTCTCCCTCTCACTTTTGAGGGTTTGGTCGATATTGCTCTCTTTTGTTTTCGCACTTTGAACGCAATGTGTACCGTTGAAACTCGATTTCGTGATAGTATGTTAACTATTTAAAAAGGTTGGATAGGTAAGGTCGATATTATCAGTTTAGCAGATTACATTTGGACAATCTGTTCAAAGTTTTAACCGTTAAAATAGTTAAAAACAAACATTTGAACTTAAAATGTTTGTTTTTAACAATTTTTACAGTAAGGATGCTTTGAAGGTAAAAAATATAAAACATGTCTTGTTTCTTGAAATAATCTACAAAGATGCAAAAGAAGACAACTCTAGGTTATAAAACCTAGGAAACTAGATTTCTACCTAGATTTTACACCTGAAAAATAATTAAATAAAAAAATTTCAATAAATACTTACCTAATTTATAATCATTTCCTTGACATAAAGTCAGAGAAATTATGTTTGCGGGTGGATTAACAAGTTTTCAGTATTGTGTTCTTTAATGGTTTATTAGCGTACGAAATCAAATGTTACAACGCCGCCATTTTTTTTTTATCACTATATTTTACAAAACAATTGCACAAATGTTTACCAACAACGCCAACAGATTGATTGATTGTCAACGTCATTTGAGCGCCAAAAGATCTTTGTACATCTATGCTTCTTTCACCGTAAATTGTCGTCTCTCCGATTTAAAATCCCTTCCTATATTCCGTTTCTAATACATATGGCGAATAATATAATTACAATTTTAATACATTTTTATCGACATCGTATTTTTTACCGATTTCAAAAAAAGGAGGAGGTTCTCAGTTCCCCTATTACTAGAAGACGGCTGGACCGATTTGGAAAATTATTTTTTTGTTTGAAAGGTTATACTTTCAAGTTGGTCCCATTGTCATTTGGTCACGATCTGATTATGGGATCTTGGAGAAATCGAGGGAACTCTTCAAATATTATAGGCACACCTATAGCGATTTGGGTATTTTTATAGTAACTCGTGCATTTACTCTCGGAAAGCACCATTTGGTGAAGTGGAACTGATGATGAAGGAGACAGCTGGCCACTTGAACTACTCAATAATATGTATTTCACGGATTGCGATTCGATTACTTTAATATGGTTGGTGAGCAATTGATGCCCGTCACAATTCATATGGTGCAGTGGAGCTGATGGTGAAGTACCTGGAGAACTCAACAATTAAAGTCCCTGCATCGGGAAAAGCAATATTTTGTAAAAGGTGATGAGCAGTTGACACTAGGCTATTGTAACTTAGATAAATTACAAACCAACCCACTAAAAACTTTTTTACAGACATTGCAACCGACTACAAAGTGGAATGTGAGTGAAATAACTTTAATTACGGAAGTCGGTGGTAAAAAACTAAAATACCGATCCAAAGACCACGGACTTCCGAAATTTAAGTTAATTTTCACTTTGTAGTTTGGAAGTCGGTTGCACTTTTGTAAAAAAAATATATTTTTCTTTTGTGTAAAAGTGTATTTGAAAAAAAATACCACGTCATTCAGGTTCTTGCGTTTTTTGTAGATACTCGGAAAGAAAACGATGATAACTTTCCTGAATGTAGCCAATCGTTGTTTATCAAACATAGATGATGATTTTCATAGAATCCCAACAGCGTTGTATGTTTTGACTCTATGAAAATCTAACATTTGAAAATTAATAACCAAATGAAGTTTGCTTTGTTTTCACTATTTGTAAATAATTTCCCAATAAGTCTCAATTTGTATCGCAAGAAAAAAAAATGGGTCCTCAGTCTGGACTGTTTACGCATCATCACCGTTGACAAATAATCAGTGGTGATGACCTCATGCGTATCGTGATGACGATTTTCTTAATTTGTGTTATAATTTGTTTAAAAGTTACACTAAGAGATCGAAGGTTATTTTTCTCTGTTCTTTAAAGAATTAGAATAGTTAATTGTATCATTAGTGTTACTTAAAGTAATCAAGGTTTTCTTAATTCTTATGTTTGACTTAATTATGAACGGTGTACCTAATTATATACCTAAGTCTTTTTTTATTTCAGACCGGGAATAAAGTATAAGTTTAGAATACAATATGAAACTAATTTATTATAAAGGGTTATTGGCTATACGTCGGCAATCCGTTAAGGAGATGTAGGAAAGGTCATTTGCTACCAAATTACTTACCCCTGAAGACTAATTAAATTTTAAAAATCATTGAATGCCGAATTTAGTTGGCGGAATATGTAGAACTATTGTGTATTTGTTATAAAATCTGTAAAATACCATATTTCAGGCAAATAAATGAATCTATCTATCTATCTATCTAAATATATAAAAAACAGTTTTTAACCAACTATAAATAAAAATAATAATTATGTCGCCGCCCCCGCAGAATAAACGCGTAAGTGCTATTGCGGCGGTTTTGATGTTAATCAATATTCATTATGTATTATATAGGTCAAAATACATCACCTCAATTTTACACTTGCGCGTTTATTCTGCGGGGGCGGCGGTGTATAGTATTTATTAAAGTATGCATAATTAGATTTATGTTTCATGTTGTACCCTATAGAATTGTAGCTATTATCATAACTGTTTACTTTCAGATCACAACAATGAGTAAAAGAAAGCGAGGTATAGGAGTTCAGTTAGAAAAACAGAAAATAGCTATTAATAAACGGAGAAGATATGCCACCATGAAGCAGGATCCTGAATTGTATGAACTTATGAAATAAAAAGAAAAGGTATAAAAATAGAAAAGAGCAATTAGGTCAGTTCGAATCAATAAATGAAAAAAGTCTAAGAGAGCAGAGAGTACAGCGCAAGAAATGGCGTGAAGCAGCTAAAAGACATCGGAAAAAGAAGAAAAATTAAGAAAAAGAGAAGACCATTAAACTAAAGCCAAATTGATCTATCCCGATGATAGTGATGAGACGAATACAAACGATCATGTAGGTCAGGATTATCAATACCCATTAACAACACCCACCAACTTACAATGTAACTGCTCAGTAAAAATTAAAAGAATTCGTTATTTAGAACACAAGAAACGAAGACAATTGTTGAAAGTAATTATGGATTTGAAAAAAGAAAATACACGACTCAGACAAAACCTTTTTAGGCAAAAAGTTAACGAAACTAAAGAAAAAATGTAACCCTAAACCAAGCCCTAAACAAGATTTCAAAACAAAGAATACCAAAATGTCACCAGAAAAAAAGACCGCTAAATTAATAAAAGAGTTTTATGTTGATGATGCAAACAGTACGATATGTCCCGGAAAAAAACAATATATTACACGATTCAAAATACAAATACAGAGAAGGTCGAAGACCGAGGATCTCAAAAGTTCGATACAAGATTTACACACGAAGTTTTAAACCAAAAATCTGACCAAATTTCAAATTACTTAGAAATATGATGATTACAGAGAGACAAGGGGACGTAATTTCCCCGAGATTGTTCTCTAACGCAATGGAGGATGTGTTTAAGATGCTGAACTGGGAAGGGCGTGGCATTAACATCAACGGCGAGTACATCTCATATTTGAGATTTGCAGATGACATCGTGATACTGGCCGAAACGTTGCATGAGCTGATTCGACTATACACACCGAATAATTATCTCCGTGGTAGAAAACATCGACTGCTAGGCGTGCCTTCGTGTCGGACAGCAGCCCGTGCTGCGTCTCCCCTACCGCGCGTGTTGACCGCACTAAATAAGCTCGTGGAAGCCAACCCGGACTGTGATCTGTTCGATGATAAATTCGACAATTTAATGGTTATGTGCCTACATTTTTGTGATAATAATTGTATTTAATAGTTGTTATTCGTTTATGTGTTATGTTTGTACTTAAATATACTTTGATTTATGTAATTGGTATCTTAAGCCGTGTAAATCAAATAAATTAATTAATTAATTGATGACTTGCAGCAGATGCTGGACTGTCTAGTTAATTCTGTACGCATTGGTCTCCGGATGAACTTGGACAAAACCCAGGTTATGTTCAAAGAACACGTCACTCGGGGCCGATTGCTGTCAATGGCGGTGCTCTCGAGGTTGTTCGAGAATACGTTTACCTCGGGCAAACCCTGCAGTTTGGTAAGAACAACTTTGAGAGGGAGGCTAACAGAAGAATTCAGCTGGGCTGGGCAGCGTTTGGGAAACTTCGTCGAGTCTTCTCGTAGCTTATTCCACAGAGCCTAAAGACGAAGGTCTTCAATCAGTGCGTCCTGCTTGTTATGACCTACGGAGCCATAACGTGGACACTCACGGTACGGCTGGTCCATAAATTCAAGGTTGCTCAGCGAGCCATAGAGCGGGCTATGCTTGGAATCTCTCCGAGGGATTGAATCCGGAACAAGGTGATCCGGCAGAGAACTAAAGTTATCGACATAGCTCACGGAATAAGCAAGCTGGAGTGGCAGTGGGCCAGCCATATCAGCCGTAGAACCGATGACCGTTGGGATACGTGTTCTTGAGTAGACACCGCGAATCGGCAAACGCAAGGTAGGACACCCTCAGGCTAGGTGGAGTGACGATCTTCGCAGGGTGGCTGGTAGCAGCTAGATGAGAGTTGCCGAGAATTGAGCTGAATGGCGTGCAATTGGAGAGGCCTATGTCCAGCAGGGAACTGCTATAGGCTGATGATAATGATGATTACGTGTTAATTAATTATTAAGAGAAAAATGCTGACCAAATCTCAATCAACCTAAAAATATGATTAGTTAAGTAAGAGAAAAATGTAGACTGTTTAAGAGTGTTGATAAAACCATTAAAAAAAATAGATGGCCTTAAATCTTTCGTTTTTAATTTGACATTCATGTATAAAGCGTCATCCCATACACACGAAATCATCACCATCCATAGATAAATCATCGCCATACCAGCCGTCATCACCAGCTCACCTTTTTTATTGGAATGCTGATATCTTCAAATCTACGCTTTAAATGTTGGTCTAAACACAATTTATGAACATTATCGTTATCCTGCAATGATTTTATTTCGTTTCACTAGCATTCCAATGTCTTTTAAATTTTTTGAATTTATTGTTTGAAGAAAATTTTCTTGTGTAAATCCACCTGGCTATGCTCGAAAATTAAGACCAAATACGTAGAGTGCCTGGATCGGCTTTATAGGTAGTTTCCTACACTAAAATGAAACAAAGAAAAAACAAACGAAAAATAATTTATTTTGGACACCAAACTAGCCCGTACACAAAAAGCAACACTTCAACGCTCTACATAACTCGATGCCCAATAGACAAGGAGACAACACTGAAACTGCCAACAAAAATAAACTAATATCCATAAATTGCCTCCATACTTGAAGAATAGTAAGACAATGCGGGTAAGACCCAGCGCACTTGTAGTACGCGCTCAGCCACGGCCTGTTTCTTAGCGAAAGCATGAATGTACTCCATCCAAAGACACAGTCTGGATGACGCCGCCAGGATGGCTTTTTAGGACGACATACTTTTTTTCGATCTGCATTATTGGAATGTTTCGCGTAATTAGTTACAGGATAATCTTCGAGTATTTCTTCACCCTCCTTTACACATTTCTTTGCTTGACATCTTAACTTTAAAAATTGCAATGTTTCTACGCTGGGGCCGTTGTTAGCCTTTTGGAACTTATTCCATGCTCGCATAGGATCGCGTAGATACGATTGACATTTTCGGTATGTGTCTGTTGGGTCAGAGAATGCTCTATGCAAATTACTTAAAATGTCTCCTGTGCTCGTTAATTTACTAATGTCTAAGACTGATTCAGCTACAAGCAGAGAGTCAGGCATATTTTTATATTGTGTGAGTTTCTTTGACTTGCATTTTTCCTTAATTTTTTTTTCTATGATTTCTTTGTCTTCTGCTTTATGAAAACTTCTACGGGTTTTAGCTTCTTGTTCCATCTTTTTCTTCCTCTTTTTTTGATTTGGAGTCCGATAGTATCCAGATTCCGTTGCAAGGGCTTCTTTCTGGGATTCAGCTTTATTTTTTTTCTGATTTTCCTGAGTTAACGCGGTTTTCTCTTCAGGTATATCAATTTTTGTTGGTAACGCAATTAAATCATTCGGTAAAACAGTTGTTATTGCTTCTTTACTGTATTCCAATATTTTTTTCTTTATATCTAGAAAGTTTCTAGCTGATGGAATATTTTTTATTCTTTTAATGCCTCCACAACAAGAGCACAATTTAAGATATTTAATATCCTCAGTGTTTTTAAATTTTAGACTTTTGAATAAAAATAAAACAGGTTTGGTATCCTTTTTTTGTTCTGTTGCTATGGCATCATTAGGCTTACATTTTAAAGCTTGTTTAGTACGCAACGTAGTAGAAGAAACTTTTTCTTGTATATGAATGGCATGTTTGAACTTTATTTGACAATGTTGAATTTTTTTTTTGAGTTTTATGCCAGTATTTTGTGATTTGGTGCCTTGGTGGTCTCCAGACTGAAATCTAGAATATTTATTTTTATAATAATCCTTTCCATTTCTTCTTGCAACTTTGAGGCTCTTAGATTTTTTAATATCTGCAATAGCAGCTTTATTTGGATGACGTTCACTTTTAGAAGGTTTCAAAATGTCTATCAATGGTTGTTTATTGGTTGCTTTTTTTTTAAATTCAATGCTTCCTTCCGTATTCTTGATATTTTGTTTATTAGATCGTTTCGTAAATAAATTCTTACAATAATAAAACATTTTTTTTAAAGTTGATTGTTTGGGCTCCGAGTGTTTAGGTATACCCTTTAGGTGTGCTCCTTTTTTTGTTGGATCCACACGACCAAAATTAGTATTGCGACAACAGCGATATTCTTTATTATTGTTAATTTTATCATATCTACAGGGTGCGTAAGACATTATGGTTTCTAGTTCTTGAGGATTCGTTTTAAAATACTTTTTTGTTTGCTGTGTTTGGTATTGCACCCAGTATTCTCTGGGTTGAAAAAATGACATTGGCCTTATTTCTTCTACTCTGCACACGGCTAAGGGTTGAGGATGAATCGATTTTTGTAATTTTGAAAAGCAGAGGCATTTTTTTATCAGTGCAGCAGGCGTTGATACGGTTTCTGTTCTGTCAGGTTGTGACTGCAGAATTTTTTTTTTTAGACCCGGGGCTTCTTTCTTTTTGTCCACTTTTTTGTCGTTGTCCACCACAGAAGGTAACAATTCTTTGAAAAATTCAATATTAAAAGAAAAGTTTGAAGAAATTTTTACGCCTTGTCTTGCATTTTTTCCATGCAAAAATGGATATCGAGGTTCTTCTACTATTCTTTCTATGTTTTCTGGTGAATAAGGTTTTCCGTTATATTTTGTTCTTTTATGTGTATAACCCGGTATCAATTGAGCAGCCATGTTAGAGGCACGTGAGGTACGTTTCATGTGCATGTCAGGTGTTCCAGACATGCGTCGGATTCCCATTTTATTATAACACTCATGCGGAGAACATATTCCTGGCTCGCATATCCCTTTTTCACATTCACTAGGGTTAAATTTTTGCAATGGATCGTACTTTCCTTTCGTTGAAGTTTTCTTATCTGACGTTTTAACTTTTTTTGTTACTTTCGTAATATTGCTTAAGCGTTGTTTTGCTTTAGGACCTTTATCTTTTTCCGCTAGACTAATGTTCTGATCGTGTTTTATTACACATTCACATGTTTTCTTGCCTTTGTGTCCTTTAGGAATGACACATTTACACTGACCTGGTTTCTGTGCACTTACAATATTTTTATTTTTAGATTTAGTACCTATTTCACGAGCTTCTGGTTCAATTACTGCTTTAATTTTTGATTTAGTAGGAATGAGACATTTACACTGACCTGGTTTCTGTGCACTTACAATAGCATAGCATTTGCAATTTTTATTTTTAGATTTAGTACCTATTTCACGAGCTTCTGGTTCAATTACTGCTTTAATTTTTGATTTAGTATGAGTGGACGCACTTCTACGACCTTCTATTTTTGTTGGTTTAATAAACCGCACTTTTCCCTTCTTTTCAAGTTTTAACGTACAAAAACATCTTTTTAACAAAGGTGTGCCTGTTGCTTTAGTATCAGTTCGTAATTGTGGTTGTAAAGGTACTTCTTTAATAATACTCTTGGTAGGTATTGATTTTGCTACTGTTTCTTTCTTAGCACACATACACTGTATTTTTTTTTTAATATATTTTTTGTCAGTTTTAGGCACAGAAGTTTTAGGCACAGAAGTTTTAGGCACAGGAGTTTTAGGCACAGAAGTTTTAGGCACAGAATCGGTCGAAGTGGCGGTGCTTGGAACCTGTGGTGACTTATCTTTGAAAAATTCAATACTTAAACTAATATTAGATCCAATACGTACTGCTTGTCGTTGAGGACTAGTATCAACTTGAAATTGATCATGATTTCGAGTAGTCTTACCATTTCTCCGACTTGTTTTATCGTTTCTCTGAATTCTCTGACTTGTCTTTTTATATCTCAAACTTGGAGAATAAGATCTAGCGTTTATTCTAGATCTATATTTACTTCTTTCATCTGATGAGCTAGAAATTGGACGGCGTCCAGTCATACCTTCATATTGATTATCGCATTGACAAGTATTAACATTTTTCTGCCTTGGAGGAGATCTGGCTTGTTTTCTTTTAGGTATTTTTTTTTTTTCTCCTTCTGTACAGCTACAAACTGATCGGTTTTTATGCGATTTAATACTAGCCTGTTTTGAATGCATTCTTCTTTTTATACTTTTTAAACATTCGTATGGGTCACATTCTCCAGGCACACAAACGCCAGGTTCACATTCGTGAGGTTCTCTTAAATGAAATTCAGGTTTTTTTCTAGTATACGCATTTGCTTTTGCGCTAGAAGGCTCTCCACTTTTTTTTGCTTGAAATTTTACTTTTTCTCTTTTTGAAATATTGCACAAACAGTCAAAGGGGCTTCCTTGGTTTTCCGTTTTACAGTGGAGCTGTAATGTACAAAAACATCTTTTCAGGAACGGTGCTACAGTTTCAGTCATCGTAGAGCGCATTGATGGACTCAAAGCTTGAGAATCTATATCTCGATTCACCCTTGAAAGCTGCGCTTTCTTGTTTCTAGAATAAGTCGATCGCCATTCTGTAGATCTGCTACTAGTTCTTCTCGGTTTGTCATATGCTGCGTCTCGTTTTATTGGCCTCGGTGTTACAACAGGGCCGCCGTGTGATTTATCTTTAAAAAATTCTATGTCAAAGTTAAAACTTGACCCAAGCTTCACTGCCTGTTTTGTAGCTTTCTCAACCACGGTACTTCTATATTCTGAACTTCTAGGTTCCGGTCTTTTTTCTCTATATGCTCTTTTTTCTCTATGTGGTCTTCTTTCTCTATCCCTGGTACGAGTATCTCTCGTCCTCATTGGTTTTTTGCGTTCCATTAAAGATTGCGTTTCACTGTGTCGGTATCCACGACCATAGTTTGTAATGTTCGAAGTCGATCTTGTTCCACGTCGATCGGTCGATGTTCCCGATGAGTACATTTGTCGTTTATTAATCAGTTTCAAACACTCATAAGGATCACACTCACCAGGCACACAAATACCAGGTTCACATTCGTAGGGTTGTAATTTATGGGAAAATGCTTTCCTTGTCTTTGGCTTTTTCAGTGTCACGATACTTTCCTTCAGCTTTTTCAGTGACAAGATACTTTCCTTCGGCTTTTTCGCTGTCATGACACTTTTAGTGTGTAAAGTTGCAACCTCTTTTAAAGGAGGATTACCTTCTCTTTTATCGGCCTCTTCTTGTTTATCGGTATCTTCTTTTTTATCGGTTATGTTACATAGGCATTCTTTTTTTTTATCGGTTATGTTACATAGGCATTCTTTTTTTTTACCGGTTATCTCACATAAGCATTCTTTTTTTTTATCGGTTATGTCACATAGGCATGTATTTTTCTGTTTGCCCTTTTTATTTTCTTTGCTCCCTAGTTCTTTTTGTATCGTTTTGGTCTCGGCTTTGGACGCGGCTTTGGCCTCAACTTTGGACGCAGTTTTGGACGCGGCTTTGGACGCAGCTTTGGTCGCGGCTTTGGACGCGGCTTTGACTTCGACTTTGGACGCGATTTTGGACGCAGCTTTGGACGCGGCTTTAGACGCGGCTTTGGACGCGGCTTTGGACGCGGCTTTGGACGCGGCTTTGGACGCGGCTTTGGACGCGGTTTTGGTCTTAGATTGTTTTTGAAGTTTTAATGTACAAAAACACCGTCTTAATATTGGGCCCAAACCTATGTCTCTACTTTTTGTTGGGTCCATCTGAGAGTCACGACTTAGTGTTGGAAATCGTCTGCCTCGTAACCCGCTATCTCTAGTTCTTGGTCTACCATATGCACTATGACCCTTATCTCTCATACGTATCGGTCGAAACTTTCTAACTAATGGAGCAGCCGCTTGCACTTCAAGATTAGGAGAGCGCATGTCTTTGTAAAATTCTATATTGAAACTGAAGTTTGAACCAATTCTAACAGCTTGCCTTTGCGGTGACACTGATGACACAACTGTTTCTTGAAGAACCCTTTCACTTGGAGCATAGTCTCGTCTTCTGCCTCTTTCTCGGTGCCGAACTGTTCTTCTTTCTCTATCACTGGTACGAGTATCTCTCGTCTTCATTGGTTTTTTGCGTTGCATTAAAGATTGCGTTTCACTGTGTCGGTATCCACGACCATAGTTTGTCATGTTTGAAGTCGATCTTGTTCCACGTCGATCGGTCGATGTTCCTGATGAGTACATTTGTCGTTTATTAATCAGTTTCAAACATTCATAAGGATCACACTCACCAGGCACACAAATACCAGGTTCACATTCGTAGGGTTGTAATTTATGGGAAAATACTTTCCTTCTCTTTGGCTTTTTCAGTGACACGATACTTTCCTTCGGCTTTTTCGCTGTCATGACACTTTTAGTGTGTAAAGTTGCAACCTCTTTAAAAGGAGGAATACCTTCTCTTTTATCGGCGTCTTCTTGTTTATCGGTATCTTCTTTTTTATGGGTATCTTCTTTTTTATCGGTTATGTTACATAGGCATTCTTTTTTTTTATTGGTTTTGTTACATAGGCATTCTTTTTTTTTACCGGTTATCTCACATTGGCATTCTTTTTTTTTATCGGTTATGTCACATAGGCATGTATTTTTTTGTTTGCCCTTTTTATTTTCTTTGCTCCCTAGTTCTTTTTGTATCGTTTTGGTCTCGGCTTTGGACGCGGCTTTGGCCTCAACTTTGGACGCAGTTTTGGACGCGGCTTTGGACGCAGCTTTGGTCGCGGCTTTGGACGCGGCTTTGGACGCGGCTTTGGACGCGGCTTTGGACGCGGCTTTGGACGCGGCTTTGGACGCGGTTTTGGTCTTAGATTGTTTTTGAAGTTTTAATGTACAAAAACACCGTCTTAATATTGGGCCCAAACCTATGTTTCTACTTTTTGTTGGGTCCGTCTGAGAGTCACGACTTAGTGTTGGAAATCGTCTGCCTCGTAACCCGCTATCTCTAGTTCTTGTTCTTGTTCTACCATATGCACTATGACCACTATCTCTCTTACGTATCGGTCGAGACTTTCTAACTAAAGGAGCAGCCGCTTGCACTTCTAGATTAGGAGAGCGCATGTCTTTGTAAAATTCTATATTGAAACTGAAGTTTGAACCAATTCTAACAGCTTGCCTTTGCGGTGACACTGATGGCACAACTGTTTCTTGAAGAATCCTTTCACTTGGAGCATAGTCTCGTGTTCTGCTTCTTTCTCGGCGCTGAACTGTTCTTCTTTCTCTATCCCTGGTACGAGTATCTCTCGTCTTCATTGGTTTTTTGCGTTGCATTAAAGATTGCGTTTCACTGTGTCGGTATCCACGACCATAGTTTGTCATGTTCGAAGTCGATCTTGTTCCACGTCGATCGGTCGATGTTCCTGATGAGTACATTTGTCGTTTATTAATCAGTTTCAAACATTCATAAGGATCACACTCACCAGGCACACAAATACCAGGTTCACATTCGTAGGGTTTTAATTTATGGGAAAATGCTTTCCTTCTCTTTGGCTTTTTCAGTGTCACGATACTTTCCTTCAGCTTTTTCAGTGACAAGGTACTTTCCTTCGGCTTTTTCGCTGTCATGACACTTTTAGTGTGTAAAGTTGCAACTGCTTTTAAAGGAGGAATACCTTCTCTTTTATCGGCGTCTTCTTGTTTATCGGTATCTTCTTTTTTATCGGTATCTTCTTTTTTATCGGTATCTTCTTTTTTATCGGTTATGTTACATAGGCATTCTTTTTTTTTATCGGTTTTCTCACATTGGCATTCTTTTGTTTTATCGGTTATGTCACATAGGCATATATTTTTTTGTTTGCCCTTTTTATTTTCTTTGCTCCCTAGTTCTTTTTGTATCGTTTTGGTCTCAACTTTGGACGCGGCTTTGGCCTCGACTTTGGACACTATTTTGGACGCGGCTTTGGACGCGGCTTTGGACGCGTCTTTGGACGCGGCTTTGGACGCAGCTTTGGACGCGGCTTTGGACGCTGTTTTGGTCTTAGATGGTTTTTGAAGTTTTAATGTACAAAAACACCGTCTTAATATTGGGCCCAAACCTATGTCTCTACTTTTTGTTGGGTCCATCTGAGAGTCACGACTTAGTGTTGGAAATCGTCTGCCTCGTAACCCGCTATCTCTAGTTCTTGTTCTTGTTCTACCATATGCACTATGACCCCTATCTCTCATACGTATCGGTCGAAACTTTCTAACTAAAGGAGCAGCCGCTTGCACTTCAAGATTAGGAGAGCGCATGTCTTTGTAAAATTCTATATTGAAACTGAAGTTTGAACCAATTCTAACAGCTTGCCTTTGCGGTGACACTGATGACACAACTGTTTCTTGAAGAACCCTTTCACTTGGAGCATAGTCTCGTCTTCTGCCTCTTTCTCGGTGCCGAACTGTTATTCTTTCTCTATCACTGGTACGAGTATCTCTCGTCTTCATTGGTTTTTTGCGTTGCATTAAAGATTGCGTTTCACTGTGTCGGTATCCACGACCATAGTTTGTCATGTTCGAAGTCGATCTTGTTCCACGTCGATCGGTCGATGTTCCTGATGAGTACATTTGTCGTTTATTAATCAGTTTTAAACACTCATAAGGATCACACTCACCAGGCACACAAATACCAGGTTCACATTCGTATGGTTGTAATTTATGGGAAAATGCTTTCCTTCTCTTTGGCTTTTTCAGTGACACGATACTTTCCTTCGGCTTTTTCGCTGTCATGACACTTTTAGTGTGTAAAGTTGCAACCGCTTTTAAAGGAGGAATACCTTCTCTTTTATCGGCGTCTTCTTGTTTATCAGTATCTTCTTTTTTATCGGTATCTTCTTTTTTATCGGTATCTTCTTTTTTATCGGTTATGTTACATAGGCATTCTTTTTTTTTATCGGTTATCTCACATTGGCATTCTTTTTTTTTATCGGTTATGTCACATAGGCATGTATTTTTTTGTTTGCCCTTTTTATTTTCTTTGCTCCCTAGTTCTTTCTGTATCATTTTGGTCTCGGGTTTGGACGCGGCTTTGGCCTCGACTTTGGACGCGATTTTGGACGCAGCTTTGGACGCGGCTTTGGACGCGGCTTTGGACGCAGCTTTGGACGCGGCTTTGGACGCTGTTTTGGTCTTAGATTGTTTTCGAAGTTTTAATGTACAAAAACACCGTCTTAATATTGGGCCCAAACCTATGTCTCTACTTTTTGTTGGGTCCATCTGAGATTCACGACTTATTGCTGGAAATCGTCTGCCTCTTAACCCGCTATCTCTAGTTCTTGTTCTACCATATGCACTATGACCCCTATCTCTCATACGTATCGGTCGAGACTTTCTAACTAAAGGAGCAGCCGCTTGCACTTCAAGATTAGGAGAGCGCATGTCTTTATAAAATTCTATATTGAAACTGAAGTTTGAACTGATTTTTACTGCTTGTTTCGATGGCCTCTCGTGGTCTTGCCTGTCCTGTCTTGGCTTGTCTATCGACATTACAGAAGGTTTAGGTCTAACTGAAGTATCTCTTGGTCTAACTTGTTTTGCTCGAATATTTCTTGACTGTATTCGTTTCCCTTTTCGTTTTTGACTAGATGTCATGCTTGAGCTGGATATGCTCGATGCCATTGAGTCTGTTCCAGAGTCTTTACTATGTTTATTCCTTCTTTTTATCAACTCCAAACACTTATAAGGATCACATTGGCCAGGGACGCAAATACCAGGTTCACATTCATATGGTAATAACTCCGGTAACCTACGTTTTCTCTTTGTATTCTGACTCCTTTCAGTTGTTCTATAAATGGGTTTTTCGATACTAAATTTAGTGGGTGTTGATGTCCCATGATCGGTACCTCGTGACTCCCATTCTTTTTGTTGTCTTCCCTTTTTTTGTAATTTTAATGTGCAAAAACATCTTTTCAACATTGGGGTAACATTGGAAGCTCTATGACGCATTTGTTTCATCATCGATTGGGTTTCTCTGTGATGTCGTCGACCATCATATGTTGTACCTGTATCTATACCATGTCTGTGATAGATTGTAGATCTGGAGGATGTCTTGCGTTTTGGTACTTTCACAAAATCTGTAGTAGGTGCTGATTTTGAGCTGCCTTTAGAGAATTCTATATCAAAACTAAAAGTAGAACCAACTCGGACTGCTTGCCTGTGTGCTGGTGTTGCTGCTGGCATTCTAGGTCGGGGTAACGTCTGGTATTTTAAGCCCTGAGGTGTAGATCTTGGAACGTAACCTCTTGTACGATGTTTCGGTACTTTCGGTTCACCAAAACCTGATTGAAGTTTTCTCGTACGTGAGCCGGTTGAGGAAGTCTCAGAAGAACTTCTTCTTGATTTGCTTTCAGTGCCAGAAATTCTTGAAACTTGTCTCTTTAATCGCTTCATTATCACTTTTTGGCATTCATATGGGTCACATTCGCCTGGTGCATAAATTTCAGGCTGCAATAGCTTCCTCTTTTGACGAGCTACTTGTATGTTCATGGTACAATAACACCTTCTAAGTAATGGTTGAACACCGGTTAATTGAGAAAGATTCGTTATATTTTGAGCCTTTTCCGTTTCTGGATTTTCCTGTGTGCGTTGCCTTAATGCAAGAGTATCATTTTGTGACTGTGCACTTCTTAGGATCCGTCTCTTTTCAGAACAGATGTCTTTCAGATAATCAATTTCACAACTGAATGCAGTTTCAAATCGTACCGACTCATTTGAAGCAAAATCAACTGAACTTTGATCTCTGGAGCTGATTTGCACGAATTTGTATTTGCTTTCACGAATGTATGACTGCACATTTTTTGTTTTAAATGCAATCATTGATATGGACAAACCGCTTGTTGAATTTTTATTAAAGCATTGCCACTGTTTAGTGTGACTTGACGAGTTCTTTAGGTAGGTAGGATAATATGAATCGATACAATGGAAGTTATGACCGAATTCTAGTATTTCTGGTGTTTTTGTTTTATTTTCGGCAATAGCAACTGTACTCACGGCATATACTTGTGTGAGTTTCTTTGTTCCAAATGGTAAAAGCAATTTACTACTTCGACGCTGTTCATCCATTTTTGATATTTTTAATGTACATAAACACCTGTTTGGTGGTGGACTAACTCTTTTGGTACCTAGGAGGGTATTTCGATTAGAACTATATCTTTTGGTAAGGAGACCTTCTTGTTTATTGTGTAAAAAATGAACGTTCATGTTCTTTGACCTATTTTGGTTAAAATTGTTTTCAGGAGTTTTGCCTTTATAAAACTCTATACTGAAGCCAAAATTAGAACCCATATTCACACTTTGTTTAAAAATATTATCCAAATACATTTCCCTGGCATGCTGAGGCAGGTGGGATAATTCAGAGTATTTCCTCATTTTCTTAAACTTTTGTAATGAAGTATTCCGCTGTTGGAAATCAGACTTTACAAATAAGAGTTTTGATGTGCTTCTTAAAGTACGTGTATCACTTGACTTTGATTTCATTTTAGTTTTTTCAGTTACCATTCTAAAATGTTTTAAGGCGTTACTTTTATTCCTTTCTAATATAAACGGCTCCAAATATTCTGATTCGCAGGGCCTCAGCTGATTTGAATATTTCGATTTAGTGAGTTTTGTGCCTTTTTGAAATTTCGGATTTATTTTGTCTGCAATTATGTTATCTGTACATGTATCAGTTTTTACAGCACTGCTTTTTTTGTAGTGTTTTCCTTTCTTACGTAACTTGAAAGTGCATAAACACCGCTTATTTATGAGACCAAGTAATGCACTCTGCTCTTGTTTTGTGTTCTGCAATAGCATAGATTTTTGTAAGTATTTCGAATAACGGATTTTGGTATCCTTATTTTTTTTATTGTCTTTGTCAATTGGAGAGCAAAGACAAAAATAACTCTTGTTTTTAAATAATTTCCTTGAAAAAATGGGTCTTATTTGGTGCGTCGAAATATTAGATGATTTTGTTTTGTTTCTGTTTAAAATAGGCGGAGTTTCACTATTAGGAGAAATTAAAATAGAATGTATCTTTTTGGTTCTGGGTAATTGCATTGATCGGGAAGTTAGGCTGAAGCAAGACCTTAATTTAGTTTTAATACGTTTTTTCGAGTTTCTTTTTTCTCTCTTGGTCAATGCAACCTTCAATTGCCGTGAAAAGCATTTTTTGGGACTGCAAATACTGAAGTCATATTTGCATGTCAGTTTATCTTGTCTCACTAGTTTAAGTTCAGATTGAGATCGAGACCCTTCAACGTTACTTTTTGGCTGTATCATTGTTACCTTAGAAACTTTTGTTTGATAATATTTTTTCTTTTCTTGCTTACCTAATTGTAATGTACAAAAGCATCTACGTAAAGCGTGTTTAGTACTTGTAAATTTGGACCTTTGAGTAGAACTGCTTGTTTGTGATTGCATGTTTGGTAGTTGTCGGATTCCGTCGCCACATTTGTTTATAAACTTTACTTTGTTTTCGATTATTTCAAGACCATTATTAGAATAACCTTTTTTAAATAATTCTATACTAAATCTTGGATCCCAAGTATAAGGGGGGTTTTTCTTTTCTGTTTGTTTCAAAGACATTTCTATTTCTTGTTTTTGCTTCGCAGTTTTATTAATTACTGTTTGAACGGATTGATTTTGAAGTTTCCCTGGTTTTTCTGTCGTAATAGATGCATCTTTTAAAGCTGATTTTCTCTTAAGGCGAGTGTTTGATTTGCCACGTTGATCCTTGTATCTACCTTTTTCTTCACTACTTATATTTGCATCGAAACACTCAGATTCGGATGCATGAATTGACGAGTTAATATTGTATGAATTATTCCTATCAGTATGTTCGCCTTGAGTTTTTGTTTTATTTTTAGGATTATTAGAAACATGATTAGAAGTTGATTTTACACCAAATTCAATGTTTGGTTGGTTATGTCTATGCATAAATTCTTCTAATTCTTCACAAATACAGTCATTTACGAATGCATGAATTGATAGTTTTTTTTTATTGGAAATATCTTGTGCACGGTCATATTGTATTGATTGTTTATCGTTAGTTACATTATATTTTATTTCAAGATGAGCGTTAGTCTCATACTGAGTTGGTCGTTTATTTCTTCTCATTGCTTCACTTTGATTAACATAATCAGAACACTCACATTTAGTTGCAGGACCTGACATGTGTTTAGGCTCATCGAGATTTAAATTAGACTCTTTTATCAAAGTTTTCACGGAGGACGGCAAGTTCTTTGAATTGATACTTTGCTTATCTTTGACATTTAGACTCTCGTTCGAGACATTTTTATTAATCCTCGATTTTGATTCATTTATTTTTAGTTTTAACGTGCAGATACATCTCTTAAGAGCGTGGCTGCCAGACTTTATGTTTTTTTGTTTAAGGCCGGAGGGTTTCTTATGACGAGCGGGTTCTTTATGCAGCCTGGGTTCTTTAGGAGGGTGAGGCCTAAAGCGTACTGGCGCTGATAACATTCTAAGTCTTTTACGAATTGAGACCAATGATCTTGGTTTTAATATAGATTTGTTTATTTCATTCAACGAATTCGACGATGTTTTGTTATAGTTAGCCGGGTTACTCTTTTTAATTGAGGTTACCGATACAGATTTTTGGATACCTGGTATTGTAACTATATTAGATTTGATTAGCTCCTTGCCTGGAGTAGAACTGAAAGGCAATTTTTTATTTATTTTATTGACTACTTCAGCAGGGTCCTTTTGTAGCGGAATTTTGTTTTCTTTTGAATTTTGTACTTGTTTTGATCTTCCTAAAGCATAAGATTCATTAGGCTTTTTTGAAATCTCTGTATTTAATTCAGATAAATTAGCTGCTTGCTGCAGAAGCTTTTTGTTGGATTTTTTAGCTCTTGAGTGATTTTTTTGTCGTTCGTTGCCAGTTATAAAAGAGGTTTCTTTCGGAATACTTGAAATGTCACTTATTTTACAAATACATTCATTTTTATTTTCTTTTAGAGCTTGATATCTTTTTTTCAATTCAGGACTTTGTGCCTGGCGTTTACCAACTAGGTCTTTTGATTTTGTTGCGGTCTTTTCAACAGGAGTCATATTTTCTTCTGCAGTATTCCCAACAATTGAAATCGCGACGGGTTCTTTATTTTTTAAAGTTTCTCGTTCAGTTTTGAAACTATCTATTATTGTTTTCTGAGCAAGCTTTAACAGTTCTATAGATTTCGTTTTTTTAATGGCAATTTCTCGAACTCTTTTAGATTTTCTCACTGTTTTATTTCCACCTTCGCCAATATTTTCTATATATGGTGACCGCCCGTTGGCCCGCTTAAGTTTATGATACGATTTTCTCAATTTGTCATTATTAAGAGACATTAATTTCTGGTTATTCGAAGCTGTAGAAAGATGATCTCGTTCAATAATTTGTTTGCCGGGGCGGATTTTCTCCGCTATTTCCCTGGATTTGTTGATATTTTCATGTTTATAACAAGCGCACGTGCAAGGGTCAGATTTAATATTCTTTGCTTCATTAGTTTCTTGTTTTGGGACAAGACTAGATCTTGAAGCGATGTTTCCACCAGCTTGGGCTTGTCTGTTCCGTCGACTTATATGAACATTTTCGTGGAGTCGAAATTTTGAACGACATATACAACAACTACAACATTCACTTAATTTTTTCAATCCAATAACAGCACCCTTGTCCACTAAATCTACCAAAGTATAAATATCACTACTCTTCTTAGCTTCCACAAAAGATTTTCTAACTTCTCTAGAAGATTGTCTCGGCTTTAAATCAGCTGTGCTACTTTCACTGCTGGAGAGCAACTGAGTTCTGAGGGCATCGTACAATGCTCTCGTTTTGATCAACTTATCCAGTAAATTACTGTCTCTTAAATGAATATAATATTGACCACTCAATAATTTATTTATTCTTGACTCTTGGAGCAATCGCTTTAATGTTTGGCGATCTAATTCACTTTTAGAATCGCATGAAGTGCAAGAGCAACTGTTGTTGTTCACAGAGTCTCCTTGTAAAGGCTTCATTGTTGCATTGCCTTTTCTGCTGGTTTTGTCAAAGCCATTAAAATATTAGAGGCGGATATGCTCGAGTTTTTTTAGGAACACAATTTCACATTAACAGTAAATAGAACTCCATATACGTCTCAACATAATTTACCTGAAAATTACAAACGAAGTAAGTATCAATATTAAAAATTCCATTATTTTATTCCATGAATCTGACAGTGACAGAATAACATAAAAAGTAATTAACTAGTAGGTAATTAAAGTCGTATTTGGAAGTAGACCTACGCATGTTAAAAGCACTGTAATCTAGAGATACTAGAGACTAGAGAAACCAAAACTGAGAAGCATTCGTTTTATGTTGCGAGCAACAATGTTTAGCAGCTTCAACATTGTTGCCCGCAACATCAAATGAAGCTGGAAACCTCACGCAACTTTTGTTTACCATGAATCCCTACGAAACGCTAATGACCAGAAAGTATGGAGCAGCGGTGTCTATATTTCTTAGCGGCCATTCATGAAACTCAAATTGTGATATAAGTAAAGCTTATCTCTTTATTGTAACTTTAAAATATGATCTCTCATTAAATAAGTGTTTGTAATAATTTTACCTATACTCCATTTGAAATAAGATTAGACATTTAACTAAACCTTTTTTACAGTCCGTTCAACCGATTTTGACTTCTATTGCGTTGGTGGCATGACAAATGGCAGCTGCAGTAAACAGTTGGTTTGTAACCATTTTTTTTGCTTTTAATGCCATCCTTTATAGAAGTCAAAATCGGTTGAACGGACTGTAAAAAAGGTTTGTTTAAATGTCTAATCTTATTTCAAACGGAGTATAAGTAAATATAACTTTATATAAACGCAGTCAAAATGAATGGAACAGCCGATTTTTTTTATAACCGCCGAGAAATTTCAACGCAGTGGGCTGCCGTGCAGACCCTAAAACGCAGTAACAGGTTTTTTGTCATTTTTTTGTTAAATATTGAACCTTACTGGACACGCTATAAGGAATATGAAGATCTAATCATGTTTTTGTTAGGATGCTTTAAACGATTAAAAAATCAAATTTGTGAAAGCAGTAACTTTGCATGTCTAAATATATTACAACTAGCTGACCCTGCAAACGTTGTTTTGCCATATAAATGTTTGGGGTGGACCATCTTTATCACTTACTACCCTACCTACCCTACCTACCCTACCTACCCTACCTACCCTACCTACCCTACCTACCCTACCTACCCTACCTACCCTACCTACCCTACCTACCCTACCTACCCTACCTACCCTACCTACCCTACCTACCCTACCATATTTTATAAAAACATAATTTTTCTTCATATCTTTTTTTTTTTCCCTAAATTAAGATGTAAGCTATGCTATCTTTCAAGTTGGATCAAACTGCACACGGTGTGCAAATTTGATTAAAATCGGTTAAGTAGTTTAGGAGTCCATCGCGGACAAACAACGTGACACGTAATTTATATATATTAAGAAGAAGATACCGACTAAAATACAGTTATAGCAGTTACGTCTACCACGATCCGTCACTTTACCAAGTTAAACGCAGTAAATATCTATATTACCACAAAAAATATTGAGGGATATAAATTAAAACGCAGTAAGTAGTTTTTGTTCCAACAGTGTTAATACTGCATGGTTGATCACTAGTTTATTTCACATGAACTACAGATTAAAATGCAGCAAAGTACTAAAATGTGGTATTTTATTTAGTACATAACATAACATCACGCCTTGTTTCCCCGAAGGGTTGGGCAGAGGTGTCCTTGTAACAGGTACACCCACATTTCGCCAGTTATGTTTAAGTCCCATGTAATAGGGGGCGAGCCTATTGCCATCAACCGGGCACAAATCCAGACTCCGAGCACACTGCCCGACCCGGGAATCGAACCCAGGACCTCATACTCAGCAGTAGCGCTTGCGACCACTAGACCAACGAGGCAGTCTATTAGTTATTAGTTTATTTAGTGTTATTCAAGTAAGTTTATATCGTGAAAACCAACTAAAGTGCAACATAATCAAAACTTCTTTCTTTTACTTTTATCGTAATATGACTTTTAAGTGTGAAGATACTATTTAAATTGCAGTATGTTCATTATTTACTGCATTATAATAAATTGGTAACCTGAACGATTTTCTTAATTTCACTGCAGTACAGGTCATATTTTGCACTAATCCCGTATATGCTGTGACTTGGTATGAAGCAATTTCCGGACGGAAACAAGAAGACGTAGTGAGTGCTTTTAGGGCGTTTTGTAAGCCAAAGATATGCTTCGACAATAACAATATGGCTTGATAATTGTTCAGCTCAGTACAAAAACTGGTGCCTGATAACTTATTTGATCGGAGTTGTATTTCGAGCCGGGACATATTTTTATGTCTGCCGACTCGTTCCACCGCAACGCGGAACAATCTTTAAACAAAAAGAAAAAGGTTTACGATTTCGACGATTTTTGCCATGCTATTGAGATTGCTAATTCCGGTAAAATATAATGTTAAAAAGATGGAAATAAGTGATTTTTTCTTTTTCATATCTCATGTGTCATTAAACAAACTCAAAGACAGTACTAGAAACAGAGTCTATTTCATTTTATTTATTCTTAAACAATATACATTGTGTTGAATCCAGGCATAACATGCAATTTACATACAAATACAAAAAACTACTTATTATTAATTATTAGTTAACATTCAAATAAAGTGTCAGAAAGTTTCAAATGTAATGTCAAACAGTTTATAATATTACGATGACAAAAGATATTTTAAATGTCGGCAAAAGATTCTAAATTATATAATATCAAATTTAAAAAAAGAAAAAATAAATAATTGTAATTAATTTATTATTGTGTGACATTAATTCCGATATATTATACAGACATCTGTCCAATAAAAAGGCTTTTAATTTTGTTTTAAACAAGTTGGTGTGAATATCTCTACAGCTTGATACTTTGAGCAATGTTCTACTATGTTAAAAGGTGCTATTAGTTGTTTAAAAAAATTCTCCGCGTACTCTCTCTAATCTCACGTTCTTCTTGTGATTCAAACTCATGTAGATACTATACTGTAGATATTTAAAAGATATAGTGGAATTAATGGTAAATAGAGAAAGCTACTGCCTATATTATAAAAAGATTTTGATGATGAACAATACAGTCAATTAAATTGCTTAAAATAAAAAAAACTTCCCAGACCAGATAAAAGATGCACCCCCAAAGGTATCACTTCTACCAGGAAGCTAAATATAATAAAAAACTTGGGTCCATTGATGCCAGAAAACAGAATGGCACTCTGGAGAACGTTACCTTTATCGGCTGTAGAAACCGAAGGTGAACCAGAAGCATTTGCTTTTGATGATGATACCGAATCATAGGTAATTTGATTATATATGTCATATAAAAATATACCGAGAGTTACGCATTTATGTTTTTTTTAATACATTAGTTTTTTTGTGTTATCTTTTGTTTTGGTAATGAAACCGATTAAATGATACTGGTATCATTAATATTACCATCATTAATATTTTATTATTTTTATATTAAATTTATGCATGCCATAATAGAGATGTATCGAATGTTGAGCATTTGTTATTTTTGATACTTTTGATATTTATTGTGATTTATTTTTTAGTTATTATATAAATGTGCCATTTAATTGAAAGATCCCATGTTTCTTGCGAAACCAAAAAGCTTTAAGTATACCGTTTAATTTTTATCGAAATGTCTTTATAACCGCCTGTGTTCAAAGCACCTTAAATTTAAGTTATAATTACCTTATAATATTAAAAAATAAACGACAATTTTATACATACGTAATGTATTTTTTTCTGTAAATTCTTACCTAAAACATACTCGTAAGTTGGAAGAAATTGTTATATACTACATGTGCAATTAGTTCAAGACACAAATTAAAATGCAGTAAAGAAAGTCTTATGCTGCAAGTTAGTCTGCAAAGTGGCAAAAAAAATCAAAGTTTTTGTAGTATCAAGTATTTTTACCGCATTTTAATCTGCATATGTGTGACTTTTTGCGTGCAGTAACAGCTAAGGTTTTAAAAAACCCGATTTTAATTAAAATCTAATAAACAAAATTAACATTTGTTTTCTTAAATACCATGTTTGTTGTCACTTAGTCCTCGTAGCAATAAAAATATGCACCATACACATAAATAATATAAAAAAACAGTGTTAAAAAGTTTTTCTTTTTGTAGTATCAAGTATTTTTACCGCATTTTAATCTGCATATGTGTTACTTTTTGCGTGCAGTAACAGCTAAGGTTTTAAAAAAACCCGATTTTAATTAAAATCTAATAATTTGTTTTCTTAAATACCATGTTTGTTGTCACTTAGTCCTCGTAGCAATAAAAATATGCACCATACACATAAATAATATAAAAAAACAGTGTTAAAAAGTTTTTCGCGGTTTTCTCGAAACCGCTTTTTTCCTCATACTGCACTTTAGGGCCTGCACGGCAGTGGGGTTAAGAATCATGTACTGAATCCATGGTAACAGTTTTCGCGTCGATGTCCCTGCCACCCTGTATAATATTATATTATGATAATAATACCTATCATTATGATTAATATCTGGATGACCGGTGCTCGGTTGTTTTTTTTTTAACGATGTTTTCTATAAATTAAACCTAGCTAGATCGATTTATCGCCTCCGAAACACCCTGCATACTAAATTTCATGAAAATCGTTGGAGCCGTTTCCGAGATTCAGATTATATTATACAAGAATTGCTCGTTTAAAGGTATTTAGATACTTTATATATTAACTAAGTAGGTGTGGGTGTAACGCGTGTGGTTTGACTAGGTGTTTTTCATTCGTTTACTACTAGATACACTATAATCTATGATTCTCATAGGCAAGTTAATAAAGCAATTACTCACAAGACCAAAACAATAAGTCACACCGGTCCACCACTAAGGACCGAGCATGAAATAACAATTAACTATTTCACAAAAAAATTGTACGGTTTATTCCCAAACATTTTAATGCATATCGCCTCCCATAACAAATAATAAAATTTCTCAATCGATCTTACATCTAATAGTTTTGGAAAAAATAAAAATTTCGTAATTATCACCGCATCGTGAAGGAAAAAATTGACACAAAGTGACAAAATGCCAGAAAGACAGTAATTTTAAAAATTCAAGAACATTCATGTTATTGACAGCCACAAGCCAGTTTTGCATTCAGTTTTATTATCTTATTCTTACTTTTTTCTCCCGTTGACAAAAATAAGGCAGCTGGTAGAACAGAGATAGACCTAAATGGTAGGCATTTAGAGCTTGTAAAACTTAGGTATTAAGCGCTAATACTAAATAGCCTGCCTATGCGAGCAACTTGGAATTTGCGCTCGCCGGCCGTTGACGTCACCGCTCACTTTGCTCGATCGGCTCGCGCGTGATTGGTTCAGTTCTAACCAAACCCATTTCACAATTTTCCGACAGTTTATAATCCAACGCAAACAGATAATCCCTACCGATAGAATACACGGTTTTCACAATCTTAGGTGACATAATGTATCTCCTAAGATTGTATGTAACCCATTGTGGTTCAATGAAAACTAGTGTGTCCCCGCTAGTGATGGGCAGAGGATAAATCCTCGGAGGATAAATACTCGAGTATTTATCAGAAATGGATAAATACTCGAGTATTTATCAGAAATGGATAAATACTCGTTTTTACTCATTTTTATCTGATATTTACTCAAAATCATGGATAAAAATATTTTTTGCGCATCCAATGGTTATTTTTTATTCAATTAATTATATTGTTATTTGGACCTTCAAAATACAACATTATAACATTATTTATTTCTGATGACAGTGGTGCCGATTCTCTTGTCATAAATGCCTCTAAACTACACTAAACATCACCAAAATTTAGTTTATTCCTGTCAAACGACGATTTCCCATTCTGAAATAGACTAAAGTGACACAACTTAACTATATTTTAGTTTGACAGCACTAAGATGGTACTGAGATATTGGTGCCGATTCTCTTGTACACCGAACTAAACTATCACTAAAATTCCTTACTTTTGACTGAGAATCTCAAAGTTATTCTGCGAAATAACTTCTCTAAATTTTAAAATAATTTTGACACATCTAAATCGAATTTGACAATCGCAACTCCACACGTGATACCTAACCACGTGAATCTTTTTAGAGCCAGAGGCGCGCAGAGGGGGGCAGCCTCGACGTGTTTTATATGGATTTTTTTCACTTTTTGTATGGAAAATAAGAAAAAAATATTACCTACATGTAGAGTGTTAGGGGTTTAAGGGTTATATAAAGGGTGTCGAAATTTTCCTTATTTTTGCGATTGGACACACCGTTTTCGAGATATAAGCAAAAGAAAAAAAATATTCACTACTGTTTTTTATCTACATGTAGGTAATATTTTTCTTATGTTCCATACAAAAAGTGAACTCCATATAAAACACGTCGAGGCTGCTCCCCCTACGCGTCTCCGGCTCCAAAAAGATTCACGTGGTTAAGTATCACGTGTGGAGTCGCGATTGTCAAATTCGATTTAGATGTGTCAAAATTATTTTAAAATTTAGAGAATTTATTTTGCAGAAAAGTTTTAAGATTCTCATAGTCAAAAGTAAGGAATTTTAGTGATAGTTTAGTTAGGTGTGCAAGAGAATCGGCACCACTGGTGACATTTAACGCCTATCTGCTTGACCCAAAGACTCGAGGTATCGAGTTAAATAAAGGCGAAGAACTGGAAGCCATGGATTTTATTAACAAAATGGCTGCGTTTGTTAAATGTGGAAGTAGGTGATGCTAGAATTATGTAGTTGCATATAAAGCCAAGGAAGGTTTATCGCGAACACCTTTTATTTGGAAAAACATTAACTAAATAAGCGTTAACCTGGTGAAAAGGAATGTTGTTCTTCGACAAAGTTATATATAGTCGTAGTGCGTATTCTTTCAGCACCGTTTACTTCTGCCGCAACAGAACAGTCTTTTAGTGCACATGCAAACATTCACAGCAAAAACAGAAATCGCCTGACGACAGAAAAAGCGGCAAAAATCACACTATAAAATATATATTAAATATTTTTAACAAAATTCAAGAATGTGCTGGCAGCGACGGTGATAATGAAGATGTTGCATTATCTAGTATAGACCGATACTGATGAAAAATCTGTGGATTTGAGAGAATCGAGAAGCGAGTTCCAGTTTGTAAACTGCATTTCTAGTAACAATGAGCAAGCGTCTAATAATGCTAGTAATTGATTTCAGAAAATATTAATGATTATAGTGATTGATTTCAAGAAATATTCATAATTGTAGTATAGAGATATGAGGAACAGGGTGTAAAATTCACTCATCCTCCATAAAAAAGGGAAGGTCCTCCGACCAGACGGGTGTCGTGTCTGGCGGCGTACTGCCCGACGATTGATGTCGGGACGTTGTATATATGCTGGTCGTGCGGCAAACCCTGCTAACGCGATGCAGGATTTTGCGTGACGTCAGTGAGATGCGTAGTTCGCATGTGGCGATGTAGATGCCAGTTCGCATGTGGCGAAGTAGATGCCACCACAAACAAACCATTGTTATTATAAGATTTTGCCATTGTTAAACTTAGCAAAGTTACGCACTTGTCCATATTTTCATACATACATATTGCATAAATTGACAGCGTTTGACGAAAAAGATTATGATTATAGTCATCATCATCATCATTTCAGCCGAAAGACGTCCACTGCTGGACATAGGCCTCCCCCAAGCACCTCCACTTCGACCGATTCTGTGCTCTTCGCACAGAAACGGTCGCACAGGAATTCGCTGGATGATTATAGTAGTTTATTATTATTTTAGTATTTTTTTTTATTACTACAATGATTTAAGTAACGCACAAATGTATAATTTTATCTAACTTTGAGAGTTATTGACGAAAATATGCATGATCGAGTGAAATCATTGTTATTATAGGCTTTTTGTTATTGTTAAAGTGACAGTACAAATCAATATTATCTGATTTATATTTATTTCAATCCTCTTGTTTGTAAACTGACAAAATTTAAGTTATAGGTATTTATCCGCTGTTTTGGATAAATACTCAAGTAAAAACGGATATTTATGAGTATTTATCCATTTTGAGTATTTATCCGGATAAAATCCCAACACTAGTCCCAGCGGATGTCAAATGTGACAACCGCAGCGGCAATCTAAGTTACATGCTCTGTGCTGTAAATTGAGCATAATGAACTCAATACGGGATCTAAAACCTAGATAGCCAGGTAGGTTACGAGTTTGGAAGGAAAGTCACTGCTCAGGAGGTAACACAGGAAGTGAATTCACAATGCTCTGTTATCGCAACTTTCTTAAAAACTTTTATCTGGGTTTTAAATCTTCGCTCTCCTTTTTGAATAAATTGCTTAAGACCGCAATTTTTATTTATTTTATCAAAGAAATAAAAGAAAAATATGTTAGTAGTACCTACTACTTACAACAAACAATTTTAAGCCGCATTCCGAGTAACGCTAAAAGTGATAATATCGCGAATCTGACTAAAGTCCAAAGTTATAATTATTATTCAATAACCCTTATATTTTGTGACTATTAAATTTGGTCGGATTCGCGATATAATCACTTTTAACGTAACTCGGAATGCAACCTTAGTTTGAGCCAATAGTTCAATAGTGTTTTTAATTACCTCCTTCAAACAAACGACAAGGACTCGAGTGGATCCTGTGAAATTGAATGGGTGTCACGGCTAAATTACGACGGACCTATTTAGGGATAAACTTGGTTTTAATAGGAATCTATAAAATCAACAAATCACAACTTAAATCAAGTTCAGATGGACGCATCCAAAGACAGCATTTAGGTATTCATCAGAGGTTAGTGACTTGCGACTTGCGAGACACCTGCGTGACAGGTTGCATGAAGTCAACGGACAAACTTACCGAAGTTCCAGAAGTAACAGCTTCCAAAAGTTCCAACTTCCAAATATATTTACACACACACCAAACACAGCACAATTATATTCACAAACATAGCTCACATAAAGTAAGTGAGAAATAAGTTATTCGCGAGTTTCAAACAGCCACTGCACCGAACAATAACCGACTCACACACTCGGGAAGCAAACGCAAACTAAGCGAAGAGCGCTGAGCGAGCCGGCACGGCACGCAACCTACAAACTTGGAAAGTTGGAATCCCAGAGCAAAAAAAAACGAACTTTTGAATGGGAGGCGGTGGCTCCCTCTAGCCAACTTAGTACGAAACTTTATGTCAGCTTGTTCTATGTTCAACGGATGGCGTTGATGCGGTAGACTGAGTTTTCATGAATGCTTTTGACTTTTCGAGTGGCCCAATAGAGGGCGCTTTTTACAATACAAACAAAATGTTACTTGTGTCTTATTTATTTAGCTTGACCGAAGTCTGAAAGAATGGGAACAGGAACTTGCAGAAATCTCAATTTAACTGTCTTCCAGAAACCACAATATTTGTCGAGTTTAGCAATGTATACTTCCCATTAATAAAAGAGATTTTATTGTATTTTGTTTGACCAACAATTTACTAGCTTATTAAACTTTTTTTTTGTTGTAGTGTTAGCACATACAGGGAAAAGGAATAAATATATTGCTTCATTTTTAATTGTTTTTACCTATTGTGGTATAGTAATTTTATTCATCGTCTTCACATGTAATTATTTAACTAATTTAGGTACCTATACAAAATATTGTAAAACATTTTAAAAGAGTAATGGTGGAGTTTCTTGTCCATTCTTCTCCATACGAAAACTACCTTTTGGAAGGGGCAACTAGAATCAATTCAATTATTTTGTAAATTTTGACGTTCAAAAGTGCCTTTTATGGGCCTATTTGAAATAAATGATTTGACTTTGATTCTCTAACAGGAAATAAGGAATCAGGCAAAAATATCAGACTTATGTACCAATTATTTTATTAGTAATTTTACACATTTAAAATAATTGTACAACACATAATCTGGTGACAGTTTGTACTATGTTGTGTATTTCATTATACAGCAGTCAACAATTTTACATGCAGAGAGTGGACTTACAACTTTTTTAATAATGCAGAGAATTCTTTGTTTACCGTAGGTACTACAATGTTATACTTATACCTAATAATATTCTTTAAGCTGATGCTATGCACCAAACTAAATTGACGGCCACAAAGTAAAACTCACAAAAGCAACTTATGCTCACTTTTCTGCATAGCTTGCCTTGAAATGGATTAGTCTATAATAATATTGTTTTGAATTACGATTTCACATCTTCTTCAGATTCAGTGTCAGATTCAGTTGGGGGCCACATTTCCCGGTCATCCTTCTCATTTCTAGCAGCTTCCAAGTATTTTTCTTGAGCTTCTAACACACTTTTGCTATCAGTACATGCTGCATACAACTCAAGAGCTTCCGAATTAAGTTCCAAAAATGAATGGCCCCATGAAAACTTTGATAAATAATATTTAGCTTCTTTTTTGTGTCCTGTGATAACCATGGCAGCTGCTAAGGCTTCTACACAACTCAACTGATACGGTTTTCCATAATTTATAGGGTTTGCTGCCACTAAAAATGGTAATAACCTTGGATTTGGTGATTTCATTCTATCAAACGGAGTCTCCTCAATTTTTGCCCATGAACAATCTATAACAGCCAGTCCGAATTTTTCAATGATTTCCTTGTCATTTGGGCTGACACACTGCTTACCAACAGGTGATAACACAAGACCCCGGAATTGCTGACCAAGTTTTAAATTTTTGATAAGGTTATGCCGTGAAAGTTTTCTGCCGGAACACTTTTTTGGATCGCAGTGGTTCAAGTCCCACATGCTAACAGGAAACGCAGGTTCAACGCCTTCACCATCAGAGTCACTGCCATCAGAATTATTCTCATCTGAAGATTCTAAACTCAACTCTGTTAATCTTTCTGCGTACTCTCGCTTTACATGATGATTTGAACGTTTACCGTGCACATGCCCCCTTTTTCCCGGCGCCATTATAATCTATCTGCAGTAAACAAATTAAGATTATTTACACAAGATATTTGGAGTTGAAATCCAGAAACTCGGAAAGAAACAAACATAACATTAAAACTAACAGTGACAGTAAACACTGACATTAGACTGACAGACAGTACAGGCATGTGACTGTTGATCTACTAATGATACGCTAGGCCATTTCTTGTGACGACACCGCCCGACGCGGTGCCGCATGCCGCGGGGTGGTCAGGTCATTAAATCACTACATAGTATAAAACAAAGTCGCTTTCTCTGTCCCTATGTCCCTATGTATGCTTAAATCTTTAAAACTACGCAACGGATTTTGATGCGGTTTTTTTTAATAGATAGAGTGATTGAAGAGGAAGGTTTATATGTATAATAACCCGGTTTATACCCGTGCGAAGCCGGGGCGGGTCGCTAGTAGTTTATAATTTTTAGGGATCTAAAAATATTATTTCAGTATTCCTAGTTCCATATTTTGTTTTTTTATTTAGATGTAGTTTGATGCTGGTTAGATTTTTCTCGGAATAAAAAACCAACGTCCCTACAAAAAGCGGACATCTTCTTTTGCTTATATGCGACTACTGTGACGCTCGTTCGTTTTTTTATCTTTGGCTGGGTTGATTTAATCCATAAATAATAATTAACTCATTTGATACTTTTCGCGTGGTGTTTCACTGCCAACCTACTGCATCCACATTTCCACATACTAATAAATATAAGGCCAATGGTTGACGTCTGTGGGGTGGCGTACTCTAAATGTACATATTCCTAAGGTGTATTCACTTTATAGTATTTTCCACTAACTGCATTGTAAAAATGTGATAATCCGCAAATGTTTTATTTATTTTTATTATCCAATTGAAGATGTACGTTAAGATTTTTTAAGTCTACATTTGAATAAAATGATTGTAATAAAGTCTTTTCTAAAAACATAACAATATAAAACAACGCTTGTAAAGCGATTGGCAGCGTAATTAAATTATGAAGCCCGTCATTAAAATTATAAAAAAAGGGCTGTCAATCATTTACTAATCAAAATAGTGGGTTACATAGACCTAGATTTTATTGAGATTTAGTTTGATAATTAATTCAAGATTGATTTTACACGCGGAAGGATGAGCAGTGCCTCCATGGCGGGTAAGTTTAAAAAAATATTTCTCGTAGTTTTATTCACAAGTTTTGGTCGGTTAAATCCAAAATATTTTAAATTAAATGGAGACCGAATTATTATACCTACTTGTAACAAAAAAAAAATGGTTTAAACATAACACAGGTATCCGGTTTCTTTAAAAATGCATGGTTTATGGAAACATGAATAATAATTTTAAAAGAGTTTAATTTTTTTTCATAATTTTCGGTTCCTTTCGTTTTTGATCACTTTTTTTTATTTGATCACAATGATCACCATCCGCGTTGTTAGTAATTTTCCAAGTAGAAAATCCCCAAAGACATGACCTTTATAATCTGTGGTCTTCTTTTATGTATCAGATCAACATAACATGGTTTAACACCGGTCATTACCTAAATTGGCTACAAGTAGTCAATTTGCTGGACGTTCTACGCAGTTATCCATTTTATGAGACTGGGTAGGTATAGGACGGATTGCAGTAGATGTTATATTCGTAGCTTCGAACAAATTAACTTAAAACATTTTTTTCTTCTCTCCTCTTCAACCCATATCTACCCAATGCTAAGTATAGGTCCCTCATTATAGCCAGTCTTGGGCCTCTCACACCCAACTCTTGTCTGCTACGTCACCAGCACCCTAATTGCGTAACACATTATCAATCACAATTCGACAGTTTTTAAGACCAGGCACTCCAAAGTCAATTTTCACGGAAACTCCGCCCCCATGCACCCCACCACTCCACTATGTACTAAACGCTAACACATCAGTAATAAAGTTGAATACCGTGTGCGCTCTTTGGTCGTGTTCAAGCATGAAACTAAATGTCGTAAGTCTCAATTCTTATTTCGTTTATAACTAAAGTAACAATTGATCTAGAGAAAAAATATCTTATATTTGGATAATAAACTATATTTCTTTACTGACAATAATTATTTTAGATATAAAAGCCGAGTAATCTTCTTTTTGTTTAAAATAATCTTTAAAAAGACATGATTTTCGAAAAAACATGGATCAAGCGAAAATTTTCCAATTACGTAACTGTCTTATATTTGGAAAGAAAAAGATCCAATAAATCATATACTAAAGTTCCATTTTGATTGTATGCGTGACTTTTTCAGAATATTAATGCAAATTAACATGCAATTTAGGGAGCCTCCTCTTAAGGCTATTGCTACCTAATCCATTGCTTTATAGGTTTGAAAAATTCGTCTGCTCAACAACGTAAATAATTCATTGAACGTAGGTGAACTGTCAAAATAAAACCCATTGCGATCAATTGTCATTTTATGTGTGTTACGCAATTATCCCGGTCGTTAACCTACGCTACTTCAGCCAAAAGAACACATAAACGTCTCTATACCATTTAAAATAAGATTAGACATTTAAATAAAACTTTTTTACAGTCAGTTCAACCGATTTTGACTTCTATTGCGTTGGTGGCATGACAAATGGTAGTTGCAGTAAACAGTTGGTATTGTAACTTTTTGCTTTTAATGCCATCCTTATGCCTACGGTATAGAAGTCAAAATCGGTTGAACGGACTGTAAAAAAGGTTTGTTTAAATGTCTAATCTTATTTCAAATAGAGTATAGCTATACTCCAATTCTAAATCAGTAATCCACTCTAATTTGTGTAAATTGCTAGGTAGTGACAATTACAAGGTTTTCAGCCTTCAAATACTTAGCCTACAACTACACGAATGAAATGGATTTGTTTATTCTGTAAATAGGATATCGGAATCACTTTTACACGTCATACTAAAAAAATATTAAAATAAGCTAGATGAGTTCGGCGTTTCCTATCTGACTACTCTGAGAAGAAAGGCTAAAACAAACTTAGAGGTCGCAGTCTCTTTTAAAGTCCAGTACTCTAATTGTGTAATTTGTTTCATTTTGACAGTTCAACAACATTCATTGCGTTATTTACGTTGTTAAGCAGATTTTTTTCCAACTCATGAAGCAATGGATTAGCAATCTGTTTCAAATCGAAACAGATTGTTTTGTATTACGCAATTAGGGTACAGACATAATCTTGGTCAGGCCATATGAGGACCTTGTAGACATAGTATAAAGAGTTCAAGTAGGCTATCTCAGGCCCAATCCACGATATAATTGCCTACCATACTTGCCTGTCTCAGGGTTGTCACTTTTAGCTAAATTTTAATTCAGTGCCTAGAAATTGGCAAGGGCTGGGAAGTTCTATTTTTTACTTATGTGTTGTCTGGGTTCAGGGTTTGTGAGGTCGGTTTTACCTGTTTGTAAGAATGGCAAAGTTATATTTGCGGTTTTTGAAAAAGTGCTATATCTGAAAAACTGCTAACTATATCTCCTTCAAACCAATTTTCGTTGAAAGTGTTTTTTGACATCTACAGCATATATTTTTATTAGATTTTTTACTCTCTTACTTTAAAAGTTAGAGGGGGGGGGGGGGCGACACACATTTTACCACTTCGGAAGAGTTTATCTTTCAAACGATTGACTTTGAGCAAAAATGGTTTTGGAAACCTCAATGTCATTTTTAAAGACTTATCCATAGACACCCCAAAAAAAATTATATGCTAGAATAAGTGACTTGGTTACCTTTTCTGTTCAGTAGGTAATCTGAACAGAGACAACTCTGGAATCGATCAATTATTTAGACACCCAAACGCACAGCAATAATTTCTCCTGCGATTATCACTCATTTTTCATACATTTAGCAGTGCCGAACAGCCGCGACGCGGAAACCTTATGCGACGTTAGCCCCGACTGGCGCACTCATAAACGGGCTTGATTTTGTTAAGTGTGCGTGCGGCGACGCATAGATACAAGCCGCGCACACATACAAGCCGCGCGCGGTGCGTTTCTATGAAGATAACTTACTTCCTCTCTTTATACTATGATGTAGATTAGTGTCTGAAATGGTCTTTTGAGGTAAGAACCACACAGATTTGAGTGGTCCAGTCAGTGCAATGAGTGCCAGCCAGTCAGTGAATGTCTCACGACTCAAAGGACTTCGTTTGAGCTTCTTTCAGCGGGGTACTTGTGTAACACACTGACAGTAGCAATGGCTTTCATTTTGACAGTTCAACAAAATTCATTGCGTTTACGCTTAAGCAGACAAATTTTTCGACTATGAATAGCTTCATACCTAAAATGCGGAGTTAACCATCTGTATTCGTCTGTGACGATATGAAACAATAAAACTGGCCAAGTGTAAGGTCGGACTCGCGCACCGCACCATCCACCCGCGCATCCATCCGCGCATCCATCCGCGTAGGGTTGCCAGGTTGCCAAACCTAATAGCCGGACAGACCAGACAGTTTGGCCGGACATTTGGGTAAAAAGGCCGGACACCCTACATTATTGAAGATTATGTGTCTCAGTATTAATAGATACGACAAAATTGTCATAAAATCAAGCTTTTTTGATTATTACCATAAATCTTGTTAAATTCTAATGAAATATAAATAAAATCGAATGCCAAATCAGTCTAAGTAAGTACTTTATTATTAATCAGTCAAATAAAGTCATCAGTCAAAATTAAATTCTAGATAAACATTAATCAACATTTTTAAATTCTTCTTAAATTCGAATGAAAGGTAATTGCACAAATAAGTCTTATTTACCTGCTATTGCTTCCCAAAGTAAAACAAAATAAAATAAAAACAATCTAAACAAAACAAAACTTCTCTTTAAGTTAAACAATTAAAATAATTATTCATATTTTTGGTTGACAGAAACCTACTTTAAAAGCTCAGTTTTTTTTAAAATGCAGTTGTAAGTTGCTGACTTATCAGGAAAAAAACTCTTTTAACGTTTGCGTTATGTCCTCATGTCGTCATGTAATTTTTTTTTTTTTTTTTCGGTGGGATATTATCAAATAACTTCTCCCGCTCTGGGCGGGGCGGAGCGGGAGGGCGTGTCAGACTCTTACTGACTAAAACCCACCCGTGTTCCTTCAGTTGCCATGTTGCCAGGGGGCCACGATGTCCCTATCGGTTTTCTTCGAACCCCCCCCCCAGGCATTGGCCCTAGCGGACCCCGTCAATTCTGCTGACGTCTCTTTGAGGCGCGCGTGGAACACAACGCGCCGTCGACCAGGGCCTGGTCCTTATCGGACGGCGAGCTGCCCATTGCTCACCGTCCGCAAGCCCGCGTCTACGGTGGCCTTAAATCTGCTTGTGATTCCCGACGCCCAGGGCGTCTCCTCCTGCGGCGGTTAGGGGCATGAGGGCGCGAAATTTGCCTCTCCCTCACGCGTTATGCCTCCTTCTTTGCGAGCATTACTGCTTCGCAGAAGAAGGTGACGGCCTCCCATTTCCTCTCGCTCCGTAGCATGGCCAGAATCAGGGCCGGACGCGAGAGATCACCGCCGCCGATCGCTTCCACGAGGACACGGCGATGCCCTGCCCAAGCCGGGCAGACCTCCACAGTATGCTCCACTGTGTCCTCCGGGCGATCCACAAAGTGACGACACCCGGGCGTTTCCTCCCGCTTTATCCTGAACAGGTACCTCCCGAAACAGCCGTGTCCGGTGAGTACCTGTGTCAGGCCAGGCGGAAGGTGAGAACGCCGTGGCGCCTCTCTAGCCACTCCTCAAAGAGGGGTCTTATCGCCGCAATTGTGGCGTGCCCAGCGCTGGGTTGCGACAATCGCACTCTCCATGACGCCATGAGATCCCGCCGGAGCTCTGTCCGCTGTGCTGCGACATCTTGCAGCATCGGAGTTAAGCCCCGGCGTTTCGCCTCCTCGCGCCACTCCCAAATGTGCGCGAGGACAATGTCCTCATGTCCTGGGATCGCAAAGTATAAAGAGGGCGGCAGCGTCGTGGCGCAGGGGAGCGGGGCGGGACTGTGGAGCGAGCGACCGACAGTCGACTCGCCTGCGCTCAGCCACGCTCGGCACTCGCTCGTTTGCGAAATGTAAAAAGTAACAAAAGCCGGACAAGCTGGACACCGTTTATTTTGGCCGGACTCGCAATCTAAAAGCCTAACTATGTCCGGCTTTATCCGGACGCCTGGCAACCCTACAAACGCATTCCGTACCATTATCTATAAAAACACGTTTGTTGTATGGGAGCCCTCTTAAATATTCTATCTAACTGTCTATCACGGTTCATGAGATACAGCCTGGTGACAGACGGACGGACAGCGGAGTCTTAGTAATAGGGTCCCGTTTTACTCTTTGGGTACGGAACCCTAAAAAATAGTGGCACTCCGGGAGTGCCGATAGAAGTGAAAACTTGAAAAATTGCGTTGATATCTTTTACTCCACGCACCGCGGTAATCAATGCGTTGATGTCTTTTTAATCGTCAAAAGCTGGTGTCGTTACAGTGTCGCGAAATCAATGGTTTAGTCCCATCTTTGTGCGCAAGAAGGAAGGAGAATCCGCACACTGCATTAACAATGAATCTGACTTGAAGACTCTAAATGTTGAAGTCTGACTATTCTTCAGTAATAATCACGATCTTCCACTTATTTTAATTATAATTACAATTTTAAAATGTGCATGCTTACCTTTATTTTTTATATTTTTATGGAAATACAACACATCTTGCGCTCTTGTCACTCTAACACACATATTTTACACATGGTGTACCCAGCATACGTCAACTTGCTTTCCTGTCACTCTCATTAGTTGTCTAAAAAATACAGTTTCTCAAACTAAAAGTAAAAAACTTTGTCTGGTTGACCACAACAACAGTCAGAGTCCGGTCATTGTACCTTTTACTAGCAACATAATTAACTTTTACCGCACTTGTGGATAATTTGAATGGGTTTATGGATTCTGTAGAATCCCTAAATGTATCTCGATCCTTCGTGTGCTCACCGGACCAATGCTTACAGCACTTGCAATCCACCAAGCAAACGCTTAACACTTTACACGTAAACATTCGAAGTTTGAACCGGAACTTTGATGGCTTAAATGTCCTTATACACTCCATGGATATTAAATGTGATGTAGTTATTCTTTCTGAGTGCTGGTTGAGTAAAGTTTCTGACATCCCTGTTTTGGACGGATTTGCCTCGGCAAGGTCTACGTTTAGTAACCAAAACGACGGTGTTTTAATCTATATTCGTTCCGAGTTAAAGTATAAGATTACTGAACCGTGGTTCCGGGACGCTAACTGTCTTATTTTGAGGTTAGAACCAGACGTTGCGATTGTGGCAATATATCGATCACCTTCAATCAGAAATATTGAACATTTTGTTAGCTCCTTAAATGACACACTGACTTCCCTTTCATCGGTGAGAACAGTAGCAGTGATTGGTGACTTAAACATTAATATTCGTCCAGGAAATGGTGATCCAAATTCTGATGAATATTTAAATATAATGGCATTTCATGGGCTTCTACCAGCCCACCTCTTTCCGACACGTATTGATAACTGTCTGGACCACGTCTTTCTTAAATCGGATAAGTGTTCGACAGCACTGGTTCTAGACTCGTTCTTTACCGATCACGCACCTGTTTTGTTTTGCCTTGAATCTGTCTCTTTTGTTGAGAAATCTAAAAGCATGTTTCGCCAGATTAATCTTCCGGGTGTCATTAATCACTTAGAAAGCTTAGACTTCTCTAGCATTCTGGATAGCACAGACCCCAATCAAAGTGCGGAGCTACTTATCTCCATTTTAACAGATTCAGTAAACGAACATAGCAAATTAAAGAAAGTACCGCACAGAAAGAGAATTATTAAGCCATGGATCACTCCTGGTCTTTTGAGATGCATACGCAATCGTGACAAACTACATTTAAAGTCAATGCAGGATCCTGAAAATCACATAGATAAACTAACTTATTCAAGATATCGAAATTATTGCAATAACCTGCTAAAGACGATTAGGTGCCGATATGAACAGAATGAGCTCCAAAAGGCCAGTGGAAATCCCAAGGCAACTTGGGATATCATAAAGTCCATTAGCTATAAAAATACCACACCCGCTAGTAAATCGGGGGATCTCCTTAATATTTGCAGTGATCCTGATGCCTCTGTAAACTCTATAAATAATTATTTTGCAAATGTTGGATGTAATCTTGCGCAGAAGATACAGCTGGCTCAACATACTGTCAATTCAAACTTTGATTTTAACTCTTTGCCCAACCCGCAGGGCAACTCACTGGTTTTGCTCGAGACCGACTTTGCAGAGGTTAACAATATAATCGCGGAATTAAAGCATAACTGTGCTGTTGGCTACGATGGGTTACCTGCTTCAGTTATTAAATCTGCTAGGCATGTCCTCATCCCCTCAATCACTCATGTATGCAACCTGTGCTTGTCAAAGGGTATCTTCCCAAACGCCTTTAAAAAGGCATTAGTTTCACCTATATTTAAGGGCGGGGATGCAGACCGTGTCGAAAACTATAGGCCTATATCGGTTCTTACGACCTTGTCTAAAATCTTAGAAAAAATCCTAAATAAGAGATTGCTGAATTATTTAGAACACAATAATGCAATTGCCTCAAACCAATACGGCTTCAGGAAAGGCAAATCAACAGAGGATGCTGTGCTTGAGCTATCAAATCACATCACTAAGAATCTAGACACCAGGACTAAAACGATAGGTATATTCTTAGATTTGGCCAAGGCTTTTGACACGGTCTCAACTCCCATCCTCTTACACGCATTGGAGGCTCTAGGAATACGAGATGCCGCTCTAAAGATTTTTTGCGACTACCTCACTGATCGTAGTCAGCGTGTTAAGGTTGAAAAATACACTAGCGACGATGAGTATTTATCTTTCGGAGTCCCGCAGGGCAGTGTGCTGGGTCCTACACTCTTTCTTGTTTATGTAAATAGGCTATGCCAACTCACTATACCAGACTGCAAGATTCTTGTCTATGCTGATGACACTGCACTTATTGTAAGTGGAGATACCTGGGCTTCTGCACACCGCTCGGCTGAAATTGCTCTTGGTATAGTGATGGACTGGCTTTCCTGTAATCTGCTAACATTAAATGTCTCCAAAACCCACTATGTTGCTTTCTCAGCGAACTCTTTCACACAGCCTAGCATTCCAGATATAAAGGCTCATAGATGCTCCCATCCTGCGCTTAACACCTGTAATTGCCCTCCTATTCAGAGAACATCTTGCGTGAAGTATCTAGGGGTGCACATTGATTGCACACTAAGTTGGAATAAACATTTAGACGTAACAGTATCTCGGGTACGTAAGCTAATGTTTCCAATGAAAAAGCTCAGAAATGTAGTTGCTTTCCCGCTGTTAAAAACTATTTATTATGCTTTGGCTCAGTCACTACTAACTTATTGCATCTCAGTTTGGGGTGGCACTTTTAAGACCTCTATGCTTCGCCTTGAGAGGGCGCAGAGGGCCGTTTTGAAGGTAATGCTTCATAAACCGTATCGCTACTCTACAACCCAATTATACAGGGACATGTCTGTACTCACTTGCAGGAAACTCTGTGCACTCAATATAATCCTTCGTAAGCATTCCTCCCTTAAGTATGACTCAAAATTGCTTCTAAATAAACGACGTAAAGACCTTGTTTGCCCTCCTGTCAGAATAAAAACTGCCCTGGCAAGTCGAAACTATTTGAGTTTGAGTGGCCGCCTTTATAATGTAATTAACAAAACATGTAACATTTATCCCCTTCCAAAATTCAAGTGTAAGACCGTAGTAAGCGAATACCTTCAGTGTCTTACTTACGATGACACTGAAAGACTGTTTGCCAGAAATTCATAAATAATAAGCACTAAAACACTCACACAAACGCACACAAACACACCCCCACACGCAAACGCACCCCAACACATACACACACACACGCAAACGCACCCCAACGCACACACAAACGCAAACACACCCCAACACTCACACACACATTCACGTATTTCCTTGCATGCCTTAATATAAAACTAAATAAATTATTTTTCAATCTAATTACATTCAATTCAATTTTCAATTCAATTTTTTATTATTTTAATACTTAAAATGACCGTAACTTAATTTGTACAAGGACTATTTTTGTGTCATTATATTGTAACGAATAGCAAACCATGATTGTAGGAGGAAGGCGCCGATGTCTGTCACACAGTTAATACTAGCACAGACATCGTCGTTAACTCTATCTTTAAAATGCTCTTAACTCTGTACATTGTGTTTTTGTTTAGGATAGATAAGTTGTATCAAACTTTATTGTTAATAAATATATTATATATTATATTATATTATAAATATATTATATTATATCTTAAAAATGCCCAACGCGCCTAAAGAAGTTTTCACTTCAATAGAAGGTACCTACTATGTTGTGTGTACTTTTAAGTACCAATCTACAATATACTTACTTACAGTAAAAAATAAAGACAAAGGAAGGAAATAGGTAAATATATGGCATAAATTTTCCCTCCAAGGATCCCTACTGCGGCGTTGCAGATGTCTTGGAGGTCACACCCTAGATATTTTATGTATCTATCTGTAAGGTAAATTATGCATGAGGTGGCTCAGTCCTTGAAAACGTATGTATTTGTCGACAGACGACCTCCGATCGATAGAATAAACCATAGACTATCATACCGTGGTATAATTACTAACTGCGTGTCTCATAATGACCGCGGAGGTTTACAATCACAAATTGTCTTTTTTTTTTTTATTCGAGGCAAAGTTGATGGATGGTTAAAGTTGTACCTACTTATTTATTTGATATGAAACTCTTTACATAATTATTATTAGATCTTACGTTGTTATTTCCAATATTATGAAAGTGTTTTATCATTGTTTTCTTTTTAACACGCTTTCATTAGGTCGACTTAAGTAATGGAATATAAGGTAACTAATTTAACCATCTTCCAAGGGTGGTAGCGTAATGAAAATTGGCAGCTGTATGTAGTTCTGATGACAATACAATAATATGATACTATCGAAGTGATCTTATGATGGAGCCGGAAGATATGAACTGGAACTTCATGATGGAAAATCGTATCATAGCTGTTTTGGATTTCTTAGAAAAGTCTTGTAATGAACTTGACCACGATTAGGTTTCAAGGTCTGATGATGAAGCCGGAAGATAAGCACTGGCATTCCATTATGGAATATCGTATCATAGTCGTGTTTGCACTTGTTTTTACGTGCATTTATAAAAGCGTGTTTTTTTTAAATTCTGACAACTATATTTTATTAATGTTGAAGTTCCATCGTTAGGAAAATAATATCATTATGGAAATTGTATTTTTAGAGACAACAAGTAATATTAAGGAGGGTGTTCAGTTGTTCAATATTTGATGTTATTGATAGACAGGAGTATTTTATAGTAGGATGCAGATGAGAATGGGATGAATAAGATATTAAACGAAATACTTACTTCTTAGTTCTTTTGTCAGACGGTTTCATGTTAACATTATTATGCTACAGATTTTATTAATGCAGTGGAGCTTCTGGTTAAGTAATAACAGCCGCACGGGTCGATCGATCAGGTTAAGCTACGCTTGCCGCGGTTGGTCCGTGGATGAGTGACCATCTTTACATACCAAGACCCCTCCGTGCCTCGAAAAGCACGTTAAGCCGTTGGTCCCGCCTGTCATTTGTAGATCTTTGACAGTTGTTACGGGTAGTTAGAAGTCTAAATGTCTGGCAACCAGTCTTACCAAGGGGTATCGTGTTACCTAGTAACTAGGTTGTGGAGCTCAGATAGGCAGTCGCTCCATGTAAAATGTAAAATACTGGTATTCAGCTGCATCCGGTTAGACTAGAAGCCGACCCCAACGTAGTTGGGAAAAGGCTAGGCATTGTGATATTTTATTAAAATGTCAAAAAAACTTGGCGCTACATCGTGTCACTTGTGTGCATAAACAAAACAATACATTTTACCTATTGTTTAAATATGCACAACATGCGTTATACAGGGTGTTTGGCAGAACGTTGAACATACGAAAATGGTGGATAGGTGGGGTCATCTGCTACTTACTCAGCCCTAATTTATTTGGCCCTGGCGCCCTGGATATAAATTTTTTTTTTGCTTTCTTCTAGTTTTACAATTTTCTTAACTTTAAAGTGTAATTTTTATTTAAAAAAATGGGTAAAACAGGCATTTTTTTTAAATCTTTAATATTGGCAGATTCTTATAACAGAAAGATGTAAAAAATAGTTAAATCCTAATTTCAACCTGCATTAAAAAAAAATATCCAGGGGGCCAGGGCCAAATAAATTAGGGCTGAGTAAGTAGCAGATGACCCCACCTATCCACCATTTTCGTATGTTCAACGTTCTGCCAAACACCCTGTATAAAATACTGCAGCGACCATGCAGTCTTTTATTCTCCAAATAAGGAACAAGGTCAAACAAGGACGTCTGACGTTCAACGCCTTTGCGTCATTCCATCTTCTCATCTCGGTTGTATAACATGTTGCGTTTACCTAGATTAAAAAAATAAATTAAGAACATTATCTAATAAAACATACCGTGTCGTTTGACGTACCTACATAATTAATGTCAGTTTGATTGGTGATCGATTTTGCTGTGTGACAAAGTAGGTATAGTTGGTAACGGCCATAGGCATTATAGAGTCACGGGTGGACGGTGCTGGCTGTATGCTCTTGTGTCTTTGGCTCACTTTCAACCAACTCAGTAGAAGCTGTTAGGTAAGTCTATAGAAAATATTGTTTTGATTTTCTATTAGATTCTAAATTTAAAATGACAGTGTATTTAATTCAATTACTTATTATTTTCAAAGTGTCAAAATATTATGGCTGATTGTTGCTCATCACCATGTTTGATGATACCTACTTAGTACATTATTTTGAATTTAGTTCCCGCCACAAACCTATTTAATTTGTAAATGGCGCGAAACAACTAAATGTATGAAACACAGGTACCGTTTGTTTGGTAATTACCTAATTGATCAGTCATTATTTTTACTCAAAAAGGGTTTTTTTTTTGTATTTAGGCTACTATGCCTATTTAGAGGAAATTCCTGCGTTTGTCGGTGTTCAAAATGTAATTTGTAAATATGTCTATTTAGTATTTACCTATGTAGTCACAGTCTTCAAATTGTTGGCAAATTGGAAAGATGTAAACTTGTTAGTAAACAAAGCGTTGTTTATTAGTTAATATTTTGAAAGGTATTGGTGCCGATTCCCTTGTTCACAAACTAAACTAAATTTAAGTTCAGTGCATCTTTTTCTTTCTAATCAGCGCTTGACGTAAATTGACGTAATTTTAGTCGGCAAGTTTTTAATCACGTCTAAACTTGTATGGAGAGTGACAGGCTCTGATTAATTTGACAGGACTAAACTAAAATTTATCTTCTGTCCTTTTCGTAATGAAATAGAAAGAAAAAGATGCACAGAACTTAAATTTAGTTTAGTTTGTGAACAAGGGAATCGGCACCATTATCTACTTACTGGGTACGAAACCACAAACAACTATCATGACGACAAGAACGACAGAAAAAAAATCTGTTCACTATCAACGAAAGTGCTTTTTATAGTGTTTTCGTTTTAGGCTGAACCTGGCAGGCGGTCCATTGTTTATTTTATTAATTATTTTTGGAAAATCTACCTTGTCAGGCACAAAACCACGGAGTCCGTGCACAAAACAGATGCTAGACGATCCCAGGCGAAACTAACATTTGCAGGCAAGCTGCATTAACCAATGAGCCAAGTCCAGTAAATTTAACTTATTTTCGTAAACGATTTTGACAAATTTGTTTCATTTTGACAGTTCAACAACATCTATTGCGTTATTTACGTTGTTGAGCAGATTTTTTTACCAACTTATGAAGCAATGAATTAGCAATTTGTTTTAAATCGAAACAAATTGTGATTGATCGTGTATTACGCAATTAGGGTACAGGACACATCTCGCTGCATCCCATTGGTGCATTACACATTTGTCTCCTGCTTCAATTAATACAATGTATGGAACCACCATAGATTTGTCTAGACTTTTAGAGCATTTTCCATTAAAGTCTAATGCCTAGATTGTTCGTGGGCGATGACAACAAGCTCAGTATTAGTCAGACTAATTTCTTAGTTTAGGCTTACCGGTGACTCATTTTGTAGGTAACTAACTACGTACATTTTGTGTGACGATGACTTGAATTTTATGGTGATTGACGTAATAACATATGCTCAGGTAAATAGGTAAATAATTAACGCCATTAGATGATGAGCGATGTCAGAATGTTATGTTTATTTTGTTTGCTGGGTAAAATATTATAACATTACAAACTGAATTTCATAATATTGTGGAGGAATTAAATAATCTACATACATAATACAAAGTCGGGTTATTTACAAGAACGGATAGACCGATTTTTATAATCTTTGATTTGTTGGATTTGTCTCCAACATCGGAAAAAATCGCAAAAAACAAAATTATCAAGAAAATTCACGTTCTCATACATTTTGTGTGGATCGGCTTTTTTGATGATATTTCGGTAGATAGGTATTTATGTAGGTTGGTAGGTAGGTAGGAAGGGTAGGTAGGTATGTATGTAGGGTAGGTAGGTAGGTAGGTATGTTTGTAGGGTAGGTAGGTAGGTATGTAGGGTAAGTAAGTAGGAGCGCCGTAGATAAGTCCTTAATGCTACCCGTGCGAAGCCGGGCCGGGTAAAGCTAGTTCTACATAGATAACATAAACATAACATAACATTACGACTATAATCCCCGAAGGGTTAGACATAGGCACAGGTGTAAGTACTTATAATACACCCACCACGTTATTAAGTCCCACGTAATACCTTAATAATGGACAAGTAAAAGATAAGGTGCAACCTCGCAACCGGCGTGTGAGTATGTAATAGCCCAGTCTTTATCGACACAAAAAGGCAAAAGTCGAAAACGCGCATATAATTACGACTTTTTATATGTTGTTAGGTCTCTCAAGTAACTTATGTTACAAATTAGCCTTGCATGGTGCTCGAAAAATTGCGAAATTCTGTCACAAATGTTTCAGTTTTGTTGAAAAATATACCTTAGGCCTCTGCCTCGAATCTTGCGGGTAGCGGGGCGGCGGCGGCGGCGGCGCGGGAGCGGTGCGTTCAAATGCATAGATTCATATGTAACTGTTCTCGAAAGCAGCGGCGCGGGAAGCGAGCGGTTCCATGAGATGGAACACGGGTGGGTTTTAGTCAGTAAGAGTCTGAAACGCCCTCCCGCTCCGCCCAGAGCGGGAGAAGTTATTTGATAATCACCCACCCAAAAAAAGGGGACCTGACAACATATTAAAAAACCGTTGTTACATGCGCGTTTGCGATGTTTGATGTTATTATTGACTTGGCTATAGGAGCGTAGCAGCTGGCGTTCTATAGTTACTGCCCATCCCCGTGGGAAGAAGGCATGAGTTTATGTATGTATGTAAAAGATAAGGATTAAAGTAATAGGCATCTTATGTGGAAAGAAAGAAATGCCGACATGTTTTTACGCGATGGTGCTACGCGAAAGGGTATACGACGCGCTACGCTGCTGCTACGCTGACTATGCTTTATGCAGAAGTCGTAATTTTAACCAGTCGTCCTCGGTAGGCCGTATAAGACATCGGAAACCGGCATTGTCCACAGCACGTCTGACGTACGACAAATGTGTCCGGTCTAGCCTCATTTATGCATGGCTGCATTCTGGGTGACACTGGCAGTCAGTTTTGTAGGGCATATTTATAACTAGCTTTTACTCGCGGCTTCACCCGCGTGGATGTCGGAATAGATGGCCGCCTCCTCCAGTGTAATTTGTACACAAACTGGTTATTCCAGTATGCGTAGATCATTAAGACCAGGCACTCCAAAACACAATTTCCACGCAAACTCCGCCCACATGCACCCCACCACTCCACTAAGTGCTAAACGCTAACACATCAGTAATAAAGTTGAATATCGTGTGCGCTCTTTGGTCGTGTTCGAGCACGGAACTAAATGTCGTAAGTCTCAATTCTTATTTCGTTTATAACTAAAGTAATAATTTATTTAGAGAAAAATATGTTATATCTGGATAAACTATATTTTCTTACTGTCAATAATTATTTTAGACATAAAAGCCGAGTAATCTTGATTTTGTTTCAAAATAATCTTAAAAAAAGACATTATTTTCGAACAAAAATTAATCGAGCGAAAATATTCCAATTACAATTACATTGTAGATAGAAAAAGATCTAATAAATCATATACTAAAGATCCATTTTGATTGTATGCGCGACTTTTTCAGAATATTAATGCAAATGTCCTAACCTAGATCATTGTCTATCCGTAGATATGCCACATTTCATCCAAATCCATTCTGACATACGACAGACAGACAGACAAGAGTTATTTTCGCATTTCAACTGAAAAACACACCTTCCGTCCTACATTTAAATGTCCCGCAGTGGGTGTGTCTATGTTTGTAGGACAGTGTAATTATGAAGGTAATTTCATTTCTTTTGTTGACCGTGCCTAATCTATGGGGATTATTGTCCATCGTGTTATGGACAATAATCCCCATGGATTAGGCACGGTTAATGGTAGATACTTACTTGGTAATTACTAACATGAAATTCATAATGATCGATTCGTTTTCAATGCTTTCGTTATATCCGTATTTGTTATAATTTAGATGTATATCTGAAGGTTATACTCAGGTAGCAACCTATTATGATCTATTATAATAAATTAATGGTTTAAAAAACACTAGAAAAACACGCTTGAAAACTGAATCGTGGTCAAAGTTCATTACAAGACTTTTCTAAGAAATCAAAAGCAGCTATGATACGATTTTCCATCATGAAGTTCCAGTTCATATCTTCCGGCTCCATCATCAGATCAGTTCGACAGTACCATATTATTGTATTGTCATCAAAACTACATACAGCTGCCAATTTTCGTTACGCTACGACCCTTGGAAGATGGTTAAATTAGTTACCTTAGATTCCATTACATAGTTAGTTACATACAGGTCGACCTAATAAAAGCGTGTTAAAATTCTCGTGTCACAGTGTTAGTTGCCATACTTCTCCGAAACGGCTTGATCGATTTTTATGAAATTTTATTTGTATATTTGGTAAGTCTGAGAATCGGCCGTAATCTATTTTTCATACCCCTAAGTGATAAGGGTGGTCCACTCCAAACATTTATATGGCAAAACAACGTTTGCCGGGTCAGCTAGTAATTATGTAAAATGATTATCTGCTAATTATCTAGTTGACCTGTCATGCGAAGGTAATGCAGTAACACGCATTGTTTTTCATGATAAAAGTTTCATGTCCTTGGATAACGTTTTCAGGCTTGCGCTTGGAATTTATGTAGATACACTATGTAGCTCTGCATCTACCACGGGGTTCGAAGTTTTTTTAAAGTGAAAACTTCTTTTGGCGCGTTGGGCATTTTTTAAATGGGATTAAGCCATTGATTTCGCGACACTGTGACGACACCAGCATTTGACCATTAAAAAGACATCAACGCGTTGATTACCGCGGTGCGTGGAGTAAAAGACATCAACGCCGCTCAGGCCCGGCTTGACACGGTAGTACCGCAAACACCGTCAAGCCCCTATGTGAAATGAAATGAAATTGTTTATTCTGTAAACAGGATATCAGAATCACTTTTACACGTCATATAAAAAAATAAAAATAAGCTAGATGAGTTCGGCGTCTCCTATCTGACTACTCTGAGAAGAAAGGCCGAAACAAACTCAGGGGTCGCAGTCTCTTTTAAAGTCCAGACATAATCTTGGTCAGACCATATGAGGACCATGTAGATTAGTGTCTGAAAAGGTCTGTTGAGGAAAGAACCATACAGATTTAAGTGGACCTGTCCAGTCAGTGCAAGCATTTGTCAGTAATCATGGAGCTCAACTCAGAATATAAGGAGCTCAAAACGACGAACAATACCAAAGAAAAGACATTTGGCTAGGCCGCATAAACTACTCAAACTGCCAGACCATCACTAAAACAAACAGAGAAATAAAAATAATATCCACATAGTCCTGAAATATGTCACCGAATCGGTGTCATAAAGTAACGTCATAAAAGTCGTAAAAGTTAAAGTTTCGGGGCTGGACAGGGCTTTACCAGTTAATTACCGCGGTGCCGATTTTTTTAAAGTTTTCACTTCTGTCGGCACTCTCGGAGTGCCACTGTTTTTTTGTAGATCTTTGACAGTGGATAGTCGTAGGCCCAAAAGTCTGGCAAGCAGTCTTGCCAAGGGAAATCGTGTTACCTAGTTACTGAGTTGTGGAGATATTAGCTCCAAGTTAAATAAGTACATATCAGTATTCAGCTGCATCCGGTGAAGCTTTGGTTTCCTTAGAAAGCGGTTAACGGTAACACAATTATGAAGGAACCGCTCTTCTAGAAAACCGTAGAGGGACGTACGAACCGTAGGGCCCGAAAGGAATTTGAAAAATACGTATTTAGAAGAAACTATTGCCATCGTCTTACCTTAAGTCTGCCCCTGTGGAGTGCAATAAGAACAGCTGCAGCTCAGACCGATTATACGTACTTATAACGTCTCGTATTCCACTTTTTCTCCTCGAAAACTGAGCCGATTCAATTATATTTCACAATTTTTTTTTAAGAAAGAGTATGTCTATGTTCCTATATTTTTTTTGTTAGACGCTTTTTGAATTGGTACTCCTCTAATACTCACGGCAGTAAAAATGGGGGATTTTTACCCGACTACGGCAAAGCCAAAAGGAAGGGTTATGATTTTAGCAGTCTATGTATGTATGTTTGTATGTATGTATGTATGTTTGCTTTTACGTGTGTTCCACCGTAGCGCCTAAACTACTGAACCGATTTTGATGAATGAGGTAGCAATAGATTCGTAATAATGTTCCGGGTGACATTGGCTATATAATTTTTCCCTAAATTTAATTTGGTGGACTTTACACGTAAATTTCTAACCTCGAAAAAAAATAAAATGGGATGATCATGACATGTTTGGTATCAAAAGAAAGGTCTTGACGAGCACATTACAAATATGTATATAATATTATATTTTCAAAGTAAATAAATATGTTTAAATCGTTAAAAATAAGCAAAAGTGAGACTGCGCTACGTAGTATCGCAAGATGTTACCAACGTGCAGTTAATCAAATCTTAATAAATAGTAACGATTTGTAATTCCACTCTTATGAGGAAAAACAAGTACAACGAAATATTTATATTTTGGATTTCTTCGAAGCTCGATATCGATATAATATGGTGTTGGCGTCGAAATAAATCGCTCTATGGTTTCGTCCAAAGCACTATGCACTGCTATTGGAATTTAAAATAGGTTAATTACAGAACTATTGTATTACTCTTATTTACGTTTATCAAGTGTAAAAACGGAAAAGTATAAAATAAAAAAATAAAGTTTAATAAAAAACTGTAACCCGACTACTTGAAAATAAAAATGATCTAAAAAGTACGAAACAATCAAATATTTCAGACAGAAATCAAGACATAGGTACAAAAATGGTCAAGGTAAAGCCGTCGTCGCATGCCATTATAATTTTATAGGTGTTCCTGGCACCAACATGGTATACAGGCATGCGACGACGGCTTTTCCTTGACCATTTTTGTACCTATGTCTTGATTTCTGTCTGAAATATTTGCTTGTTTCGTACTTTTTAGATCATTTTATTTTCAAGTAGTCGGGTTACAGTTTTTTATTAAACTTTATTTTTTTATTGTAATTTTTGGAGGGTCATATTTTCTTTACCAAATAGTTGCTGAAAAATAGTATTGATTTCATGAAAAAAAATATCGCTCTAGAGGCATTATTCAGGAAGAAAAATGGGGAATACATTTGTATGGAGGTTGGAAGCCGACCCCAACATGGTCGGGAAAGGGCAGGCAGCGGATGGCGGCTAGGCAGATTATGAAAGAAAGAAAGAAAATAAAGAAAAAATGCGTTTATTGGCATGCCTACTGAAAAATTTAAAAATACACCTGATAACTATAAAAGCAGAGAACAATGGTTATAATGCCCAAAAGGGCATCAGCTCAGCATTATGTCAGGTGACAACACAAAGTGCACCACCTGACGCTGATTTTCAGCTGCAACCCACGAATGTCATACGGTAGAAAAATAAACACAAATAGGGAAGTGTCTGTCGTTTTAATAAGAAAGGTAATATAAGATAAGATAATATAAAAAAGCTCATATTAAATCAAATAAACTAATAATAATGATGATTTTAAACAAATATTATAAAACAGCCTTCTCTGAATAAACAGGTCAAAAAGGTTAACATAGGTTGATACTGGTGCCGATTCCCTTGTTCACAAACTAAACTAAAAAGTTCAGTACATCTTTTTCTTTTTATTTCATTTAGAAAAGGACAGAAGGTAAATTTTAGTTTAGTCCTGTCATTTTAATCAGCGCCTGTCACTACTCCATAGATGTTTAGACGTGATTAAAAACTTGCTTACTAAAATTACGTAAATTTACGTCAAGCGCTGATTAATTTAACAGGACTAAACTAAAATTTATCTTCTGTCCTTTTCTTAATGAAATAGAAAGAAAAAGATGCACTGAACTTAAATTTAGTTTAGTTTGTGAACAAGGGAATCGGCACCATTGTGAAAAACCCGTGGAAAAATGAAGATAGTTTCTTTTTTAAGCGGTTCCCCAAAAACATTTCAAGAATTTTTTAATAATAATGACATACATGATAAAAAAATACATGGGGCTTTTGGACACCCTTGGGCACGAGGAATCAGATTTTTATGACGTCACTATTTATAATGCGAAATAAATGATCTTCTTCACGAGTCGATAGCAAAAGTAAAAATATATATCACTTCATAGTATAAAACAAAGTCGCTTTCTCTGTCCCTATGTATGCTTAAATCTTTAAAACTACGCATCGGATTTTGATGCGGTTTTTTTTAATAGATAGAGTGATTGAAGAGGAAGGTTTATATGTATAATAACCCGGTAAATTCACAAAAAAAAAAAAAATATGATGAAAATTCACGTTTTCATACATTTTGTGTGGATCGTCTTTTTTGATATCTAGGTAGGGTAGGTAGCTTTTCTTAATGAAATAGAAAGAAAAAGATGCACTGAACTTAAATTTAGTTTAGTTTGTGAACAAGGGAATCGGCACCACTGTGTAGTTGTGATCACTATTGTGTTCACTTATTTATTGTGTGAAAATAATGTTTTGAACGTATTGTCTATGAATAAATCGATTGTCTTCAAGGCCAGGTAAGGACGCAAGGCCACGAAGGGGTGCAGAAATTAAAGCACACTTTCCACAAAGGCATCGTGTCACCACTGTTCCTCGAAGCAGAACGCGCAGATATTTAGATAACTAAATGTAGGTCAATGTCGCTCGAATCTAACCTAATGCAATATTTTTTGCCATCAAAACTCAAACTCAACTCAAACTCAAAGCATTTATTTCAAATAAACCAATTACAGGTACTTTTGAATTGTCAAGGGGTCGGTCAGTCAGAAAAATGAAGCTAGTTGTTCATTCCAAAGCGTAGTAGGTACCTATGGAGAAGAACGGGCAAGAAACTCCACGGACACTCTTTTAAATCAAAATATTGTTACAAAATATTGGTTAAATCATTCGTGTTGAACTTATACATGTGAGAACAATGTAGAAAGACGTGCACGTTAAAAGCGTCTGTAATAAAAATATAGTAACAATTCAAAAATTTAAATAAACCGTGGCAGCTAAGAGATGACCATCATGTCAGGGTCACCAGTATTGAGATATGAAGAACAGAGTGTAAAGTTCACTCATCCTCCATAGAAAAGGGAGGATCCTCCGATCAGACGGGTGTTGTGTCTGGTGGGCTACTACCTGAAAATTGATGTCAGGACGTTGTATACAATGTCGCCCATCGGCATGTGCCCGCCCGCATTTTTCTGAATGTTCATCAAAAATAACTTTAAAAGGGGGAGGGGGCTTTCATGACTTTTTTTTTCGGAATTTTCCAATGATTTTATGAAGTTACACTTGTGTTTTTTTTAAAACACTTTTTTTTTAATGTTTTCACCTCCGTTTTTTTTGCATAGTTCACAAATTTTAATAAAAATGTTAGTTACATAATATAACATAACATCACGCCTTGTTTCCCCGAAGGGTTGGGCAGAGGTGTCCCTGTAGACTGTAGCAGGTACATCCGCATTTCGCCAGTTATGTTTATGTCCCATGTAATAGGGGGTGAGCCTATTGCCATCAACCGGGCATAAATCCAGACTCCGAGCTGCTATTGAGAAATTTCATATAGAAAAACCCAATAATACTTTGCCCAACCCGGTAATCGAAACCAGGACCTCATGCTCAGCAGTAGCGCTTGCAGTTAATCCGATAAAATAACTCATAAGCTTTTAGAAATAATAAACAGAATCCAAGTCGAGCCAATAACATCGGAGATATAGCAAACGAAAAAAAAAAAACAATACATAAAAATTTAATAACGTAAAAAATCCGGGATGGTTTCTATGTTATTTGCAATATAAGCTTGATTCTAAATTAAGATTCACTTTTTATGGGATCGCCTGTAGACTAAATAAAGCAATTTTCAAACCCTTCGCTCATTTACGAGTATGTTTTTCATTCGTCATGTTTCACTCGAAGTGAAACGTCTGGACACAAAATGTGAAAAATAAATTCATTAGTGAACCGATCCAAAGATGTTAAATTTCGGCACTGTGTATCTTTTACTCGCCGAATGATCGAAAGATGAAATGACATATTGGGTACAAAAGTATTATAAAATGGAAAAAAAAAGTGATGGGGTTTCTGGCGTGGTGCATGACGTATGAAATGAGCAGATTAACATTCATTCCTATGTCATTTTGTCGGCTTTGTTCGTGTGAATGTGGAATGAAATAAAATTAACATTTACTCGAGTGAACCGTCTGGTATCAGCTTTATCTAAATATATATATCTTTATTCTATTATTTTGATATTTGGTCATTAATTTTAATATTTTGTTCGCAGCTTGCTTCAACTACGACAACGTTTCTAACTCCAAAGGAAAAGGAGATAAAAACGACGTCATGGATAGTGGTAAGTTTTACATTAAATATTTTTAATTAGCACTTTAGCTTCAGCGGGTTACGGCACAAAATGGCAATTCTGAATTCACATAAGATGGTGTAACCTAACTGCCCTTCTGAGTAATGATGTCAAACCTAAGTACTTAGTAGCTGAAGGGTTAAACCTATTTAATTTATTTTTATAATTTTTCACAGCTTTTATTTCAAAATTAGGTAGGTTATTATATTCAGTAAAAAAAAATAACGGGCAGTCATCTTATAATTCGGCAGTTGGTAAATTAGTACCTACCTATGACAGTAAAACATGAACAGGTTAGGTTTAACAATTTTAGGTTTGAACTGTTTTTGTGACCTACCAAAGCGTGCGAGCCGAACGAGCGAAGCGAGCGGTGCTTCATAGTTAGATTTCTTACCGACTAATTACGATTTGTTTACTGTCGGAGGTAACTGCCCGTTCAGCCATTTACTGCTTAGTGTTCATTTACCCATTTAAATATTTATTACTATGACTCATTTTTATTTAATTTAAATACTACTCAGTTTTTACTGCCGAGCTTGTTAACAAACAAGCATTCTGTAATTTTTAAATTATGAAAACTACGATAAACAATTGCCGCATTAAATTAGTGCATTTTTTTACAATGGTAATGCCTTTTTTTGGTATTACCTAGTCTACATGTAGGCTAAATTTCGTGTCAGAATCATAATTGAGTCTAACTTTTCAGGCCAAATACAGCCGTGATGTTATACCAAAAATTTTCATTTAAACACGGATAAACCAACCTGTATGAGTTTGTACATAGTCTGCAGGCTGTGAACAGTTATCAGTTTATCACACTAATATTATAAAGGCGAAAGTTTGTGAGTGTATGTGTGTGTATGTTTGTCTCTTCTTCACGCTCAAACGGCTGGACGTATTTGGATGAAATTTGGCACACAGATAGTTTATAACCTGGATTGACACATAGGATACTTTTCATCTCGATATTCCCACAGGATCGAGACTTGTGCGGGTGAAACCGCGGGGCGCAGCTAGTTTAGTAGATAAGTATGTTATGTATATAGGTATACCACTCGTAAAAGTTAACGGTACTTATTGAAGTCAAATGCGGGCTATTCATTTTCAGTACCTAGGTTGTTAAGACAAAGATCCTTCAGGAGTCCATAATGACTTTCAAGCGATTTATTTGAGAATGGGATCGCTCATAAATGAACAAGATGCAGTTCTAAGTTAGCCATAGCATTTTTTCACTATGTCGTTGCATATCGCTTTCAATCGACTTCTATATGTTAGCAACCAGACTTGATATACACACGAAATGTTTTCTAAATGCACAAGCAAAGTAAACATTGGTGCCGATTCTCTTGTTCACAAACTAAACTAAATTTAAGTTCAGTACATCTTTTTCTTTCTATTTCATTAAGAAAAGGACAGAGGATAAATTTTAGTTTAGTCCTGTCAAATTAATCAGCGCCTGTCACTCTCCATACAAGTTTAGACGTGATTCAAAACTTGCCGACTAAAATTACGTCAATTTACGTCAAGCGCTGATTAATTTGACAGGACTAAACTAAAATTTATCTTCTGTCCTTTTTTTAATGAAATAGAAAGAAAAAGATGCACTGAACTTAAGTTTAGTTTAGTTTGTGAACAAGGGAATCGGCACCATTGTTGTAATATTTAACGTGTGTGACTGCCTCGTTGGTCTAGCGGTCGCAAGCGCTACTGCTGAGTATGAGGTCCTGGGTTCGATTCCCGGGTCGGGCAAAGTGTTATTGGGTTTTTCCATCTGGAATTTCTCAGTAGCAGCCCGGAGTCTGGATTTATGCCCGGATGATGGCAATAGGCTCGCCCCCATTACATGGGACTTTAAGTCCCATAATATAACTGGCGAAATGTGGGTGTACTATAGGTACACCTCTGCATAATCCTTCGGGGATTACAGGTGTGATGTTATGTTATTTAACGTGTTTTTTTCCATAAGTTAATTTTTTTTTCATATCCTTACCATGTAATTTCAGATACAATTACTGTTCATGAATAAATGACTAATGACTGACTATTTAATGTAAAACAAAAACATAAATAAAAATGTTTCTAACTTAAGGATATAGATGTCTCTAGCTGTCATAACTGCTAGCCAAGTAGGAAGTTTTGGTTTTTAATTAAAAAGAGTCGGATCATAATTGACTAACGAGCATGATAATCATACCTAATAGGATACCTAACCATAATGCCTAGCTGAGTAAGCGTTCGTAAAACAAACTCCGGGAAACGTTACCTAGGGGTACCTAGGTATTTACTCTTTTCACGAGAAAAATAGTCTCAGACCAAATAAAAAAGGAAAATAGTGTGGAATTCTATTCCTTTTTCCCGGCAAAGTTTGCAAAAAGATTTTCCGCAATGCAGAGAGCCAAGTACTTACCTAGGTTCCAAGAGGGACGCTGTTTCCTCTATCGATTTATTTTATTCACAGTCAGACTCCGCGACCTATTTTTTTTTTTTAATATGTCCTCTCGCAGTTTTGACCACTAAGGTCTTGGCTGCTAAACCGAACTTTAAAAGAAGCGATCGTCGTACGAATACACGATTGTTCGAATTGTTTGTTCGGTGAACATCAACGCCTGGGTGCGCTGATAGAGGGCGCTGTCCAGTTTTCCGAACAAAAAATTACATAGGCACGCGATCGATCGATCTTTGCGATCTTTGAGTGCATCATTTTTATTTATGATTCCAAAATCTTTAAGTACTGAGTTGGGTTAAAATGTAATATAATGTTAATATTGATTTTATAGCCTCAAACTTCTATTAAAATCAAAAGTGGCACAACACAGCTTATTAATTTAAAATAACAATTGAATACAGTGTTTCTTTAGAGCCAACAGGTTAAGTAAACATTGTTGTTGGATCAACATTCGCCCGACATGGGCAAACAAGAAATGTAGGTAAATGTTTTCTTTTCAATTGATTCTATGTTTGAATATTATAAATATAATATATATATGTCGCCGCGAGAGAGATTATAACATAATCTTAAGCGTAACTATTTAACACAATAGTGATTTAATCATAAAGTCAATAATGCTGCCATCTATGGCAGACTGTTACAACTACTTGCAAGCTTCCATAATGCAATATTGATTTATTTAAGATCAATGCACTCTATTGGCTAGATTGTGAAATCGAACTCAGTGTCACTCGAGTAAAATATTAAGCCAATTTCCATGTTTTAGTTAAAACTATAGTTAAAATTAAAAGGGAACATTTATTTTGTATAGTCATTAGGTTTTTAGTCATATTAACAATATTGCTCATTTGACAGTAAATTTGTTTATGATAAAGCGCTACCTCATGTGACGAAAATGGCGCGGATTGCAAATATTATGATCAATAACTGAATGTAATAATTTAATACGAGAACTAAATAAGTTTCAATAATAGAAAACAAACGATAAAGTAATAAGATTATTTTACACTGCAATTTACTAAAGATCAACTGTTGTTTGATTAAATTCCTTGAATCACAGGAAGTGTTGTCAAAAAATGTTGAAAGTATTTGTAAATATTAGCATTGTTTAATTATAAAAGAATTAACTGGTAAGGATTTTAGCATTGTTTGTGAGTTTCATTGACCACACTAAGTAATAAGAGTTTGTATTGAACAACACCGAGTTCCGCCGATTTAGAAAAAGGGTCGGACACACAATGGCGGGCATGTGAGACCCGGCATAGAAAATATAACAACAAAAGTAGTGTTAGAAAGGACTAATATTGTAATTGTCAAACAAGTAAACCCTGTAACATAATGTTTTTATTTAAAAGAGTATCCCTGGAGTTTCTTGCCCGGTCTTCTCCAGAAGAGACTTACTCGTTTTGGAATAGGCGATTAGCGTCACAAGTCAAACTGAAAGACTCCTTGCTAAGCGATAAAGTGATAATTCTAAAGTGCCTGTAAATGTTTAATGTTCTAATTAAAATAAACGCTTTGAGTTTGAGTTAACTGTTGTGTGTGATTGAAAACTACCTATAACTACCATTAACGAAGAATTACACCGGAGACTGGTCAGAAACGGCAAAGGAGGGATTCCCCGTCGTGTTATATATAATCTAAGTATATAATTTTGGTATTGCAGGCCGGACAAACCAATAACCTGAAAAATAGTGTACCTACTTATCTTTCTTATTTGGAAACATGAATTTTGGCGTCAAAAATACGCCACTTTTTATTTTAATATTCCCGGTGTCACTCGCGCAATAAAGATGAATCTAACGACATATCATTCATCAAAACTCAAAAGTGGTTCAGCCGTTTAGTAGTTAAGAGGGAACATGGCGACAGACATAACAGTTCAAACTTATAAACCTCGTTTTTTGCCTTCGCCGCAGTCGGGTAAAAAGAATAAAAACAACAATGATGAAAACTAATCTAAGTTTAAACCGCACAACTACCAATTTCCCTTCTAACTTAAACGAAGGGTAATCTAAAGTAACTGGCTCAGAATTAATGAAAGTTTGTAGTAATTGTTAGTTTGATTACGTGCTAAAGGGCAGGATCACGCGACCGGCACTACACGGCATACGGGGTTTCCATTAAGTATAAAGGAGGAGGCAATGACCTGAACAAATACTAGTTGAAGATTACAGACCTACTTGTGACAGTTTGTGAAGGAAATAATACGATATTTTATTCACGAGGGCTTTTTTAAGTTTAGTACTCCTTACCTGGCTTGTGTGTTTGAAACGAATTTGTCTTGGTTACCAAAACAAAATGAGCATAGTTTTGAATGACAAAACTTAGTTTCGAAGAGTCTATTAAGACCAGGCACTCCAAAGACAGTCCACTATGTGCTAAACTCTAACACATCAGTAATAAAGTTGAATATCGCGTGCGCTCTTTGGTCGTGTTCGAGCACGGAACTAAATGTCGTAAGTCTCAATTCTTATTTCGTTTATAACTAAAGTAATAATTGATCTAGAGAAAAAAACATCTTATATTTTGATAATAAACGATATTTCCTTACTGTCAATAATTATTTTAGACATAAAAGCCGAGTAATCTTGTTTTTGTTTCAAATAATCTTTAAAAACGACATGATTTTCGAATAAAAATGGATCGAGCGAAAATGTTCCAATTACATGACTTTCTTAGGTATATTTGGAAAGAAAAAGATCCAATAAATCATATACTAAAATTCCATTTTGATTGTATGTTTGACTTTTTCAGAATATTAATGAAAATTAACATACAATTAAGGTAGAAAACCTCCCTCTCAAAAATCTGTTATCAAAATCAAAAGTTAAAACCACAATAGAAAAATAACGGTTGTCACCCTTTCGTTATCTTACATATAAAATTCTCGTGTCACATTGTTAGTTACCTTACTCCTCCGAAACGGCTTTACTGATTTTTACCAAATTTTATATGCATATTCAGTAGGTCTGAGAATCGGCTACTATCTATTTGTCATACCCCTAAGTGATAAGGGTTGTCCACCCCAAACAAATAATTGGCAAAACAACGTTTGCCGGGGTCAGCTAGTTTCGATATAAACGTATAAATAAACTCTGTTATTTCACAATAAATACAAAGCAATGTAATCTATTTACCATGTACCTAAGTACATCAAAAAGTAACTGCAAAAAGTGCAGTAGTTTCAACAATATTACACAATAACTGTTGTTATTTAGCTGTTACTTTTCTTATGTTATAATAATAAATGGAGCATAGATTTGAAAAGCCTTCCAAAAATTAGAGGTTAGTGACATGGCTTACCATTCCAATTCAATAAAGCAAGTATACCTACCAACAATATATACCTTAAGTAAAACGCAGATAATAAAAAATGTGTTGACTTTTTATTCAAATTCTAAGTAATTTATTTGTATATCAAAAGCTTTGTGTTAAAAAGTATAACAGTATTTTTTCATATACGTTTTACAGTTTGCACGACGCTGGCGTTGATACCATCCATCAAGTTTTTATAAGAATTCAAGTTGATTAATCAAAATATGTGTGAAGTAGGGTTGCCGCTTTCTTTTCCTCCATTAGTAACGACAATGGTGCCGATTCCCTTGTTCACAAAATAAACTAAATTTAAGTTCAGTGCATCTTTTTCTTTCTATTTCATTAAGAAAAGGACAGAGGATAAATTTTAGTTTAGTCCTGTCAAATTAATCAGCGCCTGTCACTCTCCATACAAGTTTAGACGTGATTAAAAACTTGACGACTAAAATTACGTCAATTTACGTCAAGCGCTGATTAATTTGACAGGACTAAACTAAAATTTATCTTCTGTCCTTTTCTTAATGAAATAGAAAGAAAAAGATGCACTGAACTTAAATTTAGTTTAGTTTGTGAACAAGGGAATCGGCACCATTGAAAGCTTTTTCAATCTGCTTAGCAATTTCCCATATGAAAGAAAGAAAGAAAGAAAAGTAGATTTATTTGTCACAGAAACACATGCATACAAAGACAAGACTAAGTAAACAGAAAATAAAATAGGCATAACTTAGTACATAATATGCACGTAAACATGAGTATAAAACAGAAATAGTCAGCAGCTGCACGTCATGACTGTGACAAGAAGGCTTCCACTCAGCGTGATGCTGTGCTATGGAGGACCCACAGCACAGGGCTGATATGAGTAGAGGAAGACCAAAGAAACGACGACGATGGATGGATTGTGAAAGATTATAATGGTCAGAAAGGAGGGAAAGGAGGTGACTACTTAGATGACGGCTAATAGAGAGAGATGTATGGAATAGCAAAATATGCTACGTCCATCGTAAAGGAATTGGGATGCATGAGGATGTTGAACTTAACAAGGCAGGCAAAAGTGGAGTCATCCTGTTAAGTGTTTTACGTTACGACATTTTCTTTATAACTTACCATCTCGAACTTTTGCAAGAACGTCGTCCGGCGTGTCGCTGGTAGTGTGCACGTGTTGGGCGCCGGGAATCGCAGGCCGATTCCCGGCCACCGTAGACGCGGGCTTGTGGACGGTGAGCAATGGGTAGCTCGCCGTCCGATAAGAACCAGGCCCGGGTCGACGGCGCGTTGTGTTCCACGCGCGCCTCAAAGAGATGTCAGCAGAACTGACCGGGTCCGCTAGGGCCGATGTCTGCCGGGGTCGCGGGAAAGTCCGAAAGGGATACCGTGGCCCCTGGCCACATGGCAACTGAAGGCACACGGGTGGGTTTTAGAGAGTCTGATACGCCCTCTCGCTCTGCCCAGAGCGGGAGAAGTTGTTTGATAATTTCCCACCCAAAAAAGGTAGTGACGTGTTACTTTATTTCTTTACTTTCACTGAAATGAGGAAGAATGTCACCCATTGACTAGAATTGTACCTGCATAGGTAGGTCCTTACGATATATTTAATCATAACTTCAATTCGTCATCTTCTGCCTTTTCCCAACTATGTTGGGGTCGGCTTCTAGTCTAACTGGATGCAGCTGAATACCAGTATTTTACATAGAGCGACTGCCTATCTGATCTCCACAACCCAGTTACTGGGTAACACGATACCCCTTGGTAAAGACTGATTGTCAGACTTTCAGGCATCCTTCAAAATTATTCAGATTGTCATTGATCGTGTGTTACGCAATTAGGGTGCTGATTTGGAGAGGTGAATTAAACAGAAAGGGAAAGAATTTCACAAAAGATGCAGCAAATGAGTGAAGTTTAAAGTTATTTGGTAACAAATTGCAGGTCATTTAATTTAGAAAGGAAGATTAAACATTCGGATTCTGGAAAGTACGATAGATCAACACAAACATTAAATAACACGCCGGCAAATCTGTTTTTGCCTATTTGGCTTCTGAGTCGAGTTCGACTATTCTGCCAGCTTCTAAAAACTGCTGTGATGGGTTGACTAAAAACAATCTTGAGTTACTGACAGATTATATCCAAGAAAGAAAACAAAAAATGAAACAAAATCTTTGAGCTAGAGACAACCCTAATTCCACTGCCTTGAACTGTTTTAACTACAACAATAAATTCATTTAACTTTAAGCGTGTGTTTACGGTGTTTCCACTAATTTTACGGTATTCTGACTCTAATAGGTTTTCTTTATTATAAAAATATAAAGGGCTAGTAATTTAAGTAATACTCTACGGTCTACGAACTTGACTTTCGTCGACTTAATGTAGGTAAGTAAACTAACGTAGTCCCGAGCGCTAATATGTATCCACTTACCAAAATTCAAAAGCGAAATACTAAATTCGTAACAATATAAAATAACAATCAACACGGTAGAGATAATTACTTTTAAAAGTTGCAAAGTGTTCACATACTAGTGCTCGAGACTACACGTCGGGCGTCGGAGAAAAAGGTTCCCATACCTTCTAAATCATATATTTTTATGTTCTAAATGCTGCTGGCACATGAACCAAGAGGTATTTGCGACTTTGGCACATAAAACGGAAGTTACGTAACGTTCAAAACTACAGATGAGACTAAAATCGATAGTGCCCGCGGACCCTGGAGAGCTGTAACATTGTATGTAAGCCAATTTAGTCTGTAGAAATTATGTGGATGAACTGCACCACATTACGACTCAATTTAAAGTCGCTTTACCAGTTTACTAAATTAGGCAATGGACCTCGTTCTGGTGGACAAGTATTAAATTGAACTAGTATTGTTACCGATTACTTCATTTTGCTGAGAAAAAGCGAGAGAGAGAAACTTGGATGAGGCTCGCATATACCAGGGAAGTATAGCACTACAAAGAGGCTCAGCAGTGAGTGCAAAAACGCTGCCAATAATGAAGATGATGAAGAGTAAGAGAGATAGATAGATGAACTTCTTAAGACCGCTAAGTTGATGCAGAATAAAATACCACGCTGGAAAAACTAGTTTGGCGACGCTAAAATTAGGACTAATTATTGTTTTGCATAAAACAGCAATGCTTTAATGTTAGTTATTAATATAATGGTGCCCAAGATTTTGGCACAGATATCTATATTGTAATTTTATCTACACTAATATTATAAAGAAAAATTATTTGATTTTTTTTTGTAATGAGTACACTCAAAAACTAATGGACCGATTTTAAAATTCTTTCACCAGTAGAATGCTATACTTTCACTAGAGTAACTTATGCTATAATTTATAAAGCTACTTTACTTTTTACATTAGTGGGTGGATGTGTAGAATATAAATTTTATATTCTATTCTATTGCCTAACCTACTACATAACATAATTGAATTAAATTACATCATGTCCATCTGGTATCGACAGTTTATGTAACTAGTTCATAGTTTAAGCTATAAAGGTAGATACATTTCCTTATCACGGTCCATTAACTGAGATCGATGTTCCGCTATGATTCCATCCCATTGTTTTTGATTCATGTCGAAGCCATTTTGATGTCTTCTTTAATGAGACTATTTCCTGACATGGAATTTAAGCACTTATGTACTTTATTCGTTGTATGTAGTGCTGTTTTTATTTTGGGTGACAATAAATGTTAAGGTAAAGTTTTTGCTTAATTAGACTTGAATCTAAAACTCTTGACTATTTTAAAATGCGTAATCAAAAGTTACATTAAAATCAGAATGCTGCCCGTACACGCTCAACAATTTAAATCATAACTGCTTTTACCAGCGTTCGTCGTTCAAATCCCACTGCATTGTTCTAAATCTAAACTATCATAACTGTACATTTTAATACCACGTCATTTTTTCAACTAAACATTTCGTTTTGGACTCGTAAGTATTCCGTCTCTCTTCGCGCCACCCTAGTCAGCCAGTCCCTATTTGTAGACGCTCTTGCCTCTGGCGGCAGTCAGTAGTGAACGTCGAAGGCTCAAAGACGTATAGTCCTGTTTTCCCCCGTCTTAATAAATATGTTATGTGCCAGGATCTGATTAAGTGTATTGTGTGTTGTTATATATAGTTAGTGTTGGACAACATGTATCTTGGAAAACTTAAAACTTCATCAAACAGTGAGTTTGTTTATTTTTTTAATGGTTTAATGTTTGCCGGTGTTGTTATATACGTGACGCCACTAACTAAAACGTTTGTTCGTGTATTAGATGTGGCTTCTTAGTTCCTCGTGGTATTTAATTAATAGTTGCTTTAATATTATAAACAGAAAATATTCATTAATAGTGGTGGTACTTGGTCTTTTATTGTTAATTATACTTTACTTCTATCGTTTAAGTTCCCTTCAGCAAAACATCTTGGGTGATATTGACAGAGATGACGGTTGGACCAACCTTTTTATTATTTCTTCTATAGACCGGGTTCCGGTCCCAGTTGCACCCTTCAATAAAACAACATTCACAATTATTTTTAGGTTAACTTACACATGGAACTTAAAGATAACGATCGAAATAGGTACTTATAACTTAGAACTTAGAGAATTAATAATTAATTGGGTAACAACAGTTGGTAGATTTCCTACCGGTGTAATATTTGATGAGAACAGTTAAATAGGAACAACGGAGTGTTGTGAACTGTATCGATTTGACCGAGTAGGTAGGGCCGACTTCGTGACTCGGTTGGCAACCCCTATGTAACGATAAAAAATGTGTCATGCATGAGGGACCTACAAGATATAATGACCTGCCAGACAGCGAAATGTGTGACTGGAAAGTTCTAGGCGTTCAATTATCGAAATTACTTTGATACCTCGGAATCGAGACGATTGATTGCTTTATTTTTATCGAAATTGAAGACTTACGAATTCAAGGAAGTTTGTTCAACCTTCTTTCAATAAGGGCTTCGAGGTCAAGTGCCTACCTACTTAGGCACTTATCGAATTTCTCCCTCGTATCAGGAAAGGTTAAAGGTTTTTAATTTCGGTATTGGTAGGTACCTATCTACCTATGTGGTACTTTTACTTATCACAATTCAATTTTGTTAAATTTTTCCGCATTAGCAGTTGATAACAGAGAGAATTGTTACCAGGCAACGATGTTTTTGCCGCATTAATTACCTACGTTTTAAATATTTTAATGAATATCTGGTTAGTTTCCAATACTTTTCATGAAGTTTACTGAGAAAACGCAGTTTTTATTTTATTTTCTTAAGGCCCTACCTTTAAAATAAATAGTAGTTTGATAGTCGTGGATTATTTCACGCATGCGCCATCTGCCGTGGTCGACCGCAAGTCGCTGCCACAAACTTGAAACATATCTGAACCAGTGGCCAAAAGTGAAACTAACGAAATCACAGACTGGTATTTAAAAACGTTACTTACTTATCATGGGCTTTGGTCTTGTTCATATGAGGACCTTGTAGATTAGTGTCTGAAATGGTCTTTTGAGGAAAGAACCACACAGATTTGAGTAGACGTCCAGTTAGTGCAAGCATTTGTCAGTAGGTAATCGTGGAGCTCAACTCCTGAGTTGAGCTCCATGATAACTGACTTAAGGAACTCAACGACTCGACGAACAATACCACGAAGAAAAGATATTTGGGTAGGCCGTATAAAGTACTCGAAACTGCCAGACCATCATTAAAACTAACTGAGAAAGAATTTAAAAAGAAAAGAAATGATCCACATAGTCCTTACATTCACAATAATTAAAGTACCTAATACCGTATAATACTTTACAAAGTAATCATGTCATTCTGTATATAATATTCGTCAATGTCAATGTGTATAAAAAACTGGTAAATTATAATGATTTTGCATAATAATAAAAATTACAAGTTTTCTGGTTTTATCACAAGGCATAGCAACAATCAGAAATTTTATAGTACCCATTTTTATAATATTTTATTTTAATACAGTTTTTAAATCGTTTATTGTTAAAGCGTATACATTGACCCATAAATGAGTTGCCTACTCTTTGGTGGCGATTTTGATGTACTTACAGCAAGATTGTTTTTAATCCTGGTATTTAAATAATGAACACCGGACATTTTCTTAAAATTTTATATTTTTGTGTACCTTCAATATATTTTCAAATATTATATAGTCATAATATTTATTTCTTTAAATATTTTTTTAAAGGGAATCTCTTGGACCTAGGTTGTAAATAGCTTGAACAGCCCTTTTCTGTAAAAACAAAGATACTATTAATGTTCGCACAAATTCCCCTATGTATTGTAATTTACCGTCAATAGTGATTCCAAGAAAAACTATCGACTCGATAGGGTCCAACTCTACTCCATTAATTTGAACATTGATAGTTACCTGACTGACATTTGGCGTTGAAAATTAATGAGTTTAGTCTGTTTTCGTTCAAGAGAAGATTATTTACCTACATTAAACCAATGCACAACTTTAGAGAGTGCATTGTTAATCTGTTCAAAGTTGACAAACTGACGATTGATTTTAAAAATGAGGGAAGTATCATCTGTGAATAATACGATCTTGTGATTGTCCCTTATGTGGTAAGGTAAGCCATTTATATAAATTAGAAATAAGAAAAGACCTAGAATTGAACCCTACGGAACGCCCATGGTGACCGCAGATCCTGCAGATTTCTTGTCATTAACATCGATCCTCTGAATTATGTTGTTCAGATAAGAAGTCAGAAGGTCGAGAGCTTTGTCCCTCATACCATAGTGGTACAGTTTTCTGACGAGGTATAATGATGTACTTAGTCGAAGGCCTTGTACAAGTCGTAGAAAATGCCAAGAGCATCTTACGACTCCTCCCAGGCTTCGAATATACCCTTCAGTAATTCCACGCCCGAGACTGTAGTTGAATGATCCTTTGTAAAACCAAACTGTTTCAGATGAAGTTAATTACGTGCATTGAAATGTTCTAACATTTGTTTTAAAATTAAACCGGGATACACCATAGTGCTTGTAAGCATTCCAGTTGAACTTTATATATTATGTAGAACATAGTAATTGCATTATATGTGTATTAAATAGATAAAATATTTGCCGGCATTAGGTACTCCAGAAAGTTTTGTACGCTGTAAAAAAGTAAGAAACGAAATTGCTATTTATGGCGAGGCTATACATATATGTACTAAAATGTTCATAGCTCATTGTATATAAAATTTAATTAAAATGGAAGTCATTCACATTTTAGTCAAGATCGATTTCGTAAGGCAGTAAAATAATTTATGCCTAGCAATATGTATCATTTATGCCATAATTACAAGTCATATATTTTAGTAGTTACATGTGACTCCGGATAAACGAAAAACTTTTTTACAAAAAATACAACCGACTTCCTAACTACAAAGTAAAAAATAACTTTAAATTAGGAAGTCGGTTGTATTTTTTGTAAAAAAGTTTTTTTTTCACTTTTTAGTGGGTTGATTTGTAATTTATCTAAGTAACAATAGCCTTATGACAACTGCTCATTAAAAATACCCAAATCGCTATAGATGTGCCTTTAATATTTAAGAGTTCCCTCGATTTCTCCAAGATTCCATCATCAGATCATGATCAAATGACAATGGGACCAACTTGACCATGACAACATCACGTTGTCATGGGAACCATCATTACATGGTAGGCGGAGTGGGGGGTGTTAGATTTTATTTTCGTTACGTTACGGAATTTCTTGATTCGGGCGCCGCGCTCAAAGCCCGCGATAAAAAAATAGACAGAATCACAGAACTTTGCAATTTTTTTGTATCGAGAAAATTTCGTGTATGCCTTTGTCAGAAATTCAGGATACACAGACTATAGTCAAAAAACATGCCAAAATGTTAAATTCCTATTCCTTAAACTCAAAAAGCTATAAGATAAAGCCTCGTGCACACTGGCGCGACGCGCCTCTAAGAAATTTCTAAGAAAACTTCACGGTAGAACAATGACTGGTGTCGCGTCGCGCCTGTCTGTATGATGCTTTAAGCACGTTGACGCATTTTCATTGATAAAACGAGAATAACTCACTTACATAAATTAAACTGGTTAAATGTAGGTCAAGGAACTGTTTTTGATTTTATCACAAAGTTTGCGATCACGTGTTTATAACCTCCTTGTTTTGTAAATAATGTTTCAGTAAAGTGCCGTAGATTGAAAGAGATTTCCTTAATTCATTCTTCCATTGATATTTATGTTTTGTTTATACTGTAACTTTAGCTTAGGAGTTAAATTTATTGGATTTTAAAGACGGACTGTTAGGGCGATCTTTATTGGTTGATTGAAGCTTGATTTTCTCGTTACTGAACATTAGGGTCTACTCCGTTTGAAATAAGATTAGACATTTAACTAAACCCTTAAAAAGGAACTCGCGAGATTGCGAATTGCAATATGAATGCAGTACACTACCTAGGTATTAGTAAATACAGCAATGCGACGAGATGTTCTATAGCTGCATTCTGCAATGCGGGCAATCGATAACGTTTACTCTTAAAAGTCGGGTCAGCTGTTGCGAAGATGTTTTCTACATACCTACACAGTTCCTGACTATGTCACTAGGTTCCTACCTATAGCTCAGGTTAAAGCCCATCACAGACGTAGCTATAATATACAATGTCGTCCATGGCCATGTGACCGCCGTTATTTTTCTGAATATTCATAATAAATTATTCAAAATTAACTTTAAAAGGGGGGTCTATCTTTAATATTTTTCATGTTATTAAATTTTCTTATGTTTTGAGTAGCGTTTGCACTATCTCCGATGTTATTGGCACAATTTGGATTTTGTTCATTATTTCTAAAAGTTTATGAGTTATTTTATCGGATTAATTAACATTTTTATTAAAATTTAAAATCTATGTAAAAAAACGGAAGTGAAAACATTTTTTCAAAAAAAAAAAACAAAAGTGTAAGTTCATAAAATAATTGGGAGACCCGAAAAAAAATTGAGAAAATGAAAAAAAAACCCCTTTAAAAGTTATTTTAAAGGGGAACATTCAGAAAAATGCGGGCGGGCACATGCCGATGGGTGACATTGTATATAGGTACAAATATTGCTCGTTTATTAGTATAGGATAATGCTAGGTATTTAAGATCAAACATTAGATTCGCACATTGCTTTCTTCTTTTTATTGATAAGCTTGTATGTACTTTAATTTAATACGTTGTTATCCGAGGTCATAGACCTAACGCCTCTGCGTAAAGCGAGGTGCGAATGAAACAAAACTATTGTTTATATCTCCTTCTAACGTTTCGATAAAATTCTAGTTGTTATTAGAAGTTGTGGGCTCGGATTACGGTCCCACAAGATACGGTTGGATATCAGTATTCAATATTCGGCATAAGTCTCGATCCCGTGAGAATATCGGGATAAAAGGTATCCTATGTCCTAACTCAGGTCATGGTCTACTCGTGTGCTAAATTTAATCTAAATCCGTTTAGCCGTTTTAGCATGACTTTTTTTAAAAGTGTTTTCGTAATTCATTCGATCATTGATCACGGTTTTTATCACGTGCAGGTTTCGGATTAGCCAACTATGTAAAGGTAAAATTGAAGGCCTTATTATTATGCAAAATGTCTCGCGTCAACAACTTCCAATTGCGATTCTCGAAATTCCCTAATAATTAGGGATGTAATGTAGGTAAGGATTCCGATGTATATAAAAGAAAGAAACAAAGAAAAAAACGTTTATTTGCACTAAAAATACGCAAAAAAGGTTGGGGGAAGCATGCGTCACATCCACGCAATTCGGCTATCGCTCAGCATAATGCTGCGACCCTATGCAAGACTGAGCCCCAGCGCTGGTTTTCAGCGACAGCCGGCGCCGACGTAATGACGTCGACCGGTGCAGCAAACAAATATTAAGACTCTGTACCAGGAAAAATAATTTATTAAAATTAAAATGTGGTGCAATATACTAAATAGATATAAAAATATCGGTCGATATTATCGGCAGGCCGATATATCGACATCGCCGATTATATTAACTCCCCCTAAAATTGTGGGAACACATAGCATAACATGATGCCTGTATTTTTTTAAGGAATGGGCAGAGTTGTTTGTACCTACATTTTGCCAGTAATGTTTAAAGGCTCCTTAAATCTCATGCACCTAATAGGCAGCGCGCATATTGCGTCAAACAAACACAAATCTAGACTCCGGGATGCCGCTGAAAATCCCGAATTGCCTCGGGTGCCGTCCTGATCGCATCGCTCCAAATGGAACTCACGTTTTCTTATCGTGTGAGCAGTTTCATCGCACCATCGCGCCAGCGATGGCCACTTGGGACGGCGCCTTAGTTACAACTTCACAAGCGAGACTGCTCAGCAGTCTGTGAGCACAAGAATAAAAAACGAGCAGAAGGCAAGCTTCCTAACAGAGTTCAAAATTCTTGCCTACTTTCATAGGGCTGTCACTCGGTTATTACAGATTAAAAAACCGGGTAAGTGCGAGTCGAGATTCGGCGATGAGCACAGACGGACGGACGGATGGATGGACGGATGGACAGCTGGACAGACGGACAGACGGACAGACGAACAGACGAACGGACACGCACTGTGACTGAGGTGATCCCGTGAGTTTTCCGTTTTCCAATTACGGTACCGAACCGGTAATTATTTTAACAGTTTGTTTAAAATTAAGTAATACCTATTTAATTAATCATACTGTGAAATAATTATACACACAATGCGTGCATCGTTGTTGAACTGAGACCCTCCCATTTTTGAAGTCGGGTAATAAAATGAGCAGTGGTGGCCCAGTGGTAACGGTCACGACTTACGAGTCTAGGGTTCGAACCCAAGCAGGCACTTTATATAAATTATTTCATTACCACTGCTCTCAAAACGGTAAAGAAAAACATCGTGAGGAAACCGGCATGTCCTAGAATCAATAATTCGAAAACATATGACATCCACCAACCCGCACTGAGCCCGCTTGGTGGATGAGACCTAGACACAGAAAGAGGAGGGCTATTTCCCAACAGTAGGAACATTATACCTAGGCTGATTAAGCTTATATGCTAATAAAACACGATAGTAAAGTAGGTAAGTAATTATTTATACTGTCAAATAGTTATACATACATAGATGCATACGTTGCTTGCTTTTTTTGAAGTTGGTTACTTATTAAAATACCGTGACTAATAGACGGACGGACAGACGGACATGGCGAAACTATAAAGTTTCCTTTCTGGTTTTACTATTTGACGAACGTAAGTGGTACCTACAAACCTACTAAAACAAAAATACGAAACAAATAGGAGACAAATAATAACTCGCTAATATAGGCGGTAAACCATAAGATTAATAAATAATAATTCTTATGGGAAAACTTTATGGCCATCTTTATTTAGGATACTACCTATCTCGTAACTAAATAATTCTGTAATAAGCATTAAAAATGAGTAGGTATGGGTAGATATAGATAATAACCTGACAAAATCCTTTGGATAAAAAAAAATAAACCTTGCTTTTCCTACTATTATTGATACACACAGTACTTACAACAATTTGCCATTTTTATTAACCTAAATGTCCGCGTCACTCGTACCGCTCTGGCACACGGCGCGCGGCGTACCCCTGAACGTTGGCTTCCGAATGAGCCGGCTCAAACCAGTTTGCCTCTAGCGGGCGCCGGTGCACCCCCCGCGCGCCTTGTCTGTGACACTGCACGCACACAAAGCTGTGCGTGTAGTAGTGATCTCGCGCAAAGCGTTAGTATGAAGCTTGCAGTCTGTTCCTTTTTTAGTCTTGTGCTGTGAGTCTTGCGGAGTTTGATCTCGGAGGTTGGGCAACCTTATTAAGTTTTCTGTCTAACGTATTTTTTTTTATTGCAACTTACAGTAGCATGGCACAGACCGATGTCAGCGACGTCACGGCAGGAGGAGGAGTTAATGCAGAAGTCGGCTCGCGCGCTGTCGTCTGCCACAGAGCCTCTGGAGAAGCTGCGTCTGCTCTGTTTGTCACGAGGAGCCTCCGGCATCCTGGGACTTGGAAGGTAATTCTTATCATCATGATAATCATTCTGCTGAAAAACGTTCAGTGGTAGACATAGGCTTACTCTAGGTATCCTCATAACGACCGGTCCTGTGTTTACTGCGTCCGAAGACCTTCACTAGCAGGTCTATTCTGTAAAAATCTCACCGTGAAAACTTAGGTGAAGTGAGTTGTCATTCCACCTGATGCTGGGCATAGACAGTATTGACAGCTCACTTCAAGCTCACTTCACCTAAGTTTTAGAATAAACCTGAACCCTAATTGCGTAATTCAACACAATCACAATTTGTTTCGATTTGTAACAAATTGCTAATCCATTGCTTCATAAGTTGGAAAACAAAATCTGCTCAACAACGTAAATAACGCAATGAATGTTGTTGAACTGTCAAAATGAAACAAATTAAGGCTCGTGCAGACCAGCGTGATATCGCGGGCGCGACAGGCAGTGCGACCCGAGTCGCACCCGCGATATCGCGCTGGTCTGTACGAGCCTTTGGGCATAATTGTTTACGAAAATAAGTTACGCAATTAGGGTACGGGTCATCGGTTTACATTATTGGGGGACTACCCACGCTGCACCTTCCGGTACGCAACACTCTAGAACTTTTCGACGCCATCGGCCATCTGTTGTGAGAGCAATGTGCCCCACCCACTGCCAATAATTCTTTGAGCTATGTTGTAAGTAAGTAAGTATTTATTTGCATAAAACATGGTATACATGGTGTTACAATAATTTACAATAAAGATCTTACATGTTGTTGGTTACATTGGTACTCGAAACTTCGAGCACAGCCATCATTAGAGATGCCGCGAATAGTTGTTATAGCGAATAGTCAAATACCGAATAATCTCCATTTCTTATGGCGAATAGTCGAATACGCGCCATTATTACTCCACATAAAAAAGGAATATAAAAAAAGTTTATTTGTTCTCAAATAATAATTATAGTTTATTTATTTTCTGAGGCAGGTTTGATATATGAAAAAAAGCGCAACCGACTTGATCCCAATTGTACAGAAAAACTAGTTTTTCTTCACAACAATCTGCCCCTTTTGGACTTTAAATATTAAATTATTTGTGAAAAAGCCTTATTATTAATTAATTTTAACATGACTGATTTTTGGCAAACTTTTTATATTAATGATAACAATACTAAGTGTGTTTTGTTTTTAAACATTAGTAAAAGTTTAATTATTTTTAAGTATATAGTTTTTCTGTTCATTAAAAGTTTATTTTTTATTTAGAGACAACTATTCGCCGAATGTCGAATAATAGACACTATTATTCACTATTCGACGAATAAAAAAAAAAATGTCGAGTAATGCCGAATACCTTACCGAATAATAGCGAGTATCCGCGACATCTCTAATCATAATCATTTCACCTATTAAACTCTATTTTAGTGTAAATCGTGCAGGTGGCTATTTTGTTTCCTATGAAACCAGTACCCTAATTGCGTAACTTATTTTCGTAAACGAGTATGACAAATTTGTTTCATTTTGACAGTTCAATAACATTCATTGCGTTATTTACGTTAATGAGCAGATTTTTTTTCCAACTTATGAAGCAATGGATCAAATCGAAACAGATTGTGATTGATAGTGTACTAGGTACGCAATTAGGGTACGGATTAACTAAGAGCTATTCTATCAAATTATATAGCTAATCGTTGGTAACTAAACTGAACGTAAAACAGATGTTATAACTACTATAATAAATATTCAATCACTAACGGCCAGTTTCTTCATCGAAAGTACCTAACAGCCAAAGTAACGTCACAAAGTCAAAGTAACGGTTAAATTTGTTTCTTCACAATTTTAGCTGTTGCTTTTGCTGTTACTTTTGCCTCTAACCTGATGACTAAGCTGATGTGAAAGCTAAAGTAATTGTCATTTTGTCAAAGTTGTACTGTTGTAGGTTAGACTTTATTCGACACTTGTTTGAGCTGTTAGCTAACATACATCACTGTGCATTTATCTATGTAATAATAAGTAATAACCTAGATTTTATTTTATTATTAAAATATTAAAATGGAATCAATATCGTCCAGTGAAAATTCAAGTGCAGCAGACGATGAACTTATCGTGCGTTATTTAACGCATAGGCGTAAGAGATTTAATTCATATTCGCAAGGATCATTTTTTATGAGACGAGGCTAATTTTCTACTCAGATATAGAATGCCAAAGGAAACAGTTACATACCTCAGTTTATTTTGCGAGAGAAACTGACGTCAACCACTTTACCAGTAGGTACGAAGATAAAAAGAAGTTTAGGGATCTTTTGTAACAAATATAACTTTTTTTTTTAAGTATTATGCGTATAAACATATACCAAACAACTAGCATGTGGTATTTAATTTTAAAACATCGGACACCTAAAAGAAGTTTAAAGCTGCTTTGTAACAAATAAATCTTATATATAAAATTCTCGTGTCACAATGTTAGTTATCTTACTCCTCCGAAACGGCTTTACTGATTTTTACCAAATTTTATATGCATTTTCAGTAGGTCTGAGAATCGGCTACTATTTATTTTTCATACCCCTAAGTGATATGGGTTGTCCACCCCAAACAAATAATTGGCAAAACAATGTTTGCCGGGGTCAGCTAGTATAACTATAATAACATGAAAAAGGATTATGCACCTATACTTATATGTAACAAACATTTAACATGTGGTATTGAAAACACCGGTCAACTAAAATTGATAATATTGTAAAATTACTATGTGTACTATATAAGTACACCTCTGACCTACCCTTCGGGGAAACAAGGCGTGATGTTATGTTATGTTATAAAATTAAAATCAATCTAATTTCAATAAAACAGTACAGACGTTCGAATTTACACAGCAACGTTACGAATGCTGTGCTGTCCCTATTTATTATTAAACTCAAGGAAGAACTTTCACTTTAACATCTGGCACCACTAGACAATGAAATTTTGGTGCTCTCCCATGTGTAAAAAAAGCTCCCCACGAGTTTTTGGGGAAATTACGACGTTTCTGTAATGGCAACTCTTTTGACTTTTACTTTAGCTGTTACTTTAATGAAGAAACCCATTTGGCGTAGTATTGGTAAAGGTCAAGTAAAAGTCAATGCTTTTACTGATTACTTTAGTTGTTGATGAAGAAACTGGCTGTAAGAAACGTTTTTTTTTTCGATTTTATCGATATCTAACCGTAAAATATTATACTATTGCAGGATCTTCCGAACAATGGACGACGATGGCAGCAAGCAGTTGAACAAGGACGAATTCTTTAACGGAATCAAGGAAACTGGACTGGAGCTCAGCCATGAGGTAAAACCAATTAAAAAAAAATAAGTAGTACCTATCTATACTCCGTTTGAAATAAGATTAGACATTTAAACAAACCTTTTTACAGTCCGTTCAACCGATTCTGACTTCTATACCGTAGGTTTAGGGATGGCATTAAAAGCAAAAAAGTGGTTACAATACCAACTGTTTACTGCCGCTGCCATTTGTCATGCCACCAACGCAATAAAAGTCAAAATCGGTTGAACGGACTGTTAAAAGGGTTTAGTTAAATGTCTAATCTTATTTCAAACGGAGTATAGGTTAAATTGATGGATGCCACCGACTGCATGATATTTATTGTTTATAGTATTAAGTGGGATTGGAGGCAGAATCATCTTGTTTCCATCTTTTTTAAAGCTCACTTTTTACGCAGTCGGCATTTTCTTTTTTAAATTATTTTTTGCCTAAAATATGGTACTTACATGAAACAGTCAGTACAGTCGGTACAGTCTTAAATATAAATCTACTAATATACAAATTTATTAAAACTGGATTATACTAACTGTGCTTATCGCAAAAAAAATTGGCCAAAATGCTATAGGATTTTTAAAACTGTTAGCGGCGCGCTTTACTTGTGGTTACCAAGTGTACAAACACGCTGTGAATGTGTGCGTGAAGACGAGTAGCATCAGCACACACACACACGCACACTTCCGACTTCGCTATTGTCTCGAATGGTACCGAGAGCTCCTGCGCTTACTTAACTCCCTTTTAAAACGTTAACGAGACAAGACTATATAACCTGCATCCCAGCGGTAAACAAAAGCGCCCGGCCGGCCTTGCAAAGCCCGTGGGTGACATAAATGTGACTCATACAAAGGAATGTGGGACGCAGCATTGTAGTCGGAAAAAAAACCGGCCTAGTGCGTGTCAGACTTCGCACAATGACGAGTTCCGTAGTTGAGATGAATTTATCACAAGAAAAAACTTAACATTGTAGTTGAAAAACATGTTTTCCCATACATTACAACTGCAAATATAAGTTTGTATGCACAATATTCTGAGAATTTAGGTTTTCTTGTAATTTTTGAGTAAAGAACCATTCCCTGTATTTTTTCAAAATTTTAAGCTCAGTTGTTCCGGAGATAAGGGGAATGTTTAATTTCCATCTAAGTTCTTAAATTTTCTTATCTTTAAAAGAATGTAAAATATATATTTGGGATCTTCACAACTAGCCGTTTTATTTGATATGTCACGCGCTACGGTTTGCATAACTTTTTTTTAAAATTTTCCAATTTGCCCTCGAATAGTGCCCCCATATTCAAAATTAATTTATTTATGTTACATGTCTATGTTTGGGTTACAGAAATTCCACCATTTGTACCAAATTTCAACTAAATTAGTCCAGTGGATTCGGAGCAAATTGGCTGTGACAGACAGACACACGAGTGATCTTATAAGGGTTCCGTTTATTTTTTTGAGCTACGGAACCCTAAAAAGAGGTGCGGTCAGGGTACCCCGGTCACATGAAGTGCCCGGTCAGGAACGAAGTTCCACACGCACACACATACTCGTATATGATAGAAAGAGACAGAGAGAGAGAGAAAGTCGCATGTAGAAGGGGGCATAACGTTTTTTCCTTACGTGACGATTTCTACTTCGTTCTAAAAATACTGGTCTGCAAAGGACCGTTTGCTAAGCATAGTTTTTAACACTTCATCCGAATGGAAGCTTGGAGGATTGTGTGAATAAAAGCTTCATAGAGTTGAGACTTTGTTCGCCAATCTGCTAAACAATACATTTCCCTGAATGTGTCCCACTAACTAATATTCGAATGGAGTTACGAGATACAGTTCTTTCGCAGTTATTTCACTACTTATTTTTCATTGCTTTCACAGTGATATTTATTTTCATTTAAATAAGGTTGCTTTTGTGTTGCTGCCACTGACAAGTCTCTCAAAATCACAGGGTTGCTGTGGGGAAAATATCTGTGAAAGGACTGTAAAGTCCCCGTCACGAGAAACTATAAATTTTGTAAACACACATTCAGGGGTTTGCAATCTTTGGGTAAAATAAAGTAAAAACAGTTTTGTACTATTTTTTAACAGGTATATAATTATATTAACATACACATCTAATTACAAACAAACAATATAACCTAATCCGCGAAAGCACCACAAACAAACAGACGCATTCGAAACTCGAAAGACAGCAGAGACAACGTCAGCGTGAACTTACTTCAAAATCGTGGCCCAAATGTTTACGTTCCATGAATCAGATGCGTTCCAGTACCACAAAACCTTAGACGACAGCGCTTTATATCGCTAAAATATAACCCGATCAAGTGAAATTGCTCCTTAGTTTCGTATAACACGTACGTTACTTTGACTTCATTGAATTTGGGATTATTTGTTGTTGATTAAATTGTCGCTACGTAACTTGGTAGAAGTTCTTTATTTACAAAAATTATAGCTTCTCGTGACGGGGACTTTAGGTGACGTTTAAAACAGAAATTAAGATTATTACTAAGAGGATCTTTTGTATTGCTTTCAGGACGCAATGGAGCTGTTTGATACATTCGACACTGACAAGAGCGGCTCCATAAGCCTTGACGAGTTCCTAGCACATATTCGTGTAAGTATAAAAATCTAAATATTTTAAGAACGCGGCGACGTATGAATTGTCCATACAAACTTAATACCTAAATTATTTGCAATTTGGGCATATTTTCACAATATTATGTTGGTATACGGATTTAGACAGTGTTAATCTAGGCTACAACATTTTTTTCCAATTTTTTTTTCTAAAATAAAGTTTAAACGAATTTAATTTCGCACATTTTTACAGCGTAAATGACATATCTTCATATTGGTTTTTCTGTATTATAAACAATAATATTTATAATATTGTTTCTGCAGAAGCATAGCTTATATTATCAAGTTACAAATTTATCATTCAAAATATTAAGTTTTCATTCAAATTTTTGGTATTACGGAACACATCCAAATTTATCATTCATTTTCGAAAGCTAGTAGTGCTATCGCGTCAAGCAATAATTGTCAAAGTGTGCGTAGTATTTAATTGCTTACTGTAGGTGTACCTATATCGCTCCGACAGGCACTCACACTAGCGCAACGTGCTTGGAATTAAATTTTGCAAACACCTCGATTTGTAGTTGTAAGCCGTGTTCGCAGGCCTCTTAAACCCGGTTTTCTCACTAACACACATTGACAAAGGTGTCCTTTTTTGCCAATTAGTACACCATAATCTAAAGGGCCTTTTATATTTTTTTATCGTATTTTAAGTTTTTTCTGTTATTTGTTTTTGTGTGAATATTGTGTGCCTTAACCTGAGTCACATAAGTTTTTATTCTTTCTTTCTATGTATCGAAAAATGTTAGCACTGTTTCCATTTCAAAAGCCTATGTTGTGTCAAATTGTTATTTAACATTAGAAAACAGATAAATAAACACAAAAGTTAGTAATTTAATTTAGATTGTATAATGACAACTGTAAAAAATAATCTGCTAATTAATTTATTTGTACATGCTTAAGTAAAAAAAAAAAAAATGGTAGAAAACTCTTGAGGCATTAAGTTCACCTTTTTACTTCTGGCCTTTATGTCCCTCCCACAAATGAGCAAGGGCCTTGCCCACAAACTTCTGTCCTCTGCTAATATGGGCCTAATATAAAATAATTATAAAAAATGTTTGCAGCCCCCCATGTCAGATTCACGCCGGGCCATTGTGGAACAAGCGTTCAGGAAGCTGGACAAGACCGGAGACGGCGTTATCACCGTCGAGGATATCCGAGGAGTCTACTCCGTTACTGCCCATCCCAGGTAACAAACATTTACACTTATGTACTATCAGAGTAATGCATATCTAACTACTTTGAAGACAAAAATCCCGTGCACACGACCCTTTTTTTTCGTAGGTAGGCATTACTATACCGGCCGAGCTCTGCAAGCAAGAATATTCCATACAGTGTACAGATATGCGTTTCTTCGATAGTACTTTACCTTTGGTTCCAAAATTTTGCAGATTGTCAGAAACACAGAGAAATATACGCGCAATTAAAGATACCAACAGTGAAAGAAGAACTATTTATTTATATATTTAATAAAGAACACCAACAGCATATACATTCAACAATTGGATTAAAGATAATCATTATAAATAAGAAAGGTATTACTGCTAATGTATACACAAATTATAGGTCCACATAACATTTAAGGAATAACAACATTCGACAGAAACAGCTCATAAACTAAAAGTAAGATTTAAACAACCACAAACAAAATACAACTGAATACAAATGAAATTAAGGGGATGAACACAACATAACACACATAATTCTAATTCAAACACATAATTCCACCTTAAGGTTGAACTAGTCGCGGGCTCGAACTCATTGGTGGGCTTGGTCAAAAAGCACGCTATCTCACTGGTATCGTGTCCGACTGAGATAGTATCAGTGATGAGCAGTTAGACGCTGGTCTACATGCACAAACTCACACAAACACCGTTCAGAACGATTTTAGTAAAACGAGCGCGTAAAAAATTACGAAAAGTCTTTTGGAAGGTGGAGTTTTATGAAAAAACTGCTCCATAAATCAATTACGAATATAGTTTATTATAATCTTTGATAATTGAGCTTTTTCGGAACGAGCTTTGTTTTGGATTTTTATTACTTATTTACTCCCAAAGTTGCGTTAAAATTAGCAGGAAAAACGAATCTTTGTTGGCTCATAACTTTTTAATTGCATTTTTTTTTACTATTCTGCTTCTGTACAGACAAAATTAATAATAAGAGAAAACGATTTCATGTTTTACTAAGGATGTACAACGTGTAACAGTGGAGTAAAACCCCCCCGAAATTTGTGTGGAAAAAGTATCGGCTAGTTGCGCCTTAAGATAACTTATGAACTAAATGATAATTGTCAAGTATTTTTTTCCGAATACCACCCAAGGAGTCATGAAATATGTCCAGGCTTGAATCTAAATTTTTGTTGAGCATATTGTAATGGTTAAGAGTTCTTACTAGCGGACCATGGGCACCGATAGGTATTAGTGCGACAGAACTATGTGAAAAATGCAAAACATACTACGAACAAAGACTGAGCAAGCACTGCAATGTCTTAGCCAAGAACCTCCTAAACAGACAAGGGGACATAGTATAATTCGCCGAAAGAGATGGGAAATCCTTAACTTGAACCAGATAAAAACAATAAGCCCGTATTGTTCCACTGCAGGGCAATGCTTCCCTTTCCTTTTTCCACTCAACTCGATCCTGAGTCATTTTGTCTAGAGACGGAAAATTTAAAGTTTACTTAGTACTGTGGCGCATCTACAACGCCACATGTCAATTAAGCATCAAAAGACCAGTACCCTAATTGCGTAATACAACACAATCTGTTTCGATTTGAAACAGATTGCTAATCCATTGCTTCATAAGTTGGAAAAAAAATCTGCTCAACAACGTAAATATCGCAATGAATATTGTTGAACTGTCAAAATGAAACAAATTAGGCATAATTGTTTACGAAAATAAGTTACGCAATTAGGGTACTGACGTTACACAAATACTGCATCGCGCAAGCAAAGTTTACCGCGCGATCAGCATATCTAACTATAACTTCACGACATCATGATGTGTAACATCTGACATCTCACCTTGGTAATAAGACAACAGAATCAGTAAAATAGCGAGAACTCAGAAAAGGGGCGGGGCCTCGTCAAGGACGTTTCTTTGCCAACTCTAGCACCGCGCGCGCTCATTGGTCAAATCAAATAGCGAGCGCTTCCCCGGCTTCCTGTAATACACTTCCGTCCCTTCTCACGAAATTACTCCTACAAATTTTCCATTCCACAGATTGCAGGAAAGCGGAAGGAAAGATTTGCAGGAAACCGAGCGGAAAGATGATACATATCAAAAAACATATAACATTAAACCGGCTTTCAAACATGTTGTTGATATCTTCTTTTTAAAATTCCAGATACATGAGCGGCGAAGAAACGGCAGATCTTATTCTGAACAAATTCCTCGCCAACTTTGAGTCTGATGGGCAGGTGGATGGAAAGGTAAGACAATATTACTAAGCCTATGAATACATAACAATAATTATGTTTTATGTAGAACAGAAAAAATATTAAAAGATATTAAAAGATATATAAAGTCTAAAGTCTTTCGTGCAGAAGCACGATCCAGGACTTTTTGATATCCACCAAAAAGTACGATAGCAAGTCAATTTTGATATCATCATCATCATCATTAGCCTATAAATGTTCCCACTGCTGGGACACAGGCCTCCTCACTGTGAGAGGGAGTGGGCCGTAATCCACCACGCGGGCCCAGTGCTGGTTGGTAGATGTCACATGTCTTCGAATTTTCGGTTCTAGGACATGCCGGTTTCCTCACGATGTTTTCCTTCACCGTTTTGAGAGCAGTGGTGATGAAATAATTTACACAAAGTAAAGCGCCTGTCTAGGTTCGAACCTACGACCTACAACTCATAAGTCGCGGCCGTTACTACTGTGCCACCACTGTTCTCCAATTTTGATATAAAACTAATGAAACTATGAAAATATCTTTCCGGATTCAGAACCTCACGATGAGGTTTTGAATCAGGATGCTGTTACTAAAACTTGGAATAGCAATATTGTTTAGTTTTAGGCGTCTTGAATATTCAACATTCATCATCTTCTTCCTGCGCTTGTCGCATGTTACTTGGGGTCGGCGCCAATTCTTTCATTCTCCCGTAATAGCTATCATGCTATCATTTACTCCCTTTTCGTTCATATCATTCCTCAGTTTTTTTTTTATCTACTGCATCTCGCAGTTTTGACCACTAAGGTCTTGGCTGCTTAACTGAACTTTCCTGTGAGTGTCTTAAGCTGCTACACTTAACGCCTCCAGCCAGGGGCAAAAACTATTCTAAATTAAAATTAAGCGAACGCTCGCTAAGGGCATCTCCTGTTGGGTACGAACCTCGGCTTAGGGCGTCGCTGGGGGGAGGACAGCAACTGGGACAGGCTGGATCAAAGTTAGATTTTCATCATGATTATTATGCGGGGTATTTAAAGCTACGTGCTCAGCTGCAACAACTGCTAGCACCTCATTCCTCAGATAACCCGCTCAACCTTTATTTGGTCTTCCTCTCCCTCTCCATCCATCAACATTTCCCCCAACTTGTTCTTTTATGTGTTTGTGTTTCTTGCTTTACGTCATGTTTACTGCAAATAAACATATTTTCTTTCTTTTCTTTATTTACATTCATTACTCTTTCAGTCACGTTACATCCGACCTCATCATATGTCCATACCAAGATAAACGATTCCCTTTCAACTTTTCTATCACTGGCGCCACTTTCCATGCCCATTTATCAACATTAATTTCGCTTACTTATTCGAGAGTGTTCTAAAATAGAAGTCTATATTTCCCACAGGTGACTTTGGAGGAGTTTATGAACTATTACAGCGGCATCAGCGTGTCCATCGACAATGATTGCTACTTCGACTTGATGATGCGTCAAGCATACAAACTGTAACTCTTGACCTCGCCTGGACTAAAATACGGATACACTTCGTACACTTATGTTATTTATCACACCACACCAAAGGCCTAAGTCATCACCTTGTCGGAATTTATTATTCATTTTCGAATTCTGATTTTAACTTAGTTTTATCTTTCCCTCTTAGCTTATAACTAACGAGTCAATTTGATTGTGAAATCAACTTCAAGACGTTATTATCTAAAAATATAGATACTATTTTGAATTGTAACTGAAATTGTTGTTTATGGGTCTATAAACTGACTAAATGTGTTGATTATTGAAATGTTTTGTTTTCTGGGTTCTGTTGTATTAGGAACATCTTTTATTTTGGTCTATGCGTCCGTATGTCCGTCCATACATTAATAGTTTACCAGAAAACTTAATATTGAGCCACGATTTGAATGTTGCAGTCATCTGATGTTCCTTAATATCATTATTGTTTGACTTTCTATGTATCAACGTTTCTAGTTCATTACGCAACTTTCAATTCAAAATAACGTTATTGTTGTAACATTTATTATATTATTATTAAACTTGAGTGTCTCGTACTTTTGTAGGATCTTGTATCGCCCTTAACTCAGCACTGCCTATCAAAACGGCTATTTAGACCTCCTTGTGTGCACTTATATTTCTAATGTTAATTTAATACAGTATTATATTTTTATTTAATAATTGATTATCGTTTGGTGGTATGATATTTATGTTGATTTCATTAAATTATTTTGATTTCAAAATGTTTGTATTACTTCTACCTTAGATAAAGATTTTTTTCAGGGTTATTAGTTCACCAACGTGGGTTGGTTTAATAACACATATGATTCTCTATACCTATACAGTTTATGGTTTCTCTTCAACAACAATAGCTTTAGAATGCTTGTCATCTATCGTAAGCCTTCGTTTATCGCTAAAACGCGATGCAGCTTTGTTGACGGCGCTAAATCGCTGATCACTGACGCTAAAAGTCTGCTGAGACTCTAAAGCCTAAATTCTTGTTGCAGACAAGATTTCGGTTGTACAAATCAAGCTATATGTATCCAGTATAAGCTGACCTCGCATTGTACGGAAATCCTATACAATGCGAGATCAGTCTATACTGGAAATATTTAGCTTGATGTGTAGCCGTGTGTACCCACGAAGTAAAAACACAAGGTGTATCCAAAGCATAATTTTTATTTATTTTTTCTGTAGGGCATCTCATAGCTGACTTCTGAGGTCATGACTATTTAACCGATCAATCCTGTGGTTGCCTTAAGTTGCTAAACTCAAAGCCTCCAGCCAGGGACAATTTAAGCCAAAAAGCTAAGTTAACGCTCGCTAAGAGCACCCTCTGTGGGGTACGAGCCTCTGTTTAGGGCGTTTACCGCAGGGAGGACAGATGGGACGGGCTGAATCAAAGTTTAGATCATGATTATTATTTGGGGAATTTAAAGCTACGTGCACAGCTGCAACAACTGCTGGCACCTCGTTTTCGAGCAAGGATCGGGGGGAAGTATCATTTACTCGGGGTCGCGGTCGCGATCGCAAAGGACCTCGGCGGTGAGGTCGGAAGGACCCAAAGCATAAACATTTCGCTTTATTTATATTGTTTGTGTATACCGCGGTTTCTGTACAGGAAACTGTTTTAATATGGAAGTTGCTTGGGTCAAAAAAAAAAATATATTTAGTCCGTGAGTCAGATAATGAAAAAAAAAATTAGACACGTATTTTTTGCTTCAACATATTAATAAAAAAATACTTGAATAAAACGCAAAGTTGGGGAGTGGGGGTCGCTACGTCACAAGTAAGTAAAAAATCTGGTGTCCCATTGTTTCGCATACACAGAAATTTCATACAATTTCGTTTCGCAGAAAATGTTTCATATAATATTTGGTCTTTGTATTTTTATTTCGAATATTATTGTTTTAAAGACTATTTACTTGAATGAAACATATTTCACAGAAATACAATTTTTAACATTTATGTAATGGGTATCTTAAGTCGTGTAAATCAAATAAATAAATGGTCATAGTTAACCACCAGTATTTTACTGAGACGTTAAAATTTTTTTTTTTATTTTTTTCCATTTTTATGTCGTTTGGTATTTTATTATATTAAAAATTCAAATTAATCAGCGCTTGACGTAAACTGAGATAATTTTAGTTGACAAGTTTTTAATCACGTCTAAACTTGTATGGAGTAGTGACAGGCGCTGATTAATTTGACAGGACTAAACTAAAATTTATCTTCTGTCCTTTTCTTAATGAAATAGAAAGAAAAAGATGCACTGAACTTAAATTTAGTTTAGTTTGTGAACAAGGGAATCGGCACCATTGTCTAACGAATTTACAGATTTCTAGAATATAAATTGATGTCAAAGTTACAATGTCCAGTTTCCTAAAATGCGGTCTACAACTTACGTCATTGTCAATATAGACCATTATCCTAATACATTTTTTCTGTAGGATAAACAAGTCGTTGCTATCTACACTATTTCCCCAAAGAATTATACCATACTTAAGTCATGCGTATGCATAAGCATAATAAGTGGATAGGGCAGTTTTTAAATCTGTAGTTTTTTTGAGCTCACGTAATGCGTATATAAAACTAGATGGTTTTGATTTAATTTTTTGTATGTGCGCTTTCCAGGTCATGTGGATATCTAAGTCTAGACCCAACAAAGTAAAAGTATTCACACATTCCACTTTGATACCGTCAAACGTCAAATTAATGGACAAGGGATTTTTTTGGTACCTAATGGTGCCGATTCCCTTGTTCACAAACTAAATTTAAGTTCAGTGCATCTTTTTCGTTCTATTTCATTAAGAAAAGGACAGAGGATAAATTTTAGTTTAGTCCTGTCAAATTAATCAGCGCCTGTCACTCTCCATACAAGTTTAGACGTGATTAAAAACTTCCCGACTAAAATTACGTCAATTTACGTCAAGCGCTGATTAATTTGACAGGACTAAACTAAAATTTATCTTCTGTCTTTTTTTTAATGAAATAGAAAGAAAAAGATGCACTGAACTTAAATTTAGTTTAGTTTGTGAACAAGGGAATCCGCACCAGTGCCTGAATTGCTTAATCATTGAAATTGTAGCCATGTTTATCGGTGCTTATTGTAACTCTTCCTTTACCTTGAATTCTACTAGTGTATTTGTCTGACGCCAACTTTAGGGTGCCTTTTTCAACGGTCATGGTAGAAAACATCGATTCGTCACAGACATCCGATCCGTCATCGTCGATGTGTGATGAACAGCCGCTATCTAGACACCAGACATTTTCATCGGCATCTGAATTGACGGTGCTCAGACAAACGTTATAATTGTATTTGCTTCGGTTGTCTTTTTTATTTGTGTTTTTCTTCTTGCCCCAACATGTCTCGATAGTCTGACCTTTCTTTTTACAGCTCTTGCAGTACAACCTTTGCTTGTTTTTCTTATGATATGCTTCTGAGCTTTCAGGCTGTTTATTTCCGCTCCTTGCTTGGTATTCTTCCAGAATCTTTACTTTCAGGGGGCCTACTACCAGCTCATAAAGCTGTATTATTTTAATATTTACTTCAGTGTGGGAAAGAGATGAAGCTCTACAGGTCATATAGCTCCATCTCTTTCTCCCACTGAAGTAATATTAAAATAATACTGTTTATGAGCTGGTGTTAGGCCCCCAGATCTTCAGGATTAGGCAGGGTGTCTCGAGATTCAATGGCAAACTGTACTGTGTGACATATCAAATGAAATGGTTTGTTGTATTTTTAATTTTTATAATTTTAAAAATAATACTTTTAAAGATATTTAAGAAAGTAGATGAAAATTGATCATTCCCCCTTATCTCCGAAACTAATGAGCCCAATTTTTTTGAAAAATACTGAAAATAGTTCTATACTTACAAATTACAGAAAAACCTATAAGAAGTCTATGGTCTTAAAATAACATGGTAAATCTCTCAAAATTATGCGTATAAACTTACATTTGCAGTTGGAATGTATGGGAGAGCATGTTTTTCAACTACAATGTTAAGTTTGTCCGTGGGATAAATTCATCCCAACTGTTTGAGATGGTTCTTGGATAAGTAATAAATTAAACCAAGTGAACTGTATAGATTAGGTATAATGTAAAATGCAAATAATTCGGTAACAATATAAAAACGATGACCGTTCGCACAAGATTTTGACGTGAAGTGACGTGCGGTCTGCGTTGGTCGGTGCGGATTGGCTTGCACCGCGTCGTCGTCCCGCGCGTCTCCCGCACCCCGCCTGCGTCTCTCTCGGTACCGTCTCCGCGCGTGGTCATGCTCCCCGGGTTGAAGCAGTTGTTTCAAAAAAGTGGTAGCGGGCAGATGTTGTTGAAGGCGCGCCGAATTTCCCCTTCTTGGTCTTCAACTCGGTGACCCTCATGACGCCGTCGGATCCCGGGTAGACCTGCACGACGCGACCCAGTAGCCAGCAGAGAGGTGGAAGCGTCTTATCCTTTACCAGGATGAGGATCCCCATGTTGATGTCTCCCGATGTGGTAGACCACTTGGTCTTTTGCTGCAGCAGAGAGATATTTTCGATATTAAACCTTTTCCAAAAATGTTGCTTGATGTATTCCTTTGGTATCTCTCGAGTCGACTGATGTTTCCGCTGTCAGTCATCTGCGGATACGGAACGGACGTGAGTGATCTTTCAATTAAAAAAACCGGCCAAGTGCGTGTCGGACCACGCACAATGAAGGGTTCCGTAGTTGGGATGAATTTATCCCAAAAACAAACTTAACTTTGTAGTTGAAAAATATGTTCTCCCATACGGAATGTATGGGAAAACATGTTTTTGCAACTGCAAAGTTAAGTTGGTCGATTATTACTCGTTAACTTGTAAAGCCTACTCAGCTGTGATAGTTTTCCTTTTAAATTCGTTATATAAGCTACTGTTGTGAATTTTATCACATATGTGAAACCAACCATTTAGCTGGCAGGGGGGGGAGACACTTGACTCTAACAAAAATTTTCACCTTAAAGCTTAATATTTCGCAAACGGATCTCTGAATTCAAAAATGGTTTTAACATACTCGCAATGTTTTTGAAAGACCTTTTCAATGATATAATGGTGGGATAAAAAAATATAAAAAAAAACATCATCACTTTACGTGTATGGGAGGTACCCTAAAAAAAAATGTTTTTCATAATTTTGTTTTACCACTTTGTCGGCATAATTAATATGTATACCTATGTCAAATTACAGCTTTCTAGTACTAAGGGTGTCGGAGCTAGACCGCGGACAGACAGACAGACAGACAGACAAACAGACGGACAGACAGACAGACAGACGGACATGACGAAACTATAAAACTATAAATTCCGTAGTAAACAAGGAACCCTAAAATTGAGAAGAAGTTAGGGCACAGAAATCAAGTGGATCAGGAGAACAAGGAGTGAGAGGTCGGGAATTGAGAATAGCCTCTATTTGAGTTAGGCACGTAGCCATCTCTTGGTACGTGAAGTGTGTCGAGCGCACAGCGGCTTCAGCAACGCCATTGAAATGAGGGGAGTAGGTAGGCACAAAGTTGAATTCGATTCCTTCCTGAGCAATATCAAACGCAATATTTGAATCCTGCAAGAAAAGACGTAATTGATTACAATAACCAACAAAATTTGTACCGTTATCGGACAATATACTACTAGGCTTGCCACTGCGCGCAATGAATCTGTTTTAAGCAACCATGTATGCTTCCTTTGTAAGGTCCGTGACAAGCTCCAGGTGAACCGCCTTGACAGCGAGCCAGACAAAGATACATAATGTACGACTTTATAAGTCTGCAGCCTCTTTCCTTCCGGTCAGCGATCAGTATAGTTGACACTTGAATTTAAGAATGGGAATTCTAAATTGCTTCGTGATTCTGGAAGTTGTCCCATTGTTGGTTGTACATTTTGTGCCTTATGCCTAAAACACACTACACATTTTTGAACATACTCTAGATAGGTTTCTGCTTCGCAAGGGCCAATAGTTTTGGCGAATATTTTCCAAGAGCAACTGAGGTCCCGCATGTAACAGATTTCTGTGAACAGTTATAAATGAAATAAGATTTTAGTTAAATGATGCTCACTGCACATGAGTATGGGATGTTTCACGTTATAGAAGATACGGAGAGTTATTTAGCCTGCCTCCGACATGAATAATGTCATCTGAATCTAAAAAAGGAGATAAAGATATGAGCCGATTTTTATGAGGCAGAGATTTTCCTAATTTTAAGATAGAATATTCATCCAGAAACATTTCAAATTGCGCATTATGTAAAATACATTTTAATGCTGATTTAATTTCTTGATTAGGCAGACAACCTACCAACTTATTATTTTTATTTTTCAAATTATAAATGTACCTTTTAATATAGGCTACAATTCTTTTAAAATGGCTAAAATCTGAATATTTATTAATTAATTGTTGTATTACAGTTTGATTAACTGGAATCTGTGATTATCAGATAGATTTACCTACAAAATAAGTTAGTTCAGGCAAGTCCTGTTTTGCAACATCGTTTGGTGGTTTCGGCCACAGACATTCATCCTGCGACAAAAATGAGGGACCTGCCCACCATAACCTAGAATCGCTGAAGTGATCAGCCTTCACCCCTCGAGAAACGATATCTATGGGATGGTCTCGTGTTGGCACATACTTCAATGCAGATCCAAGGGTGGTCTCTTGTATTTCGTTAACACGATGCCTGACGAATGGCTTAAGTTGAGTTGATGGTGTGGATAACCAGCTCAACACTATTGTTGAGTCACACCAAAAGACGCATCGGCTAATTGGTATGGTAAGGGAATCTTTGACCTTTGTACACAATCTTGCACCTAAAAGCGTCTCACATAGCTCTAACCTGGGCATCGTTGTAGGTTTTATCGGAGCTATACGATTTTTTTAAACTAATAAGCGTACCGTGACTGCATTACAGCTAATAATACTGCGTGTATACCTAAATACCGACTATGCTTTCTCCACTGCTATCTGTAAATGTATGTATTTCATTAGTGATACAGTTAACCCATTATGGGTACATTTAAATAATTTAATTTTTTTTAATGCATTTACAAGGGTCGACCACTGATCGGCTATATCTTGAGGAACCTGATCGTCCCAGTCGCTATTATTGACCCACAATGGTGCAGATTCCCTTGTTCACAAACTAAACTAAATTTAAGTTCAGTGCATCTTTTTCTTTCTATTTCATTAAGAAAAGGACAGAAGATAAATTTTAGTTTAGTCCTGTCAAATTAATCAGCGCCTGTCACTACTCCATACAAGTTTAGACGTGATTAAAAACTTGCCAACTAAAATTATCACAGTTTACGTCAAACGCTGATTAATTTGACAGGACTAAACTAAAATTTATCTTCTGTCCTTTTCTTAATGAAATAGAAAGAAAAAGATGCACTGAACTTAAATTTAGTTTAGTTTGTGAACAAGGGAATCGGCACCATTTTTGCATTATAATTTTTGCTTCAACAACACATGGACCAATTAACCTCAATGGGTCAAAAATTTGGCTGATTATAGACAATATGTGTTTTTTTACCCGACTGCCCCAGAAGGATATTCCTTCTGGCAGGCGGGGGACAAACCAATAACCTGATATTTTGGTGAAACTTTTGTTTGTCCCCCGCCTGCAATACCAAAATCCTATAGATTATAATGCTTGTTTTTCTCTTTTCAGTTATGAGTTTTTGCAGTCGGGTTTTTTGTTATATTTAATAATTTGTTTTATGTTATTGTTTTGTGAATGTCAATGTTAATGGAAAATTACAAAAAGACATATTGTTTATAATCAGCCAAATTTTTACGGAACCAACTACGGAACCCATCATTGTGTTTTTTTTTTAAATTAAACCTTTGTTACATTTATGAGTATTATCGATTGTTTATGACAATAGATTCATGATGAGAACATAATTACTCTTTGATAATTATTATACTCTTTGGATGGAACGTGACGTGAACGTGATGCATAGAGGAAACTAATAGGTGACGTGATGTTTTGAATCACTTGATAAACGATTTTTCGATTCATAATATATTTTTCGAAGTTATTTATAATAACTATTATTAAATGAGCTGAACCAGGATTGTAATACTTAGTTATTTATTTAGTTCCAAAAGTAATCAGGTAAAATACCTACCTACTTTTAACATTTAAGTAAAAGCTATAAAGAAGGGAACTTATGCTTATTTAGAAGTGAAAAAACATAGTAAGAAATCAGCTGGTGGCCACATACAAATGGATCCTATGCCGTCTGCTGCAGCCGAGCCTGAAAAATATAGTTTTTTTAATGTTTTAACCCAGTTGGAATTAGTTGTCTATCTAAACTAACATTATAAAGAGAAAAGACTTGTTTTTTTGTACGATTGTTTGTAGTAAACTCAAAAACGACGGAACCGATTTAAAAAATTCTTTCACCAGTAGAATGCTATATTATCACTGACTATCATCCTTATCCTTATAATAATATTATAAATGCGAAAGTAAGTTTGTTTGTTACGCCTTCACGCTAAAACGGCTGAACGGATTTGGATGAAATTTGGCACATATATAGATGATGCCCTGGAAAAGAACATAGGATACTTTTTTTTTTCCCACGGGATCGAGACTTATGCGGGTGAAACCGCGGGACGCAGCTAGTAGGCTATAATTTATAAAAATATCACGCGGGCGAACCCGCTGGCGGAAGCTAGTTATAAATAATGACATTGGTGTTGATAACAACTAACTAATATTGCTAACTATTGCTTTTTGTATTGCTTTACAGAATAGTCCAAACGCAAGCTTACCTCTTTTAAAATGTTTCAGATACTGCAACCATGTGTCGAACATGCCAAGCATGTCTGCAAACCATAATATGTTTGTTTCAAATGATATTACGGATCTTCATGGTCATCCTAATGATGATTGAAAATCTTATAAAATTGATCCTAAGCACATTCTACAGCTTCCTGTCAATTATTCTGCAGCTGATATCGATTCTACCGGTGTGCCTAGTATTTATACTGACGTCCAAGATTAAATGCTTGTTTTGTGGAAACAGTGCCGCCTGTCCAGCTCATAGAGGTGGTGGCTGCGACTGTATTATGTCCATAATCGGCTTAACTATCATTTATCGTGTTTTGAAACATTATGGGATGAGCAAAAGGATAATTGAAAAACTAGGGTATCAAGAAATACCATCGACAGCAACGTCGTCATCAACAACAAAGAAATTTAAAGGTTAAAGATGTTTTAAAAACGGCACTTGTTTACACTTGAAATGAATGTACCGGTACCTTTAAAATTTCGTCATGTCCGTCTGTCCTTTTGTCCGTCTATGATAACTGTGATAAAGAAGGAATATTTACGGTTACAACCGCAATATCGACGGTCGATAAAATCAATACTGTACATGCGTGAAGTCGTCCCAACCAGGGTTGTAACGGATGTCATATAACGGATGACGATCATCATCTGCCTAGCCTTTTCCCAACTATGTTGGGATCGGCTTCCAGTCTAACCGGATGCAGGTGAATACCATTATTTTACATGGAGCGACTGCCTATCTGACCTCCACAACCTAGTGACTAGGTAACACGATACCCCTCGGTAAGACTGGTTGTCAGACTTTTTGGGCTTCTAACTACCCGTAACGACTGTCAAAGATCTACAAATGACAGCCGGGACCAACGGCTTAACGTGCTTTCCGAGGCACGGAGGGGACTTGGTATGTAAAGATGGTCACCCATCCACGGACCAACCGCGGCAAGCGTAGCTTAACCTGATCGATCGACCCGTGCAGCTGTTATTACTTAGCCACAAGCCCCTAACGGATGACGATGCGGATGAGGATATCGAGATAATCGGGTTTGAGGATACGGATGAGGATACGGACATTGGAAAATTCCTTATTGAGGATGCGGATGAGGGTGCGGATGTCGTACAAAAAAAGCCCTTGTTTTTTATAGTATTATAGGTAATCATTTGGCACGTACAAAATTTGAAAATTTGCATATTAAAAGATGTGAACTGAAATTTTAAATAATGGAGTCAGATGCACAACTTTAATATTCAAAATTAAGTAAAGGTAAATTATATTTGATAAAAAGCAACTTTCAGGCCTTTTCGCCTTCTAAGCGGTTTCTAAGTTCATCATAGAATTCATAGATAAGGCATTTTTTTTTTGGGTGGGAAATTATCGAATAACTTCTCCCGCTCTGGGCAGAGCGGGAGTGTGTGTCGGCACTTCGGCATGCATCGGCCCTAATCATAGATAAGGCCTGCTCCACTAAATCATTGTTCGCTCTGGATACTTGCCGGTGACGGTGATAAAATATTTCAAATGATTTTATACCCAGTAACTCAAATTGTGACGTGCGACACCACAGTCGTGCCACCACTGCCACGTGCGGCCGATCGTCTGTCATAGCCTCATAGGACAAGAACATTGCGAATTCAGCCAACAGGAACGCGTAACTCACTTATCGGCGCGCCCATTTAGCTCAGCGCGAGATTTTAAAAATCCACTATTTGTGCGAACAACGTAGGGTCACATCCTCATAGAAATTATGAGGATGCGGATGAGGATGCGGAGCTTTTAAAATCAAAAGTTGAGGATGCGGATGTTTTGCGGATATCAAAATTTATGCGGATGCTCCGCAGTTGCGGATGCGGATACGGATATCCGTTACATCCCTGGTCCCAACTACGGAACCCTTCACAGCGCGTCGTTCGACACGCACTTGGCCGGTGTTTTTTAAACTTAGCTCATTTCGTAGTAAAATTATGTTATACTTTTTACAACATTTATTAGAACTGTCTGCGTGTTTGTTAGTTTTTAAACTATAATTTATATTTTACTTTTTAATCTGAGATGATTGAAAATCAATCTTCTCACTTTTTAATCCTAATAAGGCCATCAATAGGTACGAAGTAGATAAACTATTTATTTCTTGTTGTTGACAAGTTTATTTTGTAGTTTTCAATAAAATAATTTGTTGGTGGTAAGTAGTAATGGTTGGTGCTCGTTTACGGAGATGCGAGGCGTTGCGCGTCGCGTGCGGCGTGGCGACTCTCGGGGCGTCGGACGTTTTTTTCAGTTTACAGCCAAGCGGCACGTGCAGCGGCCCGCGTCATCACACGCGCATAAGTAAACATTTATGGTAATTTACGATGTTGTTTATGAAGACGCGGGGCGTGGCGCGGCGCGTGGTGCGGGGCGTGAAAAGAGAATTGCAAGAATAGCTAGCCACGCTGCATGCGCCGCCGCGATAAACGTCGCATGCGACGCGGCGATGCCATCCGCGGGCTCCGCGCAAAATCGCTTCTCCATAAACGCTCTCATACAATGCCATATGTTAGGCCTCTGCCTCGAATCTTGCGGGCAGCGGGGCGGCGGCGGCGGCGGCGCGGCAGCGCATAGCTTTATATGGAACCGCTCGCTCCCCGCGCCCCTGCTTTCGAGGCCAGTTACATATAAATCTATGCATTTGAACGCGCCGCTTAGAATTTAGTGCGGCCCGCGCCGCCCAACACGACGCGCAACGCCTCGCGTCTCCGTAAACGAGCACTTAGGTATTGTTAAAAATAATTAATTAGTAACGTATCGAACCCCCCAAACGTTTCCATGCATTTATTGTTCACGATTTTAATAAAGAATAGTAGTTTTAATTAAATATCTTTCAAACGATTTTTTATTTTTATTTATTACCTACCTACATCAACGGCGTATAGATTGTTCCTGTCGTACCTATCTTAAATCCTATCCTACTGTCTATTATATTTGAAAGTCTGTATGTATGGATATTTGTTTGAGAATTCGTATACACTGTGTACACAAGGGGAGTCAGTAGTGTTATTCTGTAAAAATCTCACCGTGATATCTTAGGTGAAGTGAGCTGCCAATAGTGTCAATCCTTAGCAACTGACAGCTCACTCCACGCTCACTTCACCTAAGATAACACGGTGAGATGGTTACAAAATTGCTATTCTGTACAGTAGTGCTCTACTGTAACTTATCTTCGTAAACAATTCTGCCTAATTTGTTTCATTTTGACAATTCAACAACATTCATTGCGTTATTTACGTTGTTGAGCAGTTTTTTTTTTTTTCTAACTTATGGAAGTCATGGATGATAATCTGTTTCAAATCGGACAGATTGTGTTGTATTACGCAGTTAGGGTACTGGATAACATTAGGAATAGGAAACGGCAGGACCAAGTTAATAATTTGAATTTTATTTTGAATAGTAAAAAAAAACACCCTAGATAATAAGTAGGTATAACCACAGATGAATACAGATGGTTCACTCCGCATTTTAGGTATGAAGCTACAAGTACGTGGCGGGCTCGACTTGTCGGGCCAATTCAGTGAGTATTACGTACTCCGAAGATCTATGAGTAATGCGATAGAGCAGTGGTTCCCAAAGTTGACTTAACCGCGATCCACCTAACAAAAACTTCAAAATTCGGGACTCATCTCTTGGCTATCATGGTGAAAAAGGGGCATCCTTAACTATATGAATGAAGGACTGTTCAAATGAGAAAAAAAAACATTCAGTTGCAATCGAAATTTTTTATACTTAATTAAATACAAGGAGTGCTATTTCAATAAGAAGGATGTATTGTTTCCTATTTTTTGTCATTAAGTATAGCTTTACAGCATCAACTTCAATTTTAGTTACTTTTAATGGCAATGATTTTGACACGTCCAATTTCTTCAGTATTTAGTTTATTAATCATAGCTGAAAATCAATCTTCAGCTCGGCACTCCCAACCATCGAACGAGCGACAGCCGGCAGCGCCAGGTCGGCTCCGACTTCAGATACGAGGGCACGGCGCGACTCCTCCCATGCGGTACACTCTGCCAGTGTATGCTGCGCCGTGTCCTCCCGACAGTGGGTGCAGTGATGGCACCGAGCGTCCGGCTCCCTGTTTATGCGACACAGGTACTTCCCGAAGCAGCCATGCCCAGAGAGTACCTGCGTCGCCCGAAACGACAGGGAACCGTGCCTCCTCCCGAGCCATTCGTCGAGCACTGGTCGGATCGCGTCCACGGTAGCGAGGCCGGCGGTAGGGCGCAGAAACCTGTCCCCGCCATTCCGTCACCAGGACCTCGCGGAGCTGAGACCGACGAAGCTCGATCTCATGCTGCATCGGTCCACTTCCCCGCGTTCGCGCCTCCTCGCGCCACCGGTGCAGTGAAGTGAGTGCTCTCGCTTCTAGGTCCCAGGGTGGGGATCCGGCCAGTACACAAGCCGCCTCGTAGGAGATCGTGCAATACCCTCTGAGCCCTGACGGCCATCGCCCTCTGCGGTTTTCGCAGTATTACTATGCTGCCGGCCGTTAGGTCAGAAGCCCACACCGGGGCCCCGTGCAGGGCCATGGATCGCACGATTCCCAAGTACAACCGCCTACAGGCGGTGCTCGGGCCCCCCAGATTGGGAAGCAGCGGCGACAACGCTCCCGCGGCGCCCATCAACTTGGGCGTCAGTTGTCGAAAGTGGGGGCCGAAGTCCCACCGGCTGTCGAGCACCAGTCCCAGGTACTTCATGGTGGACTTGACAGCAATTTGGACCCCTTCGACCACGACGTGTGATCCCAGCAGTGGCGCTCGCCGGGGGCCGTAAAAGACCACGGCCTCCAACTTATTGAGAGCCACCTTGAGGCCCAGGGGTCATATGCGAACCACCACCTGTGAGATCGCAGCCGTCGCCAGCAACGCTGGTTTCCTATACGAGCTCCCCCGGGCCGTAACCAGCGTGTCGTCCGCATAACACGTCAGGTCCACTCCCGGTTAGAGCTCGCCTCTCAGCACGCAGTCTTAACCGATGTTCCACAGGAGCGGGCCCACGACCGAGCCCTGTGGAACACCGCACGACATATAGAGATGTCCAAGGACACCGCCAACATCACCCCGCCCCGGGATACCGCTTCCTCCGCCAGGACTCTCACCCGCATTATTGCGTCGACAGTGGAGCGCCAAGGAAAAGTATAAACTTTTTGGAGTTGCCTATTTATTCCATTGCAGACTTGGCCTTGCCAGACTCTAGAAATCTAGATAATCCGGAAATACCGATTTTTGTGACCTTTGACCTTGAATAACTTACGACGAAGACACGAAATTTTATGAGACTTTTGGGGACAACTTATAGAACGCCAAAATGAAGGTGTATACGAGTTTCCAGCTTATTATCTCTCATTTCGAGGTTGACCCCTTTTTTTGGTTAAGTGACTGCATTATATCTGTGCAGCGAATGTACAGACGCCAGCACATCAAGCTATTACAATCCGTCAAATTTATTTAATAGATTTTCAACTTTATCGCTGAAGTTTAAGGTTCAAAGTTGATTGAGAAAATTTGACAGTTTCGGGTAGCTTGATGTGCTGGCGTCTGTACAGACCCCGGTTTACGGTTTTAGGTCCGGTAATCAAACCTTGTAATGTGCTACTAGGATCTTTTAGTACTCATATAACGATGACAGGGTGGCGCTGTTGGTAAACAAACATTGGTGCGATTGCTTTGTGAAATGTATAAAAAAACCGGCCAAGTGCGTGTCGGACTACGCACAATGAAGGGTTTCGTAGTTGGGATGAATTTATCCCAAGTACAAACTTAACGTTGTAGTTGAAATACATGTCCTCCCGTACATTCTAACTGCAAATGTAAGTTTGTACGCACAACATTGAGAGATTTACCATGTTATTTTAAGACCATAGACTTCTTATAGGTTTTCCTATAATCTAGGAGTGAAGAACCATTCTCTGTAATTTATATCACACGATAAAGTTTGAAAACATTTTTTTTAAAAAATCTTATTTGCACCCAAAAAGTAAAAAAAGCAAATATAAGCAAATATGGGAGTTATATTGAAAAAATCATTTATTTACGTTACATGTCCGTGTTTGGATTAAAGAAATGCATATTGTACCAAAGGGAATTGCTCAGTTTGTTCGGGTGATCTGGCTAAGCGTGGACAAGATCTTTATTTATAAAAGACTTGCATTATAAAAACTACTTATCTATAGGAAAGTAAATATTATAATAAAGTTGTACCAAGATGTAAGAATATGAAAGAAAGAAAGAAAGAAAAATAGGTTTATTTGTCACAGAAATACGTGCACACATAAAAGACAAGAGTAATCAGAGAACAACACAAAGTACATAACAAATCACGAGCATAGAACAGAAATTACTTAGGCGGCAGCTGCACGACATGACTGTGACAAAAAGGCTTCCACTCAGCATGATGCAGTGCTATGGGGGACCCACAGCACAGCGCTGATTTTCAGTGGTCGCCCGAAAATAAAAAAAGAAGATGTACGGAAATCAAGTCAGGTTCAGTGATTTTTCTATTAAACATGTAACAAAACAAAATAAATAGCTATGATATGCTTCAACTCATCATCATCTGCCTAGCCTTTTTTTCCCAACTATGTTGGGGTCGGCTTCCAGTCTAACCGGATGCAGCTGAATACCTGTATTTTACATGGAGCGACTGCCTATCTGACCCCCACAACCCAGTGACTAGGTAACACGATACCCCTTGGTAAGACTGGTTGTCAGACTTTTTGGGCTTCTAACTACCCGTAACGACTGTCAAAGATCTACAAATGACAGCCAGGACCAACGGCTTAACGTGCTTTCCGAGGCACGGAGGATGATATGCTTCAACTGTCATGTGAAAAATTGAAACCTTGCCGGGTAAAATCTTTGTTATAGCTGCAACGTGTGTCTTTTGCGATGCATTACATCAACGCCACAATGAACATATCGCATTGGTTCCTCATTCTCACTCGAAGTACGTGTAGCAGAGGAGTTCAAGTTCGTGCCGTGGTTGCTATTTAAAGGCGGTCCGAGGTCCATAATAGCGCCAGGTTCAACGCGAGGTGCAGATTCAGTGTCCGAGGGTAAGGCCGGGTCATCATGAGGAGCGGTATCGGAGTCCATGATGAGAAAAACAAACGTTCCTTCACCGTTTTGAGAGCAGTGGTGATGAAATAATTTACACAAAGTAAAGCGCCTGTCTGGGTTCGAACCTACGACCTACAACTCGTAAGTCGCGGCCGTTACCACTGGGCCACAACTGCTCTACTGTTTTGCGGATATCAAAATTTATGCGGATGCTCCGCAGTTGCGGATGCAGATACGGATATCTGTTACATCCCTGTTCAGGAGACATTATAGTGCACAAGTGTGAGTGCAAACACAGGTGCACTTCCTGGGTCCTCATTGGCATAGTCCAATGGGACAGCAATCCGACACGACTGCAGAGAAATCAGGCGATCAGTCTGGCGTTACGAACTTTCCGAGTCTCTGCTAGCCCCTTCAAGGTAATTGTAGGCGACTCACTCGCCTCATGTAAATAAAAATGTTAGTTTTAATTTTGAATTACGCGCGAAGGGAAATGGCAACCCCACGCCACAGAAGGTAGATCATGCTTGCCTTGTACGCATTTTTAGGGTTCCGTAGTAAACAAGGACTGCGAGTAAATGAAATAACATCCACAGTGCACGAAACCAAAGCGAATAGTTTTTTCATTGTTGTCAGTTGTCATTTCACTTGACGTTAGGGATGTTCGATATGTATGGATACTCAAGTGGGTCGGTACAACGGGATTAGATCAATTATTACATCGGTTCAACAATATACCTATACGATCCATTACTGTAAATTGATAAAGGTAGTGAGGATCAATCAAATAATCGTATAACTGTACAATCGTACTGTAAAATCGTAGTGGTCAGATCTATGTACATTTTTTTAGTTAAATGAGAAAAAAATAAAATCTCGGGAAAAATACTATTAAGGTGGGCCGTTATTTTCCATAAACACGCTTCTCAATCACTACAGACATTTGCAGATTTTTTTGGGCAAAACCAGAGTAATTGAATTGAATTAAAGACAAACATATTAAAAATTATTAATTAAAGCGATTTTATATCGATGCTCGGATCGAAATGATCGATTGGGAAGCAGAATGTCGATACAAAACAACCGGATTGATCATCTCTATAAACGATATAGTAGGAGTTGCCAGAAAAAAAAAAAACTGATAATAATCGATTTATAGAACCTTTATTATAATCTAAAAAAAATATGTTAAAATACTAAGTACCTAACGTTTTTGATTGTTTTATTTTAAAACAATGTAAATGAGTATAATCTTCTCATACAGTATTGATCGGTACTCTTTTTGCAGACAAACACTTTTTTTGGTTACCAGAGTTGATTATCTAATCGATTACAGACTGAAATTAATGTTTTATTTCCATTCTGGTATCACTGCGTCAAACAAATGGCTATGCTTTTTAACTGGTGGATACAGTTTAAATACTCTTTATTTCGACTTTTTATACATGTACCTGGCTAATATGTGATGTGCAAAAATATTTCTTTCAGAATTAATAACATTGTTTGGTAAAAAATATTTTTACTGGGCATCTTGTCCACGCTTAGCCGAAACCGGTGATTCCCTTTCAACTTAATCGGTTCATTAGATTCGGAGTAAATTGGCTGTGACAGACAGACAGAGAGAGAGACACACGAGTGATCCTATAAGGGTTCCGTTTTTTCCTTTTGAGGTACGGAACCCTAAAAACAAGATGGCGGCGTTCGTTTCGATTTTGGCTGCGCGCCAATTGATCCTTGTACAGCTAATTCTTTTTTACTGAAACTATAGAGACGTAGAAAAAAGAAACAATTTAAATCTATGACGTATGGCATATTTTTTGTTCGTTGACAGAGAACTATTCTCTATATACGCTTTTGTTACGCTTATGTCTTTAGACATATTTTTTATATATGTTTTTATAAATTTATGTTATTTATTTATTTATTTACTAAATAAATACTACAAACCGATGAAACGAACCGGATTTATTCATTCTCGACCTCAAAAATCGACCAGGTAATATAAAATATGTGCACTGCAATGAATTAAACTAGTTTAGCTAACCTAGACAGTAGGTGATTAAGTGCCCCATGAAACACCCACCTCCGTGAAAATAGGACACAAATTCAAACTCCGCTACTAGCAATTCATGTTGGCAGACCTCAATTACATTCTACCCGACCTGACAATCGAACCTAGGATCTCATGTTCAGCAGTAGCACTTGCGACTACTAGATTGTCGAGGCAGTGTTGGTAAACATTGGGACTTAAAAGTAAAAAAAACTCCATTGAATTTTATTGCGTGTAGTAATAATAATAATATAATAAATAGCCCATATTGTTCACTAACACGCTGGATCATTGTTGTCCGATTAATAAAGAATAATAATAATAATTAATAAAGAATAATAATAATCTGTCACGCTGAGGCTGACTGGATGCAGGATGTCGAGTGAGTGAGTGAAACTATACCAGAAATGGAAAAAGTTGAAATCACGCCATTAGATGTAGCCAGAGCAGTCCGTCCGTTACCGAATTGGAAGTCACCGGGACCGGACGGACTGCACAACTTTTCGCTTAAATGGCTAATTAGTTCACATACTTGACTGGTATCTCAGTTCGAGACATTCTTAAGAGTCTGGGTCGCTACCACAGTTCCTAACAACAGGCGTTACCCACCTGCTCCATAAGTCAGGTAGTCCCGCGGAACCCAAGAATTATAGACCGATTATCTGTTTGTCGACGGTTTATAAACTTTTTACATCCATTTTGAGAGTGAAAATTAACACACACATTGACAATAACTCAATTATGTCTGCCTCTCAAAATGGATGTAGGAATGGGTCCCGCAGTACTAAGGAGCTACTCCTCATCGACATGGCCATAAGCCAACAGGTTTGTCGATCCCGCAAGGATCTGTCGACATGCTGGATAGACCATAAGAAGGCCTACGACTCGGTGCCACATACATGGCTCATGAGGGTGCAAGAATTGTACAAGATAGATACAACTCTTCGCACCTTACTGATGTCGTGTATGGGGCAATGGAAGACGGTCCTTCGCTATCCAGGATGTCGACAGGTCCAGGGGAATGATGAGCCTGTATGGATTAAACGGGGAATATTCCAGGGCGACAGTTTGAGTCCACTTTGGTTCTGCTTAGCCCCGAATCCTCTAAGCACACTGCTGGAGGATTCAGGTCTAGGCTATCGGTTGAGGAGAGGTGGTCAGGTCATATCTCACCTCCTCTATATGGATGACTTGAAACTCTTTGCCCCCAACAAATTGCGACTGATGGAGCTACTGAAAGTAACTGAAACATTCAGTAACGCCATCAGGATGGAATTTAGGACAAATGTGCAGTCATGCATGTAAAGCGAGGGGAGATTATGGAATCCGAGGGAACTCAACTCTCGGACCCCATACACCTAAGATCCCTCTCTTCAACCGAAAGCTACAAAAGTATTTGGATATGTCGGAAGCGTTAGACATCAACGTTGCTGACATAAAGCAATCGCTGAAGGAACGCTTCTTTGGTCGCCTGAAGAAAGTATTAATTAGTCTTCCTTCAGGCGGAAACAAGGTGCGCGCCTTCAACGGTTGGGTCATGCCGGTTTTGATGTACTCTTTCGGTATACTCAAATGGATTCAGACCGAACTCGATGCCCTGGATAGAAGGGTCCGTACACTGTTGACTGCAAACCGGATGCATCACCCACGATCATCGGTGATGAGATTGTACATCCCACGGAAGTGCGGGGGTTGAGGCTTAGAAAAAGTTTAGAAAACCTTCCACAACCGCGAGGTGTGCAATCTCAGAGAATATTTTCTTAAAACCGAAGTGGGTATGCACCGTGATGTGGTAGCAGTGGACAAGGGGCTTACCCTGCTCTCCATGGCTAAAGAGAACTGGCACAAACTTGTGGTACTTACTACAGATGACCGCAACGAGGTATGGCAAAGTAAGGAACTTCACGGGCGCTTCTATTGGGCTCTTCATGAGCCCGGTGTAGATTTTCTAGCGTCCGTATCCTGGCTACGTTTTGGTGACCTTTTCGGGGAAACTGAAGGTTTCGTCTGTGCAATTATGGACGAAGTTATCTTGACGAATAACTACCGGAGACATATTATGAAGGACGGGACGGTTGACGTGTGTCGGACATGGCACCGGCCGGGTGAGTCCATCAGACATGTCATCTCGGGTTGTTCTCGTCTGGCTAACGGCGATTACTTGCACAGACATAACCAAGTGGCCAGGATTATCCACCAATAGCTTGCTTTGAAATATAAACTTGTAGATTCTGAGGTACCGTATTACAAGTATGTGCCCGACCCAGTTTTTGAAAATGACCATGTCACGTTGTACTGGGATCGGTCTATCATTACTGACAGGACCATTGTTGCCAATAAGCCTGATATAGTGGTGATAGATCGATTAGCGCGCCACGCAATGATAGTCAATGTTACCATTCCACATGACGAGAACCTCGTGAAAGCTGAGAAAGAGAAGCAAATAAAATATCTCGATTTAGCCCACAAGGTTGTCAACATGTGGAGTGTGAGCTCGGCTACCATTGTGCCGATTGTCGTAACGGCCAACGGCCTGATGGCCGAAAGCCTCAACCAACATCTCTTGAGGCTCTCGTTAGGCGGTTGGATCAAGGGCCTGATCCAGAAAGTAGCACTCCTCGATACGGCTCGCATTGTGAAGAGGTTCCTGTCTCTGCAGCCCTAACCACCGGTAGCTTGGACCCTGCTCCCGACACCGGCGGACCTCTATTTTTTTATATTTTTAAATGTTTTATTTTTATTTTGTTTAAGAAATATTTAAAAATGTAAATTAATGAGAAACCAGATGAATGAACGAAATAATAATAATAACCACACCGCCGTATCTCTACGTTGACGTCGTGGTGGGGCTTGCGCGCTCCGAACTCTGGGTCTGTGCCGGTAAAGCTTACTTTGCCGAAACGGGTCTAGGGTGAGGAGCCAGACCAAGAGAGATACAAAAACCCGCAGGGCAGCATGTGGCGAGCTGTTGGGCAGTAGCAACCCCACGGACCCTATCTTCTGGGAGAAGTCTTGTTCCTCACCTCTGGTTTGCCTTTAATGGCCAGCTAGAGTGAACACTGACGAGGAACAGAGCTTCCACCTCATTCTTGCCTTTATTGGCTACCTTGAGTGGGGATTTTCAAGAGCAAACATGCTCGGAGGAAGGAAGTATTCCAGTAAGATGCTGGTAGGGATCATGACCGTACTTCCGGGATTGTCCTGATAGCCATGGAATACCTCTCCACTCCTTAAAAGCATCTCAGGACATGTTGCTCCCTTGTCGCTACGACACTTTGTTCTAGCGACCGTTTTCGGGGTCCCATTATTGAGTGTGCAGGTCACCCCCTGCCATTTTATCCGTGTACATAACATTGATTAGGCAGGGGCCATAGTCCTTCCATAGTTCCAGGTAACCAGTCCACTCTAGCCACCCAAACCCATAGTCAAATATCTTTATTTCCATATCCTGCAATAGTCCTACACCAACCGGGGATAGTCCTTGGGTGATAATCGTCGGTTGGTACATCATTTCATTAAAAACGTCTAAGGGGCCTCTGCGAGTTGGCTTCGGCCCCTCGTACGCCTTCCAAAGGTCCGGGACCCTAGGGTTCCGAGAAATGTCAAAGACGTAAAAAATAATAATAATATTGTACCACTGTAAGGAAAAGGCCTCCCTTTCTTTTTTCCACTCAACACGATATCTACCAATCCCTCCTAAAGACGTCCAGTTCTACGGACGTCCCGCCACCTACGCCTGGCTCTTCCACGATGCCGTTGGAAGTTTTTAGGAACCCATGTTGTGGTGATCTTAGCCTACAATGCATCCGACCTGCGGCAAACGTGTCCCTTGGCTGCTTTTTGGGCGATGTCAGCGATTTGTGTCTTAGAGCGCAGTATTGTGTTCCGTATCCGGTCGGTAAGTCGAACTCCAAGGATACTGCGCTCCATGGCTCACAGGCAAACCTCGAGTCTGGTCCTCAGTTGAGCTGTCAAAGACTAGGTTTGAGCGCGTTTGTTAGGATATGGAGAATAGACATGGCCATTAATTTGGATTTATGGCAAATTGGAAGATGTCCTTTCATAAATGTTTTCATCGATCTATTAGTAGTAATAATGTGATTTTTTCTTCTCGAATTATCCGTTTTTATGGTTTCGTACCTCAAAAGCAAAAACGGAACCCTTATAGGATCACTCGTGTGTCTGTCTGACTGTCTCAGCCGAATCTAATGGACCGATAAGTTGAAATTTGAGCAAACTGTACTGTGTGATAGTGTTGTGTCATTTTTTTATTAATAATTTTTTTATTAATACATTTAAAGATAAAATATATTTATATATTTAATACAATAAAGATATTTAAGAAAATAGATGAAAATTGACCATTCGCCACCCTTTTCCCCGAAACTACAGAGCCTAAAATTAAAAAAAAAATATATGGAGAATGATCCTTTACTCATAGATTACAGAAAAACCTATAAGAAGTCTATTAAAATGATATGGTAAATCTCTCAATATTGTGCGTACAAACTTAAATTTGCAGAATATGTTTTTCAACTACAATGTTAAGTTTGTATTTGGTATAAATTCATCCCAATTACGGAACCCTTCATTGTGCGTGGTCCGACATGCACTTGGTCGGTTTTTTTTTTTGTAATATTCCTTCTAGATCCTAATATTGGTAATTGAATCGTTTTTAAATCAGACAATGTATTTTTTCCAGGTCCTCGGTAAACCATGTGTCGCACAGCTCACGCGGTTCTGTCAACCATAATATGCGGCATTCAAATGTTAGTGAGGGTCTTTATGACCGTGATCCTCATGATTGAAAACGTGATAAGAATGCTCCTGCAAACGTTATACAACTTTATATCATTTATTCTGCAACTCATATCACTTATACCGATCTGTGTCGTGTTCCTACTGACAGCCAGGCTTAAATGTTTCATGTGCGGTGGTGGAGGCCCTTGCCCAATCGGAGCTAGAGGTGGCACTTGCGACTGCGTAATGTCCTTTATGGCTGTCCTAATTATCATCTTAATATTCAGAGCCACTGGGGTGCTTGACAAGGTATTCTACGCTTTAGGCTATACCAAAGCTGAACCACCCGCACACATGAAATTTATCCCAACGACTGGTGAAATCACAGAGTGCACAAGGAATGATACTTCATATATGACAACTGCTGCTACTATGGGTATGAGCGAATGGATTGAAAAGTATAGTCATCTATTCCAAACTGAAGAAACTACGAAGGACAACTTACGAGGTGGAGACGGCGAATATACGGATACATGGGAAGTATGGACATCTGATACAGAGTCATCGACAGGTGATACTGAAACCATAGAATCTAATTGGACCACAGTACTTTACTATTTGGTATAAAATTACAATTCTGTTTAAAGCTGGTGATACTGTTTTTTTTTACCCGACTGCAACGAAGCCAAAAAAGGTTATGTATGTCGATGAATGATATGTCGTTAGATTTGTCTTTATTGCGCGAGTGTCACAGGGTATTTTAAGATTTATTAAAAATTTAATGACGGATTTTTGGCGCCAAAGGTAGGTACGTTAAAAAAAATAAAAATCTTCCAATCGTATCGAGTGGGGTATCAAAATAAAGGGTGTACCATTATTTAAATAAACACAATATACCACTATATATCAGTTGACATATTCCAATACTTCACTGGGCTGAATAGGGAACGAATGTAGCAGATAGTTACTTTTATGTAGCTAAGCTATAATTGAATATCATGAATTGACTGATTTTTCTCTTTACTTTTACTGTAAAACCTTACTTCTCGACAAACTTCATGCTGCTAGTTCAACGAGAAGTATCATATTTATTTAAGAGTGTCAACATAAAACGCGCATGCATTAAACGCATACGCGGTATAGTTAAATGGCCGTATTTTTTTATTGTTTTGACTTGGAAGTTTGGATTTTCTTTACAGCCCCAAGGGACCGAAGATCTAAGTTTTTGCCATATAATTCAACTTGATATCTCCGTGCGTTCCTGAGAAAAAGGGTCTTGATAGACAACGAAGTCATCATTTATGGGATTCAATTTTTAATTTTGAGGTACTTAACCCTAAAAAAAAATATTTGAATTTTTTATCTACCTGTCTGTCTGTATTTCATGCCATAACGTCTGAACAGATTTAGATGAAAGGCATGCGGATAGGCCATGACCTAGGTTAGGACATAGGATACTATGAATCCTGGTAGTGCGTTCCTGTGGGATAATTACCGACCATTACGCGGGCGAAGCCGGTCAAAAGCTAGTGAGGGTATATTAATAACGCTTACTTACCTGTTAATACATGGCATCTCCATAGTTGCGCAGAGGGAAAGTTCCCTACTTTCCCTCTGCGCACTATGGAGATGCCATGTATTAACAGGTAAGTAAGCCCTTATTTATATATAAACCCTTATTTTTTCAATTCCTTGGGGTATATTCTCTCAGCTGATGCTCGACTTTCATAAATAACTAAAAGGGGAAGTTGATAAAAAAAAAAATACCTTTTATTATTATTATTTATTTAAACTTTTCACACACAAAAAGGTAAAAAGGCGGACTTAACGCCTTAGGAATTTATTGTTTAACATCATCGGCACGTGATTTTGCTAGGCAACCTATTTGCGATGTATCAATGTTTACATTATCTACTATATCGCCGCCCCCGCGAAATAAACGCGTAAGTGCTATTGAGGCGGTTTTGATGTTAATCCATATTCGTTATGTATAGGTCAAAATACATCACCTCAATTTTTTCATGTCCGTGAACTTGGCAGATCATTTCTCAGCAGAGCATGAAAAAATGTGAGTTCTATTGGCATGCGGATGAGTTCTAGAGTTCCTTATACTTAAAAAAAATAGTTTGGCTTTTTTGCCTGAAAAAAGTCGAATGAAAATATGCTCTGCTAACTTCCGTTAGCAGATCATTTTTTCCAAAATTAAAATTTTAAAACTGATTTAGGTGCACAGTGGTGAGCTCTATAGTTCCTAATACTTTTCCGGAAGAGTTCTGCTGACATAAATTTAAAAAATAAAAAAATAAAAAATTGGCCTTTTACGAGAAAAAGACAATCATTTTGATAAAATAGCCGTGAATGACGTAATTTGTGGATTTTCATAGATGTTTTGGGCTAAAATTAATAACTAAGATTCTAGTAACAAAAAAATAACTAAATGAAAGCAGAAGATCAGCAGAAGTATCAGAAGAGCCTTGTGAAAAAGATAGGTTGGGAGAAATCGAGGTTTCATTAAGTGTTTAAGTTAGTAGGATCAAAAAAGAATTTGAATACGAATAAGGAGCATGAATGCCTCGTTTTCTGATGCATCTATGATAGAACTATCCGACAACATGAAACAATAACCCAGAACTGTAACTCAGGTGTCAGCAGAGCATGGTTGAAAAGTTAGATTAGTAAAAATCGAGGTTTAATTTAGTGTCTTAATCGTAAAATCATTATAAAAAAACCAGAACACCTGAGGAGCTAGAACTCTTCGTTTCCTGATGCATCTATTATAGAAGTAACCGAGAATTTGCAAAAATAACCCAAAACTCTGACTCAGGTGTCAGCAAAGCATGGGTAAAGGTTTAGATAAGTTGAAATTGATATTTAATTCAGTGTATCAGTAAAAAATATACTAAAAAAAATGAGTAGCTCCAAGGAGCGGGAACTCTTCGTTTCCTGATGCATGTATAACAGAACTATCCGACAACATGCAACACAAACCCAGAACTTTGACTCAGGTGTCAACAGAGCATGGTTGAAAAGTTAGATTAGTAAAAATCGAGATTTAATTTAGTGTCTTTATCGTAAAATCATTATAAAAAACCACAACACCTGAGTTACAGTTCTGGGTTATTGTTTCATGTTGTCGGATAGTTCTATCATAGATGCATCAGAAAACGAGGCATTCATGCTCCTTATTCGTATTCAAATTCTTTTTGATCCTACTAACTTAAACACTTAATGAAACCTCGATTTCTCCCAACCTATCTTTTTCACAAGGCTCTTCTGATACTTCTGCTGATCTTCTGCTTTCATTTAGTTATTTTTTTGTTACTAGAATCTTAGTTATTAATTTTAGCCCAAAACATCTATGAAAATCCACAAATTACGTCATTCACGGCTATTTTATCAAAATGATTGTCTTTTTCTCGTAAAAGGCCAATTTTTGTATTTTTTTATTTTTTAAATTTATGTCAGCAGAACTCTTCCGTAAAAGTATTAGGAACTATAGAGCTCACCACTGTGCACCTAAATCAGTTTTAAAATTTTTATTTTGGAAAAAATGATCTGCTAACGGAAGTTAGCAGAGCATATTTTCATTCGACTTTTTTCAGGCAAAAAAGCTAGAACTATTTTTTTTAAGTATAAGGAACTCTAGAACTCATCCGCATGCCAATAGAACTCACATTTTTTCATGCTCTGCTGAGAAATGATCTGCCAAGTTCACGGACATCATTTTTTCCAGATTTTTACAACTATTGTTTATTTCTAGCGCTTCCTATTTTATCGTTTGCGTCAATAGGATATCACTTGTCTAGGGACCCGTTAATGTATGTCAGATGGCAAAATTATGTTTATTATGATAACTGTAAATTATCAAATTAAATTGTAAAATATATAAACCTTCGTAGTAAAATAAGATCAAAGTTTTGTTAAATAATAGCAATATTAAAATTAAATGATTTTTAACACCTCGACAAAATATTATAAACGCATTCTCTGTCTACGCTACAAACATTGATGGTCACTGGAATGGCGACGGATTTGCTATGCCTCTGGTATTACGTTGTTATTAGACCAGACCATGTCCAGGCCGGCCACAGGAGAGTTCATTGAGAGCAGACGAGCAAGCCCAGATCATCCCATTCTGGTCAACGACTGAACCGGAGTATAATAGGTAGATATAGATAGTGCAATCCACGAAGACGCGCCCCACTCCGCTCCGCGCCGTACTCGAGTTCAGCTTACAGTACAGTAATCGCGGAGTGGGGCGCGTCTTCGTGGATTGCACGGACTGTATAATACCTATCATGGAATTAGTAAGTACCTACTATGTAAAGTTCCATGGATGGAGTCTATCGTTTTTTGTATCCATGCACTCTATGGAATCTGGTCTATGCTAAACTGCAAGCACAAAAGCATATATAATATAAAATCTGTCAGATAAATAAGCAAAAAAAAGCTATTATGCTAAACAAATAACAATAAAAATCTAAAATAAAAATAGAAAAATTTAGAGAAGTGACTAGTTTCCAAAAGTGATGTATAATAAAATAATTGTCAACATAATAACTTTTAAAGTAACGCAGTGAGCTAAAATGTGTTATTCGTTGCTAGTTGTGCCAATTTTCTGCACTTTGCAGACAATATTACGCATTGTAATGACAATGGTGCTTGCGGTGGAAAATATATTACGAATGGTTATTCTAGCAGTACACAGTTGGATATCAACATCTATTCACGCACTGGCTATGATACCTTTGTGCTTGGTCTACTGTTGTTCACAGCAGTGCTTCCGCTCCACGTCGTGCTGCTCACCGGGATGCTGCTCACCGGGATGCTACTATCCCATAAGATCCAGCTGCTTTTGTATTTTGTTCTTAACAATGATCTTAGTCTTTTTTCTTGTTTACTTCTTTACTAACTGGTTCGAGGATGTCCTTGCAACATTTGACTTTCATTTTCCATGTATTTTTGAGAAAAAAATAGGCAATACCAAACTTCAAGAAGCGAGTAAGAATAAATCTCAGCTGATGAGTGTTAAATCGGCACATGAAACAGTTCAAAGTTCACATAATCTAGTTCATGAAGCACATGAAGATATAAGCCACTCAACAGAATCTATTAAACATTTTAGAAAACATCCCCGACGTGAAATGAAAAACGACTTAGACTTTTCTTACATAGATCAGTTTAAAGAAAACTTTTCTTACATAGATCACTTTAAAGAAAAGGTCAAAAAATTCAGATCCGGTGAAACTAATTTTACTTATGTAACTGTCATAGTTAAAGCAATTCTAAAAGAACCAGATGATGACTCATTGAGATAGAAGTATTTTAAAGTAACTCCATGATTTTTTCAAATAAAATAAGACATAAGAGACTATTAATTTAAAAATCGTTTTGTAAGAAGTTGTAATTTTGATATTTAATTTAAGAAAACTGACAATTAAATATTTTGCGTTTTTAATATAGATTTATTTTCAACAATTACTGATATATTGCGGCAAGTGATGGAGTTGGTTCACTATCTTCCTGCTCTTCCTGTCCCATGTTACTTGTTGGGGTCGACGCTACACTACACGTATTCTTCTTCCATTCTCCCCTGTCGAACGTCACGCTATCATTCACCTCCTTTTCTACCATATCATCCCTCACACAGTCCATCCGTCTTTTCTTTGGCCTGCCTCTCCCTCTCTATCCACAACAATTATATTCATCACTCTTTTACCGCGGAACGTAATAATCTATCTTCAGTGAACGATAAATCGCTAGTGATGGTAGATAGTTTATTTCTATCTATCGTTGTATTGCGTTTCACAATCATCGTTAAAAGCAAGGATGTAACGGATATCCGTATCCGCATCCGCAACTGCGGAGCATCCGCATACATTTTGATATCCGCAAAACATCCGCATCATCAACTTTTGATTTTAAAAGCTCCGCATCCTCATCCGCATCCTCATAATTTCTATGGGGATGTGACCCTACGTTGTTCGCATAAATAGTGATTTTTTTAAAACTCGCGCCGAGCTAAATGGGCGGGCCGATAAGTGAGTTACGCGTTCCTATTGGCTGAAATCGCAATGTCCTTGTCCTATGACAGACGATCGGCTGCACTTGGCAGTGGTGGCACGACTGTGTTGTCACACGTCACAATTTGAGCTACTGGGTGGCGGGTGGCGTGTTATTGTTTTCTTTTTGTTTGCTCATAGAAGTGAAGTTTTTATAGGCAAATTACGCTACGATAACCTACCAAATGATTATATTACCTACAACGTACCTACCTATAATACAAATATAAATACTATAAAAATAAGGGGTATTTTTGTACGACATCCGCACCCTCATCCGCATCCTCATCCGTTAAATGACATCCGTTACAACCCTAGTTAAAAGATATCTAACGAAAGCAATAGATAGGATTTCTTACTATATTACTTTCCTCTATGCTTGGCCCTCCCGTGCGTTCCATTACAACCATTTCAATTTTAAAAACGTGTTTAAATAACCTTTACTAAAAACTTTTTTATTATAATTAAATTCTTCAATGACTGGAATAAGTAATAATTTAAATTAAGTTAAAATTCTGTAAGTAGCACAAGATTTCACTGCATTTTGCTGAACAAATTTTTATGCTGGAGAGGAGGAATGAAACGTAATTGACAGTTTGACAAGTAAAGCTACGGTTTCCTAGAAATGCAGTGTCTATCGGCCGCAGTGCTGGCTGTCATGAAAATGACGGCAGCGGCAAAGATTTAAATCATTAGATTCCATCAAAAGATAGTCGTGTTTCTAATATTGTTTTGACACAATGCTATTTAAAAAAAATAGTAATGTGTGAACATGAGCTCACTCTTCTCAGTAGAGAAGAATGAGCTCACTCGTCTTCTCACGGGCTGCAGATATCGACTCTATTTTTATTGTGCAGAAAAGAGCCATCAAAGCGATATATGGCCTCCGCAGGCGCGATTCTTTAAGGAACCTGTTTAAAATATTGACATCATGACGGTACCTTGTCAATATATCTATGAAAACATCATGTATTATATTATACACATTACATCACAGACTAAGTAGTACTCATTGCATCATTGGCCATTTTGCAATTTCTTACATCACAATTTGGTTTAATAAGACGCGTCGAAATGTTGCCACTATATAAAACGTAAAACATTTTTTGAGGATAATATTCTCGTAACATAGAATAAAGTATGTCTATTTATTTTTTATCTTTTATATCTATTTAGTATTTCAGTTATATATCAGTTGTGTATTTAGTTGCATCCAAATTATTTTTCTTTAAGTACGCTGTACTGGTACAGCGTCTTAATATTCTTAAATTCTTCCAATACCTTGCATGTATATTAAAGATATCTGCATCTTCACAAAAAAACACATGCACTACTTTAAACAACGTAGTGAGGTCATAACTAGACAAAAAAGGGCTAAGTTTCACAACCTGTACCAGCCACCATATCATAAAGATATCTATAAGAAAAATGTGTTTTAATATGTTTGTTCTAATTTATAATAACTTACCAAACGATTTAAAAGGGTTCCCTCTATCTGGCAGAATTTTAATGCTCCGGAATTCATTTGGCATGACACACTTGGCATAATCTTCTTTAAACGAATATTACAAAATTATGAGTTTTGAATGTATGATAAATGAGTGTCTGCCAAAAGATTTTCTGCGAAATGAAGTTTATGCCATCCGCTGTTATGCTAAATAATATTATGACATAAAAAGTTCTGCTATAAAGGGTGGACCCGATTTAAAATTATTACAGGGTAGTGTGTTCAAGACAAAATTGACAGAATGGCTTCTAAAGTGTTTTTTTTATAGTTTTAAGGAATATAAGGAACATAAAATTGAAAATTAGTACTTACTTATAATTATAAGAAAATAAATTAAGAGTATAAATTAAATAGTCAATAAATGCATGGTAATAGTATATAATAATAATAGTAACAAAATAAGAATGTATGTAAACTAAAAAAAATTGCACGCTTGCTTGCAGACAGAATACAATGACACTTCTCACTTGTACCAAAACAATGTATTTCTGGCAAATAAACATTTGATTTGATCTACTAATAGCTAGCGGGGCTAGCTCGCGGCGAACGTAGACACGTTCCGCTGCACCGCGCTGCGCCGCGCGGCGTCTCGCTGCGTCGCGCTATGTCTCGTTGCGCAGCGAGACGTGGAGCTGCCAGCAACTTCACGATGCGGCTCACGACGACGTTGCGATGCGTCTCGCGTCGCTGCGATGCGCAGCGCGAAACCACTGGCCCCTTCAAGCATCGCCGCGTCGCGTCTCGTCTCGATGTGAACTGCCTTAGCCTAAAACATGCAGTTTCTGTAAATGATGCGTGTTGCTTAGACTTTTTTGATGTGTGTATCTAGCTAGCCTAAGGACCTCCGTCACTTTAGGCAATGATGCTACTGGCTAAAGACCAAAACATGATGAAAAAAAAAAAAAATAGGCACTGTCACTTTGACACGAATCCATTCAATTGAAAATTATTTTTGAGAATGAGATGACACGAAAGAAAGAAGATTTACGTATAATTTCTATTTACTATTTTCAAATCGCGTTGTAATGTGATTTGTTTAGAATTTCCTTGATTACGTAGTTACAGGATTCGATGGTTTTACAAAATTCATTATGATAATTGAAAAAATAAGTTTCCCTGGAGTCTACATTCCAATATTTGGAGTGTACACTTTTAAAAGGGTACGTATTCACTGCTCATTTATGTGATAGGTGCATTACTTACTCCAAAATAATAATATGTATTATAACCAATTATTATTATATTTATTTGGGGTTGGCGCTGGCGCACTACAGCTTTTCTTCCTTAGATGAATGATTGGTCTCGCTGTCGAGCGCAGCGATACCAATCATTCATCTAAGCCGTCGATCATTTAATTTTTACCAACTTTGCAGTATTAAATTTCGCAAAACATTTCACTTTCCGTAAAGGTAGAGTTTTGTCAAAAATTTCCTACTTGATAAAATTACTAAATAACTCTTAAAGTTTTTTTTTTTATAAAAGCAAATTACATACCATTAGAAAGCTCACACACTAGGGATGTTTTGCTAGAATTGGAACTCCTCAATCATTTTTTTTTTAATTTTAGTTGAAATTAAGATTTAAGTATTACATCATTCTGTAAGTTTGAGGACTCATAACTTTTTTTCTAGCTAACATCTGAATAAAGCAATAATTTTATAAGAATCTGCCAACATAAAAGATTAAAAAAAAAAAAAAAATTGCCTGTTTTACCCATTTTTAATAAAAATTACACTTTAAAGTTAAGAAAGTGGTGAAACAAGATGAAAAAAAATTATATTTTTTTTAAATATCCAGTGGGCCAGGACCAAATAAATTAGGGCTGAGTAAGTAGTAGATGACCCCACCTATCCACCATTTTCGTATGTTCAACTTTCTGCCAAACACCCTGTATATAACAACACATCGAGCGTTTTTAACAACTCTGTTTTTTGTAGGTACTCTGTACACAGGTTTATTTTCTTTATAATGAAGTGTTGCGCTCATTAGTACTTAATGAGGGACATGTCGGGTATTGTATTATTTTATGTTTTATAATTATATAATTTACTGCATCCGGTTAGACTGGAAGCCGACCCCAACATAGTTGGGAAAAGGCTAGGCAGATGATGAATTATATAATTTACACAAAGTAAAGCGCCTGTCTGGATTCGAACCTACTCAAACTCAGACTCGAAGCATTTATTTCAATTAAACCATTTACAGGCACTTTTGAACTGTCAAAGAATCGGTCAGTTAGTCAGAAAGTTGAAATTAGTTGTTTATTCCAAAATAGATCTCTATGGAGAAGAAACTCCAAGGACACTTTTAAATATAGATATTACAAAATCCTAGGTACATTATTCTTGTTGCTTCTGTATGTCAGAACAATGTCCAAAAAATAATCAAAGCAATTGAAAACATAAGATTAAAAATAAGCCCTGGCAGATAAGAGATGACCAGTTTCAACTGACAGCGCCCATTCACGAACATGACGCGTGGATCAGAACCAGCCAGCTGAACTATTTTGTAGGGAACCGAATGATCCAACACACTCGCCACCATCAGCGAGACATTTAAATGAGCATGACATACTCTCAACTGCCATGCTCTTTCAAGTCAACATACATCTTAATATCATAATAAACGGCTCCATGGTACTCACATTTACAAATTTTTTAAAAATACTTCTAAATTATTTAAAACTATAGTTTGCAATGTATTTAAGAGTTTAATAGAATTACGACCTACAACTCGTAGGTCGCGGCCGTTCCTACTGAGCCACCACTGCTGTTGTAGATTAATTGAAGGTGCAATTGAAGTAAATGAAAACCTGAAAAGGAGTCATACTTATGAACAACTTTAACAATGAAACGGAACTTTGACTTTTGATGCGATAGAGATTATCAAGCTTGTATACCAACCAATAAATAAAATTGCAATGTCAAAATAACAGCTTTTTGCCAAATGTATATGAACGTATATACGGTACTTACCTATAGCAAAAAAAAAAAAAAAAATTAATAAAACTTTTGACTGTCTTTCTGTTTGTTTTGGCTAATCTCCGAAACGGCTGGACCGATTTTAACGGAACTTGTGAACTGATGTTATAAGGAGTAACTGAAATTAATTTTATTTTAGAAAAATAGTTAGGGTCCACGCGGACGAAGCCGCGGTCTGTAGCTTGTTTAATTTAACATAAAAATACTGCATCCGAAGAAACCTAAAAATAAGGCGAGGGCCACACTTCTTCTTTTCGTGTGGTTAGTGACTAACCAGTACCCTAATTGCGTAACTTATTTTCGTAAACAATTTTGCCTAATTTGTTTCATTTTGACAGTTCAACAACATTCATTGCGTTATTTACGTTGTTGAGCAGATTTTTTTTTCCAACTATGAAGCAATGGATTAGCAATCTGTTTCAAATCGAAACAGATTGTGATTGTGTTGTATTACGCAATTAGGGTACTGGTGTTCTGACACTTCAATTCAATTCAATTTATTTCAGAAACAATTAACATTGTGTTTGAAAACATAAATAAATATAAATAAAAACACGTTCATTTAAATTACCAATCATTCATCTAAGTTTTCTTCCATAACTCCATCTCTACAGCCGTTATTCAACTCCTTACTAGCCATGAATGCGTTTTTAGTTTTTCGAAAAATCTTTTGCCTGAGTCAGAAATCGAAGCCGATCGCTTTAGCAAAAAAAGTAGTCTATATTTTATACTGAATGAGCTGACAAGGATCAAATCAATACTGCAAAGAAATATTTTGTGTAAAATCCAAGTGTCATTTGTAAATTTCGAATAATTAAAAAGAAAACGGCCTTTGATATCACACATCTGTGAAATCACGTCAAGTCGAGCAAAACAAACAAAGGCATAGCCGTACCATCTTTTCTCAAAGCTATTCAGGACATTTTCGAACCCCTGTAACTTAACCAAGTTACAGGGGTTCGAAAATTTAGGCTTCTAGCTTAATCCACAACCGTGGATTAAGCTAGAAGCCTAAATTTTCAATTACCAAGAGAGCTTAGTATAACTAGGTATAGGTACTCCCAAATTACATTCAATTTGAACCTAAAAGTTTAAGAACGATTGCAGGTCAAAGTTCCTTAATTTTGTTGCTGACATACTCACCGATCATCAAAATTCTAAAGGACTTCTAGCAGACACAGAAGTCTCAAGTTTTGAACACAATTAGTGTTTAGTCTATAAAGCAAGGGAAAAATCAAAGATACCGCAATTTCAGTCCCGTTTTCTAGATAATTATACGAACTGCATAATCGTGTAGTACTAGCATGGACAAGCGATGTTGGACCGTGGGGTGTGGTTGGATCTTATTTGTATTATTATTATTGTCTGACTTTTGTATGTATTATTGTTTATTTTATTTAGTTTTTTGAAGTGAAAACTTCTTTAGCATCGTTGTGATTTGAAAGTCGATGAAACGAAAAAGCGACAGTAAAAAACTTTTTACAAAAAAAAAAAACAACGGATAACATACGGATTTTTATATTCGAATTTGTGTGAGGTAGATACCACAACTAAAAAGTGAAAAATAAAAACTTTTTACAAAAAAAAAACAACCGACTTCCAAAAAAAAACACTACAAAGTGATAAATAACTTTAATTTCGGAAGTCGGTGGCAAAAAATGAAAATTCAAAACCAAAGACACCGACTTCCGAAATTAAAGTTATCTATCACTTTGTAGTGTTTTTTTTGGAAGTCGGTTGTTTTTTTTTTTTGTAAAAAGTTTTTATTTTTCACTTTTTAGTTGTGGTATCTACCCCACACAAATTCGAATACCATTACTTGCTATGTAAATAACAATGATAGGAACTTCTTAACATATCATCCATTTACTAAGTGGGTAAAAATCCGTATTATTGAAGCTAACTCAAAAACTATTGAAGCAAAGTTAATAAAATTTACATGGGACCACTTCGAGAGCATACCCTTTCAAACAAAAGAATTTTCAAAATCGGTCCACAATTGACGGAGAAATCGGTGGACATACATTAAAAAAAACAAACGTACGCGACGAACATATAACCTCCTCCTTTTTGGAAGTCGGTTAAAAAGAGACAGACACATCTATACTTAATATATAAAGCTGAAGAGTTTGTTTGCTTGAACGCGCTAATCTCAGGAACTACAGGTCTGATTTGAATTCTTTCAGTGTTAGATAGCCCATTTATCGAGGAAGGCTATAGGCTATATATCATCACGCTAAGACGAATAGGAGCGAAGCACCAATGAAGAATGTTTTAAAATCGGGGTGTTTTTTTTTCTTTTGAGAGCTTCCGCTGCGTGTGCTGCGTAGACGGTTAAAATTTCGCAAAAATCATGTATGACAGAATTGTTCCCCTTTAAAAGTTCTAAAAAAAAGTCCCCGACAGTATGTCTATCTTTTAAGGTTGGCTCACTATAACCTTTTTTATGCTAACCAAATTTGTTCTAAAATAATGCATTATTTGCAAAGGTGTTTTCATAAACATGATCTTAATCCTTATCCAAATAAATACGTTATTCATCACAAGTATTTAATTTAAAACAAAATTGCCCTTGACATCATTCGATTTCAATTAATATCTTAGGAGATATTGCAGTTTTAAAATAACATCGCAGCAAAATAATGATCAAGTGCTGCGCGCGATTTTCGGTGAAGGTATCGTTTGCGGTAACAATTAATAAGGCCCAGGGGCAAACATTTAAGTACGTAGGAATAGATTTACGCCAAGAGTTTTCTTGGCACGGGCAACTATATGTTGCCCTATCGAGATCTGGTTCTGGTGAAAATCAATATCTACTTCTGCCGGAAGAAAACAAAACTAAAAATATAGTGTACGCAGAAGTACTTTAAAATAACTGAGTTTTTTTGAGAATAACCTACAATCTACATGATATAAAATTATAAGAACCAGTACTTTTACCTAAAGTTTTATAGTTCTCCCAACCAATCAATAAATACAATTATTGAATTCATTCGAGAAAATTAAATTAAATATACACCAGAAGTATCACAAATTCTTGAAAAAGATTACGATAAAATTCCAATGATTCTAAATGGGGATTTTAATGTAAATTTTGCATCGGATACAGCAATTCCGTTGATTGAGTTTTTGGACGCCAAATTTAATTTGAAAATGTGCAGCAGTCGCACTGTATCAACAACAAGATCAAAAACAGTAATTGACGCAGTATTCTAAAGACATATTGACCATATTAAGACCAAAGTATTTATTTCATACTTTAGCATAAGCCTCTTGTATCATTTATCGAAAATGTAAGCTCTGAGTCTGAATAAATCTATGTAATATATACGAATAAAATGTAAAATAATTTTCAAACTTTGTATCACTATGATAATTACTAAAACCTACAATTATCCTCTTCCCGAAATTTTACATTCGTCTCATTATCTTGAAGCAAAAATTTTTGAAGGTTTCACTTCTACCACGTGTGAATTGTATTATTTTATGTTGTGTCCGTAGGTGTGTCCGTAGGTGAGTCCGTGGTATCACAGCGGGCCCTATCAGAATACTAGCGCTGCGGTATTTGTTTTTTTCCAATATCGTAGCGTTATGCTGAGATAGGAGCCTTTTTGGCCTCACACAGGTCTTCTTTTTTGTTTACACAATATTAAAAAAAAAAAATATAACATAACCTCACGCCTTGTTTCCCTGAAGGGTTGGGCAGAGCTGTCCCTGTAGCAGGTACACCCACATTTCGCCAGTTATGTTTAAGTCCCATGTAATAGGGGGCGAGCCTATTACCATCAACCGGGCACAAATCCAGACTCCGAGTTGCTACTGAGAAATTTCAGATAGAAAACCCAATTACAACACACAATTTTAATATGTTCTTCTGAAATTGTTATTGTTTTTATAATTTTCTTGTATTTCCTGTGCGTGTTCCAAATAAAAAAAATCTTTCTTTCTTTCAAAAAATTCAAGACACATACAAAGTAATACTTAATGGGTACTAAATATACGAGGTAGAATCTTTCAATTACAAGTGTTGGTCCTGCCATTATGACGTTTATGATTTTGTTGTTGGTATTTAGACTCTATTGCCATGTGTGATTGCTAAGTCATTCTATTTATTAAAGTAATAAAGATGTCTAATATTGATCATCATCTGCCTAGCCTTTTCCCAACTATGTTGGGGTCGGCTTCCAGTCTAACCGGATGCAGCTGAATACCTGTATTTTACATGGAGCGACTGCATATCTGACCCCCACAACCTACTGACTAGGTAACACGATACCACTTGGTAAGACTGGTTGTCAGACTTTTTGGGCTTCTAACTACCCGTAACGACTGTCAAAGATCTACAAATGACAGCCGGGACCAACGGCTTAACGTGCTTTCCGAGGCACGGAGGCGACTTGGTATGTAAAGATGGTCACCCATCCACGGACCAACCGTGGCAAGCGTAGCTTAACCTGATCGATCGACCCGTGCAGCTGTTATTACTTAGCCACAAGCCGCTAATCTAATATTGATACGGTAATTAAATAAATATAACGGTCACTTTATAAATGTTTTTAATTAACTAATAGGTAACAATTTATGACAAAGTTGTTGGATAGATGCTCCCATAGATAGGTACTGAATAAATTAACCGGCATGGTTTTACATTAGATCTCACAAAGTTTTGCGGTAGAAGAACTGCGTTGCGAGACTTGAATTTTCTTACATGTTATGTTTTTGATGGGATCATATTTGTTTACAGCATTTGATCCGTACCAGCTACATTATCGGTATGTGTGTGTATCAGTGATCGGAGTGGGTAGATTGATTTTACGTACTCGCATCATGAATAGTCATAGAAATCATAACATGGATAAGCCTTTTTTCCGGGATTTCATTTTGGTACTTACGGGATTGAATCAAATAGGTATTGTTAAAGTAAGGATTTTTGAACTACTACATTAGAAATTTATAGAATGCGATAGATAAACGTTTAAAATATATTATATTATCATATTGTTTTTATAGTATACCTATCCTTTTCTTGGAGTCCGATCACCTATATAGTATTAAAAAACAGCAAAAGGGTTAAACATTTCTTATTCATATTGATGTATTCTTTATTCTACACATTACAACATCTGAAATTCCTTAAAAAATCTTAATAATTTCAAAATCCCGGAATCCCGGAGGTATATCCATACTAACCGGCGAGAGATGTCGTGCGGTGTCCCACAGGGATCGGTCCTGGGGCCACATCTGTGGGACATCGGATACGACTGGGTGCTGCGCGCCGATCTCCCTACTGGCGTCAGCGTCGTTTGTTACGCTGACGACACGCTGGTCCTAGCGCAGGGGAGGTCGTACCAGGCGGCGGCCGACTTAACGACACGCGGGGTTGCGACAATCGTCGACAGAATCCGGCAGCTGGGACTCGAGGTGGCCTTGCACAAGTCTGAGGCCATGGGTTTTTATGGTCCTCGTAGTGTGCCACCGTCGGGTTCCTAGGTAATGGCGGGAGGGGTTCACATCGGCGTCGAGTCGATGATGAAGTATCTGGGACTCGTCCTCGACAGCCGGTGGAACTTCGTGAAGCATTTCCGACGTTTGGCTCCTGATCTCGGGTGCATGGTTCTATTTTTGTGAAAAAAATCGACGTGTACGCTCATGTCTGTGCCTGCAATGAAACGCGAAAGCAAATTCCGCGTTTAGTTCTACGCCATATAGTTTTAAACGGTGCACGTGCCCGATGCCCGTGTTGACCAATGCGAGTGTGAGAATTATGCGGCCAGCGTTAGGTCTAGCTCAGCCCAACTCCAACGTAACTTAAGATACTGTACTACTGAACTTCGATGTTTAAAATACCGATGTACTTTATTCATAAAGTTTAAAAGTACGATTTACGTGAGTTAGAATGTACGCTATGACGAATTACTTAATTGAGAATGTCTTGTCGTTTATGTAAGGTCAAATTAAATAAATAATTATACAATTAATTAATATAAATATAAGATTAATAATATTAAGATTAATTATTAATATAGATTTAAAATTTAAAATATTACAGTACAGAATTAAGCATGCCAGCGCCACCAGTCGCGCGCAGACTTAGCCGACGTACGCACGAACGTAATAAAATCACGGTGATTTTTTTTTGTGCACTGGATTTTCAACGCTCTGCTTACTGCCGAGAGTTGAAAATCCAGTGCGTGATAAAATCCCGATGCGATTTTATTACGTTCGTGCGAACGTCGGCGCTCTCTAGGCGTGGTAGCTTCTATCGTTAATGCGTTAAATTCAAATTTAAGAAGAGGGACTACACAATATGAGTGTTGTGATTTTCTTTAAATATTAAACATAATATAATATATTCTAATTACTGTCAAATTATCCTTCGTCATAGCAAACTTTCGAAGTTCCGTACATTACGATTATGAACATTCTCAATTAAGTAATTCATCATAACAAACTTTCGAAGTTCCGAACATTACGATTATGAACATTCTAAATTAAGTAATTCGTCATAGCGTACATTCCAACTCACGTAAATCGTACTTTTAAACTTTATGAATACAGTACTTCGGTAGTTTAAACATCAAATAGTACAGTCAACTTATAATAATTTACGTTATTGTTCCTTCTAGCGGTTGTGGGAGGCATACAACATACCTACTTGGTTCATTTCAATTATTGGTACCTACCTATTGCTTTAGGGGACTAATGTCTGAGCGCATATTTTGCATATTATTCGATACAAATTAATTTGCCCTACGTTCACGAGGCAGGCGTTTAAGGGCGCTAGGTAACACCAATAAATATTTTCCGTATCGTTTATCTCTTTAACCGTTGCAGTGGATTCGGAAAAATTATATTATGTTCTAGTTCAGTACATACCTACTCTTTGCTGTGATTGTCTTCCATTTTTTTTTTGTTTATGGTTCTAATACACTCCGAATTCGAAAATTTTAATCGAATCATCGACGTTTTCCTCTTTATTAAAATTAAGCAGTCAAATAACTTTTAAATTACATGTTCTATGCTCATTTCGTAGTTAAGAATTTTAGGGACATAGGTGGAAGGTATTCCACCTGTCTCCTTTTACGCATATTGGAGGTGAAGTGTAGTAGTTTATGTAGGTAACGCCCCGGATCGTGGCTTCGTGTTGCCACTTATAAGGGTGCGTTCCTGACTACTTATAATTAACTAAACATAATAAAAAGGCGACGCCACGTATACCAATGTGTTCACAAATTCACAATACGTAACGCCACACCACACCCCACGGAGAAAGATGAACCGATTAACAGAAATCGGGGAAATCCTTGAATTTGACTCATCTGCCAGTGCGAGTAATATATGGTAGTTTTGTAGTTGTTGTTGGATTGGCGTCTGTGTTTGGAGATGGATAGGGCTGTTTAGGTTTAGATGTGGACGTAAGAGTGGGCTCTGTTGGATTCGTCTGAAGATCAAAGGCTGCAGGACTGGCGTGTTCCATGTAAGCCGGCTTGATGCAATCAATGCTTACAGCGACGTTTTTACCCTTAATGACCAAAGTCATTGTTTTGCCATTGCTGGCGCGATCAATGACTTGGTATGGACCTGTATAAGGTGTTTGTAAGGGGCGTCTGACTGTATCGTCACGTGAGTTGCTGACGAGAGATCTTTGAAGATAAAAGAAGATAGTTGAGTATGACGAGATGCAGGGATTGGTCGTACAGTCGACATTTTACGTCGAAGTAGTACAACAAAGTCTGCGGGATCATTCGTGGCATCAGTTCCGGAAACTGGAATAAGCAATTCGCCGGGCAACCGAAATGTTTCTCCGTAAACCAATTCAGCAGCTGTAGCTTTCAGGTCTTCTTTGAAAGCGCATCGCATGCCAAGAAGGACGAAAGGCAGTGCACGTACCCAAGAATCTTGGTGGCACATGAGAGCAGCCTTAAATTGGCGATGAACACGCTCAATCATGCCGTTGGCGCTGGGATTGTAGGTATGCCGTTGTTCTAATTCGCTTTGTGGCGAAGTTTATCGTCATTCGGCGGAACAGATCATGAGTGCCTGATCTGTGGTAATGACTGACGGTACACCAAAACGGGCAACCCATTCTCGTGTAAAGGTTTACGGTACCTTCTCCGCTGTGATAGTCCGCATTGGCCAGACCTCAGGCCACCAAGTCGTTCTATCAATAGTTGTCAAACAATATCGGTAGTCGCTGCAAATCGGCAGGGGCCCAATGATGTCAATATGGACATGTTTGAAACGACCAGATGGTAGTTCGAAATTTCGGGTTGGGGAAAAATATAACGCGATACTTTGGCGCGTTGATACGCCTCGCAAATTCGTGCCCACTCTTTGCAATCCTTGTTGACAGAAGGCCAAACGTAGCGTTCAGTTACTAAGCGGGTGCTAGCTCGTGCACCGGGATGACTGAGATTGTGGACCTTATTAAAAACTTCTCTTCGAAAGGGCCCTAAGATAGGGACGAGGTTTGCCCGTGGACACGTCACAGGTGACAGAGATGTTAGTTCCTGAAATATTAACATTAGTCAATTGTAGGCTTGACCCTTGACTACGCAGGAAAGATAGCTCTGAGTCTGACTTTTGTAATTTGGCGAGGGCTTCGTAGTCCTGGTCAAAAGCGATAGCGTCGACACGTGATATAGCGTCGGCGACGACATTGTCCTCTCCCCTGATATATTTTATGTCCGTCGTGAACTGACTGATAAAAGACAGTTGGTTTAACTGAGCAGGGGGAATTTTTCACGGCGCTGTATAAAAGCGTAGAGAAGCGGTTTATGGTCCGTGAAAATGGTCACGTGTTGGACCTCAAGAATGTGGCGAAAATCATGTTGTACGCTTTCGTACACCGCCAGTAACTCGCGATAATAAGCCGGCCACTGTGTTTGCTGATCTGTCAGTTTTTTGCTAAAGAGGCAAGAGGGCCCCACTTGTCGTTAATGAGTTGTCAGCAGCAGAGTGTCCAGGGCGTGGTTGGCTTCCTCTTCATTGTATGTCCAGCTCAGACGCGGTACAAGTTCAACTCGTAGCTTGCTGCTGTTCACATCAGGTTGACGCAATCGCAGATCACGTCGGGGTCACCACTTTAGGGACATAGGTGGAAGGTATTCCACCTGTCATCTTTTACGCGTATTGAAGGCGAAGTGTAGTCATTGAGCGGAAGAGAAACTTCAACTTGCAGTAAATAATAATATAATTGTCACACGTATGAAAGTCTAACGTTAGGTACACTATTAGTACTTATAACTAATTAAACTAGTCGGGACAAAATAAACTAATGACATAATATCTAGTCTGTCCCGCGACGGTTTACAAGCAAGGGAGCGGCGCTACTAAAAAGGCACGCTGTAGGTAACGCCCCGGATCGTGGCTTCGTGTTGCCACTTACAAGGGTGCGTTCCTGACTACTTATAATTAACTAAACATAATACAGGCGACGCCACGTATACCAATGAGCGTTCACAAATTCACAATACGTGACGCCACAGTATGTTCTGGTTGTATTTTTTTTTAAACCCCTTTCAAAATAATTCGAAAATTCCTTCATTAATGTAATTTTTACTAGGCACAAGCCCCATAATTCCACCCAAAATGTGTTTGGGGCTTGGTCGTAAAGTTGAATGAACATAACTAGTGTTTTAGAGTACGTTCAGATGATAAGCGCTTAGCGCGCGTAGTCCACGCGGTAAGTTTTAATAAAGCGTACACATGATCCGCGCTTATCAGGCGTTAAACGCATGCGGCCCCAGTTCAGTTAGAGTTCTACATCACTAAAATACGTCCATCTGCATCAAAAGCGCGCGCTCAACTGAACGGTAGCACAGTAACACGGTTAACCAATGTTCTCAAAGTAGCGGTGACGTGAGCTTACAATAGTCGGGCGCTGGCGCAGCGTTGAACGCGCGTTAGCATGGCATTGAATAAAATTTGAGAAGCTGTAAACGCGCGTTAAACGCTTGTCATGTGAACTAGATCTTAAGCGCGCCATAAGCTAATGCGCGTTTACTACTGATACGACTTAATTCCTAAATAGCCATGGAAAAACTTAGTGTGCGCTCAACGCCTGTGTGCAATCTGAACGTCCTCGAAAAAGGCCAATGTTGCACTGATACAGATAAAATTTTTATGATGTCGTACTCACTCGCCTAATCAGTGTTCTTAATTTTGCAGGTTTTGTACAATACAAAATTCGTGACGTCACCAGATAATTGTGTTGTTATTGTTATGTATTGAAGTATATTTTTGGAATACAGTGTGTACTGCTAAATTGCATTGTGATGCGAATGTGTAATTTTATTTTTAAATAATTGCACAATGAATCCATTCAGCGTACACCCTGGAAGTTGCTCTTGCACTAGTTGTGTATATCGGAGCAGATCCAAGGAACCCAAAGTTCAACAAATAATACAGGGAGGGACCGAAATTGACAAACTTTATTACGGTAAATTTTTACCGTTGCGAGAAAGGAAGTTGCTTGAAAAATTGATTAGAACTCGCGATGTCTACGATGACGTGCGGAATCAATTGTTATCAAGTGCAAGCAGTGATCAGATAAGTTTACAACATAAAAGGAAGAGACGAGACTATGTTAGCACTGACAAAAGTAGTGCGGTATTAAAAATGGTTGATCTAGTCGATAGACGGCAGATGGGATCTGCAAATACAAGCAAATTAAGTAGTTGCTGTAGCTGTTGCTCTTGTGAAACTTTGAGGAAAATTAGAAAACGTATGGAAAAGGAAAAGCTTAAGCATCCTCGGGTTCATAGACCCATTGTGACTTGTGAAGACATTGTTAAATATTGTGCTGAAGCTGAAGAAAGAGGTAGAAAGCGACGGAACAAACTAAGTACAAAAATAAGTTCAAAAGTAGGAGATGCACGTTTGAAAATGAAAAAAAATCTATCTGAACCTTGTGCGTGTACATTATCGCTGAGTAGTATGGCAACGCGCTCATCAAAAGCTTTCAAAAAAATGCGATCAAAAAAGAAGGTGACAGAAGGCGCTCGGGCTCGAAAAGTTATGACAATAGACCAAGAAACTAAAATTACTAAGCTTCCAAGAAAACTACGAAAAAAAGAAAAAAGTATACAAAGCAGCGCTACAAAAGACAGTGGGACAGAATTGAGAGGTTTCAACGTTTTTAAAATAAAAAAAGATTCAAAAATATTGTTTAAAGAAAAATTACTGAAAAAACGAACTTATGAGGAGAATCAAGACGTAGAGTGTGAACCAGGAACTTGTGATGAATGTATACCTGAAGAATGTCTCAAAAAGATTAAAGCTAAAGGCGTTGGAGATACGAAGAAAAGAAAAAATCATATCCGACATTCTGAGACAGGAAGAGACAGAAATCATATTTCAAAGAGCTCCCGAACCAAAAAAGTGAAAGTAAGAGACTCAAAGGTCCAAGATGGATCTAGTTCTAAATCCTCTCAATCAATGAATACAATTCTTAAAACCAAAGTAATGCCATCGTTTTCGAAATCGGAAATAAAAGGAAAAAGACCAGTTTTACGAAAACAACGGCAACGATTTGAGAAAGGAACTGGAAAACAAGAAAAAATATACGAAAGAACTAAATCGACTGCTTCAGGGACGTCTATTCCAAAATCGAAAGCAAAAGCCCAATTAGCGATAAACGAAGAGAAAGTTGCATCTAAAGTGAAACCCAAGGCAAAACAGGTCGTGGCAAAAGATAAGCAATTAAAAGAAAAAGGTATTCGGGTGCCACCTCAATCTAATTTGGTCACTTGTGAATGTAAACCTTCCACAAAATCTAATTTGGTCACTTGTAAATGTAAACCTTCCACTTCCTCATTAACATCTGTCCCAAAGCAGAAAGATTCAAAATCTAGTCCTAAACGTATCAAAAGTCATGAAGTAGGTTCACCACTTACACTACACAAAAGAGGCCGTCAAAAACCTAGACGTGAATCCTACCAGAATGTAGAGGAAGCAGACTTCGAAGAACCCATAGAATACGTTAAAGCAAAAAAAGAAAAACGTATGAAACCAACCCATGACAGGATAGAACAGCGTAAGAAACATAAGCATAGCAATACGGAATTTAAAGGAACTTTATCCAAAGCAAGTCAAGAATCTTATTTACGAGAATCTGCCAGCCAGGCAAACGATTTGCCATTCCCGAGGGAATGTGAACCCTTAATGTGTATACCATATGAATGTGATCCAGAAAAATGTGCCCAAATATTAAGGTCAATATCTCGAGGTAAATATAATATGATGAGCATGGATCGTTTAAGACGTAAATCGGTAGGGAGTGCCGCCTTTTCTCAGAAAACTTCTCAGAAAACAAGCTCTAGATCGCGCACTAAATCTAAACATAAACAATCAAAAAGTGCGGAAAATTTTATAAGAAAACCTAAATACGTTTCTAAAGAACCACCTCCCCAAATAGTGGAAAAGAATTCTCCCGATAGACAAGCTGTCAAAATTACATCCAGTTTCAGTTTTGACATTGAATTTTATAAAGATACATATCCTAGCGTGAAAGACGATGACAAAAAAGATTTGGTATCAGGCCATCAAAAGAAAATTAGAGAAAAAGAACATCGAAGAAAGTATAAAGATCATGGAACTGGGTATATCAATTCTAGGCAAAATATATCATCTCAGTCGAGGTCATCACAATCATTTAAAAACATCCAAGTCGGACACAGATTAAAACGTTGCTTTTGTACTCTAAAACTGCCAAAAAAAGAACAAAAATTAAAGCATGCTGTATCGAAAAAAACATTGGCATCATTGCATAATAAAGAACTAGAAATGGGACCTCGAAAAAAACGAACGCAAACTAAAACTCCAGGAATTGCTTACGTAACACCTGCTACATCAACCCAAGCCTCGCTTTTACCGTATGAGTGTGAACCATTTTTTTGTACGCCTGGCGAGTGCAACCGTTATGAATGCGCAGAAAGAAAACAACGCAATCGTCGAGCTGCTAGGCACGTTTCTAAAGATACAAATACTAATCTTATCCCGAAAATGTCTAAATTAGTTTCTACATCACAGTCCGTATCTAAATCGACATCAAGACCAAGACACTGTGACTGTGACAATAACAAAAAATGTGATTGTAAAGTATCAGGTGACACATCAGAAAGACATAATAATAGAAACATAAAACACAAAGAGAGGCATTCCCCGACATCAAACGTAGAAAGTACAGTTTCAGGTGACGTATCAAAAAGACAAGCAGTGCGAATAAGTTCAAATTTTAATTTTAATATTGAATTTTCCAAAACAAATATTAATGACCAGGAACGTGCATTGAAATCTGACAAGTTAGTAAAAAGGGACAGAAGGCATTTGCAAGAAAAAGGAATAAAGGTTTATAAACCTCATGTTCGTCATGAGACTTCAGAAACAAACAAATATGTTAAAACAAAGCAAACCTATGCCGAACCTTTTTTGCAAAGGTGCCTTTGTACACTAAAGTTACTGAAAAAAAACATGAAGAAAGTAGAAACGCTTTCGCCTTGGCAGAATAGAAATGAATATGTTATGCACATGCAAAAAAAATCTGTTACAACTAATAGAGCAGAGATTCGTTATAATCCTGAACGATCAAAGCTTTTACCTCATGAATGGGAACCCGGCTTATGTATTCCTAAAGAATGTGTTCCATATAATTATGAAAACCTTATAAATTTGCGTCGTATGATATTACAGCATGAATATTCAAATATATTCTCTGGTGACCTCGGATCTCGATCAACATTGAGTAAAACATCGAAAACCGTAACTTCTGAGTATCGAAATACCCAACTTTTTACAAAAGAATGTCCACAAAAGGTAAAAAAAAGAAATCAAAACTATAATGAAATCAATATTAAGCCGAGTCGCTCAAAACAACGAGTAATGCGAGTTGGGTCCAAGCCGAGTATAAAAATGTCGCGCTACAAGAGCAAAGATAATTTTATAACCACTGAAGACTTAATAAATAAACTCACCCATAACAAAGATAAATTAAACACAATAGGGTCTCAACAGTTCAAGCATCCTGCCCACCATACATCAATGGACGCAGAAGCAAAACGTAAAGAAAAGGGAATTTACAGTTTTTCCGCGATCAAAAGATGTTTCAGTAGTTTGAAGTTTCAACATAAAAGAAACAAAGAGGGGCTAGAAAACAAAAACAACGTAATTAGTGAAAGTATGAAAACCTCATATCCGTTGCCAAATTCTCAGAAATGCGAATATAAAAGTACTCGTACAAGATTTAATAAAATCCCTTTCGGTTTGAGCAGTTACAAGTGTGCGCCAAATTTCTGCATGCCAGGAATGTGTGATCCTTATGAGCGCTATGAAGAAAGTAAGCGGCGCGATATTAAAGGATTACACGATAACTACGTCAGCACAGACAGACGTGAAAACAAATCAGGTAGTACAATAGCAAAAAGTACCAAATCCAGATTAAGACATAAAACAAAAAAACACCAGAAAGTGAGGGATAAAGAAAAAGACATAAAAGTTGCACGTTCACGTCATGCAGCCCGTAAAGGATCTAACTTTAGTTTCAATAAAGAAATTTCAAAATATCGTTTCGTGCCCTCTATTCGGGATACCACAGTCAAGAATCAAGTAGAAAAGTATAACACAGTTAGTGAAATATCAACGGTCAGTAGAACGCTAGATAAAGGTACGAAAAATAAACGAGTTGCTTTAAAAGATAACTTTTCACAAGCAATAGGAAAGGAAGTTAAGGCATCCAACGTAGGATTTTTACTTAAGAGGTGCTTCCGTACATTGGGTCTTCAAAAGAAAAACAAATCGAAACCTGAATTTCATTGGCATCAACCCATAACAACGCAATTTGTACAACTCGAACAAAACAGACATGGTATAACAAAATCAGGATGTAAAGTTCTTAACAACACGTTGAATGGAGTAGAACCATTAAAATTAAAGTTACGAGAAGGTGATGATCTCTTTAGAGAAAACTTTACTGGGAATCAAAGTGCCAAACTTTTGCCAAAAAGTCGTTCCTTTTCAAGACGAGCCCATGTTCGGTCTCGTGTCGAATTGAATTTTGATAAAATGAGATGTTTACGGAAAATACAGGAGATAAATCCATATAATCGATCATTTTATGCGTTGCATATAAAATTATCTAAACCAAAAAAAATACCGCATGCTAAGTACTGTGAATGCCCGCCCGCAAAGAAAGAAGTTAAGACTAAACCTATTGCTTTAGGATCAGAATTCGGTATTAAAGCGGGAGTTTACAAAGACACAGATCCATACAAAAGTCCACATAGCCAAGCCCTTCGTTTAGGAACAGATGTACGTCTTAACTTTAACGTTTTCAAAGAACTACCATCAAATCAACTACCGTCAAATCAACTACCGTCAAATCAACTACCATCAAATCATGACAGAAATCCTAAGATACAGAGAAGTTCTTGCGCCTGTAAATTGAAAAATGCTACTAAAAGTGATATAAACCCAAAGAGAATGGTAACCAAGAAGGGTAAAGGTAAGTAAGTCATGGAATCAGGCGTTAATCCTCGTATACACCGGAAAGAAAGTTGCGTGACATTTTTCAGCAACATGTTTGTGTTGCGGGAAATAATATTGTTGGCTACGTGGAATACTGTAGTGTTGCTGGCAACATGTTATTGCTTAGATAAACAAAAGAACATCTCGCAATATCAAATGTTGCGGAAAACAATGTTTCGTGATTGTGGTTCAACAAAGTTTCAGGTGTATACAGGACTTTATTTTGCGAACACCCATGACAGACAAAATGTTGTGCAGTGTCAATATTTAGGTTACTCGTGATACATTCAAAAATGTAAACTTCGAATTATTGAAACGTTCACTCCCTCTTTTATTATTGTTTAATTTTTTTTTTGTTCTTATTCCAGATGATAACAAAAAGCAGATTATAAAAGACCAATGCCTGAAATTGGCGTCTCTTTGTTTTCTCGCGGTCATCAACCAAATCTTGTTTTTCTAGTACAGCATAGTGTACCAAATGAAACTTTTGTCATGCATATCTCTAAACTCAATCCGAAATGAGATATAAAAGTTAGAAGTTTGTATATATTTATTAGCTTTGTAGGCAATTTTTGACTCCTAGGTGCGAAAAAATTATAACACAAACCTGTACTCTAATTGCGTAATTTATTTTCGTAAACAATTTTGCCTAATTAGTTTCATTTTGTCAGTTCAACAACATTAATTGCGTTAGTTACGTTGTTGAGCAGATTTTTTTGAAGCAATGGATTAGCAATCTGTTTCAAATCGAAACAGATTGTGATTGTGTTGTATTACGCAATTAGGGTACTGTTCGTGTTCGAGGGTGAACGAAATGCGCGGGAGGGGGTGTACCGACTATTCAATGTCGAAAAACATTTAACGGCTATTTATTTTGTGGTAACTTAATACTAACCTTGCACCTAGGAGTCAAAAATTGCCTACACAGCTAATAAATACTAACAAACTTCTAACTCTTTTAACTCATTTCGGACTGAGTTTAGAGATATGCATGTCAAATAAGTTTTGTTTTTTACACTATTAGAAAAACAAGTAGAAAAACAAGATTTGGTTGAATGCCGCGAGAAAAAAAAGACGCCACCTTCCATACTAAAATCAGCATTGTCCTTTTCCTTATGTTTGTTTTTTTCTTTTCCGCATAGTAAATTTTCCATAGAACCGTGTTTCCGAAATTAGAAACAAGCAAGCATGCAACCCAATCCACAAATAGGCAAATACGCATACAGGGAAGCATGCAAAAACAACCTAAATATATTTTAATATTGTTGCACAACATTTTCAAGGGTTAAAGGCGGAAAGGCTAATAAATGTTTCTTTCTAGGTGTTGGTACAGATAAACCAACATACAAGTCCACTACACGTCTTGTCCTTGGAGGAGAGAAGAGAGGGAGGAATTTAAAAGCAAAATCGGTTCAAGATAAGGATTATTCACAACAGCAACGCAAAAAATCTCATAGACCTACAGATACAAATAATATAACATTTTGTACCAACGTAAATTGTGCGGAATTTAACAAGAGTAGAAAAGTACAAGAAAGAGGAGAGGGCGATGTAGGAAAACAAAAAGGTATTACTTTTCACTCATGTGTCTGTCTGTCCGTCTGTCACAGCCAATTTGCTCCGAATCTAATGGACCGGTTAAGTTGAAATTTGGTACACGTATAAATTTTTCTGACCAACACGCGGACGTGTTACGTAAATAAATTAATGAATTTTGAATACGGTCACTTTTCGGACACAAACAAGAAGATTAAAAAAAAAAAATTGCACACCGTGTGACATATCAAATGAAAGAGCTTACTGTGATGGTCTCAAGGATTTTTTTAATAACTATAAAATACATCGTTTTAAAGTTATTTAACTAAATTTACCACCCTTATCTTTGAAACTTCAGAGTGTAAAATTATAAAAAAGGAACAGAAAATAGTTCTATACTAATTAATAGATTACAGGAAAACCTAAGATATAAGAAGTCTCTGGTCTTAAAATAACATAGTAAATCTCTCAATATTGTGCGTATAAACTTACATTTGCAGTTGGGGAATGTATGTAGAACATATATGTTTTCAACTATAATGTTAAGTCATTCCAACTACGGAACCTTTCATTGTGCGTCCGACACGCACTTGGCCGTTATTTTTACTTCCATTTTAAAAGTTGGAAAGACTACATCATGTGCCGTTTACTAAAAATATTTTATTTTACAGGTCCAACTGCAGAAAAAAAAATCGTGATAGATCGTCGCCTTTGTGTATTGAAACCGAAAAAGGACAAGAAAAAAATACTCAAAATATTTATGGACAAATGTTGTGATACTTTAAAACTATTCAATAGACGAAAGAACGGTAAACTATTAACACCAAAACAAAGTACAGAAATGATTGGAAAAGAAAAGAAGAAAAACAAACAACTTTATAAACCTGAAAGGGAAATGAAGACTATTATGCCTTATTCAAAGAATAAATTCAAAAAACTCGATAGCCAGTCAATCCTTTGCCAATGCACAAATCAAAACACCAAACAAAACCAAGAAGGAGTTTGTATTTATTGCCAACTACATTGCCAACCTAGTAATTCTGATTCAAAGAAAAAAAAGAAAAAACTCGATGACCAATTAATACTTTGCCAATGCACAAATAAAAACACCAAAAAAAGCCAACAATTGGTTTGTAATTATTGCAAACTGCCATGCCAAGCTAATAAGCCTGATTCAAAGAAAAAACTTGATTGCCTACTAAAACTTGTCCAAGCCAAAAATCAAAAGGTTTGTGATATTTGCAAAATACAATGCCAACCTAGTAAGCCTGATTCAAAGAAAAAACTTGATTGCCTACTAAAACTTGTCCAAGCCAAAAATCAAAAGGTTTGTGATATTTGCAAAATACAATGCCAACCTAGTAAGCCAGATTCAAAGAAAAAAAATAAAAAACTCGATGACCAATTAACACTTTGCCAATGCACAAATAAAAACACCAAAAAAAGCCAACAATTGGTTTGTAATTATTGCAAACTGCCATGCCAACCTAATAAGCCTGATTCAAAGAAAAAACTTGATTGCCTACTAAAACTTGTGCAAGCCAAAAATCAAAAGGTTTGTGATATTTGCAAAATACAATGCCAACCTAGTAAGCCAGATTCAAAGAAAAAAAATAAAAAACTCGATGACCGAACAAATAAAAACACCAAAAAAAGCCAAAAATTGGTTTGTAATTATTGCAAACTGCCATGCCAACCTAATAAGCCTGATTCAAAGAAAAAACTTGATTGCCTACTAAAACTTGTCCAAGCCAAAAATCAAAAGGTTTGTGATATTTGCAAAATACAATGCCAACCTAGTAAGCCTGATTCAAAGAAAAAACTTGACTGCCTACTAAAACTTGTCCAAGCCAAAAATCAAAACCAACGAGAGGTTTGTGATATTTGCAAAATACAATGCCAACCTAGTAAGTCTGATTCAAAGAAAAAACTAAAACTTATCCAAGCCAAAAATCAAAAGGTTTGTGATATTTGCAAAATACAATGCCAACTTAGTAAGTCTGATTCAAAGAAAAAACTTGATTGCCTACTAAAACTTGTCCAAGCCAAAAATCAAAACCAACGAGTGGTTTGTGATATTTGCAAAATACAATGCCAACCTAGTAAGTCTGATTCAAAGAAAAAACTTGATTGCCTACTAAAACTTGTCCAAGCCAAAAATCAAAAGATTTGTGATATTTGCAAAAAACTTTCCCAATCCAAAAAGCAAAACCAACAAAGGGTTTGTGATACTTGCAAAGTAATATGCCAAGCTAAGCCTGATTCAAAGAAAAAAGCAAAACTACAAAAGTCAGCCGCAGTGGTGGACAAAACGCCGCTTTTTGCAATGACGGTCAACAAAAATAATATGAGAATAGTAAACAAAGAGGATGTGCTAAAAAATTTGGGCTCATCTGGCAAAGAGTCTAGAGCAATGAAGAAAGCCCGAGCAGGTAAGCAATTTTTTAAATAATTCGTAATTGTTCGTTTTATTGATCTTCTTTGGGGCCGACGTGAATGGTTGATTTGGCGATTTGTCCAGGGAATCGATGCAGTCTCTTTTCCTTTTATCTCTTTGGGTTTCTTTTGGCTCTTTAGTGGTTATTTTGTCTTTGACAAAGTTATAGATTTTCTCTTTGCTCTTTCTTCTTTTAGTGGGGGCAGAAACTGCTTCCTCTTCTCCAAGATTTCTTTATTGAGGTCCTCCTTAATGTAGATTCTCGAATCCAGTTTCTTTTTGTTCTTTAGGACTTCCTTCCTTCTCCAGTTTGTTGTAAAGGTTGCAAGGATAGGACGTGGTTTATTATCTTTCTTTTCTCCTAGTCGATAAGCGTTATTTAATTCCTGTGGGTTGATGTACATATTCATGTCCTTTTCAAGCAGTTTTATACTGGACTCGATTGTAGACTCGCTGCGTTGTTCCTCTTTTACCCCAAAGAAAATGATGTTGTTTTTCCTTCTGTGCTCTTCCAATAGCTTGATTTTGTCATGTAGGATCTTGACATCCGTCTTCAGAATTTTTCGTTGATACTTTCTGATAAGTTTTTAGTGACTGCTTCAGTTATCTTCCTTGTTTGTGCTGCCATTTCCTCCTTCATTATTCGCCAGAAATTTTCCAATTGTTTATCCATGTTTGGGATAGTTTCTTGATTTTGCATGGAAATACTGTACTAATATTACAATGCAATAACTAAACGTTAAGTAGATAGATGCGAGAAATGGAACGTGTTTTCTTTATTTCCCTGTTAGGTTGACTACGCTGCCATTCTGTCAGTTTATCTTTATTTTTATATTTCTGTCTTGCAACACTGGATTATTAAGTTAGTAGCTTAGTCTACAGCTATCTATTGGAGTTGATAGTCTATGACACTTTTAGGTTTTTTACATTCAAATTCAAAATATTTTATTTCACATAAACCTATAAGGGCACTTATGAAACGTTAGAAGCTAAATGTACGGTTCCAATTGGTCGCCTCCTATGGAGAAGAGCCGGCAAGAAACTCCACGGTTACTCTTTTCAAAATAAATAGTTTCTACAATGTTTTCAAATTACAGTGTTAATAGGTATGGGAGGACAGTGTAGGCCTATCAACAAGTACCAGGTACTTAGTAAAATAGAAAATAGCCCACAAGTCTACAGCCTACAACGTTCTCACATTCACAAAATCTAAAAGAAAAGAATCTATGTAAAAGATAAACAAAATAATAAAAATAAGGACCTATTTAAACCATATAATATGATTGCCACTACAGCTGTAATAAACCTAATTTGATTAAAAAAATATAGAAAAATTGTAGGTATATATAATGTCAAATAATGAAAAGATTATGTCAATGAAGTATGTAAAAAAAGTAAAATAAAATAATCATCGTAATTTGGGAGCAGTTAATAGACATTTACATTGTTATACCGTTAATGAGGTACCAGGGAAGCCACATGTGCAGAAGGAATTATTGCCAAACTTCCTTGTCTTCAACGTAGTCTTTAATCTTACAATATGCTTTTTTGATAAGGACACGTTTGATGTGGGTTTTGAACTTTCCATCGCTTTCTGTAACAGACTTTGGCAACTTGTTATAAAAGCGGATACCGTTTATAAGAAATGACTTACTAGTTTTAGACTGTAAATTGTTAAAGTTATTGCACAGAACACTGAGTTTATGATGTGATCGCACTTATTTAGTCCGTATAAGCTAGATCCTACACTTTCTAGTTAGTTTTGTGTACTTTAAACTGAGTTTTGTATTTTTCTTTTCGAGAGCACTTATAAACGTATTTACTGTTCGACTACCGGAACCGGAAATCCCCGCCCCCTATTACATGGGAATTAAACATAACTGGTGAAATGTGGGTGTACTATAAGTACACCTCTGCCTAACCCTTCGGGGATTACAGGCGTAATGTTATGTCAAATCGGGCTTCTTAGATTGTGGAAACTTCACTACATAGTATAAAACAAAGTCGCTTTTTTTTTAACCCATAGTGAGGGATATCATTGGGAAGGTCCTTTAAAAACATTGTGAGTTTGTCAAAACCATTTTTGGATTCAGGGATTCGTTTGCGAAATATTAAGCTTTAAAGTGCTAATTTTTGTTAGAGTCAAGTATCCCCCCCTGCCGGCTAAATGGTTGGTTTTGGGTATGTGAAAAAAATCACAACAGTAGTTTATATAATGAAATTAAAAGGAAAACTATCACAGCTACGTAGGCTCTACAAGTTAACGAGTAATAATTGACCAACTTGACTTTGCAGTTGCAAAAACATGTTTTCCCATACATTCCGTATGGGAGAACATATTTTTCAACTACAAAGTTAAGTTTGTTTTTGGGATAAATTCATCCCAACTACGGAACCCTTCATTATGCGTGGTCCGACACGCACTTGGCCGGTTTTATAGTAGAGGATCTGCAGAACGTAGAAGTATATTGTGTCGTATTTCATGTAAAACAATGCCTAAAAGTTTTTAAGAAACGGTTCGAGGAAGTTGCTATACACAATAACTAGTAGTTTTGCGAACAGTAAACTTTGCGAGCACGAAATTTTTTACAACAATTAATATTCTACTAATATTATTTAAAACGGGATATTTACCATGTTTTTTTATTTAAAATTGAATATTTTGTTAAAAAATAAACATGATAAATATACCGTTTTAAAGAACTTTAGTAGTGAAAATAACCATGTCAGTTTAAAATCCTATAATTAATATACCTATCTCTAATATAACTTTAAAAAAAACCCGACTTCAGCTGTAAGTTACTAAAAAGCATGTGGTGGCAAGACGATAATAAAACAGAAATAAACCAACTCAAAATTAACCAACTACATATGTACTATATGATAAACAGGAGACTTTACTTTTGAAGCTACTTTACACCTAACAAAACTCAGTCACACAAAATCTTCGACGGGACCTAACTATTAGGCAAGCGACAACGATAACGCGATTTAGCGGTGTACAGTAGCGCTCTCTGGTGGCGTTAGTGCAAAACGTAATTTTGAAAATTATTTTTAGAATTCTCTAGTTTTGTGATGAGAAGGTGGTCTCAGGAGGCCAATTCTCGGGGTTTGCACTCGTACTTGTCGCATTCGTCAATGTCGCTCGTCTACCTATGTCGCTTTAAGAACGGTGGTATTATCCAGATACTTGTATTCGTTCTTGTATTAAGTCGTTCGTACACATCACGAGTCAAAGGACAAAAATGTCGCCATTTAAGTCGCGCGACACAATCCATTCCACATAAAGATGCTACTTTTTAAGCGCAACCAAAGATGAAGATTGTACCTATTAAAAAATGACTGTTAAGCGTATTAAAGGTTTTGAGCAACATTTATTACATGTATTTCATAAACATGTAGATATCAATATTATCATCATTATAGATCGTAACTCCATTTATATTTTATCTCCTTTATTTCATTTTAAAACATACTATTTACAATTTTACATTTTTAAATATTCTTGTAAAAAAAATAAAAAAACATTTAAAAATATAAAAAATAGTCGCCCACCGGTGTCGGGAACAGGGTCCAAGCCACCGGTGGTCAGGGCTCCTGAGAGAGGAACCTCCTGACAATACGCGCCGTGTCCAGGAGTACCGCTTTCTGGATCAAGCCCCTGATCCAGCTGCCTAACGAGAGCCTCCTCAGGTGTTGGTCGAGGCTCTTGGCTATTATGCCATTGGCCGTCACGACTATCGGCACAACGATTGCTGTATCCACATCCCACATGTCGACAACCTCACGAGCCAGGTCAAGATACTTAAGCTGTTTGTCTTTTTCAGCTTTCACGAGGTTCTCGTCATGCGGGACCGCTATATCAATAATCATTGTGCGACGCTCTAATCGATCTATCACCACTATGTCTGGCTTATTGGCAACAATAGTCCTGTCAGTGATGATAGATCGATCCCAATACAATGTGATATTGCCATTTTCGAGGACTGGGTCGGGCACATATCTATAGTACGGTACTTTCGATTCCACAAGATTGTATTTCAGAGTAAGTTGCTGGTGGATAATCCTGGCTACAAGGTTGTGCCTATGCAAGTAGTCTCCATTAGCCAGACGAGAACAGCCAGAAATAATGTGTCGGATTGATTCTCCGGGCCGGTGGCATGCCCGACAGATGTCAACCGTGCCGTCCTTCACAATATATTTCCGGTAGTTGTTCGTCATCATAACTTCGCCCATAATCGCAAAGACAAAACCTTCGGTTTCCCCAAAGAGGTCACCGAATCGCAACCAGGATACGGACGCTAACAGGTCTACATCGGGCCCATGTAAGGCCCGGTAAAAGCGCCCGTGAAGCTCTTTGCTCTGCCATACCTCCCTGCGGTCATTAGTATCTAATACTATAGGTTTGCGCCAGTTCTCGTTAGACAAGGATAGCGGAGTGAGGCCCTTGTCCACTGAGACCACATCTCGGTGCATCCCCACGTCGGTTTCTAGGAAGTATTCCCTGAGACTGCATACCTCACGGTTGTGCAGGGTCTTGGCATTTAAGAAGCCTCGACCTCCGCACTTTCGTGGGATATACAGTCTCATCACCGATGAGCGTGGGTGATGCATCCGATTAGTGGTCAGCAGTGTGCGGGGGCTCCTATCCAGGGCGTCAAGTTCTGTCTGAGTCCATTTGAGTATGCCGAAAGAGTACATCAAAACCGGCATGACCCAACCGTTGAAGGCGCGCACCTTGTTTCCGCCTGATAAAAGACTATTTAATACTTTATTCAAGCGGCTAAAGAAACGCTCCTTCAGCGATTGCTTCATATCAGCAGCGCTGAAACCTGACGCTTCCGACATACCCAAATACTTGTAGGTTTCGGTTGATATTATTATTAACATTGAAATAAGTTCTCCTTGGTACATATTTGCTACAGCGGAATGCATGGCTGATACCGATTAATTATCAATGTCAACGATTTATTTGTCACGTCAAATAAAAGACAATTTTATTGTTTGTTTACGTTGGCTATCTCTTATCTACATAAATTAAGTAATTATACAAAAACAGAATGACTAAAATAACAATGCAATAAGTGAACTGATGACTACCACAATAACATCAAGGGTTATCAAGGTCGAGAAAACGAAGAAGTGTGGTTTTCGTAAAGAGTGTGGTACTGGGTATTGCACCAACGCTGCTGTACTTACAAACATCTATCGAAATTCATGAAGACTTTGGGCGAGAGGTGAAATGGTGATTCATAAGCTCGCGGACAGCGCGCAATACATGACGCAGACTATTCGTGTAAACTTGTGAATATTATGTTATGTATAATGTGTTGTTTATGTATAGTATTTTTTTTGTTATAAAAGATTTACATTGAACAAAACAAAAATAAAAACCTTTGAAATCTTTCGTTTTTTTAATGCTTTTGAAACACTGCATCGTGTTGGTGGTACAATAATAATAGGCGAGTAGGTATATCATTTAATAAAAGAACATTTACATAAATACCTTAACATATGACCTTAACATATAATCTACGGCCGGGCGACATAGCGCACGGACGTGTTGTTTGCGGGATAATTACTTAAAATTTCTTACTTACTACTTATTTTCCTAAATGGATAAGAAATGTGATGGCTGTGATGATGAGATCAAAGATTTGTTACATATGCAGTGTTCAAGAGACAAATGTAAAAAACTGTATCATCTAAAGTGTCTTGCCTTAACGGAGGTGCAGTTCGGGACATTCACGCCGGATTACAAGAATAGATGGATATGTCCAGAATGCACATGTACTATGCCAAAGAGAGGTAATTCTGAAACACCGGTTCGAGGAAACACGATGATGGACTGGAAACTTTTACACCAAGTTACGTAAACACTGAGCGCGGCAGTCGTCCTCGCAATCCAAAGGAAGTTACTGTAATTGAGAACGGGAATCAAGTGCTTAATGAACTACGGGAGTTTCGCTTAGATATTAAAACTCGTCTGGATGAGCAAAGGAAGGAGTTCATACTACTGCAGAATAAATTAGTTAACACAGAAACAGAATTAAGAGACATAAAAAGCATACTGAAGGTAGTTCAACAAAAAGCAAGTAAAGTTGATATTTTAGAAACTAGAATGAAAATTATATTAGAAAAAAATGAACAATTGGAAGCCAGTGTTAGTGCTAGAAATATCAAGAAGAAAAGTGAGAATGAAAGAGGACCTAAAATACCGCCAGTGTCATTTGCAAACATAGTCAAGGAAAGTCAAACGGAGGTAATTAGTAATTTTGTGCCAGCGAAGGAATGTGTGGCCACGAAATCTGCCAACATAGTAATCACCGGAAAAAAACTGGTTATCTAGGACTATGGAAAGACTATGGATCCTGTCTGATCAATGTTTTATATAAAATACACAGATAAAATGGCAGGGGGTGACTTGCACACTCAATAATGGACCCCCGAAAACAGTCGCTAGCACATAGTGTCGTAGCGACAAGGGGGCAACATTTCCTGAGGTGCTTGTGAGGACCGGAGAGGTATTCCACGGCTATCAGGACAATCCCGGAAGTACGGTCAAGATCCCTACCAGCATCTTACTGGAATACTTCCTTCCTCCGAGCACGTTTGCTCTTGCAAATCTCCACTCAAGCCGGCCAATAAAGGCAAGAATGAGGTGGGAGCTCTGTTCCTCGTCAGTGTTCACTCAAGCCGGCCAATAAAGGCAAGCCAGAGGTGAGGAACAAGACTTCTCCAGGGAGATAGGGTCCGTGGAGTCGCTACTGCCCAACAGCTCGCCACATGCTGCCCTGCGGGTTTTTGTATCTCTCTTGGTCTGGCTCCTAATCCCAGACCTGGTCCGGCAAAGTGAACTTTACCGGCGCAGATCTAGAGTTCGGAGCGCGCAAGCCCCACCACGACGTCAACGTAGAGATACGGCGGTGGGGTTATTATTATTATTTTTAATAGGGGGCCTATTGCCATCAACCGGGCACAAATCCAGACTCCAGGCTGCTACTGAGAAATTCCAGATGGAAAAACCCAATAACACTTTGCCCGATCCGGGAATCGAACCAAGGACCTCATACTTAGTAGTAGTGCTTTTGCGACCACTCGACCAACGAGGCAGCCCGATTTGACGTTTCTTATTATACATGCCGCAATAACTTTGTATGAACGTCAACGAAAGAAATCTAAAAATCTATTTATTTATTTATTTAACAGTTTATGTACACACATATAAACAGATAAGAAGAAAGGAACAAAAAAATACCTACAAAGGTGATGCTCTCATGGTGATGGTGATGATCTAATTCATAATCCTAATTAATTACTATGTTATCCATACACTTTAACAATGAGTATCATTCGTAAGCACCAAGTTTCACTTTATATTGGAAAAATGCATTCAAAAACACGAATTAAAGTGGAGTCATTTTAATAGGTAACATTTGACGTCTGTCAGTTTTATCTTCATAGTGAGGTGACCTGCATAAAAACATCGATTAAAGTGAATGAATCGATACGGACTTGAAACATATGTGAATTTTAAAAATCATCAGGCGAATCCCTGTCCCATTATAGTTTTTTCTTTCGTAAATTTAAGGAGCAAAATAAGACAAGTACATAATTTAACAAAAAAATTGCGTTTATTCGGTTGAACTATCAGAACTGTTATTAGTATTATCATCTTCATCACTGCTGCACTCAGTGATATTATTAATTCATTTTCAATAATATTGTCTATTCTCACATCTCGTTCAAAATCTTGTAAAATTATTTTCTTTGTTTTCTCTACGACTTTTCTCCAGTCTTCTGAAGTGACTTCTGCACACGCAGTTTGTAGCAGAGTCATCATTTTAACAGTATTGAAGGGTGTTTCAGTATTGTTCCGCGCTGTATGACCCTTTATTTGTGCCCAAATAAGCTCAATAGCGTTATACTGGCAATGGTATCCCGAGGCAATCGAATAACTTCGTGTCCATGCTCTAGGGCTAGTTCATCGATTACATAGCGGAGCTTGGACGGCTTAGTTGCTTTTACCAGATTTAACAACTCAACTTTTAATAAAGTTGGACTTGCATCCACACCATTTCTTACCAGCCACGAGACAATTTCTTGCTTTTTATTTGCTTGAGTTGGTGGTTTATCAACTTGTACAGAATGATACGGTGCATTGTCCATTATAATTTTCGATGGGTTTTCTAAACTGACTAGCAGCTTCTACAACCACTCTTTAAAAACCTTAAAGTTCATTTCCTCATAGTAATCACTTGTAGTTTTAAAGGCGAATGCGAAGAGGCAGTCTGGAATAAAACCTTGAGAAGCTGATCCCGCGTGACATATAATAAGTAGGGCTCCTTTTCCTGATGGAACTTTTGAGGTGGAGGCCGCTGTATCATCGGTCCATGTCCGCGAAACCGTATGGTTCGCATTTTCATTTCATTTCATTTATTTATTCATTAACAATTAACATTGTGTTGAACATTACATATTATAAAATTATCACATGCAGAAATAATACATTTAAAGCCTAATTAAAATTGAAGTGAAAAGTTAGTTCAAAAGTCAAATTAATTTAAAATATGACAATTAACAAATACAATGTCAAATTAAATAGCAAATATAAAGTCAAATTAATTTAAAATATGTCAACAAATAAATACAATGTCAAAATAAATAGCAAATCTTTATATATATAATTCTTCTGTGAGTGTGTATGTCACTGAACTTCTCTCAAACGACTGGACCGATTTTGATGAAATTTTTTGTGTGTGTTCAAGGGGATCTGGGAATGGTTTAGATTCACAATTTTGTCCGCTGGACAATGTTTTGACAGGACAACGTCTGTCGGGTCCGCTAGTATCATGTAAAATTCAATGTCAAAAAAAATTATTAAATAATTGAGAGTATAACTTCATCAAGGTCCTAGTAATGAACAAATAAATTATTTTATAGCTTGTTCACTGCTATTATTACAGTTGACTATTTTTATCATTTGACATGTATTCTGATACCGAGTATAAACATCTTTCCAACAAGAAGGCTTTTAATTTAGTTTTAAATGAGTGAGAGTTATAAATTAATAATTTTAAATCAGTTGGTAACCTATTAAATAACTCGACTGCTTGATATCTGGAACAATGCTTAACAATGTTAAAATTTGGTGCTTTTTTGTGTTTGAATTCCTTCCTTCTTGTGCTTTCTCTTATCTTACGTTCGTCTTGTGTCTCATACTCATGAATATACTTAGCAAAGAGATTAAGGATTACTAATATATATAGACTTGGTACTGTTAAAATGTCTAATACTTTAAAATGCTCTCTACATGAGTCTCTTTGTGAGATCCTTACTATAGTCCTTATGGCACGTTTCTGTAAGATAAACGCTTTCTGACAGTTATAACTATAGCTGTTTCCCCAAAGCATTATGCTGTATCTTAACCTAGATTCTACCAGCGCGTAATATATAGCCTTTAGTTGCTTTAGATCCAACATATCTCTAAGGCTCCTGAGTGCATAGCATGCTGATGAAATTGAAGAGTCAATAGCAGCTAGCTCCTGTTTCCAATTTAAATGCACATCTATGTTAATACCTAAAAATTTGACTTTGTCCACTAATTCAATCTTGTCTCCTTTAATTTTTACATCTAAATTGTCATTATGGCGAGTTGTAGTCTTAAATAAAATTATGTTAGTTTTACTTGTGTTTAGCAAAAGGTTATTGGCTGTAAACCAATCGCAGAGATTTTGTAGGCTTTTATTTACATTTTTGGTCAATTCTTTTAAGTCATTTGCCCCAATTATTATATTTGTATCGTCTGCAAATACAACAAGTTTTACATCAGGCTGAACATAGTGCATAAAGTTAAGCAAGTCATTTGTAAATAAAATAAATAATATTGGTCCTAAAATGGAGCCTTGGTGCACACCACGCTTTATATTTGTAATTTTAGAGGTGTATATGACTTCATGATTACTTTCATCGATGCTTTTTATTTCTACAAACATTCGTCTATTTTGTAAGTAGGATCTTAAAAGTTGTAAGGACTTGCCTCTGATACCATAACATTCAAGTTTAGTTAATAGTAATTCATAGTCAATCGTGTCAAAAGCGGAGCTAAGGTCGATGAATAGCCCTGCCACTTTCATTTTGTCATTTAACTTATCAATTATGTCATTTACAAGAGTGTTTATAGCATCCGAGCAACCGACGCCTTTCTGATACCCAAATTGTCTTAAATTCATGATTTTATTTACATTTAAATGTACCATCAGTCTAGTTTTAATAAATTTTTCAAAAACTTTTGATAATATTGGCAAAAGTGATATAGGTCGGTAATTTTTTGGATCAGTCTTAATACCTTTTTGAAAATGGGAACTACTTTAGCCAATTTCAACTGGTCTGGAAAGACAGACTCTTGGAAACATTTATTAAAAAATTCAGAAAGCGGGAATGCCAAAGACTCTATATGAGGAGGTGAAGAACAAAACCTCACTTTTCCATTTTTGTTTTAAATATTTTTTTTAGTCTATGTGCAAAAAAATGTTGAATTGATTAAAGCAAGTAAGTAAAACCTTATCTAAAACACATATTTTCTTATACAAATTTTCATTTCAAATAGAGAGTTTCGAACAAAACCACACTTTAGACTAAAAAAGAAACAGTCTCCCTCGATACTTTTCAAAAGCTCACTTTATTGGAGTACAATTTAACGGTATCATTAAGACTTCATTAAAACCACATAAAAACATTGAGCTTATGACAAAATCATTCATCACTTTAACCATCACCAATATCAGTATCTAAATCCTAATAATATTAGTATCAGGTTCAAGACAATCACAATCTTCATCTTCACTGACATCTCCGGCATCTCCAACTTCTATCGTATGTGAAGAATTATTATCCAAGATACCAACATACCATTGAAGCTCTTCAATATCCTTCCTGGAGAGCTTCAATGGTATGTTGGTATCTTGGATAATAATTCTTCACATACAATAGAAGTTGGAGATGCCGGAGATGTCAGTGAAGATGAAGATTGTGATTGTCTTGAACCTGATACTAATATTATTAGGATTTAGATACTGATATTGGTGATGGTTAAAGTGATGAATGATTTTGTCATACGGCTAATAATATTAATTTGATGATTAATGATTGTGATAATTAAAATAAGAATGTGTGTATGCTCATACAGTAAGGAGAACAAAAATATATTTTAATTTTTTTAAAGTAAGGTTATCTTTTCAGTCATTTTCAAAACCACACCTTTTTTTTGGTAAACATCAAAACCTCGCTTTTCCACTAGTCTTGATCAAAACCACACTTTTCCAAAAATATTTAATCAAAACCTCACATTTCCAAATTTCATTTCAAAATATTAGCTAAGATTCTTATCATTTTTATCAGCCATTTGGTACATCAGATTGACTGTAACTCTAGCATAATATGACACAATTAAACCAAAATGCAGATGTCGTAGTCAGTTAGTTATTTACGTTTTACTGTTTTCCTCAATATTAGAAAAAGTGGAAAAGTGAGGTTTTGTTCTTCACCTCCTCATATATTCTCCTTTAAAATTGATATCGGTAAATCATTAAACCAACATGTTTTTTTATTGGCCATTTTACTAATAATCTTTGTAATTTCCGATGGTGTAGTTATATCGAAGGTTAAATCACTTTCTACTCTTTTTGTACTGTCTAATAGAAAAGTCATTGCCCTTTCTTTTTCATTGCTAGCGAGTGACGATTTGAACACAAAACTGTCAATAAACTGATTTGCGACCTACTGGGGGTCAGTTGTCACTCCATTGTCCACTTTTAGGATTAAATTTCTATAATTTCTATTTGTTGTTTTCTTTGTACATTCATTTACAAGTTTCCACGTCTGTTTTGTTATATTTTTAGCGGTATTTAAATTATTTATCATGGCCCTTTTCTTGGTTTGCTGAATAACTCTTCTATAAATTCGAACATAGTTGTTTTTATACTTTTTTAGGCTGTCATTATTTACTGTACCTGAGCATAGTACTCTCTTCATTTTACTTGAAACTTTAACTCCTTTAGTAATCCACTGTATTGATGTGTTTTTATATGGCTTTATTCTAATAGACTTCTTTCGGTAACAATCTTGGAATGCATTACCAAGACAGCTTATAAAACTATTTATTCCCATATTAGTCCAATTTTTATTACCAATACTTTTCTTAAAAGCAATACTATTTTTATTATTAAATATCCTTCTTTTTATTATAACATTTTGATTAGAGTTTTTCGATTTCTTATTCATTTTTTCAAGCACTACATTGCAGAAAAGTCCACCATGGCCATCTGCCAAGCTATTGTGATCCACAAAACACTGATCTATGTCTTCATCCGCGAGATTTGTAATTATGTTGTCTAAACACGAATATGCATTGTTCCGTATGAAAGTAGGAGTATTTATAAGGTATCGAAAATTATAACATGTCAATATGCTTAAAAATTCAGCATGTTTCTTACTGTCAACAAGTACGTCAATATTAAAGTCACCACATATAATGCACTTCTTGTTAATAAAATGTTCTAACAATTTTTCTAGACTAGTCATAAAACTTTCAAAATTTTTATCATAAGGACTTCTGTAGCAACAACAAAGATTTAACCCTGTTTCGAGATCTCTAACCCCACATATTTCAAAACTATCAGATCTATACATATTTTTTACAAAATCAATATTTTCACTTTCTTTATCTATATGGGCTAAAATAAGACTACCTCCTCTTTTTTTGTTCGTCCTTGTGTTGTATGACACTAAATTTTAATTGGAAAAGTTAAAAACATGAGCAGACTGTTGATTTAAGAAATGTTCTGTTACACACAGGAAGTCCAACTGAATACCCGTGGTTGCAATGTATACTTCCAGCTCAGTTTTTTTATTACTTATTCCACATACATTTTGATGAAAAATCCTTAAACAGCTGGTTTTCTGCATCAAATCACTTTTAAAGACTGTATTTGATTCATTATTCGCGAAAAAGATCAGTGTCGTTAATAACAGTGCTATAATCAGATACAATTTTAGATGAAAGTTGGTCTGTGTTTATTTTGTTGAAGTAATAAGGAATTGTACCAGAAACCTGGTACAACCGACACTTTTCACTATCTTCATATGTTTGCGTCATATTAGAGTAATTATAACCACAAGTATGTTCATGATATGAAACTTTAAATATCTCCAAATAGTTTTTCAAGTTACCGAAGACATTTTTTATTGCTGTATTACTAACTTTGCCGGCATTCAACCATGTTTCGTCAATAAACACGACATTGTCCCAATCTGTAATTTTATTTACTTGACGTAAGAATGTTACTCTCTTCAAAATAATATCGTAGCGTTCTAGCAGGATTTTCCGCTTGTCAGATTTTTTAAATCTAAAGCCAATCGATTTCAAAACCTTTGATAGAGACGATTTACCGCCAAAAAATAAGCCTGCGTTTTTTACCGAACTCATTATCTTTCCCCGTGTAGGATATTCTTTTCTCGAGTAATATCCTTGGTTGCGAATTGCAGCAGCATCAAAATGATCAACGCCAACAATTTTCTTGTCCCTCTTTCTTTTTTCGAACCTGATGGTCCGTATTTCTCTTTCAGAATTTGAGTTATTGTCCTCTTCCCTATTCCCAATGCTTCAGCAACGCGTTCTCTCGGTTGTGTCAATGGTAAAAGAGGCCTATCGTTAACTGATTCACGTTGAAAATAATTGTACATTTTCACCACTGGTTCGCGAGATTTACTGTTTAGCGTTTTCCCCCGTTTCGACATGGTAAGACTGTAATGTTGTTCTTGTTTACTAATCGTTAAGCAATCGGAGTCCAATTTATAGCCAGGTAATCGTAGTTAGTAAGATCAGTCCAATAAAAAAGCCGGGTCAGAAGAAAATAACAGAGAGCACTCCAAAAACGCACAGTCACTTCGCACAACGACAAAAGACTGCGTCATGTAATGGCGACATGACATGGCGTCATCGACAGGCACTGGTGTTGCCAGCAACATCCCACCTAAATTGTACCTAACATCAATTATTTTTCTATTTAGTTATTTTTTGTATTTTTATAGTTAGTTAAAAGAATAATAAATATAATAATGTTTTGTTATAATCACAACGTGGTTATTAATTTATGGTGATATTTCTTCACAAGTAGTCATTGCATTCGATTCTGCTTATCAGCTTTCTATTTTTAGAGTAACATCCCTAGTGGGTTAACTGACGCAACATTGTAACGACGTTCAGTTCTTTAGATCAGAAATTGTTTATCATGTTTAGAATGGTTTATTAGTGAAAGCAAATCGTAAAATTACTCGTATCGGTCATTATTACAATAAATATTATAATATTGTGCAGTTCTAACAAAACGAAAGTTACGTTGGTGAATTTTGATGAATTGTCAAATGTTACCTATTAAAATGACTCCACTTTAATCGTTGATTAATATTCTGGCAGGTCGTTAATATTATGTCTTTGGGTGCGTTGCTAAATACGGTCACAACACTACTGTTGTGACTGTTTTAAGCCGTATTTAGACCGAATAAACTCAAAGTTCAGAAAAACCGATACTTTTACAAACATTTCATTTAGAAAAGAGTAAAACGTATAATTACTGTATTTTGTAAAAACGTATAGTTACGGTATTATATTTAAAAATATATAAACAAAATCGGTCGAAAGAAAATTATAACGGAAGACTTTAGAAGAAACGTACATTTTGGCTATACATATGATTGAAAATGAATTTATTACCTATAAGAGTAACCGACGAAGACAATTCAACTGATGATAATTTTTCTGGATCATCCAGTGACGAAAGTTAATAAGAATGTTACAAATGTATTGAATTTATTTATTTACCTGATGATGATGATGATGACGTGGAATAAAACGATATGCGTTGAGAATCAGTTTTAAGTAATGTAGATAAATTGTCGATTACAAAGTCTAAGTATGATAAATCGATATGTCTCGAGAATAAGTTTTTAAAGCAAACGATTTTTTTTCCCATCACTACACAAAGAATTTTGATAGATATCAAATCGGGCTTCTAAAATTATCGTGACTATAAAAATATTAAATTAAAGACAAATTGACCTTTCGTACCATTGTATCATTTCAAAACACCTATAATATTATAGAATAGAATAGTTTATTGTCACAAGAAAAATACATTAGTATACACTGATTAAAAAGATGCTAGCTACGCTGCAGAAGTCTGTATACAGATATTGTGAGCCCTGCCTCTCAAACTAGGATAACCTGTATCTTAAGAGACAGTGTTCAGCTGTAGTGTTACTTAAGATTAGGGATTATACAACTGCGGACTGTGCCAACCTATAGTTAGTGTTAACAGTCAAGATTTACTTTGTACATATATTAAGAAAAAGGAAAATAATAAAGAATAACAACTTAATACCTATGTAAAATGAATGGGTGAATGTGTGTGGGGATGTGTTTATGATGTGTGTATATGTGGTGAGTTTTTGTGTGAGAGTAGTGAGTGTGATATGTAAAGAAAAAAATTAAAGTGCAAAAATAAAGCAATACTAGGCAATGTATTTGAGTAGTGATTCAGTTTGTGTATAGTCCTGTTGAAGTAGCCATTCCATCACCTTAGCTTTTAATTGGAATTTGTTGCAGTCGAGTATATTCAGTTCTTTATGAATTTTCTTGTAGATTAGTGTACTTAATGTGAAGTATTGGTGTTGGGCAAAAGCGGTTTTGTGTCGTGTACCTGGTGGAATATTGGTTCGTTTGGTGGGGTCAGATGGTGGAACGCTGGAGTGTCTTCTGAGAACAGATTGTACCACGAAGAGTTGACGAACTGTTAGTACCTTACAATCTGAGTAGAGCTGGGTTGTTGGAAAGCGATAAGGTTTCCGTAGCATCACTTTCGTATTGCTCTCTGGGCTCTCTCCACTTTGAGAAAAATAGTTTTAGCTGCACCGCCCCATACATTGATGCAATACCCAAGAACGGACTGACACAGAGCATAGAATACCATTTTTAGAGTATCAGGGTTTGCAGAAACTCTGAGTGACTTAAAGATATATATAAGTCTCAGCGTTCTCGAGGTTAGTGCATCAATGTGTATATTCCAGCGTAAACCGGCATCTATTTGAACACCAAGATATTTGACGTGATCGGTACGCGTAAGTGTTGGACACTGGCATGAGGATGACAGTTGTGAGCAAGTGTGCGCTATTATCGTAAAGGTGTGGTCTGGTGCGGTGCTCTGACGGATGGCGAATAGAATGTATGATGTCTTGTTACAGTTGAGGGTAAGCAGGTTTAAGTTAAGCCATTTTATTATTTCACGTAGTGCCAATTCCGCGCTACTTTTAACACTATCCCATGTTGGCCCCTCAACTATAACCACGGTGTCATCGGCATATACAAAGATTGTCGAGTTGGAGAGGGACATTCTGCACAATTCATTCACATATATTTGAAACAAAATAGGACCCAAAATGCTACCTTGGGGCACTCTGTAGGACAAGGTTTCTTCATCACTGAGGTGATTATCAATTTTAGTTCTTTCGCTACGGTTATTCAGATAATCTTTGAAGATTTCCAGTACTATACCCCTAACACCAAGCAGCTCCAGTTTGGCAATAAGTATGGGAACAGAGACTGTGTCGAATGCCTTCGAAAGATCCAGAAATATTCCGAGACATTTGGTTTTCCTGTCGAGATTCCCAGCAACCAACTGTGTCAAATCAAGCACTGCATCTTCAGTCGAGACACCGGAACGAAAACCATACTGGTTATCAGCTATTATGTTGTACCTATCCAAGAAGTTTTTAAGCCGGTTGCAGAGAATCCTTTCCAGAACCTTGGACAGAGCACTCAAAACCGAAATAGGTCTATAGTTGTTGACACAGCCTCTGCTCCCACTCTTGTGGATTGGGTGCACAATTGCTTTTTTAAGTGCGTCTGGAAAAACACCCGCCCCGAGACAGCTATTGAAGATGTACGTCAAAGGTTTTATCAGTGTCTGACGGTTCATTTTTAGCACTATAGGCGATATGCCATCCCAACCTAACGCACAGTCGTTACGTAGCTGCGAAATGAGAGACTCCACTTCAGATTCGTCTGTATCTAGCAGCACGAGGGAGTTAGCGGGAGCTAGTGGGGTGTTATCACCCATAATCACAGCCTGACTGTTTACATTTGCGGGACGCTGACCCTGTGATATAATTTTATCCGCTAAGTTTTTTCCTACATTACTGAAAAATTTACCAACTTCATTTATAGAAGCTTTGGGATTATTGTCACATATTTTTAGTAGTTCAACAGAACTGGTTTTTACTTTCGCTGTGTTTGTAACAGTTTTAATAGTGTTCCAAAGGGCTTTGGGGTTATTTTTTGCTTTCTCAAATTCATTTCTTTCGTAAGCAATTCTTAGTTTCCTAAGGAGGTCATTGCAGAAATTGCGGTAGCGTGTATAAATTCTTTTGAGAATTAAATTATTTGGTTCTTTATTTGATCGTATGTGCATTTTGTCTCGATTTTGGATACACTTCAATAGGCCTGGGGTTATCCACGGTTTGATGGTCCTTTTCTTACTTGGTATCTTGATATTCTTGGTGTGTTTAGCAATCACCGATGTTAACAAAGTTATAAAAGTGTCCATCATTGTGTTTGGGTCGTCAATTTGATAAATAGCCGTAAAATCAAGGTTTTCTAGCTCTAACTTAATTGCCTCATAATTTACGGAAGTAGAAAAGTGAGATGTTTTGTGACTGGGGCTTGTGTTTGCGATAGTAAGGACAAGAGGTTTATGGTCTGTGATATGTGATTCAAGGACTAGTGTGGTGGTAGGCAAGCGAGATTTTATGAACGCGTGGTCAAGACAGTTTCCAAGCCTAGTAGGTAAAAGATGGGATGGTAACAGCCCATGCGATGAATTAAGTATGAGGTAATCTAAACTGCGATAATTTCTACTGCTCATGCTAATGTCAATATTCAAATCACCAATCAGGGCAATGTTCTGCCATGTGGAAAGTTTAGTGTAAATATTATTTTAACTATCTAGAAACATATCAAAACTTTCTCTAGAGTTGTGTGATGGGGACCGATAGACTACCACTAAGGCAATTTTTTTGTCATCTATTTGGCAAACTAGGCAATTTCCATCCATGAAAGTGGGTTCCCATACTGAGACTTACAGACTCTGTTTAGTATATATAACGACTCCATCGTTCTGGTTCGAATTTATGTCTGTACGATATGATTGGAAATCCTGTAATATAGGTAAGTTAATTACCTTACTTAGCCAGCATTCAGTCAAAACGATAATATCGAAGCTAGTGTTTGTTAAGTGCAAAAGTACTTGCAATTGTTCAAAGTTTTTGTTTATACGGCGTATATTTAAATGTAGGATTTTCATAGTGCGATCGGAATTCTTAATAAACTTAAGGCAGTCTTCTGGGTTACAGGTAAGTGAATTTCCTACATTTATTGAGTCTAGATCAGAGTTGATATCATTTATTAAAGCCATTTGAAAACCAAATAGGATCCAAACACGTGACCTGATTGCGTAGTATTTGAAAGGGAATGCAATTTGAATGCAAGGAAGCTGGAGGATTTATTGCCTGTTTTCGTGAAAGATAATGAGTATTGATAATGAACTCGTGCGATAATGTAAGTGTTAACTGTATTTGTTGTTGGAGTGTGAGTATTCAGGATATTTTTGGGTGTGCAGAGTGAATGGGATTGTGTGTACATTTTAATTGTCTGAATTACAATGTGGGTTAACTTAATTAAAGGAAAAGTAATGAAAACGGTAAAATATAGATTAATGGAATACGAAAGTAAATGCATACTTATGACTAAGGGATAATTCCCATTGGATAGTCACTTTTGAACACAAAGTTTTTCTAAGCAGTGCTTGGATTTTATAGTGATGGATTTCAGGCCCTCTTCCTTGCGTAGTAGGACTTTGCCATTAGCCGTCCAGCAAAACTTGAAGCCATTTGCATTTGCAAACGAGCGGGATTCAAAAAAGAGTTTTCTTGTGGTGCCTGACAATCGATCCGAAATGTAAATCGGTGTTCGAGTTCCAGAGAGACCGATGTGCTCAGAATTCAATTTTTAGGAGTTATCTCGGTTTTTATTGAATTTTCTGACTGCAGTGAGGACATTATTTTTTAGGATGACGGTCTGAAATTCAGCAATGATAGATCTCTTGTCCCCCTTCTTATTGGGAATGCTGTACACATCACGTACGTCGGATGGAAGAATACCTATATTCAGGGCCTTGCATGTATCAACTATAAGAGAGGGCAGTGGTGGTGAATTTTTCTCAGCTGGTAACAGGTTTCTTATTTCAACAGTTGAGCTACGGGAGCTAACCTGCATATCCATGATTTTACACTCCAGAACATCGATATGATTTAGTAGATTTATGCGTTCCTTACCAAGTTCCTCGACACTGGATTTAATTTCCTCGTATTTTTCATTTGTAAATATAATACTTTTTTCCATTTCCAAGTAGCAATTGTGAATCCTTTCATTTTGCAACTTCACTTCAGCTACATCCGAACTAAGTTTATGTAAGATTTGTTCTTGATCTTTTTTCCACGATGATAACATTTCCATAATTTCATCTTTAAAAACTTGCAGCTCGCTGGAAGGTAGCTCAACGCGTGGTTTTTTCGCACGAGAGGTGATATTTAAAAATTCTGTGTCTTGAGAGGCATTAGTAATATCCGGGTTGGAAGCCGAATGTTGAATTTCTTTTGGCGGTGAACGTAGTGTTTTAGGCATGGTAATTAAGATGCTCAAGATGACTGACTGTTATTGAGAATAACAAGTGAACGTGAACGCGTCGTAGTCGATAGGCACGTAGCACAGTGATTTGATGCGAGGTCAGTGTCGCGTAGCACTCGTAGCACTCGTAGCACTCGTAGCCGCTTTGCACGTAGCCCGGTTGGTGGTAGGGATCCGATATTTCGCGACAATGCGTCAGCGCAGCTTGGCGTGGCGGTGTACGGTACCGACTCCCGTAAGTGAGGTGGGCGGTTCGAACCCGACACAATCTTCCAATCGTGGTGGCCTTCACCACTTTGTTTATTAAGGATAACGACCGAGATATTGTTGTCACTTTCGCGACGAGTGGCTTACTCGTAAAAACGCTTTAGGAAGAAACGAGAATTTGAATATTGGTTTTAGACCAATCACAATTTATCGTAGTGGAATTTTTAACGTAAGTAATTAGAGGTAGATGCCCGCGTCCGCTCACTTAGGCGCTCGATAGCCGAGATATTAAAGTTTAAGTTAAATTTTCTAATCAGAACTTTACTCCAATGCACTTTACAATACATAATCAAATCGATCAAATATTCATACAAACTTGAATCGATTTATCGTGAGTATTGAGTACCGAGTCATATGGTTACTTCACTAGTTACGTCGTGATGACAAATGTCAAAATAGGCCTTTTATTTTTTGACAAATTCAAGCTATTGAATTAGTTTTGATATTATGTAAACAGGATTTATATTTATTAGACCTGGTTCATCAATATAACAGTTTTAAATGTGGAATCATAATTCAAGGTCAGTGGATCGTCTTAGGGGAATATAGCGATGAGAAATAGCATGATATCAATATAAAAATCTGTGTTATTATTTATGTAATCCAGTTTAACATCCTAGGTTTTCTGCTATGGAAACCTTCATATTATTATTATTATTTATTTATATATTCAGACTACAAATGAGGTCCATTTTGTTAGTAACAATCTTACTTAGCCTATGTTAGTACTTAATAACTAAAACAGATCTTGTCCGATCGGCTAACGCCCAAACAAGCGGACTATCTGCCCGGGCGGCTATCGAGTGCAGAATGATGTTGCGACTGTCACGCAACCTGCGAAGTAACGAGGCAGATTTCTTGCGCCATACTGCGTTAAAGCAGTCAGTGCGCGCGTCGGTAAACATCGCCGACGCCCTGCAGAAGCGTGGCAGTCGCAACAGCACCCTGAACGCATTATTATACTGGATACGCAGAGCATTGCAAGCCCTTTGGGTATATCTGAACCACAGGGCCCCCGAGTACAGTGTTGTGCAATACGCCTTAAAAAGGGCAATTTTAACTGCGACTGTACATCGAGAGAACCTGCGGGCCAGTATGTTCGCCCGGACTGACAACGCTCTGCGCTCCCTCTCCAAATCTAAATCGTCTTTCAGGGAATCTGTTACCAGATGACCCAAATATTTAAATTTATACACCCTGTTTATTGGGTGACCTTTAAGTAACAGAGGAGGGACCGTAGATGGACATCTGGCACCAGACCTGAAGACGATATACTCTGTCTTTTTGGTGTTGTATGTCAACCCATGAGACTCCGCGTACGACTCACATACAGCCAGTAACTTACGGAGAGCATTGATCGAGGGAGCCAGCAGCACCATGTCGTCCGCGTAGCTTAGATTATTAAAACAAACACCATCCACATAGCAGCCGACACGCATGCTGCTGAGTCGCTCGACCAAGGCATTCACATAGAGACCGAAGAGCAAGGGCGAGGACAGTCCCCCCTGTCTCACCCCACACTCCGGCCTGCACGGCTCCGAAAGCTCCCCCACCCATCTCACCCGAGTCTCTTGGTGTAGGTACCAGTATTTGAGGAGAGATGCGATCTCTGGCGGCAGTGTTGTGTCTCCTAGCTTCTGCCAGAGTAAATCGTAAGAGACTAGGTCAAAGGCCTTGGATAGGTCCAGGAAGACCGCCTGTCTGTCTATCAGTGTAATACTTAACAGCGTGCTTCAGACTAAGAATGGCCGTGTCCGTTGACAGCCCTGCCCGAAAACCGAACTGGGCATCATGAAGTTTGATATGCTTATTTAGATGCGAATTGAGCACGCTGTCAAGTACCTTGGCTATGACGGTGGCTAGAGAGATTGGCCTGTAGTTTGACCCGTCCTATACGTCTCCAGTCTTGTTCTTGACTACTGGCACCACCAGAGACCGCATCATGTCCGAGGGCAAGTACGAATGAGACAGACACAAGTTAAATAGTAGCGCGAGTACTCGTGGCAAGTGCGCACCAGCATGCTGTAGGTGCTCGATGCTCAGCCCATTGTGCCCTGGGGATTTCCCTCTAGCCATATATTTAATTTTGGCCCTGACCTCTTTCGCCAAGACCATTGTTGGTACCTCCTCATCTTTGGGAAGAGCATCGAGCTCCCCGCATGGTGGTCCCAGGGGCGATTGTGTGGTAAACCGGGTCTTGAACAACTCAGCAATATCTTTTGGGTTGGCAATCCCATCGATACTCACAGGAATACCAGGCCTAGGATTTAGCTTACTAGTACCTTTCCAGAAACTTTTAAAGTCTGCATTGGCATAGTGCTTTGCCAGCGAATCCATCCTTAACTGTTCCTGGTGGTTTTGGCACCACTTTACTTTTCCTTTGAAAATTTTCCGCGATTTAACCATTGCGTCATAAACGGGACCCGATGAGGGCTTTCCGTAGTCGCACCATGTAATGAAACCCAGCCTGGCATTTCTATGAGCCTCGCTCACATACCTGTTCCACCCAGCCAATGGTTTCCTTCGTATACAAGCCTTTTGCTCGTAAGTGACAACAGCATTAGTGCATAAGATATCTACTACCTCTTTATAAATATTATCTATGACCTCTCTATGAGAGGTAATATTACAAAATTTGCCACAGCACTGTTGTAACTCAGTATGCAAATCAATGAGCTTAAGTTTAGAGTTACATAAGCTTTCGTAAGCCAGACATTGACTCGCATTCCTGTCTCCCCATTTAATTCCATTACAAACAGGGTTCATTGGCAATGCCTTTTGCTTAATAACATCTAGATTGCAGTTTATGACTAATGGGAGATGATCAGACCAATAGACGTCGTATTTAATATATACATTGGTAATACAATCCAAGGCTGCGCTTGTAACCATACAATGGTCCAGCCAACGTTTGCAACCATGTGCCTCACTAATAAATGTGAACGGCTCAGATGTTAGCTGCAACCTACTAGTGTCCACACATGTCCAATCTTGTTCCTGGGAGAAAGTTAAAAGCTCACGATAAAAACGCTCACCCGGATGTGCGTTGAAATCTCCTAGCATGATTACAGACTCAATATCACTATCATTAATTAAGGCACTCACCGCACTTAAACAGTCTGTGAATTCCGTCACATTTTCCGCGCAGTCAGTGGGCATGTAAACACTAAACACTAGTACTGGTCGATCATTCGTCATCACCCGTATAGCTGCAATACGCGGATTCACACACGAGACCACAGAGACGCACGAGAAAAGCGCCTTACGCCACAGCAGAGCAACTCCACCGAAAGGCCGACCTCTTAGAATACCGGCCGCCGGGTCAACAGCTGATGTTCCAGTACTCCCAAACTCATTGTGCACGCCAGCCAAGTACGGCATCTCATCCGGCAGCAACCACGTCTCTTGCAAGGCAATTATATCTGCAAAGCTACACAGCTGCTGTATACCCTCGACGGAGCGCTTGATATTCTTACAGTTATATGTCACTAAGGTTGTGCACATAATTGTTTCGAATGCTTTCTGTTTTCATCCTTGTCAGACCTAGGGTTTTTGTAAGGTCTGAAACGTCTACATGTTATACCTGCTGGCCATAACTCATCACTTAGGGACATGTCTAACTTGTTATTGCAGATAATTATTTTATACGCATTGTATTCTTTTTCGTTTTTCATTTTAATTTTTTGTAGAACAACTTTTTCGTTAATCTTCGAAAACACATACTCCACAATATCGTTTTCCGATGTATCTTTGTGTACATTGGAGAGAAACAAAGGTATCTTCAAATTGGCGGGCTTAAATTTATCCTCCGGCATGTAAGCAGCTTTTCCTCTGATAACAGAGTCTGAGTGCATGTTTCTGTGCCTTTTCCTTTGCACCGTGATCCATGGTTCTTTAGGACATTCCGATTTCCATACACCATTTTGCGTTACCTCTGCTAACGACTTACTTTTATTTACATCAGTCGTAACGATACGGCTGTCTAATGAGTCGGCGTTAACGGTGACGAACTGAGGCGCTCGCATTCCCTCAGCAAACCGGTTCGTCGGTGACAATGTTTTATCATATTGTGTACTCACTGTATGTGAGCCACCCGATCGCTGCTGCATGACGTCGTAAGTGTTACCGGCGGCGGCGGCGGCTACGGTATTATCAGCTGGGCTCAGGCGGCGTGCGGAAGAGATAGCGCTATGGCAACTTCCAGCCTTATTATTTTTCAGAAATGCGGGTGATCGCCAATGTACCTTTTCCATTGTTTTATTATTTGGCGTACTTTCCACATTGCTGTTATTTTTTGAAAGATTGATGATACCGATCGGACCACTATCACAACCACTTTCCAGTAAGTATCCACCGCGTCTATTGTTTACAAACATTGGTCGTTCTGCATCTACCAACGACGCATACTTCATATGGTCGATATCCGCTCTCAAACTATTTAATTGGTCTATCGTCACACTTGACTGTTTTAAATTCTGAATTTCCGATTTCAAAACCAGAATATTTTTCAACAGAGCTGAGACATCGATGTGGTCAAAGGATATCGGTGGTAGTTCCTCCAACATTCGGGCCACAAAGATCGGGGTTTTATCTGGGTCTGTTGTCTTTAAGACGCATATAATATCTTCAATATTCTTCTGCTCTTTGTTTGTTCGCCTCGATATATTGCGGGTACTTGTAGAAATAGACTCGAACAATAAACTTTTTGCCGTTGCGATTTCTCCGTCATTAAAGGTGCTAATACACAACCGGATCAAACTCTCCTCGTCCATAATGTCTATTTTATTTTGCACAAAACATAACAACTCGTTTATCACTACGTTACATGATACACACTTTACTTTCTCAGAAGACATTTTCTACACCCGAACGCTTCCGAGTGCGCGCGGAGACTGAATATGTTTTCTTCTATGAAGTATTAATACATATGATCAGGATAAATAATCAAATATTTAAAAAAATAATGTTCTACATATTTAACATAAATTATTTGTAATATAAATTTTTCATCATTCAGCATCTACACAATTTTTTGCTTTATGCTTTCCTATTAATCTGTAAAAACAAAAATAAATATTCTTCATAAAAATATTCAAGTATCAAAAACGTTTTTACCCGAATGCCCCAGAAGGAGGGTAATGTTTTTCGAGAGTATGTATGTATGTATGTTTGTATGTATGTCTATTTCTTTGGCACGCTCTGTAGCCTAAACGGCTTGATGGATTTTAACATATGAGGTGTCGTTAGGTTCGTCTTAATAGTGGAAGTGACATAGGTTATATAATATTTATGTATGGCATCTGCAAATACAAAAAAAGGGAGGGGTAGGTTTAAAAAAAAACAACATTATTGGTATCAACTAAAAAGTTAGCAATGAGTTAATTTCAAATATCATCATCATCATCATCAGTAGCCGAAAGACGTCCACTGCTGAACAAAGGCCTTCCCCAAGCACCTCCACTTCGACCGATTCTGTGCTTTCCGCATCCAGCGGATTCCTGCGGCCTTCACAAGGTCATCGGTCTATCTTGTGGAAGGCCTTCCAACGCTACGTCTTCCGGTACGCGGTCGCCACTCCAGAACCTTTCGGCCCCATCGGTCATCCGTTCTGCGATCAATGTGCCCTGCCCATTGCCACTTAAATTTGGCAATTCTTCGGGCTATGTCGGTTACCTTGGTTCTCCTGCGGATCTCCTCATTTCTGATTCGATCACGTAGGGAAACTCCAAGCATAGCCCTCTCCATTGCCCTTTGGGTGACTTTTAGCCTTCTGATAAGGCCCATTGTGAGCGACCACGTTTCAGTACCATAGGTCATCACTGGCAACACGCACTGGTCAAAGACTTTCGTCTTGAGATACTGTGGTATGTGGGACGAAAAGATATTGCGTAGCTTCCCGAACGCTGCCCAACCGAGTCGGATTCGACGATTGACCTCTTTCTCGAAGTTGGACCTACCTAGCTGGACAGTTTGACCTAGGTAAACATACTCGTCCACAACTTCGAGCGTAGCGTCTCCGATCTTCATGAGAGTGGGTGTCACATGGGCATTTGACATGACCTTTGTCTTGTACATATTCATTTTAAGACCCACTCTTTCAGAGGCTCTACTGAGATCAT